>JANHMN010000002.1:85989205-86006626 GCA_030674055.1 Rhabdomys pumilio | reverse complement strand
TGTGTGTGTGTGTGTGTGATAATATCAGTTAGGTATCAATTATGTATCAATGGCACATGTTTCTAATTTCCACCAGCACACAAAGATCCCATGTAGGGTCTAAACCTTCATTTATGGAAGCAGGGCTTTTGAATCTAAAACACTTTATGTTCTTATTTTCTCCTTTTCTCGCCGTGGGAACTGCACTGTACATTAGAATACCCTTGATTCTTCAAGTGTATATGAGTTGGATGTAATAATTCTACACATACAATTGACCAGTAAGACTTAGTGTGTGTTTACACACACACACACACACACACACACACACACATGCACACACACAAAACACACACACATGCATATATACTGTCCTACCTTTGGTGACGAGTGATGTTCTCACTGCCTTGCCAAACTATCTTATTTGAAGATCCAGCACACAGTGAATGGTAGTTTTATATATTGGTAAGCAAATTTAAAACTTGATAAATCTCTCCAGTATTTATATTCACATTTAATGCAGCTCCAAGCCGAGACCATTTTCTAGGGTTTTTCCTGAATGTGCCAAGGTCTTACATAACCATCACCTGTCTCTCTCACCTCAGGAAGTAAGTGACAAGGGATTTTCTCCTTCCATTTGACATGTGTTTTGATATGGCTTTACTATAGTGCTTTGAGTTCATTTGTGGTATTAATCATAATTTTGTGTGTTTCCCCTGTTTGTCTTTCCTGGTAACAGTGACATTTAATGGAGGGCAAAGGAGAAATCAGGTTAAAATGGGTTCCCAAGGATGACCTGGTACACGATAGATTCCTCTCCCAAATTCCTTTCACATGGTTTTGTGCTTCCTGGGCTGGCCTACAATTGTGGTGTGGCTGAGGATGACATTGAACTTGTGGTCCTTCAGCCCACAACTAACCATTGCTGGGACTATGAGCATGCTAGATTTATATGGTTCTGAATCTCAAAATCAAGGCTTCATACACTAGGCAAGCACCTTACCAACTGTGGCACATCTGCAGACCCAAAGTTAACTTCCTAAGCTGTATCAGAACCTGGATGCCTCTCTCAACAGAATTAGCGGGGGAAGAAGAAAGGTGTTTAGACTTCAGCTTGCTAGTGCCCTGTGCAATTACTGAGATCCATGGCTATAAAGTATTATCATCACAGCGCAAACTTCATTCTCCATGGGATAATTTGGTTCACAAATCAGTTCACAAAAGCAAGGTTATTCGAAGTGAAACATGGAACGGGTGGCCGGTGGGGAGACAGTGAGTCCTAATTACAGCCTCATTGTCCCTGTGTTCTCAGGCACATATGGCCATTTAATCACTGAGTGTGACAACCTTGGCAGATGTTGCCAGACCTGGTTATTGATATAAATTGCTATACTCATGTGGGTATAGCACAGCAAAGAGTTAAAACAGTGTCCGAATTTATCCACAGGGAAATAGGGGTCTCCACAAGCATCTGGGGCTACAAGACAAGATGATCCTGGGACAAGGTTGTTTCCTTCCTCCTAGTCCACAAAGAAAGAAGGGAGGGAACATGTCTCCCTGCTAGAATGGGAGACGAGCCACCCAAATGAACCCATAGGCACAGGATCACTTTGGGCAAAGTATGCATACCTAGCAAGCAGCAGACAGATTCACTCTTAACATGTGTCCTAAAAACATACCCAAAAGGTATATTCTCCGATATAATTTTCTACCATTCATAATAGGAGGAAACACCACAAACTAGACCCCCACTGGAATTTTTAAAAAATAGCATATCCTAACTGGGAATACTATACAGCAATAAAAGCAAAACACAAATACATCATGGCTACATGCACTGCTATGTAGAGAGCTAAAGGAACTGAAGAATCCTGTCCTGGCTAGTTTTATGCTACCTTGACACAAGTTAGAGTTATCTGAAAGGAGGAGGAAAACTCAGGTGAAAAATGCCTCCATGATATAGGAAATATTCTTAGTTAATGATTGATAGGTGAGAGCCATTGTGGGTGGAGCCATCCCTGGGCAGGTGGTCCTGTGTCCTCTGTGAAAGCAGGCTGGGGGGCAGCACCATTCATGGCCTTTGCATCAGCTCCAGTCTCCAGGTTCCTGTCAAGTTTGAGTGTCTGCCCTCACTGTTGTTGATAATGAACTGTTCTATGAGACTGTGAATGAAATAAACCCTTTACTCTCCACGTTGCTTTGGTCACGGTGTTTCAACAGAGTAATCGAAACCCTGAGTAAGACAAATGTGAACACACACACACACAGTTTTAGTAAATAATGGTAGCAATAATAATACTGAGATAAAACTTCAAGTTAGGAGCTTGACCTAGTTTCTGAAGTCTGTATTCACAACTATTCTGTAAGTGTATGTTCAAGACCTACCTGAGTTATAGGCCAACCAAGACTGTTCAGAACCTGTCTCAAAAAAAAAAAAAAAGTGCAGCGATATATCTTGCCTGGAATGAGTGAGACCTCGTGGTCAATTCCCATGCAAAAATCAAAGCAATAAACGTCATTACAAATGACTCATGCAAGATAATACTGCGTGTGAAGGGAACTATGACCACCAACACAGGTAGAGGAAAGATTTTCTGTAATCATCTCTAACTTCCGACTGTGTATGAGGCATCTCTGAACACAGGCTGCCCAAACACAGTTAAGAGTGCAATTCAAAAATTCCCAGTTTTTCTACAGCTACCAATGTGAAATGGTGTTGTATTTTAAAGAGTTAAGCCAAAATATCCAAAGGGAAAAAACATGTATATGTATATAACATATAATCTATTTCTGTATGTGGAGACACATTTTCATATTTGAAGAGTAGTTGTGTGCACACAGAGCCACCGTTTCCATATTATCTTGGATTGTTATTGCTGTGGAGTTGTAGAGAGGGAAGTGGAGGGCAAGTCATCCCCACAGCCTAAAGTTAACTGGAGTCAAGTCTAGAGACCTGGGCATCATTGCCATCACATTCTCAATCACAGAACAGGTATGAAACAAACACAGATGTTGGTGTGGATAGACTCTTTCTCTTATTGCAAGAACATTCTGGACTAGGGACATGAATCAGTTGGTCGAGTGTTGGCCTAGCAGGGTGCATATAGCCTCAGTTTGATCTCTAGCATAGCATAGACTAGGCATGGGGGCCCAGGAACAGTGGAGGGTGGAAGAAAAATACAAGGACATCTTCAGGTACAAGAGGAATTTCAGATCAGCCTTTGCTACAATATGATTCTCCATCTCTGTCTCTCTCTTTCACTGTGTGTGTATCTTCACCTCCCAACACTCACTCCTTCTCTTGCTCTCCATCTTTCTCTTACATACACACACACACACACACACACACACACACACACACACACACACACATCTACATATACAGTGGGGAGGGCAGCTTAAATCAAGTAGAAATAAAATAAGAATATGGTAGGGTGCATGCTTATAGAGTGGGACCCTAGATTTAATCCTGAGCTAAGGGATAGGGAATATTTATATTGATTTAATACTTTTTAATATATAGTATTGAAATAAGTATTCATGTGTGCATATTCCTCATTTTTAAAGCTTAAGAACTAGTAGTGCTTATGTCTCATTTCAGTGTGAATGATACGGGGGTATCTTTACAGGGTACCAGTGTAGCTGAGCATGGTGACACATTCACATGAGCCCAACCTTTGTGGGTTCAATGGTAGCATGAACTATGTACCAATATTCTAAAAATGAAAACTAATAATGATTTTTTAAAAAAAGAAGCCTGTGCTCCTATAGATGACATACAGCGGGAAGACATCACTCTAGGGAACAGATTCTTGAGCTGGAAATGAGGGTATTTACTGCTTGCTCTTTGTTTTCCCCTGAAATGTCTCGATTTTTTTCAGACAGGTAAATAAGACAAGTATGAGGCCACTTGGCCACATGCATGCTGGTGAGCACCACTACCAACGTCTGATCCCTATGCTGCCATTGATGTCTGTTCTCCATGCCACAATCAACGTCTGCTCTTCACGCCACTACCAGTGTTTCCTCTTCATGCCACTACTTGAGGGTGGAGAGATGCCCAGCCTGGAAAGGTCTTATCACATAAGCATGAAGACATAAGTTCCAACCCTAATACACAGTTGAAAGCCCAGACATGGTGCCTGGGGATGCAGAGGTAGGAGCTAGCCTAGTCTAATCTGAGAGTCCAGGAGCCTGTGAGAAACTGTCTCAAAATCAAAACAGAGAAGGTAGATAGTGATTAGATGTACTCAAGCTGGGCCTGGCCTCCACATGCATGTATACCTGCGTGTGTGTGTGTGTGTGTGTGTGTGTGTGTGTGTGTGTGTGTGTGTTTGTGTGTGTGTGTGAGAGAGAGAGAGAGAGAGAGAGAGAGACAGAGAGACAGAGAGACAGAGAGACAGAGAGAGAGACAGAGAGAGAGAGAAGAGGAAGAAAAAGAAAAAGAAAAAGAAAAAGAAAAAGAAAAAGAAAAAAAGAAAAAGAAAAAGAAGGAAGAGAAGGCAGAGGGAGGGAGGAAAGAAAAAACACACGGTTTACTTTTCACTAATATATTTTGAATTTTTCAGCATTTCATTACATTCTCTTAGAAAAAAATCGTGCTGCTAAGCTTCAATGCACACAATATTTTTACTTAAGTCAATCTTATCCTTTAAGCAAAGGTAACAAGATTATCTTTCCCCTGTGAAAGCTATGGCAGTGACCCACAGAGATAGACCTCATCCTATGGAAACACCACTCCTTTAGTAGTTTAAAAATATTTACCACACAAAAACACAAAACAGCTCCCATCTGGAAAAAAAATAAAACACGGTACACTAAAATGGTAAAGCAACCACACTATAGCTTCACAAGATGAGAATAGGCAGGACCTAGTGCTGGTTTGTATCCTGGTACCTCATAACCTCCTCAGATTAAGAAGGGTGAGCTTCATAAAGCAGTCTGCAGTGGGAAAGCATGCAGTAAGTCTCTAGGTGAATGTATGCTGTGTGTGCAAGTACCTAGGGAGGCTAGGATGGTGGGCTCTAGAGCCAACGTTGAGTGCCTGGGAGCTGCTCAAGCCAGGTCCTAGGGATAGAGCTCAGGTTATCTGAAGAAGATCAAGGACTCAGAACTGCTGAGCCATCCCTGTAGCCACACCAGCGTGTATTTGAAACCGTTTTTTACCAAATGATTTGCCTTAAAACTACAAACGAGCTCATCTTCCAAAACCAGTGTAGGCTTCTCTCAAACAAAAAACAGAAGTCTAATAGAGTCCTGCCTACCTCCTCAGCACAGAACAGGCACCCCCAGCCTCCTTCTTACATAGGTATAGCCCAGTGGCATCACTGTGGGGATGTTCTTCTAGGCACTGTCATAAGGAAACATTGCTTTCAATGTCCTTTTATTGATTATAAGGCCATGATTAGGAAGACTCAATATATAAAGTGTGCAGTATACAAGCATCAGGACTGAGCGACATCACTCAGAATCTTGCAATAAGCTGGGCAAGGAAGAACACACCCATAATCACAGTGCTGAAAGACAGAGACAGTGGAGATTCCTAGCCAGCAACCTTAGCCACCAAACCTGTGAGCTCCAAGTTCAGTGAGAGACCGTGTCTCAAAAAACAGAAGTGAAAAGAGATTCAGTGCTCACTTAAGAGACCTTATGACTTCCGCAGAGGGACCACGTCCTTTCTAAGTATCCCTGTCAAGAGGCTCACATCCACCTGTAATTTCAGTTCCAGGAGCCTAACTCCATCTTCTGGCCTCTAGGAGCACCAGCACTCACAAATGCATGTAAAATAAATACTTACAATTATAAAGTAATTAAAAATGGAGTGATTGATACACCCTTCTTTTTCACAAAGCATGCACACATATTCTTACACAAACATACACATAACAACACAGACACATATGCATGAGGACAGAGAACAATAACTGTGAGACAAATGAATGTTCATTATTTATTGTAGAATGTTTAGAAAATTTGAAAAGAACACGAGGTGTGTGAGGAGAGCGCCATGCGTGCATTGTTTAACACCAAAGACAGTAACATGTAAAGTTTTACAGCCAACCCATCCACTTGATGGCATTTCCCACGGCTGACAGAATGGAAACACCATCAACACACAAATGTCACTTTACCATATAAAGTGCCTATTATCTTCTGTACTTTGCAATAACAAACCACGAGGGTTTGTGGCTACATCAGAAATGAACTGACAAGTCACAGCATCCATGCTGCTATACTACCTTACCATGAAGCCATTGCTTCTTTTTCCTCTGCACTAAATATTGCCACAATGAACATTTCTGTCTCTGTTGTGCCAGGAGCCTGACTCCATTCACCCATGTAGGAGAGACACCAACAAGTGAGACTGATTGCATGCAGGTTCTGCTGTTAGAATTTTACATGGAAAGAACTCAAATGCTGAGCTAGGGAGACAGCTCAGTGGGAAAAGCACATTTGTATAAGTCTGAGAAGCTGAGTTCAAATCCCCAACATTCAAGTAAAAGTCTGATGTAGCATACCCATCACTTGCTGAGAGATAGAAGTAGAGAATGGAGAATCTCTCGAAGTTTGCAGGCTGGGTAGCCCAGAATATTCTGTAGGGTAGCAAACAAGCACACTGTCTCAAGTAATCAAGGACTGACATGTGAACACACACACTGACATACACAGACATACACACACAGACACACACACATCAAATCCTCCAAATTCACACTCCTCCAAACTCCTAGAAGTGAATAAAAAAAGTCAATCTCACCCTGAGTGTTATTTTTCCAAACCTTTCCTCTTTGAATAACTATCTCTTGGCTGGCTCCCTATCATAAGCAAGATGAGCCAGAACCATGGGGAACGCGTTTGTGCCTTCCCACAATGTCAGAATTTATTGAATAACAATAAAATCACAAGGTTTAGTGGGTTTTAATGGCAGCAATTTGCCAGATAATCCTGCCTACCCTGGTAATCTGGCTGAGTGGAGTGCAGATTCTTTTATTTCAATCTTAATTACTAATATTAACACATTAAAGAGGCTGCAGTTGGGTTCAAAAGGTTTCAGAAGTGGCCATAGGGAGAATCTGTATTAACAAGATAACAAACTAGACCCCTGTTAGAAAGGAGCTGCTGGTGGGCAGATGGAGTCAGGATTCAAGAGCAAAGCTGTTGAGTTCTGCACAATGGATGGTCTACTTGAGGTCCAAGAACAGAAGACAGCAGGCTCAGGAACAGGTCCACTTGGGTCAGTAGGTAGATGAGCAGGAAGGCCTGAGTGGGCCACCTATCATCAGGAAATGAAGCCCAGCTGAATTCCCAGAGACAGTTGAGCAGTCTTCTGCTGGTCTGCTCTGACACCAGGTATAAGGTGATAGAATGGTGTGGAGTCATGACCCTCCAGTGGCAAGGGAGTGTCACCCTTTCCTTGGTCTGCTGTGTCTGATAAGTTCTTGGGCCTGATTTCCTGAATCTGATTTCGGTTTGCCCTGTGTTTCTACAGTCTCAATTCACCTCAATACATAATAGGGTGACCGGAAATAAGTCAATTATCAGTCTGTGCTGGATGGTGGTATCTGACAGACTGGACAGTTTCTGGACCACTCATGGTCTTCAGTCATCTCCTTATCTCAAAATGGATTCACAAGCCTCTTGTAAAATGAAGCCTCCTAGGGCAAGGCACAGCCTGATTAAGAAAAAATTGTATATTCTGTGGAGTAGCTTTGAGGAGGACACCCCTGGAGCTCACCAGTCCTCTATCACACCTGCCCCACTTGCCTCTCCATGTCAGCAGACTGAATTAGCATCAAGGAGCTCAAACCCTTTGGAAAACAAAAGCCGCAATGAGAAGCGATTTAAATCTGAGTTTATTTAACCTAAGTGGCTAGTGGCTGCCCATTTTGTTTTAATTGCCTTTTAAACTAAAATCAATGTTAAATTAC
This sequence comes from Rhabdomys pumilio, assembly GCA_030674055.1. Taxonomy (NCBI): domain Eukaryota; kingdom Metazoa; phylum Chordata; class Mammalia; order Rodentia; family Muridae; genus Rhabdomys; species Rhabdomys pumilio. The sequence continues at coordinate 85,998,719 of JANHMN010000002.1, read as the reverse complement.
CTGAACAACACACCCTGAACAACCGCACAAGGAAAATTCTTTAAGTGTCTCCTCAAAGGCCCTTGGTACCTGTCTGTCTGAGTGACAGAGGGGGCATCTCTCTGCTTTGGAGAGCAAGGCCTTTGAACCATAGGTCTGACTGAACGATTCCAAGGACAGACTGCCAGCCCGCCCACCCAGGATGACACGGAGACAGATTCAGCTCTCAAAGGTTAATTTGGGTATTAGGCAGTGAACAGCAGCGCCATTACACCCCCACCCCCACCGTGTTTCCATAAGTCTGTTTTTCCTTCTTTCTTTTCCTTCCTCTCTCTCCTCTCTCATTCCTTCTCTTTCTTTTTCCTTCTCCTCTCCTTCCTTCGTTATTCCCCACTCATCCTTCGTGTTTGCTACTTCTTGTGCTGTGCTGAAACACCCTGACCAAAGCAACTTACCAAAGAAACCAAGTTCCTTTTTAGATCAGAGTTCTAGAGGGAGAGTCGATCCAGGGATGGTAGGCATGGCAGCAGGTGGCCATGGCTAGAAGCTAAGAGAGTATATCTCCAGTCACACCTTCAAAGCACAGAGAGTCAACCGGAAGTAGGTTGAGGTTACATAAGCTCAAAGCATACTTCCAATGCTGTGCTTCCTCTAGGGAGGTTCCACCTCCACAGGTTCTAGAAACTCTGCAAGCAACAGCATCAACCAGGGATCTAGCATTTAAATGAGTGAGGCTATGGGAGCCATTTCTGATTCATATCAACATATTATCCCCTCCCTTCTTCCTTCCTTCCTTCCCTTCCTCCCTCTCTCCCTTTCTTCCTTACTTTCTTCCTCTCTGGTTCATTTCTCATTTTTCCTTCCCTCTCTTCCTCTTACCTTCTCTTTCCCTTCACCTCTTGTTTTTCTTCCTTTCTTCCAATCTCCCTTTCTTCTTCCCTCCTCCTCTCTTCTCCTTCCTCTTTTCTTTCTTTAACTAGAAACTGACTGTCTTAATAGACATTTAAGCCATTCTCTGAGAAGTGAACTCTGACCCGTAGTTTGCACATTCAGCACAGGAAATCGACTCCCTGCCTCTTCAGAAACTATTCCAGGAAGACAACATGATACCAAAAAGTCAGAGTGGAGAGAATTTGGGCCCCTTTCTCCAGCATCTGGTCTAACAAAGCCAGCGCATGTCTCTGGAAGTCTTGGCTGGACACCAGTCAGGGCCCTTGATAACTGACAGGACTTCTTATGTTTATTTTTATTTCCAACTTACAAGGAAACAGAAATACTAATATTCCACAGGGTGAATACCTGCTCATTGAGCCATGAGCAGCCTCAAGTCAGGACAAGGGTGACAGTCAAAACCTCCAGTCAGGAGAGAAGTAGACCTTCACTCAAGGAAGGGACATACACCAGCAGCCTTCCAACTTCCTGCACCATGGGAAGCTTTTTGTTTAGATCACCATGAAGGGTACCCACTATACTGCCTGGTTTTGAGTCTCTTTCTGCCAAAACCTAAGCAGAGCTTTCTGGCTCCTCTGTCACAGCAGGCTCTGAATTCATCTGCTTGCCTTGTTTAGTCCAGTTTTCTCTATTCTCAGAGTTATTTCTTGTATTTGATTCTGTCTTAACTAAACAAGATGGAGAAACCATGACCCAAATAGAACTCATGACAAAAAATAAGAGAGGCATTATAGATTTTTGTAGCAGTTGTGGGGAAAGTAAATCATGGTAAGATTGAGAAAAAATGAGGACATGCGCAAGCTTAAGAGATAATTCTGGAAATTCTTGGTGGGACTGGAAGCACGTGTGTTAAAGATACAAGGCTGATAGACTGATTATAACTTCTGTGATAGCTGAGAGTTGGAACATTGCAGATCCAGAGCCAAATTATTTGGGGCCATATTTAATACAGTTAATAACCATTTATTGCCAATCTTCTAATCAGTCAATTGTGATTGACAATCAGTCAGTCCTTGCAAATATCAGATAAAAAAACTTTAGGCCTATATAGACTGCTATCTCCTACCAACCCCAAAGCCAAACTACAGCACAGATTTCTCCACATTTCTCTAAAAAGTTTGCCTGTTTGATGTTTCCACTATGTATTTTAAAAGTGCCCCAATTTTATGACTGGTTGTTAGTCTTTATTATTGCATAGATCTGCTTCTTGCCTCTGTTTCACTCGAACTGAGCACATATCATCTTTCCCACTCCAGAAGGAAAGCAGGCATGTGTTCTGCCCATCAAGAGAGTCAAGAAAGAGGCATGGTAAAGAATGGCCAGAAAACAAAAAATAAAGGGAGAGAGAGAGAGAGGGAGAGAGAGAGAGAGAGAGAGAGAGAGAGAGAGAGAGAGAGAGAGGTGGTGTGAGTTAAGGCCTGTGAGAGATGAGATTGGAAGAGAGACTTTTCCCCAAGCATCATAGGGATCATGTGGCCCTGAGGTGGAGATGGGGAGAGGCACATTTGTGCTGACACTCACTCACAGGTACTTTTATAGGTTACACCAGAACAAAGCAAAGCTGGGGAAAGTCACATGGAGATTTCCCTCCTGCTTTCTTTCTTTTACAGTTAAGAACAGAGTTCCCTAAACAGATTACAAAGTTTGGAAAACAGTGAGTCACAAAAACGATGGTCAATCATTCTTTAACCAAGTTCCCTCTGCTTTAAGGTGTCAGAAGTGTGTCACCGTGTGAAGGATGCAGAGACATGTTATCTGACTCCTGGTTCCAATGACTTCATTGGCTCTGAACCATGCACAGAAGAGGAGTAGATCTGTCGAATGCTTCAGCATGTCCTTTTCTGAGGGTTACAAAATGGAACGCTTGCCATGCATGAAGAGTCTGAATGAAGTCACATCATGTCAGCCATGTCTATTACTGAGATGACAATCACATCCTTTTCCCCTGAAGCCTTCTTAGGAAGGATGCTCTTCTCACAGACCTCCCTCAGTCAGGCTATGACGAGTCATCACATATATGGCTCAACTGGAGCCTCACCAAAAGGTGTGGAATTTGGAGAGAGACAGCCTGTTGAGTGTGAACAGCTGGACTTAGAAGACCCAAGAATTTTCATGGTGTCATCTGTAGACTAGAGAGATGACATAGTTTGTATTGTTGGTAAAATGTTTGTTCCACAAGCGTGCACACCTGAGTTTGATTCTAGAAACCCATGGTGAAAAGCCAGGTATTGTGGTACACTTATGATCACAGCGATGAATCCCTGGGTCTCCCTGGCTGGTCAGCACAGGCAAATTGGAAAGCTCCAGGTGAGGGAGAGACTGTCTCAGAACACAAAGGGACTCAGAGATACTGAGAAAGATAGCCGAAGTTGACTCAGGCCTCCAAATGCCGAGAAGCACGTGTGTTTGTGCATCCCACTCACAAGCGCACACAAATATAGAGACAGGCTAAAATAAACAAGTAATAAAGCTATCTGTGGACAGGGTGAGAGAGGTGTCTGGAAAGAAAAGGAGCCCTGGGGACTGACAGAGGCAAGTAGAATGAAGAACCCAGGGGTCTCAGAGACAGGAAGACTTGGACATTGTTTCCTTGACTGGTCTCCTGTGGTTTTGATGTGAAATGTCCCCCCAGACTCACATACCTCAACACTTGGTCCCCTGGAGCCGGTGCTATTTAGAAGGTGGGGACTCACTTGAGGAGATGAGTTCCCAGAGCCCAGCCCTGAGTTTTTATAACCAAATTTCACTTCCTCTCCTTTCTGGCTGCATGTATTGCCTCAGAATTCCAGACTGACTACATCCTTTCTTAAACTGGTAACCCCAGTGAATCCCTTCTTTTATACTGCTTTATGTCAGTTGTTTATTCACAACAATGAGAAAGGAACTATAATCAGTCCTCCTTAGTTCCAGACTCCTTCTCTAACCTTAAATGCTTCTGAGTCAAGTCAACTGCTTCAACTACCACACACAGCTGAGACAGCTCAGACTATAGCCAGCCTATAGCCTACAAAATGTCTCTAGTGCTGTGCATTACATTGCAAATAAACCAAATACCCCAATATTGGGATAAATGAGCCACTTCCCTGTGGCTCACAATCTTTTGTTTTTCTTTTCCTCTGTGTGTGTGTGTGTGTTGGATGTCACACATGTTTGTGTGTCATGTGTGTGTATGTGGAAGCTCCAGGTTGCTGTCAGGAGTAATGTTTCTTTTGCTTATCCACCTTACTCACTGAGGCAGGACCCCTCAGTTAATCCCAGCGTTCACTGATACAGCTAGTCTTGCTAGCTAGCTTTCTCTGGAGATCACCTGTCTCCATCAATGGAGGCAGGAATTACAGGAAGGTCACTGGGCCCACTGGCATTTCAATGGGTTTCTGGGGACCCAAATTTCTGTCCTCACATTTGCTTGCACAGAGCCTTCTCCTCAGCCCAAGGCTCACAGTCTTTCAGGGCTAGGGGACTAGCCTGGAAGAGACAGGACTCAGATATTAAGCTCTGAGAAAATATATTTTTTCCAGCCCAAGAGATATTTTTCATTCATTCATTCATTCATTCACTCATTCACTCATTCATTCATTCACTCATTCATCCATTCATCCATTCATCCATTCATTTCAACAAAAGCATAAAAATGTCTTCCAGCAAGAAAGTATCACCAAAAAGGGCTGATGAAATTTTTCTTTTGACATAATATATGTAAATACTCGGTATAAACCCATTAGCCTTGGGATTCCAAAGCTGACCATAGCAAGAAAATAGCAAAGAGAATCATAGCATAAACTAGTATTGTAATTAACTATATAAATTACAGAGAACAGTTGAATATCCTGCGTTCTCTGAGATAGAGCAAATTTTCAGGAAATTCAAGAAGTGGTGAAGTGTGTGTTGGGTTTTAAAGCATGCACATGTATTTGTCCAACATTCTTCACCGTAGCCAAAGGGGGAAAACCTTCTAAGGATGGAAAACAGTTTGTAAGAAGGCACAGAGGCGTGGCTGCCTCCGCTGATACTTGGACAGGCTGGCTAGCCGAGGAGCCCCAGTGACCATCTTGCCTTAGCTTCTCTTGTGCTGGGATTACAAGTAGTCACCACAAAGCCTTGTGTTTCTATGTGGCATATGAGGTTTGAATGCAAATTCTCATGGGTGCTTGTCATGGCCTCTACCAGTTCTGCCTGCTAGCTAGCTATGGTGCTTTATTTTAATAGTACAAATCTCTTCATCCTCCTGCCTCCAGCATGGTCACAGAAGGATTAACCTTGGTGATGCAGAGGTGTACTTGTGTCTTCCTTTCTTCCATCCAAGTTATCAGTAAATTATTTCAACTTACAAAGTATTAAATAAATAATTTCAGATCCTGATCATCTATTTCCTCAGAAATGGTCTGAGTGAAAATGAAGATATTATTTTACCAATTATTATTTTTAAAAAAACTAAATTATAGAGGCTTTATCACCGAGACACTCAGGACAAATTGGCTTCTAGGATTACCACATATTCTAACTGCTCTGCCAAATAGGAGAATCTAGAAATTCCATCCCGTTCAACACCCCGCCAACCAAACTGTGTCGCTGAGGAAAGGGTGGATATAAATAAACTTCTGTAATACCTCCTGTTTTTCTCAGCTGTAAAAGATGCTTTTGTCATAAGATAAGCAGGAGAAATGTGGCAAAGAAACCACTTTCTGTTGTTTTTGTTGTTGTTTGTTTTCTTTTTAAATTATGTGTATATATGTGTGTCTGAGCTGGAGCATGTGCATGAGTGCAGTGCTCATGAAGGCCAGAAGAGGTCATCAGATCCCCAGGAGCTGAAGTTACAGGCAGCTGTGAGTTGAGGCTAAACGCAGGTCCTCTGCAAGAATCATGCATACTTTTAAAAGCTGAGCCATGTCTCTCTAGCCCCCAGGATGTTTTCTCCTTTATGATCACATTTGAGGCATGTCTAATCTGCAATTTGTGGACCAAATGCATCTTGGGATAGCTAAGAATGTAGCCCAACACATTTGTAGAACACAGCATCATATCATAGTCTCAAAATGTTAGATATCCTTTGTAGATGAGAGGAGACAGGCTGCACCATCTGCCTTGAGAACTTCAGAAAAAAGGAAACATACAAAGTTTCTTTGTGTGGCATTCTGATTCACTGTTTGCCATAGTCTATATTTAATTATTAACCACAGAAGATGATATCCACATATAACCGAGAGAGGTTCTGCCGACATAGACAAAAGAATGGAATAGCAGAGAAGCTAGGTTGGATGTCTCAGGGTCTCAAAACTTTATGTGAATCTGCTTTTAGTTACCTGTGTTTGTGCTTTCTCTTACCCATATCCCTTTAGTTCCATTGTGTGTGTGTGGTGGGGGTGGAGGTGGGAGTTGTTCAGGTCTTTTTGTATTTGTTTGTTTTGTTTTGTGTCTTATAAGTGCTAGGAAGCAAATTCTGAACCTTGGGCCTTCTGGAAACCCACTGTACTATTGAATTAAATCCTCAGCCCTTATTACCTGTTAATATAAAGGAGAATACCTTCTCTCCTAAACTTGTGCTTCAGGAAACAAGTTCTCTCTTCTTGTAGCTAAGGACTCCTGTCCCAGCACAACAGTCTACACAAGGTGCACATTCTATTGGAAAGCACAGTTCCTGTTAGCTCATCTTGCCCAGACACACATACCTACAAGACTTTATTTAGCACTTAAACAGAGAATCAGTTTTCTCTAGGGACGAACCACTTGATAGTTTATCTAATCCCAAGTGGTCAGCCCTAAATACATGTACATACAAGCAACAGTAAATGAACTCAGTAGCTTGTATATGTATACACAAATTAGTATATATGTAATATGTGTGTATATATACAATAATAAAGAAGAAAAGTAGGGGGCATGAAAGGATCTGGAGAGAAGAGAAGCAGAGGTGAAATTGGTACAAACACAGGACACATGCAAGAAATTCTCTAAAAAAAGAAAAATTTTAATGTATGATGCTAGCAGTACACATAAGAATAGGTTCTAGAGAGTTGATCTGTTTTTTTTACGCTGTTACTACAGTTTTCATCCATCAGTTCATTGAATTCATATTAATTTAATCATATTAGCATAATCAATGAACGCATTCATCCAATTATTAATTTTTATTAATAATTAAGTGATATGAGTGATGAAAATAAACTTCATTTAACCATAGTCAGATCAGTATGCCACACGAATAATAATTCTCAGTTAAGGACCTTGGGTTTCTTTGTATTTCTGTACATGGAAATCTAAGTCACTTTCTCTCTTTTCTTAGCTTATTCTGTAGTCTGGTTGCTACATTCTAAGAATTAATGTGCAGGGAACAATAAGCTCTTGCTCAAACTCTGCATCTAAAAGTGCTGCACATTCTCTTTTCCCATCCTTTGTGACCCGAGGTTCTTTTGTGGAATTAGAAAAGAAGAGGAGAAAGCTTGTGTTCAGTCACCAGGGGCTGGAGAGCCACCCGATCACATTGAGACAGACCAGAGTTTGAATTCTGGCTCCGGAAAGTTCCAAGAACTTCTGTGAGTTATATAAATCCTCCTGAACATCTGCTTCCTCCCCTCTAGAAGGGGCTTAGTACCAACTAGTTCAGAAGTGGCTGAGAGGATTACGAAGCTAAGTAACTAACATATGTCATTCTGGATACGGCAGACATTTGGAAACGTTCAGAAAACCGGCCAATGATTCCACAATGTACTTGAGAAGACAGCATTCGATAATGGTTCTGAAGTTTTCACCCTTACTTTGGGTTAGGCTTAGGATTGAATAAAAAGTTTAAAAGATAGCGGATCCCACCAAAGTACACACTTTGTTCATCTCTCCATTATGTAATAGTAACTCCAACCAAAATTCGGGCACAGTGAAGAGTCAGCAAGATTTGCTTTTTCTGTGAATGTTTCCAGACAGTAAATGTTTCCAGCGATGCAGGTCACATGGTCTCACAACAGCTTGTCACCTCCAGCCTTAGTGCAGAAGCAGTAGCAGAAAATATGGACACAAATATCTGCAGTCACATACCCAGAATGTTTAGCATCATGTCTTTATGGACACCTCTCCATGGGACAACTCTGGACTGAGTGGACGGACCCTCAGAGGCAGATGAAGCAACTGCTTTTTCACTCTTTATATGTGAATTTAGAATTTGCACCCAAGTGTCATAAGGGTGTGGTCCAATGGCTGAACTTTTCTAAAGCAGAATTGAAAATGAAAGCAAGCTGATAACAATGAAACCTGATGCACTGAGCAGTCTCAAACTGCTTTCTGTAGAGTCAGCATTTATTATAGTGATGTCTTCAGCAACGGGGTTTTATCAGCATGTTCTGTAACTAAGAACGCTGGCCAGTAATATTTGGGAGTGGGTGGGGGTCAGTGGGACCTCGCTGGCTAAGGAATCCAGGAAAGGGAAACCATTTTCTGACACTGAGCTTTTTATTCGCAAATGCTTAAACCGTAAAATACCCTGAATACATAGTATAGGGATAAATGCAGTTGGTACATACCAGGAAGCTTCAGCCATGCTGGCTACCTTGCATAGCACTGGAAGGCCCTGTGTACACTATTAGAGGAAAAGAGTAATCCTTACCCAGATGTGAACCCTGCAAGCTGTAGAAAAGACCCACCTGGCAAGACATGCCTATCCTGAAGAAGTGGCATGAATGTCAGGGAGGAACCAACCACTTTCCGATTGGATTTAATACTGGCTCCACAAGTTGAAATCCATATCGAGTGTTGATGCCAGAGCCCAAAAGCTAAAGCTAAGCAGGTGATGGTGTCTAGAGGAGGAACTATTACTTTTTTGTTGCCAAATGAACACATTTTAAAAAGGACTCCTAATAACTCAGCTATAGTAACAGATTGATACATCTCTCAATCATCATCAGGGCAGCTTCATTTTGCAGCCTATGGAGATCAAGACAAGACCTGGTCACTGTGCACATAATGAGAAACTGCAGAATGTTCAGCCCTAAACTGGGACATTTATATCACACCTTTTTCTCCAAACGCCATGGATCATTGTGGAAAAGGAAATAGAAAAGAGTGGAAGACTATAAGGAAATGGCATTTTCTGAATATAGAAGATCAATTACACATGAGAATTTATAATAATTGAGACACCACGCACAAGACCTGTGCAGTCTCAAGCCAGACAAGGTTCAGTCATGGAGAATTGTAGTGGGCATAAATCCTACCTATAGCTGGGGTTTGATCACATAAAAATGGAAGCCTACATGTCTAAGAATACATGGGTATCACCAACTCTACCAGATGACTTGAAAAGAAACATTAAAAGAAGACACAAAGCTATGCAGGTGGGAAAGCCTGGGTATATTTGGGAGGAATAGGGGAAAGACGTGAATATGACTAAAATACATTGTACAAAATTCAAATATCAAAACTGAGATTAAAAAATAGTAGTAGCTTTTAGGCATAGTGGCATGATTTTGTAAGCCACATGCTGGACAGAGATAGGAGGATCCCTGGGGCTCTTTAGTCAGTTACCCTAGCCTACTAGGTGAGTTTCAGGTGCCATAGATAGATAGATAGATAGATAGATAGATAGATAGATAGATAGATA
>JANHMN010000002.1:85967082-85989195 GCA_030674055.1 Rhabdomys pumilio | reverse complement strand
ATAGATAGATAGATAGATAGATAGATAGATAGATAGATAGATAGATAGACGGACAGACAGACAGACAAGGACACCGGGGGTTTCTGTTTGGTCTAGATGTGCATGTGCACACATGTGTATCTGTATCTGTCTGTGAACACACAGAGACAAAGACACATACACAGAGGCATGCACACACATAGAGGGGAGAGAGAAAGAAAGCTACAGAGACAGACAGAGACAGAGAGAAACAAATAGGGACAGACATATATTGAGAGCAGTAGTGAGCTTACGAGCAGAAGGTATAGTAATAGTGTCCTCTTTCTCTCTATTAGATAAAATAAAGGACCATCAACATAATGAGCCTCACTCACCACTGTTGATTTTTTCCAAGTTATCTGCTCCACCTCACACTGCAAATACACAGTCCTGGACAAGCACTTCAGTGGTGTAAAACCATACCCTTCTGAGAAGGAGAGATAGATGAATAGTAACACAATTCCAAAGAGCTGTGTGTCCAAGTGCATCCGGGGCTCCAAGCTCACAGTAAGTCTTACACTCTCCACTTACTCTTCATGATAATGAGACTAGAGATAAGAGATGGAGACAAGTATGTCCTTTTCACAACAGGAGACACACACTCACTGAAGCTGGCAAGCGGCTTGCCCTGAGCTAAGAAACGATGGCTCAAGAACTGACCCCAGGACCTCCCTGCCAGGGACTTAGCTCCTCTTTCGCCACTCAGCAAGACTAGTGTTTAATACACTTCTATCCGGTCAACTTGGCTTAAACAAATTGTGCAGGAAGGAGAAAAGGTGAAATATATTCAGCCAAGTGATTAATGTTCTTGCTGAGTAATTAAATGTTTTGAATATGAGCTGTAATCCATATGGAAGGTGTAATGAAAGCACGAGCGCAGTGACCTGGCTGCTCTAGGTGAATTGCTGCAAACCACTAACGAGGGCAATGAGTTTAGCACTAAATCTTCATTAAGAGGCTGTTTTCTTTACATTAAAAATGGGGGTTTTCTGATGTTAAAAATTTGTAATTGTCCTCTATTTAAATGTCAGGCAAACGCATGCTTAGACAGTCATTCTGTAATCAGTTTGTGTCTCACAGTCATTAGAGTGGGGTATGACTTTGATATTATAAATAACTGTACATCAAATGTTTTCCACTGGTGGACATTTGTATACTTGGAGGGGGGACACTTTCAAAAGATAACCATTTGATGGGCTGCAAAGATGTTCTGGGAAGTTTAGAATACTTGCCATGCAGTCCCGAGAACTGGAGGTTGGATCCCAATACTTGCGTAAAAGGCATGAGACATTTCAGGGAGGAGGGGCATAGAAGGATCACTGGGGTTTTCTTGCTTCCAACCTAGCTGAGAAAATGCAAGGCCCTGAAATGTGGAGAGTGGTAGAGGAGGCTGCTGAGGCTGCGCAGCTATGACTGTGTGTCTTTGTTTTTTTGTAAAGATTTATTTATTTGTTTATTTATTTATTTATTTATTTGATGTATATAAATGTCCTATCTGTATAAACACTTGCATGCCAGAAGAGGGCACTAGATCACAGTATAGATGGTTATGAGCCACCATGTGGTTGCTGGGAATTGAACTCAGGACCTCTGGAAGAGCAGCCAGTGCTCTTAACCTCTGAGCCGTCTCTCCAGCCCCTGTGTTTTTATTTTTAATGAATCTCCGAAAGTATACTACCTTGCACTCCTGCTGCCAGTCTATGAGAATTTTACTGTCACAGAGTTGGCTGCTGCTGGTCTTGGCGCTCTTTTGTAGCTGCAGATGGAATTGTGGCACCTCACCAATTCTTAGTTTGCACTAGTAGGTAAGCCAATTAAGATAGGAGAGTCACTCACGGACTGAAACCTGGCCAGTGTCTCCTGACAATTACAATACACCTTGCAGTAATAATGGCACTTGAAAGGTTGAATTTATTTTAAGAACTGATATGGATATTTGATTCATATTAAATCAAGTGTTAGAAAACATCAACAATTTTAGCAAACAAAGATCACCTCCTCTTTCTGGTAACATTTGAATTTTTCATTATTGACTTTAAATATTACTAAGGTATTATCAAGTGGGATAGTTGATGGAGAGGACACCCTACCCATCCATCATGAGGCACTGATTAGAGCCAATGAAAAGACCATATAGCACTGTGGTCTCTGTGGTGGGTGATTCCAATTGTCAACTAAGTGAGATCTAACATCACTTCGAAGACAGGTTTCTTTGCATGCCTGCCCAGGATTATCTTGATTCAGTTATCTCAAGTGAGAATCCTTGCCTAGTGTAGGTGGAGCCATTCCCTGGGGTGAAATTCTAGATGATATACGAAGGAGAAATGGAGATGAGAGTGTTGCATTCCTCTCTCTCTCTCTCTCTCTCAGGTTTATGGCAATGGATGCAGTGTGACCATCTTCCTTAAGGTCCTAATGCAAAGTCTTTTTTATCATACATGATGGACTGTGCCCTTGAACTTTGAGCCAAAATACCACCATTCATCACCTTTAAAGACTGATTAATAGTATCGACAGAAAAACTAACTAATATACCTCTGACAAGAGGAAATGATCTGGAGCTGGGGTGTGTGATACAAGACCTCATGCTTCCATTGTTCAGAGACTGAGGTGAACCTTGGATGGTTATAAGAATTATAGTCCTTACAGTGCGATAGCCACGCCTGGCAATAGCAAATGAAGGAAGAAAGGGGCACAGACGGAACCAGTTCTGGTAACAACATGAGGCCATGTGGATCTCTGTCTAGGGAAGACTGAGAATTTTCCAGATTGGAAAGTTAACACCTGTTTTCATTGCTTGGCCGAACTTGGGTGTAGTTCCTACTGCTAATGCTCAGAACTACTGACTAGTATTCCAAATGTGGCCTGCCACTCCCATGTCATTCTTGAATGTCTAGTGAACTGAACAAAACCCTCTACTATGAAAGAGTGAAAGAATCATTGGGAGAAGCAAATAGAGTGAAGAAGGTGTGTGAGTGTGTGTGTGTGTGTGTGTGTGTGTGTCTGTGTCTGTGTGTGTCTGTGTGTGTGTGTCTGTGTGTGTGTGTCTGTGTGTTTGTAAGCCTGAGGGTGTATGTATGTGAGTGCACATGTGCGTGTGCACATGTGTGTGAGAGTGTGCACATGTGTGTATGTGAAAGTGTATGCATGTGTTCATGTGTGAGTGTTTGTGTCTGTGTGTGTGTATGTGTGTGCATGTACACACATGCTCATACAGGACTTAATGTAAGGGGTAAAATATAAAATTAATGTCATTGTTAGGACAACTGAAAATCTTGTTTAAAATCTGTATATTTCATGCTTATCTTTAAAAATGAGCAGATAATTTTTATAAAACTTCAATATAAGCTGTTGAATTATAAAGAATTATAAGAAAGTATTAGAGGCTCTTTTATAAAATTTGAATGTGGGACAGGTAGCTTCTTACGTTACTTATAAAGTGAAAATTTTTCCTATGGAAAAGATTGTGCAGGAACAGTCAAAAGGCAGTGGCAGTGGGCATTCATCAAGTTCAGAGTCAGCTCAGGTAAGCTGCTTTTAAAAGCCAAGAATCTCCACACATGAACAAAACTATAGATAAGCCTATTGCAAGTGGACGAGTGTTTTGCATAAATAATTCATACAAGAAGAAAATACTGCAAACCATGAATATTCAAGATATGTAAATTGAGGCCACAATATGCCATGTGTCAAATCCAAACTCACAAAGATGGTTGATACCCAGGGATGGGCAGGTAAAGTTGGAAGGCTGCAAACAGCTTCAGTAATTTTGTGTTAAAACCATAGTAATATTTGTTGGCATCAAAGATAAGCTCAACTTTCACTCATCATTTTATGTCAAAAAGTTTTTATCTGTGTGCAGAAACTAAAGAAATACAGACAGCTTACTTATGGTAGTAAGATGTATTTCAATAGAAGACAACAGACAAATCCTAGGGAGATAAAACCTTAAGCATATCTGTGGGGAATGACTGAGCAAATAACAACAGAGCCATGTTGCAGATAACTATGTAGCTATTAAAAAAGAATTGATAGGCTTTGACAATGGTAATACAGTGAGTAATCACATCTTGTGATAAAAAGAAAAAACTGAATCAAATGTAGAGTATTGGTCTGTCTTTTTTTAAAGAGCATTTATATGAATAAATGTAATTGCATATATATATGCACATATGTATTTGCGTGCCTATTTTTATGTGCACACAAATTTTTGAATATACATATTTGTATATGCACATGTGAACTTATATCAGCAAAGAAACTAAGGAAGAAGAACCAGTGACAAACACCAAAACCACAATGCATACCTTCCCCTCCCAGGATGAGGCCAGAAGACAGACAGATGAACACAGGGGAAGGACTATTAGTTTATCTTAGATACTCTGTGTTGTATTAAAAATTCCAAAATCCATGCATTGCTGTTTTTTTTTTTAAATTCAGGTAGCTTAAGTAATTTTTTGACACAATCACCCCAAATGTTTCAATTAAAACTAATTTTTAATAGAAAAGAAACAGAAAGATAAAGCAATCATAACCCTTGTGCCCAAAGGTTTTCATCTGTTCTCTGTCTTCAGAAAATTCACCATGTGGACTATTCAGTGTACAAGTCTCTTGGCATTTATCCAGCAAGAGCTTGCCCCACTGAAAGCTAATATGGGCTGTTTAACAAAGCATAATTAAATGCATGGAACAACTAAAATATCCATATAATTACCACAAAGCTGATCTAATTGCATACATCCTTTTATTGGATGATATTATTGTCCCTACACAAGCAAAAAGATAGCTTCAACAGAATGATTCTCCCAGTGCTATGGTTCAACTGAAATTATCCAAAGAATCTGCAGATTGCCACTGGGAGAGAAATAATCTCTTAAAGATTTCTGTGAAAACAGAATCAAGTTATTAAAGTCATATGTGGAGACACAGTCATTTTTTTACTTGGAAGGGAAAGGGGAGGAAAATAAAATTCCAAAATATAATGAGACATTTCTGTTAAATCTAATGAGGTAGATGTCACAGGAGAGGTGATGTGTTGAAATGTGTTCTGCGTTAATAAAAGGAGAAACTGTCTTTGTCATATATGGTGATGTATGCCTGTATTCCTGGAAGATGGGAGGCTGAAGCAGGATTGTGAACTCAAAGCATGGAGTGAACAACTAATAAGACTCTGGATTTAATATGTACACATGCATACACACACACACACACACACACACACAGAGAGAGAGAGAGACAGGTGGGGGGAGGAGAGAGAGACAGAGACAGAGACAGAGAGACAGAGACGGAGACAGAGACAGAGAAATAGAGTCAGAGTCAGAGACAGAACAGTCTGAAACATTACCAATAAGAATGTGGCTCCAAAAATTACCAACAGGCACCAGGGCTAGGAGGACTGGGTTTTGGGGCCCCAGAAATCACATAAATGGACTCTTGTAATCTTAGCCTCAAAAGGTAGAAAACAAAGGATCCCCAGAGCAAGCTGGTTAGCAATGTTAGCCATATTGGTGAGCTCTGGATTTGATTTAGAGAAATTATTCTGATGAATAAGTTCGAAGAGAGAACTAGGAGGGCTCCCAGTTTAATCTGGGTCTTCTATGGGTACCAACAAATATAGACATAACCACTAGTACACAGGTGGACACACAGGTGTACATACATGTGTGCATGCGTGCGAGCGCACGCACACGCGCGCACACACACACACACACACACACACACACACACACACACACACACGTACCTACTATACACACATATAGAAGAAAAACTGAAAATAAAAACTCCAAGTCTTTGTTTTAGACTAGGTTGTGTCCCGCAGATTCACAGGCTGAGTTCTAACCCTGAGTGCCAAAGCATGCGATTTGACTTGGAGATGGGATTGTTTAAGAGTGACTTAAGTTCCAATGAGTCTGAATTCTAAAACTCAGGGCCCAGGAGGTTGCTCTGGGCAAAGCTGACTGAGACATGGAGGTCTGCATGCACAGAAACAGACCAGACCAAGGATAATAGAACTGTCCTCACACATGAAGGAAGGCAGTAGAGGAAACTCATTTTCTGAGGCCTCCATCCTGACCCTTCAGAGGCCCCAGACAATGAACACTTGACATCTGAAGTCACCAACCTACAGTGCAAAGCAACATCCTCCTTGAATACTTCACAGCAACTGACAAGTGGAAAGGGCAAATGTCAGTCACAACACGTTGTTTGGATGCATAGCTTGGTAGTCACCTTTTAGTATTAGAGTAAGCGTTCAAGAGCAATTTTGTTAAATGAAGTTCACCAGGATGCAGGGCTTTGGAGACAAGTGACTTATTAGTAACACAGCAATTTGCTTTCAAAGGAGACTTCCATTCTAAACACTTTATGGAATTTTAAATATTGCTAAAATCTCGAGGAGGTAGGAGGAAAAAGGGGGAGAAATTAAAACTCTTTGAATGGGTGGCATCCTAAACTGAGTGAGCAGCCTGGGTGAGGAAAAAAAAATCGCTGATTTCAAGACTCCAATTTCAAAGGCACCGAATGTCTAGTGAGATCTTCAATAGAGCACAAGATGTACTTACCATTTCTTGTCTGGGAAATGCTATGAACGTGATCAGTGATTGGAGCCCTCGAATCACCCATCTCCGGGAGGAAAACAACCATACACAGAGGAAAATGACTCTACCCTCCAGTGACTAGGGAGGGAAGGGTGGGAGGACAGCTAGAAGCAGCCTGCAGGGACAAAATTCCCATAGCATGATGGGATACATCCAGAAAGCCCCATGTTTGAGATGCCATTCCATAGTCTATCTGATGGCCTTTACCTTAAATACTGCATACATATTTTTAAAGTCTTTATTCCTAGGTCAAATGAGTTCTCTAGAAAGCATCCTTGGGTTTTTTTTTTTTGCCCAAAGAAAATACCACACATCTATGTGAATGTGTTAGTATGTATGTAAGTGTGTAAGTGTGTAAGTGTGTAAGTGTGTGTGTGTGTGTGTGTGTGTATGTGTGTTCTTGTGCACATTCAACCCAATTGTCAACCTTGGGTGTCATATCTAAGGATACTGTTGTTTACCTTTTTGTTGGTGTTTTGAGACAATCTCTTACTTTTACCAGGAATGTCCTGATTTGTGCTGATAAGTGTCTAGTGGGCCCTAAGGAGGCTCCTCCGATATCTACTCCCATACCACTGTGACTATAAGTGGCTACTACCACACCTATCTTTTATGTGGGTTCTAGGAATCAAAGTCAAGTTCTTATGCTTACATGGAAGATTCATTAGGCACTGAAACTTCTCCCAAGTCCATTAAATTTTAGTCTGAGTTGGCAGTGGCCAATGTCTGGTGTCTCAGTTTCCTAAGGGTGCTCATGGAATGAAGATGTAAGAACGATAATTCGCCTACTTAGCTCACATTCCTGGTATCATGCTAAACCCTATCCATACTTGGACAGGAATAATAGGAACAAGCTTCATTTGCTCCTTCTGAGTAACAGTGAACCTCAGCAGCTTCCTCTGACAGTGGATCAGAGAGTCACAGGCAGCAAGCGAAGCAATAGTCCCCAGCAGAGACACACTGGCACTCTGAACTGAACTGCAAGGGAGAGGCTCAGACTCCTTTCCCCTTTCCCCGGGCACAGGATTCACAGCCTCACTTGTAACACCAAGTTGCACACAAGGATGGATTAATCTCTTCCTGTCGTTAAAGCAGAATCAACAGTGAAGGTCAGCAAATCATTACGGTTCGTGGCATTGTGTGTCGGGCCAGACACCAGCCTCTGTCCTACTCAGAGAGGCCATCTTTTCCAAGGTCACGATGATGCACAGAACATGGATCCTTAATTGGGAAGACTGCAAAGAACCCTGGGCAGTACTGTGAATCCTGGGGCTGAACTGTGATGAAATGAGAGTGCAGATTATTACAGTTAAAGTTAAGGAGCCCAGAGATGTAAGGCACAGTGGGATTGTGACCTGGTGCTGCAACACTACAGCAAACCAAAGAAGTGCAGGGAGAACTCCAGAAAGCCAGGGGATCTCAAAAGGCATGCAAGACCTTCTAGATGTGTCCTGGATACTTGTCTTCTTTGACTACTTGTATTTCTAGACAGTCATCATGCCTTCCACTATCAAGAGCTCCATGGTTCCACACTGCATCTTCTGCAGAGCCTTCTCCATGTGTCCATCAACACTCCATGTGTGCTGTTCTTCTGATATCTCCGGCTACCTCCTCTAAGACTTTTAAGAGTTAATTCCAGGAGAGATACCTCTCAGTGTTAGGCTCCCAAGAGTCCTTGGGTTCTCTGTCCTTATCTCTCTTCCGACTCTACCTACAGATTCCCATTAATTCCCACGTACTAAAACTCACCTACAGGCCAGAGCATTTAACTTGGTCACTGACCCCAGGTCCCTTCTGAATGTTGATTTCAGCCACCAGTGCCAAATCTCCTGTCTTCTAGAAATCTCAGCTATCATACCTGCCACATGATTCATCATCTTCTTGCTGAGACTTGATATGTAATTCTTTCCCAATTTCTTCTATTTTATTTAAAAGAATGTGTATTTCCTGGGAAAATTCCAGAAGGAAACATGACTCCATCTTGCAATCTCTTTAACTCTCTTTTGCAATTATGTAGAGAGTGGCGTAAATTGGTCCCCCCACCTCACACATCATGTAGCCCAGTTCCTTGCCCTCACATAGCTTTCCCACCATCTTTCCCCTGGGCCAGCCCTTGAGATGACGTCACTTTCCAGGCTCTGTCCCCTACAATCCATTCTCCACACTGCAGGCAGAGTTATCTTTCTAAATAGAAAATTGGATCCACTTCAGTAGTCCCGATCGCCCCTAAAGTGACAGCTAAAGTCCTTAACTTGCCTTACAGAGCACTGAGTTATGAGAAGTTCTGTCTCCAGGTTCATTGGCCACGGCTTTCCTCGATCATCTTTGATATGCCCAAATAGGTGGATGTGTGCTCACACACCCGCATTCAGCCTGCTCCTCTGAATGGGCCGGCTTCCTGTTTAGCTCCAGGCCTTTGCACAAGCTATTTCCTCTGCAGGAAGGACCAGAGCTTCCTCATATCTTGACTGCTGATACCCCTTCACCCACTCAGCATCTATCATCACCCCAAGCAGAGCAGGTGCTAATAAACAACAACAACAACAACAAAGTCATCATACAGTGTAGTACTGTATTCCTTGTTCATAGGAGGAGCCTGCGTGACGACTGCCTTTCAGGAACATTGATGGAGGAGACTGAATGTACAACTCTGTGCTGTAGCAGATATGACAGCAGCATCCGTGTGGTTAACCATCACATTTATGCAGCCACTGCTCTTGAGAGACAGGAGTTACTTCCACACTGGCCTGTCACTCACTTAGGCTAAGGGGCAGTGTAAAGGTCACATCTTGGCCACCTTTCCATTACCAACTCCCACAGGCTATGCTTTCTCTCTCTCTCTCCCCTTTCATCTCTGCAGATGTAGGAACAGTCTGAGGCTTCTGAACCGATGTGAGGATGGAGGTTCCTCACAGGACAACTTTCTTCTTACTCTTCTAAAATATCATCTAGAAGGGTTTATGGGATGGGAATTGGAAGATAGCTCTGTAAGAGAAGAGACAAGGGCAAAGAGCAGAATGGAAAACAAAGGGAGACTGCGTGTGTGGCTTGGTTGGTAGTGTGTGCCTGGAATACACTGAGACCTGGGCTCCATTTCTAGTACCACATAAGCTGGACCATGGCAGACCACACTTGCAATCTCAGCACTTGGGTAGTAGAGGAAGAAGGATCAAGAGTTCAAAGTTATCCTCTGCTACATAGCATGTTTGAAGCCAGCTTGGGCTACATGACATTCTGTGATCAGTCTGCTGGAAGCATTTTCTCAACTGAGATTTCCTTTTCTCAAAAGACTAGCCTGTGAAAGGTTGACACATACTTAGCCAGCACATCCAAGCATGTCCTGTCCTCTACATACACACTGTGGTATTCTTGATCTTCTATCGAGTATGCTCAGATACAGACACGCATGCACACACACACACACACACACACACACACACACACACACCACAAATTCACCGTAAACACACAAACACACAGCACGAAAAGACACACAGATCTACAAGCAAGTAAATACTTGTCAAGAAGGCAACTACTATCTATGAACCCAGAGAGACCTCAGAAGAAACTCCCCCCCCCAACCCTGATGATTCCTCCACAGTAGGATTCCAGCCTCCAGTTCTATGTAACAGGAATTTTCCACTGATCACACTGAGCTAAAGCAGCCCAATGAGACACTTTTCCATCTTCTACCCAATATGGTAGTCTCCAGCCACTGTTAAACACTTAACAGATCCAGCTAAGGCACTCAACTCTTAAATACATGTAAATAGCCACACAAAGCTAATGGCTGTCATATTTTAGTGAGGTGGTGGTAGCACACTCTAGAAAATCAGAGCTTGGTTAGCTCTGTGAGTCCCACTGACAGCAGGTATGCTATAAGTACTCACAGAAGGAGATGAAGGAATAGGACTGAAAAAAAACAGTACAACTGTTTGTGGTCGGTTGTTTCCCTAAAAAGCAATATGCTGCCAGCTTGAGAAGATCTTCAGTCACCTAGGAGACACACCTCTGAGTATTTCTATGAGGGAGCTTTTGGAGTAGCTTATTTGAGGTGGCAAGACAGATGTTTAATATGGACAGAACCATTCCATGGGCTGGAGTCCTGGACTGAATGGCAAGGAGAAAGCCAGAAAGCATCACGGTCTCTCCCTCTCCCTGCATCCTCACTGTGAACACCATGTGAAGGCTGCCTCACATTTTTGCTTTTGACTTCCCCGCCATAAACACTTTCACCCTCAAACTGTGAGCCAAAATATATCTGCTCTCTATGAAGTGCTTATTAACTCTATTTGGTCACAACAATGAGAAAAGAAACTACTACACATTGAAAGGCATGGCAGTCATTGAGAATGAGAACAAGCACTGAATTGTCACCTGCGGGTCCAGGCAAAGAGCTTCCTGATTATCGAATGTTCTCTCAGTAACTTGAGGAATATAATGATCCCCTCCCGATCTCTCAACTAGCACGAAGGCACGGAGACCCTGGGACCAAGGAGTGTAGCTCAGTGGTAGAGCAATACACAGCATGCACAAGGCTCTGAGGTCCACTGTTAGCATTTTTAGAGTCTTTTTATCACCAAAGATCACACAGCCAAGGAGGGAGAGGAGAAGAAACCACACTGTGGCAATCTGACTAGGAAGCCTTCAGTCACCTGCAGTTAAGGCCTGCCTATGGGTCTGCTTCACTCTCTGGGTGCCTGAAATATACTTCTGAGAGAGATTTCCCTTTGTCTTAAGAGTTATTTCTTATAAAACAGAGCTCTGGAGGCTGGGGTGATGCTCAGTTGGTAAGGAACTTTCTGCACGAGCATGAAGACCTGGTGTTAGATCCCCAGAACTTGGATAGAGCCAGACCAGGTAGCACTTGTATGTAATCCTACCACTCTTAAGGAACAAAGGGAAGCAGAGATTCAGGCTGGCTTAGCCTGATATGCATTGCAGAAGATGAGCGACTCTGTATCAAGCCAAATTTAAGGTACACAATGACACCCAAGATAGTCCTACAACCTTTCCATGTGTCCTTGCATACATACTCACAAACCCATAAACACGACAGAAATGAGTGCATGCAAACACTCACACACACACACACACACACACACACACACACACACACACACACAAGATGTAAGAAGACTTCACAGCCCTAAGACTGAGTCCAACACTGCATGTGTGCCTTCTGTACTGTGAGGAATTAAAAGTTCTACAAGGAGCTCCTAATCCAGTCGTATGCATTCAGGAAAGCTTCTAGGAAATGTGGTATGCCTAAGCTGAGTCTTGAAAACTGACCAGAGAGCATGAAGGCTTCAGGACCCCGAAACAACTCCAGGGAAACTGGTCACATCTACAGAAAGTGACTCTAGTCTCTTGTGTAGTTGGGGGATGCCCAGAGAGTTGGGTCCAGAAAGCACCCGGGAGATTTCTATGGTTGTGGTGAGAGATGCCTTTTCCTGAGCCTACTCATTCTCAGGGACTGAGTGGTAATAAAACCCAACCTAATGCCTGGGGTTTAAAGTAAGAAAAATCACATCACACAGGCAAAATTATTAAGCAGAACATTGTATTGCTGGTGCTCCATAAATGTCAGTGAGCATTATTGCTAGATAATTATTATCTGTGCTCAGAGAGGATTTCTATGAAACATCACTTCAGGCTATTTCTGAACATACTGTTGGTGCTAAAATGCTATTTATTTACTCTTTTCTGATTTCCTAAATAAATATATAATACTTTATCCTAGTACTGCAATTATTCTCTCTTACGCTTTTTCCTATCATATGAAATCCCTTTCTTCCCAAATACTTCTTCTACTCTCATGAGTGTGTGTGTATGAGTGCGTGTCCTTGTAAGTGTGAGAGTGTATGTGTGCGCTCGCCTGCCTCCGTATTTCACTAGAATTACCTACATTAGTGTAGATAGGGACAATGTAACAGTGGCTACACCACTTAGGAATCTGAGCTTTCCTTCCTCTGCACCTTTGACTGTCTTCAGCTGTCTGAGGAGCCCTCTTAGTGGGAAGTTCCTTCATGAGTCCATCCTGAGCCATGATGGAAATAGAGAAAAATAGATAGGATTTTACTTCCTTGCAAGCAGGTATTCCTGTGCTGGGTTTGAGCATGAGCAATGAACAGTAGAAAGGAGAATGGGGGACCATGGAGGAAGAGGGTAGAATGACAAATATGTTTTGTGGAGCCCTTCTCACAATTCCACCTGGTCTTAAATGAACCCATTTTTTTTTCAAATTAATATTATCTCCTTAGATACTTGAGTTTGTGGACCCTATTATGACAGAAGATATATATATATGTGTGTGTGTGTGTGTGTGTGTGTGTGTGTGTGTGTATATATATATCTCCAGAAAGGATTAAACTGGTTCATATTGACAAATACTGTACAGTATATTAAAGTATTTATCTTCTTAATAGGTGACAAAAGTAAAATAAAGTAAGATCAGTACCAATGAGAATGGGGAAGACTGAATCTAACATGTATAACACAAAAGTCTCCAAGGTTTGCATTGCAATAATGAGAGTTTTCTCCTGGATTTCCTGTCCATCGGTGTTGAAGAACATCATCCAGAAGCATTGTAATAGTTTTTCTTTCTGTTGCTACGATAAAACATTGATATGAAGCTCCCTAAGGGAGGGGAAGGTGTATCTGACTTACACTTGCAGGTCAGAGCCCACCATTGAGCAAGAGCTCAAGGCAGGAGCCTGAAACAGAAAGCATGGAAGAAGGCTGCTTGGTTACTGTCTCACACTCCAGCTCACGCTCAGCTGGCTTTCTTGTATAGCCCAGGACCACTTGCCCAGTGATAGTGACACCCACTGTAGTCTAGGCTCTCTTGTATCAATAACCAAAACAATTCCCACAGGAAAGTCCCACAGATCAATCTGATCCTGATAAATCCTCAGCTGAGTCCTATCAGATTATTCCAAGCTGTGTCAAGTTGACAATTAAAGCTAACTAGTATACACATGTATTACTAGCCAAGAGTTCAAAACCAGTTATTTCTTAAGGGTGAAACGGAAGATGTCCTTTTCTTGTTACCAAGCAAGGCAGCAGCTCTAGCTGGATGATACTATTTAGAAATGAAACTACAGTGTCACATGCCCTGGGGATAGGTGTGTGGTGGGCACTGTCACTCCTCTCATATGACAAGCAAGAGACCATATTGTCTAGCTGTAAGAAGAAGTTACCATAGCAGAGAAGAGGAGTTGGTACAAGGATCCAGGCAGTACGAGCACAGTGATGTCCATGTTTGTGGTTTCTATGCTGGCCATTCTGAAAGGCTACAGTGCCTATCTCACCCCTTTCACAGGGACCAAATGCATTGTGTCCTCAGATATTGTGCTCCTGGTGGTGCTTTAAACTGCAGCCTAACAGAAGCAAGAGGGAAATGATGGATCCTCAGGCTTGGCTCTCTGATGCTCAGACATCACCAGTCTTGAGGTCTAGACTTTGTGAAGGCAATGGTGGAAGCATACCTTTCTCAAAGTTCCCCTTTTGTTCTACATCCCAGGACACATTTCTGCTGATTCAAGGGTAGCCAGAACGAGCCACTTTCATTAGCAGAAACTGATAGGGTTCTTTACTAGTCACCAATGAACTACTATGACCATGCACACATTCTCTTCAGTGTGCCGAGTTTAAAGAATGTAAAAGCCCTCTGAAAGCTCTTGCCGGAGCTCTGCATTACCTATTTAACCCAGCATTAATGCTGGGTAGCGGAAGACAGCAAGCCTGTTCCATCTCACGCCACGCTCTCCACGTGCCGCTGAGCACTGTGGGCCATGACAAGAGGGAATTAAATCCTCCAACTCAGCTCACCGAAAGGAAGCAGCTGTTCGTAGGAAAATAAAACCAGTCAGGCCTTAGCTGCCATAAACAGAAAACAAACATTTTTTGCAGCATCTTTGGCAACTCGTTGTCAGATGCATGCCTTCCAGAGAAATCCACAGCCCAGAACGTTCTACTCCAAAACAAGACCACTGCAATTCCTGTAGAATCCTCTTGTCAATTTTTGTGTCTCTAAATCATCCAGACACCCCATAGAAAGCAAGAAGGGTGGATGCAGGCAACGGGTATAATTTCTCTCTGAAGGGGAAAGGGGTGGGATGATTTTACTCTGGGGTTCTCATGCAGAGGAAGCTTCTAGCATATCAGATGTCCTTTTACAGATTAAGTATGTGTGTATATGTGTGTGAGTGCATGCTTGTATGGTGGACATGCTGGCATGTGTGTGCAGGTGTGCATGTTTGTGAGTGTGTGTGCCTGTAGAAAACAGAGCTTGGCACTGTCTTCTCCTTTGCTTTCTTTCTCTTTTAGTGAGTGTAGTATATCCCTCACTAGAACTCAGAGCTTACAGAATTGGATAGCCTGGCTAAGCACCTGCTTTGCGAGCCCATCTCTATCTCCTGTGTTCCAGGATTACAGGTGAGCCAGCCTGCCCAGCAGTTAGGTAGGTCCTGTGGATTCAAACTCTGGGCTTCATGATAGTGCAATATCACAGCAGTATTTCATCAACATAACAACAGAAGCAGCCCTTGATCTCTTTAAGCACCAACTGCTCCCTTTACTTCTACATGGCTTACAAAGAGTTTCAAAGGCTCTCCTCCTTCCAGATTCAAACCTGTGTAATCTATAAACAGCGACAATTTAGAAAACGCAAGTCTGTGTCTCTCTGCGCTCCAACCACGCTCCCTATTTCTTTGTCAATGTAGCTTCATATAAAATCATCTACATATCTGCCGAAATTAGTTTATGAAAATGTCTTTTTCACTCCTTTCTCATTAAATCGTGATCAAATTTAAAATGCCTGCAAATGGCTGCTCTCTCTCCACTCCAAAATGAAACATGTTCTATAGAATGAGGTTGGAAATGGAGGCTACAAATGTGTTTCTCATTTAGGAAACACTTAATAGGGTGCACTGGTGGAGAGCAGAAAGAGTCTTCAGAGTTTGCACAAGATAAGCATGTGCTCTGCGTGTCTGTTGTTGTATGCTGAGGGCCTGCAAGGCAGCTCTGAGTCCGTGCCACCTGACCTCTGCCACCAGAGATGCTGTAGTCCAAGTTAGGTTTGAAAAATATCAACAGCAAACCCACATGTGCTGGAGGGTGGAGATGGGAACCCAGTTCAGTAAGTAGAGCTCTCACCTTGTAAGCATGCAGACCTGAGTTCCTGAGTCTGATACCCGGAATCTATGTACAAACGATAGATGCTGTGATACAGACTTGTAATTTCAGTTCTGCAGCATGGAGACAGGAAGTACGCCTTGGGTTCATTGACCAACCAGTCTAGACTGCCTGCAAAGTTCCGGGCCAAAGAGAAACCCTGTCTCATAAAATAAGACAAGATCTAAATAAATTAAACAATTTTTAAAAAAGACAGATAGCTTCTGGGATGGATACCTGAGGTTGATTTCTGGCTTCTTTGGTCTACAGGTTTGGGAACAATTAATGAAGTTCTTTAATATCATAAACTGGATCACATGGGCTAGTCCTTTTGCATAGACAAGTTCGTGTGTGTGTGTGTGTGTGTGTGTGTGTGTGTGTGTGTTTGTGTGTGCATGTGTGTGCGTGTGTGCATGCGTGTGTGTGTGTGTGTGCGTGTTCGTGTGTGTGTTTGTGTGTGCGTGTGTGTGCGTGTGTGAGTGTACGTGTGCGTGTGTGTGTGTTTGTGTGTGCGTGCGTGTGTGCGTGTGTGCGTGTGCATGTGTGTGTGTGTAAGAGACAGAAAAACAGAGAGAGAGAGACATTGATAAAACAGAGAGGAACAGACAGAAAGAGTTACAGAACAACATAATATTAAAACTACATTAAAAGTTACCAGTGATGAGGAAGGGGCAGGGAGGGGGGCAGAGGAAGACAGGGAGAGTGCCTGTTCTTCTGAGAACTTACTTGTTATTTTTGATACAGACAAGCAGTCAGCCCCATGACTGGAAGCAGCCCTGTGCTACACTCCCCAAACAAGTCTGCACACCCAGGTTTATGCTGACGGGATGGCTGCCTTTACCCTGCCTTAAATTAAAAAGAACGGATGTTCCTCCTTTACCATCGTCTTTCAGGTTGATGAATACAAGGTTTAATTTACTGAGTGCTAAAAATAAAAGCCTTCCCTTCCCATAACTCTTCGGCAGCATTGAGGGGAGCAGAGAGGCTGATTTCAAAATCTGGATTATGAATTTTCTCTCTTTTTAAACACTCATTATCAGCAAACTTTTAGTATAAATAAATATGTGACTTCTTCGTGCACACAAAGATATACAAGATGGATGCCTACTCGTATAGCTACACGCAGAATTAGCACAGGGTCTAAAACGGGCACTTGTGCACTGAGAGACAAGCGTGGCCAACCACCCTGGCAGCAAGAGCTAACCCGTTAAAATGATTGAACGTCATTGCTAGCATTCAGAATGTTCTGTCGGTCCATTCAATGCCCACCAAGTTGTCATAACGTATCGTCCGTAGAGCTCCCATTTCTACACAGTCCAATTAACTTGAAACAGGTATCTAATTGTTTGTCTTGGGGGATCTGTTAGGCCATTATTACTAAATTATCCAGGAGATAGCAAGCTGACATTTCTAAATCCACTTCCCTCACGGCCATGGGCTCCAAACGAGGCCTTCCTGGCAGACCATGCAACCATACTGTAGTAGAAATCTGTTAGACAATCTGTCACATAAACATAGATGGGGAAACGGAACGTAGCGCAGTGCTTGAAGGAAAGGGGGTCCAACCGACCATGAACTTTTAATGGATGGGTTTTAACAGTCTGCAATCTGGTGCGCCAGGCGGTTTTCAAAGTTTTCCTCTTGGAGAAAAGAATGTGGCTTGCATTTTCTGTTTTCCTGGATTTGATTTAATTAAAATGACAAGGGGCAGAGATATGTTGTTAGGAGTGGGGGATCACGCAAGACTTATGAGAGGAAAATACTAAGCCTTACTTATAGGCATACGCACGTTAGAGGTACTCTGGACCTCCTGTTTGGCAATGTTTGGGGAAATACAAGCACTTTTACCCGCAGTTAAGCTACTTTCTGGAACGTTCTGTGTCACCAAAGAGGACAAGTTTTGTGACTGACTGCAAGCCTACTGCATCTGCCTCTTTGATTTACTTTTGCCTCTGAGTACATTTTAGAATTTTAGAATATAGAGTGGCTATACCTGTGAAGACTGTACCTGGCTACAGAAGGTGGTATCAGAAATCAATTCCACTCCCTAGCAGACATAACTGACTACAATAGTAAGCCAAGACATTGGATGTTTTCACCCATTTTCCAGATAGGGAAACTGAGACCTCACAAGCTTAAGCAGTTAGCCATGAGTCCTACCCAGCTCTGTTCCTTCTTCATTGAGGAGAGAAGACAGAGGCTTGTTCTTAAAAACAGTGTCGCAAAGCCTTGTCCTCTCAGTCTCATTTTATCTCTTGAACAAGATGTTTTTTTAAAATGTAGATCGTATCGTTTTTTTTTTAAATAAATGATGCAATGATTGAAACCAAATTGCAAAAAAATTCTTAAATCTCTCTCTCTCTCTCTCTCTCTCTCTCTCTCTCTCTCTCTCTCTCTCTTGCTGTGTGTGTGTGTGTGTGTGTGTGTGTGTGTGTGTGTGTGTGTGTGTGTGTGTTATTAGCATGTATGTATAGGTGCCAACAGAGGCTATAAGAAGGTATTGGATCCCCTGACACTGGAGCTAACTGCAGCAGATCCAGCCCCATGTGAGTGCTGGGAACCACATTTGGCCGGCTGCCAAAGTGCTGTGCACTCTTAATATCTGAGATATCTTTCCAGCACCAAATTGGGAATATTTAAACTCTTGACAAACAGTGTAGAAACTACTCACAATTTTTTCAGTCACTCCTGTCTAAGATTTTCTCTTTGATACCAGGATACCCCACCCCATAAAGGTTATGTCGAAGGACTCAGAGGTAGGATGCTGACTAAACACTATGTTCACTAAATGCAAAATGATGCTGGAGTTCTGTTAGTACCATGGGCCTTCCCTGGTCTCTACATTTCATTGTCTAATCTTTCAGTGTGTTGGTTTGGTGTTAGGGATGGAAGCTACAACTGAGCTACAACTGAGTCCTGGCTTCTCCACTTCTACAGTTTCAGGGGCCTTAGAGGACCGTAATGGCAATGCTGTGGCCACACAGTTGATATTGAAACCACAGATTCATACAGGTATGGCATCCCTAGATTCAAAGTTTTCAGCTGAAAAGCCTTGCCCTGTGACTGCAATGGGCCTGGCATTGGAGAGCTGACCACACACTGAAGGGAGCTGACCTAGGCAAGGAACATGTACCTGGTTTTAGTTACTGACTCTTACTGAACATTCTTTGCTAGATGCATGTAATGTGCTTCAATCTCATCTTCCCCAGCTCCCTCTCCTCCAATTTTTCCCTTGTCTTACTCATCATCTCCTTTCTTGGCTTCATATTCTCTCGTTTGTCCCTTGTTGTTAAACCCAGTGGTTTCACTTAGTGCTCCCTGCATGCACACTGGATGTCAGACCATCTGTGAGAACATGGCTAGCTTTTCAGAGTGTCCTGAAGAAAACTTGCACTCCCTCCCCCAGAAGCCACCAACTGTCAATTGCTTCTAAGGGGAAGATGAAACCTCATGAGCCCCTCTACTGTCCTAGGATTCTGGCTCACTCCATCATAGGCAGGTTCATGTCGTCATAGCAGTGAGGTCATGTGCACAATGGCTCTACGGTGTTCGATAAGCTCGGTTTCTCTGGAGAGATCTACTCCTTCCCTCTGGCTCATATAATCCTTCTGCCTCCTCTTCCATGTTGATTCCTGAGCCTTGAGGGTGTGCTTGATACAGATGATATCTTCACAGTGAAGAGGCAACTGACAGAGCAGATCTTTGCCAGCTATATACATCTGATAGGAGGTCAGTACACACAATATACAAAGAACTGAGAAAAACAAAACAAGAAAACAAACAATTCAATAAAATAAAATGGGGCAAGGAATTAAACAGAATTCTCATAAATAAATGTATGTATGTATGTATGTATGTATGTATGTATGTATGAAATTTTAATGTCCAACATCCTTAACCCTCATAGAAATGTAAGTTGATGCTAATTTGAGATTTCATCTTGCACCAGTCAGAACTGCCAAGATTAAAAAATAAATGACAACAAACATTGACATGAATCTGAGGAAGGGAAAACACTTGGTCACTGCTGGTAGCAGTGCAAACTGGTGCCGCCACTATGGAAATGAGTTTGGAGGTTTCTCTGCAAGCTAGAAATAAATGCACCATATGATCCAGCCATACCATTCTTGGGCACATTCCCAAAGGACTTTGTATCCGACTACAGCAGTTCTTGCATATCCACATGCACTGCTGCTGTAGTCACAATAGTCAGGAGATAGAAAGGGTGTAGGTGTCTATCAAAAGATGAATGAGGAATAAAAATGTGTTACAGGATAGACAATGAAATATTATTCATCTGTAAAGACAAACGAAATTATTAAATTTGTAGGGAAGTGGACAGAATGGAAAATAATCATCTCGAGTGAGGTAACTTGGGTGCAAAAAGGACCTAGTTTTAAGTGGGGTTTGCACTGCCATGGAAGCTTCAGAGTAAGCAGGGAATGGAAAGGACCTTCATATCTCATCTGACACAGTATAGATGTCTCTGGGGCTCTGCTTAAACCAACCCAGTGCACAATGCTTGTTTATGCACACATTCCTACCACAACACAGAGACCCTCTTGAAGACTAGTGATGCTTAAATTATACATGTTGGTTGAATCTGCAACACAATAGGCATTCATTAACTGTTATTTGATAAAAAGATAAATGGGTAGATAGGTAGATGGAAGGGTGGATGATGGATGGATGGATGGGTAGGTGGATGATGGATAGATGGAAGGGTGGATGATGGATGGATGGATGGGTGGATGGATGGATGGATGGAGGATGGATGGATGGATGGATGGATGGATGGATGGATGGATGGATAAGTGAATAGAAGGAAGTGTGAATGATGGATGAATGGGTGGATGATGGATGAATGGATGGATGGATGGATGGGTGGATGGATGGATGGATGGATGATGGAAGGGTGGATGATGGATGGATGGGTAGGTGGATGATGGAAGGGTGGATAGATGGATGGGTAGATAGATAGATGGATGGTTGGGTGGATGAATGCATAGCAATGGATAAGTAGATAGAAAGTATGTAGGTAGATGCAAGACTTAATTGATAGATAGGTAGCGGGCCCTGCGAGTAAGTGTTTGGGAGGATGGATAGATAAACACACTAAACTATGACTCAGAAATGAAAGAACGACCCCCACACACATATGTCCTTCCAGGTTTACAAACCACTGATTAAAACCGCTGTGTCCTTGATAAGAAGTACATTTTAGTGGCTCTTAGCTACGAGCTGCTAAGGACATGGTTCACCAGTGGGAGAGAAGAAGAGTGCACTGGGTGTGTTTGAGCATTGTGAAGGCTCCCTCTCGCATCCTTGAGAGATGCTTAGCAAGGTCCTTGTGTACTAGAGTGTGGCTGGGGATAAATGCTTCAGAGTGAGAAATCAAAACAATGCATTCACTCCCCAACAAGGCTTAGCTGGGATGGGGCTAGGAGACCTGAGGTAGAAAAAAATCTGTGTGTAAGAGAAGATGCAGTTTTTGGTCCATTTAATTTTGCATGGCTTATGGTGATGCAGAGGAGAGGAGAGATGAAAAGCAAGGCAAGGAATCCACAGTCAGGACAAAGGGGAAAGGGAAGTTGTTCATGTTTTATTTAGTCACCATATAACAGAAATGAGAATCGGCTTCCTTCTAAGGATTGAATGGCTACAGTGGCCCAATCAAGGCTGCATGAAATCCAACAAGAAGTTCTTATGGAAAGAATCAAGGACCCAAGGACTGAGAACTGGTTAACACAGTTCAACCTTATGAAACACAAACACAGGTTTTTTCCTAGAGCATGTCTTGAAGAAATTTCAGCCTTTCCTCCCAACTCAGATACCTGGATCCCAGGTCATAATCAGAATCTCTTGGCAGAATTCCAAAACAGACATTTTTCTAAAAACTGCCAATTAATATTGTGTATGTATTACGTGTGTTGTGGGGTTGTGGAGGGGGTCATGTGCCTTTTCACATCTGCGGGGGTCAGAGGAAAACTTTGCAGTTTATCCTTCGAAGTCCTTGTACTTGGGAGCAAGTACTTCTCCCACTGAGGCATCTTGCTAACATAGGAATGTCTATTTTAAAATCAGACCCTAAAGTTTGAGAATCCCTATAAAAAGATGGTTCTGAGCTCGCTTCCCCATGTCATATCAACATACAAAGTTAGCTGGGATATATGGGGTGAAAAAATGAAGTTCTGACAACACTTTATGGAAATAAATCAAGTCTTAGAAGTAATAAATAGAAAAAAAAGAGCAGGCAACATCCTAAAGGACTTTGTGTGTGTGTGTGTGTGTGTGTGTGTGTGTGTGTGTGTGTGTGTGT
>JANHMN010000002.1:85951297-85967072 GCA_030674055.1 Rhabdomys pumilio | reverse complement strand
TGTGTGTGTGTGTGTGTGTGTGTGTGTGTGTGTGTGTGTGTGTGTGTGTGAGAGAGAGAGAGACGTTTGCAAAGTCAAGGAGAAGTTTTGCTGAGGGGGCTTTTTTTGCAAGAGAAAAAATGTCCCTGTTTAAGCAGTCAGTCAAGCATACCTCTCCTGAATGCCTCCCACTTTAAGCACTAAACAGACGGAGAGGTTTCTAAATCAGATTCTGTCTCCCTATAGTTTTCACTAGATATCTCAGGACGGGCACTGGTACCCATTTCTATGACTTGGCAGCCTACCAAGGGAAGCTTGGTAGATATGAGCCTGAAGCCACACTGGCTTAGAGACCAAACCTGTGATTTCCTTATTAATACTTAGAAACGTTCTTTGTAGCTTGGGAAATGGCTTGGTTATTAAAGTGCTTGCTACACAAACATAATGACAAAAGTTAGTTCTCCCAGAACTCAGATCAAAGGGAGCTGGGGCAACAAGCATTGCTTATCTCAGTGTTGATAGGAAAGAGAGGGAGATTCCTAGGGCTTACTAGGCAAGCGGTGTACCAGAATTATTAAACTCTAGGTTCAAGGGACACCCTGTCAAACTAAACAACAAAACAAGCCTCTGGCTTCCTCATGTCTCCCTTTCCCCACCATGCCCCTCTCACCTCCCCTCTTGCCTCCTCCTACCTCTTCTGTCTCTCCTTCCCTCCCTCCCTGCATCTCTCTGTTCCTCCCTCCAACCCCCTCCCTCCCTCCCTCCTCCCCTCCCTCTTGAACACATGGAATTGTCACATCTAAGATTTTGTAGGACTTTATCCTGCCAATAGAGTCATCATAACAGTAACCACCACTCCTTGCAGCAGCCATCAGTTATGAGATCACCTGAAGGAAGGAATTCAGTAGAACAAAGATGCCCTTTCCTGGACCTGGGACTCAGAAAGAGGCTCCTATCTCTCCCCGTCTCTTTTGAAAAGCTAGGACAATGAAACATAAAGGTAGATTTTATTTTTGCTTTATGAAAAAAAAAAAAAAAAAACAGAAGAGACCAGAAAAAGTGTAATGCTAAGAAGACTTAGAATCTCATAAAACTGGCACACACAAGGGCCAGGTAGAGCCCCTGTCCCATAGGAAATGTGATTCCTTTTAGGCTCCAGTGTCACACCTCTCTCTTTCTCTCTCTGCCTTTTTTCTAGATATCTTCAATAGTAGATTTCTCTAGAGAATTAGAACTCACATCATTATATGTATAATATATGTCATATAGTATACACAATATGAGGGATTTACTGAGATGACTTACAGGCTGTGGTCCAGCTGGTCCTCCAATGGCTGTCTGTCAACAGGTCTAAGAATCTAGCAGTTTTTCAGTCCACAAGGCTGGATTTCTAGGCTGTTCTTCATTATATCTCAGAATTCTGAAGAAATCGGCTCTAACACCAGTGAAAGAACGGACTCAACAGAGTGATGAAGCAAAGAGCAAAAGCTCCCTCTTTCCATGCTCTTTAATAGGTAGCTACCAGCAGGTGTAGCCCAGACTAGAGGTGGGACTCCCATCCTACTTCAAATGATTTAAATAAGGAAGGACCCTTCACAGACGTACCAAGATGTTTGGGGTTTAGTTTACTGCAGATGTAGTCAAGGTGGCAACCAAGAATAGCTATCGTAATATCCTCACAGTAGAATCAGATTTTATTAATCTACATGTCTGTCTAACCTCTAATGCACATTCCATTTTTTTCTATGTCTTGACATCAGCTCTTCACCTGTGGCTTTCCCCTTCACCTTGACTATTGTCTTTACTCTAGGGTGATGTAATCAACATTTTGGTATCTCCCATTTTTGCATCATTACTTCCAAGTTCACCCCCTCCCCTTTCCTATAGACTCTGTGGACCAGGAAGAGCTCTGCACCTTCCTTGAGCTCTCGGACATCTCATTCTGGGACTATCACCTTCTATTTATGCAATTGCTCAGCTAATGACCAGTCTCCATGATTCCACCAGACCCTTGATCCCATCTACTCTACCTCCTTACTTACCTCTTCTCTCTCCCAATTTCTCAGCCTGTATGTCAAGACCAGAACAGAAACTACTTTCAAATGACCAGGTTTTTGAAAGTGACTGATACCAGAAAATTTTTTTTGATAGAACCTTTTTTTTATTGGATATTTTATTTACATTTCAGATGCCATCCCCTTTTCCCATTTCCCCTCCCTAGGAAACCCCTATCCCGTACCCCCTTTCCATTTTGCTTTTATACATTTTTTAAATGTTAATCAAAGGCTTTATAAGTATGGTAATGCTCAATCAGAAGTGTAACCCAATACCCAACCTAGCTATGTAAACTATCTTTGACTAGTGGAGACACGTGAACTTCTGCCTCCATGCCCCCTCTCTCTTTCTCTCTCTCATTACCTAGCTTCTCATCTACTTTATCTTCTCCTCTCCTTATTCCATCTTTTCCTCTTGATACCAGAAATTTTTATCCCATGGACATTTGCAAAAATCCATCCTACCATAAAGAGCCTCCTCCTCACCTGGTTGAAAGCGAACACTCCCTGAAGGATGATATTCTTCCCTCCTCCCACCCACTCCTCCCACTCACTCAAGCTGTAGACTGGATAAAAAAGCCTGACTTGGTTAAGTCAAGCATTCTTGCAGTGGAATGATATACACCACCTCCTCTACTTTTCCTTTCTCCATTCTTCCTGCCTGCTGCCTCTCATCCTCAGCCTCTTAGTTCATATGGTGGATTACCTCTGTGTGTCCAATCATCAACATGCATGTATTTAAGAAAGACTTCCCAAGTTCTAGGTCTATGGTGTTTTTGTTGAAGACCATCTGAGTATCTTTTAGACTCTTTCTTTATCTCTCTGTTTTCCATGCACATGTGTATGTGTATATTTGTGTATGTGAGTGCATGTTTGCGCATGTATGTGTATATGTGTGCAACGTGCATGCAAGCATGCAAGTAGATGTGTATGTGTGCATGTGGAGACCAGAGGTTAGTATATGGTATCTTCCCTAATCATTCTTATGCTATGTATTGAAACAAGTGTTTTCACTGGACTCCAGAGTTCCTTAATTTGGCCAGTCTAGCTATTTAGTTTGCTCTAGGAATTCTCAGCTTCTCCCTCTCAAGTGCTGGGATTATAGATAGGCTTCCACCCCCACCTAACACTTATATAGGTGCTGGAACCTGACTTCTGGTTCACAAGCTTACACAGCAAGTACTTTGCAAAGGAAGCCATCTCCACAGCTCCTTGCTTTGACTTTTTCTTTGAAATTGTTCAGAGAAAATTTGATGAGTCCAGCCATCTACACAAGGCTTAAGCTGCCCCTGGGTCAGGTCCTTCATCTTGGTCCATGCTGATGTTTTTTATGAATGTCTAGAGCTCAGAAAGGGGATCTGGCAGAGTAACACAAGGCTATGAAAGTACCCCACATAATACGTCTACCCCTCTGAAAGATGCTGTGGTCTAGAGCTACTTGTGTGTTGCTTAGCAACTAAAAGTAGTTCTGAGCCATACACAGGAGAGAATAGTGGTTTGGGAAAACAATTTGTCAAGGAATCAGAGAGAGTATATTGCCTTGAACTCCAAGCAACACCTTCCCTTTCCCTAAAGTGAAGGTTAGATGGTCTGCCAGCTCCAGAGGTATAAATGCAGAGTTAAAAGGAAGCAGTGGACAGCTTCCACCCTTCTGCTATCCCATTATGGACATCTCATTTGGCCCTAAGGAAAGGCACACCCCAATGTAAGAGCCAAAGTGATTTCTGACAAGCTCGCTGCGTTGTTAATCACGCCTGCTGGGCTCCCAGGGAAGAAGAGTTTGGCTATCCTGACCATCTGCATTAATGTGGGTGGATGGTGTTTGATCACACCTTCCAGAGGGAAGCTTTCATTAGCATCTTTCAGTAATACCTCAAGGGTGTCTATGTGCTCTGGCCCTTAGGTAGTTGAGTTCACCTTGGCACTCTGCAGCATTCATTGAATACTTACGTCTCCAAGGAAGCAGCAGTAGAAGTGAGTGGGACATGCTGTCCTTAGTGTGTGCATTTTCACAACACAGTTGTCTCACAAAAACACTAATGGGATGAGTTCATGTTCTTCTGGTACCAGGTTATAGGATGCTTCTCAAAGCCTTTGAAGCCCAGTGTATTCTAATCATGCAGAACTGGAGGCCACAGAAACAGCTGCAGTAGTTGGCAAATATTTACACGACCAATTTCTCGGTCTGAAGAGATGGGTTAGTGATTAAGAGCATACACTGTTCTTCAGGAGGATCGTACTTTGGTTTCTAGCTCCTACGTCATATCATATTGCTCTCAGCTTCCTGTAACTCCAGTTCTATGGGATCTGTCACCCTCTTTTGGCTTTCAGGGAACCTAAATTTATGTCTGAACACATGCATATATACATAATTAAAAATCAGCCAATCAATAAACCAGCAGTAGCTGTGCATAATGCCAAGATGGCAAGGTACAGAAGTAAACAGAGAGACATATTTGGGATACCTAAGTCTGGAATGACTGCTGAGTAAATCCTTGCCTTGGCACTGCTCGGTAGATCCCTATTAGAGGTGTTCAGTAGATCCATAGGAAATTCATAGACAAGAAGCACATTGATCTCCCTCATGATCAAGCAATGACAAGCTCAACTCCAATTGCCTAGAGAACTTAGAGATGGAAATAGGTCTTGTATACCTGACACAGTGGGGAGGTCCATTCTGCTCTGGGTGGACAGTCTGTTACATGTAGCATTTTAGCCATAGGCATCACACTGAAGCAGTAGCACTGAGAAGAGGATATTGATACCTCTTAGAAGAGTGGCATCTCCAGGCAAATCACACCCCCCGAGCCTTACTCTTTATCTTCAGGATGAAAACAAATGAGACTTGCAGAGGATCAATTTAAGATAGTGCCCATAGCCCAGAAGATGCTCCAGGACATATAACAAGGACATATGCTCCATTATGTTCATAGCAGCCTTATTTATAATAGCCAGAAGCTGGAAAGAACCCAGAGGAATTCAACAGAGGATTGGATACAAAAAATGTGGTACATTTACACAATGGAGTATTACTCAGCTATTAAAAATAATGAATTCGAGAAATTCTTAGGTAAATGGATGGAACTAGAAATTATCATCCTGAGTGAGTTAACCCAATCACAAAAGAACACACATGGTATTTACTCACTGATAAGCGGATGTTAGCCCAAAAGCTCAGAATAGCCAAGACTCAACTCACAGACCACATGAAGCTCATGAAGAAGAAAGACCAAGTGTGCATGCTTCAGTCCTACTTAGAAGGAGTAACAAAAATACTCAATGGAGCAAATATGGAAACAAAGTGTGGGACAGAAACTGAAGGAGGAGACATCTGGAGCCCATTCCACCTGGGTCTCCCTCCCAGGTACAGTCACCAAAGGTAGACACTGATATGGATGACAGGAAGCACATGCTGACAAGAGCCTGATACAGCTGTCTCCTTAGAGGTCTGCCAGAGGCTGACACATTCAGAGGCTGATGCTCACAGCTAACCACTGATATGATCAAGGGTTTCCCAATGGAGAAGTTAGAGAGAAGTCTGAAGGAGCAGAAAGGGTTTGTGGCCCCATGAGGAAAGCAACAATACCAACCAACCAGAGCTCCCCAAGGTCTAAACCACCAGCCTGGGAGCATATAGAGAGGGACCCATGGCTCCATCTGTACATGTAGGGGAGGATGGCCTTGTCTGGCATAGGTGGGAGAGATTCTTGGTCCCATGAAGGATGAACACCAAGTGGTGGGGGGAATTCGAGGGAGGGGAGGTGGGAGTGGGGAGGTAGGTGTGGGCACATCCTCATAGAAGCATGAGGAGGAGAGATGGGATAGGATGTTCCTGGGTGGTGGGGGGAGGGGAGTTAGGGGATAAAAATCTGAAATGTAAATATAATATCAAAAAAAAAAAAAAGATAGTGCCCATAGCAAAGTGACTGTATCTATTAATGTCCAAAGTTGGATAATTGCTTATTATTAGACTTTGGGGTCTTTTATTGTTTGTTCATTTCCAGCTTGATTCTACTAAAGCAAACACTATGGGGTGTCTTCTTCTATGAGATGCCTGTGTAAACACAAGTCCTCAGAATTCAGGAGTTTCCTCCTCGGAGCACATAGCCCAGGGACCACCTAGCCAAACTTTCTGGATGTGTGTGGCAAGATTAGGAGGCTGGAAGCTTCCCTGTCTCTTGGCTTCTCTTACACATCCTCTTTCAGCAATGATTGACATGTAGCTACAAGAGACTGACAACCCATGAACTTAGCAGAGAGAGATGAAGCATGTTGATAGATAGTGAAATGTTTTTAATTTTAAATTAAATGTTGGGGATACTGGCCAGGTCAAAGTTGCAAATAAACAAATAAATAAATAAATAAATAATCCCTACTTGGATGCATGATGGAGCAGAATGATTTTGGTTTCCGGCAAACCTAGATTACAGAATAAGACCCTGCCTCAAATTAAAGAAAACTAAACCTCAAAATGAAAAAGACCCAATGTGACCTTTGAAACTGCAAACAAATCTACTAAAACAGAAATGTTTTCTGTGCTGTGTACTGCACAGATTTTTTGTTATTATTTTTATGAAATGAAGTGTCTGGGAGATGGCTCAGTCAGTAGGACCTTGCCACGCAAAAAAATGAAGACCTGTGTTTGACCCTCTGCTGAGTGTACTGGAGCATGCTCATACCCTAGTGTTACAGAGGCAGACAGGGGGATCTCAGAGTTAACTATCAGATAGTCTAGCCCAAACAATGCGTTCCAACATAGTGAGAAACCTTGTCTCAAAAAATAATATAAAGAATGATAGAGGTAAAAGTGATTTTGATCTCTGGCCTTCACAGACACCTGTGTGCTCATGTACACATATTATCACAAACATATACCACACATACATACATACATATATACATACATACATAGAAACAGGCAGACAGAGCCCAAAGTACATGTAGTTTAATTAATAAGCCACATTATTGGAAATGCAGGTCAGTAGGGATGTCTGGAGCTGGTAAGGGAGGATACCATCAAGGGCAGACCCTGCTGTAGGAGAGAAAACAGCCTGCTGCTCACAGACGTCCTTGGGTGATAGATCTCCTCTTAAAATAGCTGCCGTGCAGGAGACAGAGGGAATCGGTCGCCTATTAACTTGGTTTTTAAGTCCAGATGAAGAGCCTTGAAAATAGCCAAAGAGCCAAAAATACTGAGTATCTTCCCATGCCAAGGGACTGTTTCTTCTCTCTATATATAGAGATTCAAAAATAGACATCACGGATTCTGGGCCTGCAGGACTGAAGTATGATATTATGCCCATTGACAGACAAGGATATTCCTAGTGCCCCAGCATATTGTCATCATGTCTACGTGTCACAGGGTCTGTGAACTTCCTAAACAGATGTGACCTTTCCCTTCACCCAGATCTGTTCCCTACACCCTACTGGTCTGTGTTCATTCCTTGAGAAAACACTAGGATACTACAGTATCTAAGAAGTTGTGCCGGGTTGGGACCTTCGAGGTATTCCTGTACAATGTGTAACCTGTTGGGTGGTGTCCCTTGCCCAGATAAGCTGCTATACAAGTGTTTTAAATATCAACTTGAACTTCACAAGGCAAAGCTCAAACTTGAAGGGAAACAACATGAAAGGAGAGAAGGCTCCTTGCAAAAATGCTCAAAGTGTGTTATTAAGTGTGTGTCAGGAATAACATAACTGAAGGCCTGGGCTTTGACCATAGGAACAGTGGTTGATTGCATCTTATAGGTAAGTTTTTCCATGTTCCTGGCTGTCTATTGTATAAACAGCACATAAGAAAGAAAGCTTTAAAAACAGAATATCATGTCATGAGAGATTCAAGATATATGCTACCATTCAAATATTTACTTGTGCATGTATGTGTTTGTGTTGTATATGTTTGTGTGATGATGTATGCATGTGTGTGATGTGTGTATGCTGTATGTATGTACAAATGTTGTATATGTGGGGTGTATTTGTAAGTGTGTGAGGTATGTGCATGTGATGTGTTAGTATAATATGTATGTGTGATGCATATGTGATGTGAGTGACATATGTGTATGTGCATGCATGAGGCATTTACATCTATGTAATATAAATGTGTGAGGTGTTTATATGTGATACATATGTGCATTTATATGTTATGTGTGTGATATGTGTATGCATGTGAGATCTGTGTGTATGATGTACACGTGTGATCTGTTTGTATGTATGTATATGTTGTCTGAGTTGTATGTGTGGACGAGAGTCATGTATGTGATATGTATTATGTATGTGTTTGTGGGTGTGTGATGTGTATGTATGCATATGTGTGTAGGGGTATATGGAGGTGATGTGTTTCTATGTATGTATGTATGTATGGTATATTTTTATTTGTTGGTATCAGGCTTGAACCCAGTGACATCACATCTAGGCGACCCCCATATCATTGACAAGGCAACCACCATACATTCCCAGAATCCACCTGTCTACCTCACCTTTACCTGGGAAAGGCTATGTCACCACCCATATAAAACAGGCAGAACCCCCTGACCTCACTCTCTTCTTCCATCTCCTTCTTCTACTTCTCTCCCCCCTCCTTTGCCCTATCTCCTGCATAACACCCTCCCCCTTGGAACCGTTTGGTCTGGTGTGGTCTGTTCTAAGCTGCGCGCAGACGTCTAACAGTATTTATGGGTGTATTTTTGTTGGGTACATCATGCAAGTTATGCATGTGTGTAGTATGTGAGTGGATGTATGGATGTGTGATCTGTGTGTATGTATGTGGGGGATGTATTGTGTGTATAATAAGTGTGTGTGGTAGGTATGTGTGATGTGTTTGTATTGTGTGTGTGACATATTTGTAGGGTACTTATGTGGTGTGGGGGGGGTACGTGCATGTGTGTCTATGTACATGTAAACATAGGACATAGGACAACCTCTGTGCAATTCCTCACTTTCTACCATGTTTTATCCTGGGCCTGTGTTCTTCATTACCCTGTACACTTAAGCCTAGCTGGCCTTAGAGCCTTTGGGGATTCTTCCGTCTCCACCTCCTATCTCACCACAGGGGCTGAAGAATTACAGACACACTCCACCAATCTGGCTTTATGGTAGTTCCGGGGATTTGAACTCAGGTCTTTGTGCTTCAATGGCAAATGTTTTTTTCTAACTGAAGCATGTCTACAGCTACCAAATACCTACTTTTAACCAAGTCAGTTTCTGCAACCCCATGTCCAGTGCCATGCTTAAAGTGGATATGCCATCCCTTGGCTCTACTGATCCAAATTTATATTTTAACCAGAGGAAAAAAAAATGTAAATATTTTTGGCTGTTTTCTTGTTCTTCTCAAGGTGTTTGCCAGATTCAGAGCGCAATGTTTCTCTACCATTCACTGCTCATGGAGTTCGTAGAGAAAGAGGGAGAGCACAGGCTAGCTTTTTATGTGCTCTCTTTTAATATGCTCATTACTATTCTCCCTCCCTTCTCAAAAGAATGACCTGGAAATAGCAAAGGAGAGGGTGGAAACAAACCGAGAAATGGAGTTCGTGGTGGGGAGATTGTGGTAGTCTGCGTCACAACAGACATCATCAGTATTCGTAACACCAGAATGTGGAGAACAGCACACTTCGGACAAACATATTCACTGTGGGATACCACCAGGCACACAGGAAGCAGCTCCTGCTGGGATGCAAATTAACAATCTACTCCTAGATTATGTCCTGGGTACTGTAAATTCTTGCAGACATTATAACTGCTGA
This sequence comes from Rhabdomys pumilio, assembly GCA_030674055.1. Taxonomy (NCBI): domain Eukaryota; kingdom Metazoa; phylum Chordata; class Mammalia; order Rodentia; family Muridae; genus Rhabdomys; species Rhabdomys pumilio. The sequence continues at coordinate 85,957,300 of JANHMN010000002.1, read as the reverse complement.
ACGAGATGAAGTGATTAATAAACAAATTATAGGTGGCAAGGGAAAAGACATACTTGGAGGTGGGAAAAGTTTATTATTTGTAAAAGAGCCTGGGCTATGTGTTATACACGATGAAAAAGCTCACCATAACATCTGATATCTGTCATACAAGAGGCTATCTAGTGACAGCTTGAAAGCAGTCTCAGAAAGCAGTCTCCCTCTTTACAGGGATGTGGAGAGAGAGGTCACATGGGCCTAGGAGAAAACATGAGAAGCAGAAAGTCCTTTCTATTTCTGAAAGCCCTAGGCTGCTGGGATGAGAAATGCTCGAGGTGTGTCCTATGATGTTGCAGCAACTGTGGAAAGATGAGGCATGCAGTCCAGAACTCAGAATCCCAGATGATTCCTCAATGCACACAAAACATGATAATAAACAAAGCAGCTGTGCCATGCATGTGTGGGTCTTCTAGATCAATTCACTGGCTCCATGGAAGCGAACCTCTCATTTGCTACGCACCAGTCACCCTCCTGGGTTGCCTTGAACACAGAAGAATTTAGTCATTGGCTCATGAAAGGCTGTCAGTCAGAAACTGTGGGAAGAAAACGCTCTGAAATTGCATGCGTGTGAATATTCTCTCAAATACATAAAACAATAGCAGCCAACTGGCTATTAGAAGGCTAAGTCAGAGGCTTTGTCTGGTTGGGTATTTATTTTTATCAACAATGGAAAGGATGACCTGAGAGACATGTTTATCAAATTTACAGATGGTGCAAGCCCAGAGTTAGCTCGCAAGCAAACTGACAGAACCATGATTCAAAACTATATTTATAGACTGCAAGAATAGATTCGATTCTATTTTAACAGTTATTTCTTATGTGCTAGGCACTATAAGAGACACAGTACTTACTTTAACTAATTAACTTAAATGAGTTAATGCATGGCCGCTGCGGCAGGGCATGTAGCTAAACGCTTAAGGACAGTCATAGCCACTGAAGAGTAATTATGAGATGGGTCTATTTGAAGAAAGAGTTAGGAACTGGAAGGCCTAAAGAAGAAAAAAAAAGGTTACTGAATAATTAGACAATAAAAGCCTTTGGTCATTGAAGACTGGGTAATGGAAATTATATCACCTCCCCCCCCCCAAAAAAAACCCCATACAGACAGAAAAAAACAATTAAGAGAAAAAAATAGACAAGGTAAAAGAATCCAACTGCACCCCTAAGAACCTGGAAATACAAACCTTAGAACCTTATTTAGCCAAAGGAATTCTGCAAATAAAATTAAGTTAAGGATGTTGAAAAAAGGAGACTGCCTCAGATGAACCAAATGGCTCTAAAAATCATCACCCTCCCAGTCCTCCCTCTGACTGTTCAACATCCCATACCTTCTTCCATCACCCCCATCTCCACTAGAATGTCCTCAGTCCCCTAGCTCCACCCCACCTGACCTCCCCACTCCCTGGGGCCTCTAGTCTCTTGAGGATTAGGTGCATTTTCTCTGACTGAACCCAGACCCAACAGTCCTCTGCTGTATATGTGTTGAAGGTCTCATATCAGCTAGTGTATGCTGCCTTGTTGGCGGCTCAGTATATGAGAGATCTCGGGGATCCAGTTAATTAAGACTGCTTGTCCTCATAGAGGGTCACCCTCCTCTTCAGCTTCTTCTAGCTTTTTTCCTAATTCAACCACATGGGTCACCAACTTCTGTCCATTGGTTGGGTGTAAATATCTGCATCTGACTCTTTCGGCTGCTTCTTGGGTCTTTCGGATGGCAGTTATGATAGGTCCCTTTTTGTGAGCACTCCATAGCCTCAGTAATATTGTCAGACCTTGGGGCCTCCCCTTGAGCTGGATCCCACTTTGGGCCTGTTGCTGGACCTCCCTTTCATCACAAACATTCTTAAAGGAATTCAGAGACACAGTAAATGGAGCCGGGAGATGGAACAGAGGTTGGATTGGTTGCTTTAAGGATGAAGAAGTCAAGAACTAAGTAATAACGACCTCTCTGGAAAGATAAAAATAATACAAAGTTAGATGCTTCCTGGAGCATCTAGATGCAATGCACTGATCACACCCTACAGATTCTACTCTCCAGAGCCATGGGCTAAATAACTCATTTTTCTGTAAGCCACTGAGTTTTCAGCAACATGGTAGAGTGGCAACTTGAAACTATTTTAGGACCAAAGGGCCATCTAGAGAGGGGTATAGTACTCTCCCCCTCTCTTTCATAGGCTGACTTTCTGGCCCATGGCCAGACAAGTTTTAACTCAATGAGAAAAGTGGGATGGGTAAGGTCACTACACAAGGCAACCACCACACAAGATCTCATGAAAGAGATGGTTGCGATTGTGACTCTTGCTTGAAAGACCCATTCATTGTCTGCCTATGTAACAATCTGTGATGTTCAATTCAGGAGATGAAGCAGAGCTTCAAGGGTGACCATTCTTGATTATCAACTTGATTTGCATGAGAGATGCACAGGTGCATGGAACTTCCCTCTGGGTGGGGCTTGTAAAGATGTTGATTCCATTGGAAAGCTCTGTCTTCTGCACTGCACTCCACTAATGGCTGAACATTTTAAGACAGTGAATAAGGCCTGGGACTGTGAAAGTTGAGGACTGGTTGGAGGAAGACAGGTCACTGGAGTATGCCTTTAAAGGATATCTTACCCTAGACTCTTCATGGCTTGGCTCTGCATCCTGCCCATTCTAACCTGAGCAGACTGTTACACTTCCACAACCACGACCCAAAATGAATCCTTCCTTCCTTAAGTTTCTCTGTATAAATCTCAGTTTTCACTTTTCTCCACTATTTTTGTGAAATCCTGTTCAAATCCAATTCTTTCCATAGATTTTAGGTCCCTGAAGAGTAGATATTACAACTGATTTTTGGATACCCTAGCTCTCAGGACAGAGCATACACTCTTATCTAGCACACAACAGGCAACAAAAACACGCTAATTGAGCAGGAACTCTTATATAAATGGTCCCTGTGAATTAATGAATAAAGAACTGGCTGCATTACTCTGAAGAAAATATCAAGGCCTATCAGCAGACTTTGTAGACAGATGTTGAGTCAAGATGAGAAACAGCTTCTCAACAATTGTTATTACCCTATAATGGCTGCTAGTGGTCATCAGAGAGTGTACCCCCATTGTCAGTAATCCCAAAAATGTCTCAATGCTGGGTGGAAGTTGGATTCCAAGGTTCTGTGTAGGTAGGGTGGCTGGGAATCACTGAGAGTTCTTCCAGAGGGAAGTTAGGCATGGTGGCTGTGGCTACAGCTCATTAAAGGCCTTCTCCTCATGGTGCAGTCCCAATGACACAAGAAAGTTCATAGGTTTTTACAGGCTTTAATGTCATGGTGGATGGTGGTTGGATCTTCATGTGTACCCCACTGAAACCCAGGGCAGACTTGAGTTAAATAGGGAGGGAAAGAGGGGGAAGGGGCTGAGGAAGAATGTTTAATTGGCTCCACCCTCTGGCCTTCATTTACCTCATTAGTATGTAAATCTCTCTATTGCCTGAGGCCTGTTCCTCCTGACTGATGGCTATAAACCTCTCTATGGGAGGGGCTGTGGAGAGCTGAAGCTAAATGAAAAGAACCAAGGCCCAGGAGCAGAGCCGAACTCCTGTTGTCCAATAATGGTCCGAGGTTCCAAGTTCATGCTTGACCAAGCACCCAGCTGCTTCTCACAGCCCCACAGTTCTGCCTTCATCAGCTTATTCCCCCACCTTCCACTGGGCTCTCTCTGAAGACATCTCAAACATGTGCGAATTGCTGGATGATAATTGAAGTCCCACCTCCATCTCAGTTGGCAGTCCAAAGGCAGCTACGACATTTTACAGCTAATAACTAAATAAGCCCCTTAATCCCCCAACATCAGCCCACTGCCAGAACATGGAGAGGGGACCAAGTCCCCCACTGCAGAGAGCTATATAGAACAGGTGTGCTGTGAATGTGAGCCCTGACAAATCTGTTCTGGCAGCCTACCCACAGAAGCATGCCGTCACCACACCACACCTAAGGGAAGACTCCACTGTTTCCTCCATAGCAGTTGGATAAAGCTGATAAGCCCATAAAAAATCAGCAATCACAACCTCATTTGCGTGTCGAATTAATTCAGACTTCAGATTGTCCACATGACTCAAAAACAGAAGATCCTATATGCTACAAAATGAAAAGTGATTCTGTCAGGGGAAGCTCATGTGTGAATCTTTATTTAATTTATTTTGCTTAATAGGTATTCTTCCTGTTATAGATCTCTGGACACAAGCTACATCTGGGTGATAGTGCTGTTGACAATGATTATAGCTCTCAAGTTGCTGTCCAGGATCTTAGCTACATTATTTACATCCACTCCTAGCATTACAACAGTCGTGCTGAGTGTTAGAAGTGTCCAATGTCACAGATGAGAAAATAGAGACCTAAAAACCATAAATAACACTTTAAATTTTTTATGGTATTTTAAAAATTCAATGTATATAATGTCACATGCCCATGTCTATGCCATGGTGTTCATATAGGAGCCAGGAAACAACTTGTAAAAGTCTGTTCTCTCTTTCCAACATGTGGTTTCAAGGGATTGAACAATAGCATCCGGCTTGGAGGCAAGGACCTCTGTGCACTGAGCCATCTCATGTGACTGAAGCCAGTAATCTCATCACTTCAGGCAAAAGCAGAGAGAAATGACTGTGTTGTAGTGTGGTGTGGTGTGCATGCTTCTTGTGTGTACATGTTCTCAACTACATTTATCTACTCCTATACAGTTCAAGAACCATAGCCTAGAGAATGGGGTCACCCGCAGTGGGGCTGGGTCTTCAACTTAACACAGACAAACCCACTCAACCATGCTTGTAGTTTACACACAATAAAATAATACCTACTGGGATTCTCCTCCCAGGTGACTGTAGATTGTGTCATGTTGATGATTAAAGGTAACCATCACGTCATGCTTTGTCCAGTTTTCCTGTTGAGACAGAGTCTCACATTGCAGCCCAGACTAATTTAGAATTCATCACGGAGCACAGGCTAGCCTTGAAGGGCTCAGGCTAGACTTGACCCACAGTAATCTACCTTTGTTCTTTCTACTCATGCATGCATCAAGCTTTTCCTTAGACTGCAGCCAACCTTTCTTCCTGACAAGCAAAATGATGTAAATATAAGATGCAGATGATAATGAAGAAATACTCATTGATAAATGCATAAGATCCTGAGGATGTTTGCCAAGAGGGCCTCCACAAGAGAAGGTACATTCATCAAGGTAGCCAGATGCTCCTTACCTGGGATGTAATATGGAAATACTAAACTTGAAAAGATTTATGTAAAAGCTCTCTCAGATTGTTTTCGAGTTTCCATGTCATTCCACAGTGGATTGCCTCTGTGCCAGCCTGCAGTATCGGTAGAGAGAGAATTTGTAATACGTACACACTATAATGATCTAGCAATTGTCTGCATTGAAGACACAGAAACCCAATTCCTCAAGAGGAAGAAAACCAGAAGAGCAAAACGCTGGAGGGAAGCCGGTGCCAGAAAGTCCACAGAGTACTTCTGGGATGGTGATATGAGTTCATATCCTGGGAAATTGGGAGCCTGGTTAAACCAGGAAAAACAGGATAGGGAGCTTCTAAGAAAGCACTGTAGAGCCAACCTACCTGTCCTTTTTTTTCTTTTTCTTTTCTTTTTTTTTTTATCACCTTTAAAAGGACCTGCAATTTCGAAACAGCTCTTACAAAAGGCCTGTTTGTCTCCAGAATTTTGCAGGGGTCTCTCTACTCCATATGCATATTACTACAGGTGTATAGTGGAGTCGGGGATGCTTTTCTACTTCCAAATTAACATCATTTAATTAACAACATTCCTCTAGCTTGCCTCATTCCCTCACACATAACTTTCTTCTTCCATTATGATTCTGATTTCTCCCCTCGCTCCCTTTGCATCTGTCTATCCCTCCACTTCTGGATGCTTCTGCCTGCATGCTCTTTGTGTATCACACACACACACACACACACACACACACACACA
>JANHMN010000002.1:85916350-85949378 GCA_030674055.1 Rhabdomys pumilio | reverse complement strand
CCCCGTTGTACAAAATTCTCACAGAAGCAGTAAGAACACAAACAAGCAAACACCTTAGAAACAACTGCAGCCATGCTAATCCTTCAGGGGTATTTAAAGAAGATCATTCCTGAGCCTCCTACTGCCTGACTGTATTTTTTTTCTTTGTTGAAAATGTATTCCACATCTCCCTTGCTCATTCAAAATCCAAACCCTCCACAGAATATCCTGTCTCATTTAATAGCACTCCATCATCACATTTTACCAAATAATATAGTAAAAAAATCACACAGCTGATTGTCCTCATAAAATCATAGGTGTTCTTTGTGCAAAATTTAGGATATTTACTAAGATGTAGAAGAGATATTTCATTTGCCTGTGATATTTAAAGTTTCTGGGTAACAGTTGTATGACAGCATGATTTTTTTTCTCATTTTTTATTTTCTATATTGTCCAAGATGCAGAAAAATAAGTGTTCTCAAACAAATTTGGAGCATCCTGAAAATGATTCCATGTGCCATGTATCTGTGATAGTTTCACTTCCGTTTCTTCAATAGAGCATAAGGGAGGAAACCATTTATTTGGCTCATAATTCCAGGCTACAGTTCAGAATTGCAGAGAGTTTCAGCAAACCGGAGCTCAAGACAGCTGATCACATCATAGGGCGGCAAGAGCAGAAACACGTACACCCATATTACCTTTGTGTGTCTTATGCTTAGTTGTTTCCTTCAGTCTCTCGCCATTCGGTGCACAGCTCACAAAACTGCCACCCCCAACTCTAGGTGGGACTTTCCACCTATTTCAATTAAAGCAATCAAGGCCATCCCCCACAGACATGGCCACAGGCCAACCTCATCTAATGAACTCCTCAATTGAGACTCTCTCTAGGTAATCCTACATTGTAACTGGTTGATATTTAAAACTACCTGCCTTCCCTCCTTCCCCTCCCACCCTTCTCCACCTCTCTCTCTCTCATACATACAGGTTCATCTAAAATATATGTCACAGCTTCTCGGTGTCAGCATTGTTAACACCAAAGGTCATATTTCATTCTTGTTCACTGTGGTTCACCAGTGTCCTGGATATAATATAAAGATTAGGGTATAGCCTCCCTCCCCACCCATATCTATGTCTTGGTCTCTGTCTATCTCTATCTCCATCTTCATATAGATATAATTTTTAGTTGGCAGAGAAAATAACATGTTTAATATTTTCATGCATGTACACCACAGTGTCTTGTTCATATTCACCCCTGCTCGCTTCCTCATTGTTCCCCTCCCCCACCCAACAGTCCCCTATGTGTTTTCATGCCATTTGTACTTAAGCATAGCTCTTCCATATCTGTTGCAACAGGGTATCATATTTGGGGCCTCAAATGTACTGTGTAGATGAAGCTCACCTGAACAGGCCATCCTCCTACCTCTGCCTCCCCAGTGCTAGGGTTCCTGGAGAGTCATAGCCTCATCTTCTTAAGCACCATTCTAATTTTGACTGTTTGCTTTGCCTCCTACCAGAGGCACCCACTCCCATAGTCTTAGATGACCACTCATATCTTATTGGGATTCCTGGGCAAACCAGCCTCCCCCGGCCACCTCCCTGCCGACTGCCATTCTGTTCTTTTGCTTCTCCCTGTCCCACTTAATCCTCCCACACCCAAGGCAAGCAGATACAGTTTTAGCATGAAACATGAGATTCATAGTCAGACTTTCTGCAGCCCTCAGCAGGAAGTACTGAATGTAAGTTGGGCACCTACTATGAACAGGTGTGTGCAGAGCAGGGAAGGCTTAGTATTGAAGGGAGACACAGAAGGAAAAACCAGCTGCTTGACACAAGAGTCAGACACAGATAATATCTGACTTGGATTATATTGTAAAAGTCTGAGCTACAGGGGACTACCTGGGGTAGATAGCTCACTAAATAAAAAGCTTGCCTATTCTAGATAATCCTAAATATTGAAAGACAGATGGAGAAGGCCCTTTGTGGTAACTGGTAAGATTCACACATTTGCCCCCAACCAACATTTTGTTATCAAAAGCACCCATGTTCTCTTCTGTGCTGGTGGCTTTCACGGTGGCTCTGGGTGACTTGGAATGAACACAAATGCGAATATTATTTCCACATTATGCAAAATATATTTGAGCCACCTCCATGCCTGTGGCCATAATGAATGTGCCAACGTTTGCTGAAAATCTTGTTAGAAAGTACATTTCCTCCCTTCTAAGAAGCATTCCCCTGACAACAAAACTCTGATTCAAAATTCATAACCATCTTAAAAGCCCAACTTCCCTGAATAAGATCGTGTGGTCCTCAGATGAAAAAACATTTGGGTATTCATGAACAATGCTGTTCACATTCATACCGTTTGTCAGATTTTTTCCTTTTTAAAAATCAAATCTACAGCCAACAAACGACTTGAGACTCTTTTGCCACAGAGGCCAGCACTAGAGGGAAAGAGAGATCTGCAGCCTGTCCTCAAGTCTCACAGTAGCAGGTGCAGCCTAAGCCACACCTCCACACCTGTGTGCCTGGGCATCCATCCCTACACTCACCAGCTCTCCTCTGGCCCACCCTGTTTACCCCAGTGCTCATTCATCACCAGAGTCCTGGCATCTTTTCTTTGATTGACTTCCAAAGTGGAGTATAAATTACAGTTTCGTATGCTCTGCAATTAGCCATTAAGGAATCTCAAGTTCATAGTGAGAAAAAAACATCTTCCCATCCCAGATAAAGCCCTTGGACCGTGGGGTCCTGCATCTGTCTGCCTTCCAGGTTCAATGTCAGTGCCCTTGAGAGGAGGTCCAGCTTTTATTTACTAGCTCAGCTTCATTGTGGATATAAAGCACTCAGTGACATGCAAGGCTCCTTCAGTTTCCCAGCCTCATCTCACCTTTCTCCTTAACTCCCCCCCCCCCCACATCCCACACCCTCCCAACCCCGCACCTTTTCTTTGTCTCTCTCAACCTCACTTCCTCTCCTGTTTGCTTACTTCCCACCTCTTGGGCTCTCCCTCGTCTCCCCTCCATTCTCTTTCCCTTCTTTCTGTCTCTATTCCTCCTTTTTTGCTTGCCTTCCTCTTTCTCTTTTCTCCTCCCTTTTTTTCTCTCAATCTCCCCTCTAAAATTCCTCCTTTCTGCCCTCTCTGAATTTCTCTAGTGTGAATTGTGCTATTGGTTCAAAGGCTGTCAATTTTGCAAGCGAACAACCCTGAAATAATTAGCATTGCGTGGTGGGAGCATCCGCTCAGCAAGCTCCTATACACGAGGGGAGGAATGTGCTGCCCGGTGCCTGTCAGTGGCATTGTATGTAATAAGGGCCATCCTTCAAGCCACAAGCTAATTTCCACTCTCATTCTTTTATCCTGATGTGCCTCCCCCACCTTTTTCATGTTGAAAAATTTCCCAGCTTAACATCTCATCAAATGCCTGTCTTCCCTCTGTTCCTGCTTGATCTGGAAACACTAATTCTTGCATTTATGTGTTCTTGTTGTAAAAAGAATACATGCTCATCACAGGAAATGTTGAAAGTATGAAAGAGTATAAAGCAGAAGGAAAAAAAAAACCTTCCTGTACCCGACTCCCCAGAGGATGTTGGTTTGTTGTATTTCCCACAGTTGCAGCCATGCGTGCTAGCATGGAGAAAACATGACTACAGGAGTAATTGGGCTGAGGGTACATTTTCAGCAGAGTGCTGAAGAGCAAGAGAGAGTAGCCTGTCTTGCATCCCTGTGTGGCTGGAATGATGCAGCTTTTCTCTTTGCCCCCTTCTCTTCTACAATGTGGTACATACACATGAAAGTAAAGTGGTAGCAACCATGGTTCCAAACAGCCCCCGACCTCCATTCTTCCTACACACAAGGGAAGGAGAATGCCACGTGTCATTTTCTTAGTGGTTTATCTGTTTGCTTGGCTGATTGCTGTGTCTGTGAGTGCAATGTATACAGTGTGTGTGTGTGTGTGTGTGTGTGTGTGTGTGTGTGTAAATGTGGTACAGGAAGACAAAATTGGGTCTCTTTCTCTATTGTTTCTCCTTATTTTCTGAGATAGGGGCTCTCCAAACCCAGAACTCACTGACTGATTAGAATAGCAAGCCATCAAGCTCCAGGGCTCCTCCTGTCCCTGCCCACCTCAGGCCTGGGTTTCATGATGAAGCCAGGCTTTTTCACTGGTGCCAAGACTCCAAATTCAGATCTTCATACTTTCAGAGTGAATGCTTCACCCATCTTCCCAGTCTTGAAGGGATCATCCAAGCACAGTAAAGACCATTGGGATGGGAGTACCCCCTTCCCAGCATAACAGGAGGGGGAGGGCTGTTAATCTTGAGTGAAGATTAAGATCATTGCTAGCTGCAAAACAAGGAAATTAGGTGATTGTCACAAACAACCTGAAAAGGCTCAGTGGGATTCATTGAGACCTTTTAACAGCTCAGTGAAAACTAGCATGAACCTCACAGCCAAGAATGCAGGGGGAGGGTTGCATCACTTCTGCATTAAACAAGCAAACTTTTAACTGATTGACACCCAGGAAAGCTGAATGACCTCTTCCTTCAACTAACTCAGTTTGAGATCATGACTGGATGGGGTACAGCTTGGCTTTCCTAATCTGAGATAATAAGAGTTTTAAAGGTGCACTGAGGCAGAATGCTTCTATGTGAGCACTACGCAGAGCAGAGCAGCGTGGCCAGGGAAGTGTCATGTCACCCATGAAGAATGAGAATGTAAGGATGCCTGTAGCTATCCCAGATGTACAGGTGGGCTGGCAGCTCCCAAACCATGAGGTGAAGCATCAACCTGCATGTTTTTAGAAATGAACTTGGCGTGGAGCCTGCTTGAGTTCTTCTGTCTTTCATTTGGGAATTTGCTTCCAACCATTTTGGTAGCAATATACTTAGATTTAACTTTGTCTATGTTCTACTCTTTGCCTCCCTTAGGGTTTCCCTCTCTCTTACTCACAATGCAAGAAGGAGCAAGTTTGAACTTAAATGAGCCTTCAGCTGGCAAGAGCTCGCAGCTTTCCATGGAGAGATGGACCTGTCCACAGGTCATTCAGCACAGCGAGGAAGAGTCCTGACATAGAATCCCAAGAAAACACTGGGGAATGAGAAGAATGGTGGAGTGCTTCCAGAAGCAGAGAGCTTTAATTAGGTCTTACGGAAGCAGTCAAAGTTGGGTCAAATTTCAGAAAATTGAAGGTTTGGAAGAAAGTTTATAAGTTTAAAAAAAAATGTGATTTTGATCTGACAGAAGTCACTACAAAGTATCTAGTTAGTGGGTTGAAAGTTGCCAAAAAGGTTCTAGACCTATTTGTCCCCAACCCCAAATTACTTTTCTTCCTATCCCCAATAATTCTATTTATTTTAGGATTCTATAAGGAAATCTTGTTTATTTTAGGGCAGGCACTATGTGTGGGGTGGGGGCAGGTGGGGTTTGAGTTAGAACCTAGCCTATGCTAAGCAAACACCCTACTTCTGAGCGGTGCCTCCAGATTTTTTTGTTATTATTATTTACTGGTCCATTTTCAGAAGTGCAATTTGAGCTACAGATGAACAAAAGTGCCAGACCCCTGCTGTTTACTGCTAGTCCTCACCCAAACTCTGGCATTGAGCTATCCACCAACAAACTAGTTTAGAGGAGATTACAAATAGCCAAGCTTGCCTGTAGATACAAGGGCATCGGACGATAAGCTTCAAAACAAACAGGATGTAAAATATGGAGATGAATCCACATATAGTCTGTGTTAAGAAATAGAGAAATGTAAGTAGCAGGGGAAAAGATAAAACCCAGATGGTGTGTAAGATTGAGCCCTTCTGATTACTCAGCCAACGGAGGGGGTGGGGATCTGAGTTCAAGGTTACGAAAACCATGCTCTGTGCTCAATCAACATGCTCACTATTCTGAGTTGAAAAACAGATTTTTTGCAAGATTTTAAAATAAAATGCTGAGCTCGCGGTGGCGCAGCGCTTGGGCGTCTGTCGGCAGAGGGCGGGCGCACCCCTTCCTGTGCCGGTTCGAATCCGGTTCGAATCCCGTGAGGACGCTGTTGTGGAGTCTCATGGGAAAAAAAATAAAATAAAAATTAAGAAAAATAAATAAAATGCTTCTCTGAGTCTCTAGTGATCACTTTGCTGGGGGTGGGAAGGGGCGACACGGTGCACGCACACGAGCGCTCGCACACGCACGCATACTCACATGCATGTATAAAGGGGATATTCATTATGTCACTGAAATAAATTTATATTTGACTAACTGAAATTTATATCTAATCAAGTCAAAAGATAAAATCAGTAGAGGCCAGACACAGAAAGGGAAATTTCAACCTTGACCTTGGACTGAGAAAAAAGAATGATCTGAAGAAACACAGGGAAGTGCTGGCATGAGCGAGCAGCATAGCGCCAGCACAGGTCAGCGCTTTCAGTGAAGGTGGCCCAGGACCAGTGCCAAGCACACTCACTGAGAGTCCATCACTGCTTCCTCAGACATGGCAACGCTCAATAATAGGGGAAATCATCTTTTATTAGCATCATTGCTTGTTAATCTCACACGTATGGGATATGACACACACATATTTATTTACATATTTACAATATAATATGGTCATAAGAAGAGTGGGCTTATGTGTATGTGTGAAATGCTACAAAAAGGACAAGTCACATTGCTAAGAGGTTCTCACATATCAGTAATAAAGGTAAATGGATGGTTCATCCTCTATATCTGCATCATCTACCATACATATGGGTATATATATATATATATACACAGGCACACATACATACACATATAAACATATACACACATATGTGGATATAGAAAGAGGTAAAGAGAGTAAGAATAGAGAGGGACAGAGGGAGACAGAAAAACAGAAACAGAGAGAGAGAAAAAGCAAGAGAGAGAGAGAGAGAGAGAGAGAGAGAGAGAGAGAGAGAGAGAGTGAGTTCTTCAGGAGCACACAGTCACAAGGCATGATGGATGGAAAATCTGTGCATCTCCTTGAAGCTTCTTGTGGAGATGAGACCAGTGTCATGGGGAGTGTGAGAGTGGATATTTGCATTTGCATGCCCAGTACAGTCGACCCCATACACTATGAGGAGACTTTACCAACGCAATAAAATCGAGAGTTTTTCCAGGCTTGTGTTATGATGGAGAGATGGCTGAGAAAATAAATTGACTTAATGGGAAATTACAGAGAAGCCATTCTTCCCCTCGCATAAATGAGAAGCTCGAACAATTTTGGTTGGAGGACGTTGCTGCACAATGTTTTCAATGGTAGACACATGGCTTTTCTTGCCTCTTTACAAGATGATAAATATTCATGCCTGCGAATTACCACTCACTAATGGCCCGATATTTGGCACACCTGTTGTGGCTCATCTCGGAAACAGCGTGGCAGCTTAGGATGACATCGCTGGCAGGTGTTAACAATGGGATATTGTGACAAAACCAAGGAAACGACAAATTCCAAGTTCCCGTGCAACCGAGGTTCTCCACAGCGTCCGCCTCGACACGGCATCCATCTTCTGTATGACTCTAGTTTGTGACAAAGTGCAGACTCCAGAATCCTTAATACAGATCTCAAAATAGACCTCACATATTTTTTTATTCAGTTTTTCATAACTGGTCTGTAACTGTTGGAATTATGAAGAAAATTGTGTGATAGATCATGTTACAAATAAGGCTATTGACCACCATGGCCAACCCTTCTGGTTTCACACTTCTGTCCTTTCTTATCCCTGATGGACAGGTGGGGTCATGTCACAAAAGTTATGTTGAGTCTTCTTTTGTGTATGTACACACTAGCAACTGCGTGAGCCTGCCCCTTCATAGTGGAGATTCTTCACATCCCTGCTGGTATCTAGACAGGTTTATGCTTGCTTGTGTGTCTTATACTTGTTACTCTCAGAGATTGTCTTGTTTACTTATGTAAGTGCCTAGATACTGTGGCTGTCCTGGACATTGGAGAGTATCTGACTCCATCCCTACAGCAACCTACCCAGCTTCTGTTAACATCCACTAAAATGCCTCAGATTTGCTTTTGCTAAATGTCCCCCAAAAGCAACCTGAAACTGTTTGATGATGCCTGCTTTGGATGGTTGTCAAAGAAAGTGCTGTAAGTAAGTAAAATGCTGGACACCAGGCGTGCACTCACTACCTTTGCTGTCGGGACAGAGGATTGAGCATCTAAATACAGTGCAATGGACCAAAAGAGAGTCCGTTACCTAGGAAACCTGGTACCTGATTTTCCTCATTATACTTGTTACTCCCAGAGATTGTCTTGTTTCCTTACATAAGTGCTTGTTAATATCTGGCTCTTTCCCTATAGAGCTTCTTCTTGTTAGCTTTCACTGTGAGCTTGACACAGCATAAACTCTCCTGGAAAGAGTCACGACTATGGGACTGGCCAGATCAGATTGGCCTGTGTACATGTCTGTAGGCAATGTCTTGATCATTGATTGTAGAAGGGCCTAGCCCTCTGTGGACTGCACCATTCCCTGGGCAGGTAGACATGGGTAGATTAGAAAGCTGGTTGGGGATAAGTTATCTGGGGGCTAGCTAGCAAGCACCTCTGGGCTTCCTGCTGTACTTCTTTGACAATGAGTGCCTTCACATGAGATAGAAACCAGGACTCCCTCAAGTCCTTGCTTTAACTCCCATCCCAACTTTTCTCTATGACAGACTGTAACTACAAAGCTGAAGTAAACCCTTTCTTCCCTTAAAGTTGCCTTTGGTCATGGATTTGTCATAGTTATAGGATGAAACTGGAGCATAGCTAAGAATGAGCCCAGGATGTTGGCCAAATTCATGAGAACAGTCCGTAAACGTGGGACAGACTGGTGAGACATGTTCACATGACATTTGTGAGAGCAGATGTCATATGTTCCTTGTTCACAATCTCAGAGAGGAGAACCATGATACTGAGTATGGATACACAGGTCTTCTGAATACTCAGACAACTGTCTCAGGTGACCTCTGATTCACATGTTAAAAACACACCTTGATATACTTAAGATCATGAATATACTTCCATTGATCTATGTGTTAAAATCCTTGCTTCTCAAAAGAGGTGCTGCAGGGAAGGCATCATGGGAAATCTTTAGGTCACTGAGGCAGGGAAGAAGACATGTGTTGGAAAACCCCACCTCTAAGCCTACATCCAACAACTCAGCGATAGAAGCTGGGTCATCACCAGCCACCAGTGCCACACATTTCTACTGTCACCACGAATCTTGTGTTCTCCCTATGTGCATATGTTATACTTTTATAAAAATCCAGTGCCTTCTCAGCTTACTCTCTTTTTCTCTTCCATCCTCACTCAGAGGCTGCCTCTGTGTAAGATCCCAATAAACCTCTTCTTTATGGCCTATTGCAAGTTGTGACTTTGTGGTGATCTCCCTTGGTTCCAATCCATCAAGATGCCCTTCATTCTATCTTCCGTGAAATCCTAACACTAGCTCTGAGACTCAGGAGAGTACCCTGGAACTTGCTTGTATGCTTCCCTCTTGCTTACTTGCATGGTCCCCAGTATAGGGGACCAACCTATACTGGGATCCTATCTCTTATCTCTGCAACAGACTCACTTTCCAGTTCTCTGGGCACCCCATCCAACAGTGGCAATTGGTAAGTGTTCATTTTGGTGGGCATAAATGCTTCCAGGAATCCAAAGAAGCAACCTTGGGCTTAGTCAGGCTAAGACTCTGGCCCCAGTACAGTGAGGTAAAGAGGCCCTTACAGCTTGGGCCTCATTCATTCTTTCCCCTTCAGCTATATGGATGCCTTGGACTTTAGACCTTGAACCTCTCCATCTACCCCACCCACAGGAACTGCATCATCACCCATACCTCTGAGTTCCTCCTTGGGATGCCTCTTGGAGAGCCTTCAACTGCTCCACCTAGCACCTAACTTAAGGGCCTCTAAACTGATCTGTCTTTGTGGTCAAATCTAATCTCATTACCCCTCAGATAACCAATCAACATGGCTGCGTAGTGGCACCCTGTATCCTGACATTACTAAAGACTTCTATAACTACTGCCAGCAACTGAGGAAACAAGGGGAGGTTCCCTACATCCAAGATTTCTTTTATCTTTGCTCCAAGCCCTCACTCTGTTCTTCCTGTTCCTCGACTCAGTTATTTTTAACTATGAAGCCTGAATTAAGAGGATACTTGCACTACTCTACTAATGAACACCTGCCCAACAGACCTTATTGGTTGTGACCCACAGTTCCTTCTCCTCCTCCAACCCCTTAGGTCTCTTCTTCCTCTCCAGCAACAGGCACCTCTAATCATCCCACCATGGGACCCAGTTGCACCCTTTCAGCAGCCTTCAGTCCTCCCCACACATACTCCCCAACCCTGCTACTTACTCCCACTACATAGTGGGACTCCTCTACCTCTCTCCACCCAGCCTAACCTGGCCCCAGTTCTTCTTTTGCTGGAGGTTGGGAGGTGGACAGCATGGTCAAAGTACATGCCCCTTTTCATTAAGTAGGCTCTTTCAAACAGAAAAAAAAATGTGGTCTTATGCTTCTAACTCCTCTATTATCATAAAAAAATTACCCAATCCTATTCTCTCACCTTCCATGAGATAAATATGATTCTAATGAACAACCTACTTCCTGAAGAGTTCAGGCAAGTTTGGGAGCAAACTAGAGCACATACAGATGAAGTCCACCAAACTAACAGAGCACACATCTAGCCAGGGCTGAAGCAGTGCCCATTCCCCAAACACACACACACACTGGAATCCCCATGGAACTACAATACCCAGGAGGCATTCTAACTAGAGATCAGTTAACAACTTCTCTCCTTGCCAGTTTTTGTAAGTCTTTTCTTAAACCAGTAACCTATGAGAAACTCCAAGAGGTCATCCAGGACAAACATGAAAACCTGTCTCATTCCTAGAATGTCTCACAAGGGTCCTCTTACAATATACCAATCTAGCCCCTCAAAAACCCAGAGTGTAAACAACTTATAGTCTATTTCTCTTCTCAGAGTTTTTCTAATATTGGTGCTAAACCTAAGCATTTAGAGAGAGAACCACTAACCCCACAGGCAAAAGTCCTAGCACTGACCTTTAAGGTGTATCATGGGTGCCAGGCGGTGGTGGCTCACGCCTTTAATCCCAGCACTTGGGAGGCAGAGGCAGGTGGATTTCTGAGTTCGAGGCCAGCCTGGTCTACCAAGTGAGTTCCAGGACAGCCAGGGCTACACAGAGAAACCCTGTCTCGAAAAACCAAAAAAAAAAAAAAAAAAAAAAAAAAAAAAAAAAAAAAAAAAAAAAAAGCAAATAGAAATACCAAATGCTGACAAAGGCCATCCAACCAGCTTGGTAACTTCTCAGGCTCCCTTGCTTCCTAAGGCTCAAGGACCACTGAATTCCTGCTTCAAAATGGTTGGGAGAGTCACTGGGTCTGGGCCTGCCATAACTCCCACAGGCCACCCTGGCCATGTCTAAAACTGTCATCAAAAGGGACATTGGATTGACGATCGCCCCCATGTCCCTCCTGGCATGAGGATATCAGACCCAGATCACCATCCAACCAACCTCTTGTGCCTAGCCATGCAAGACTGAAGGTGCCCAGCTCCCTTGGCCCACCACCTGCTATTTTGATATACAGACCAAGGTAGTCATTGTGGTATCAGGGTGACCCATCTCTATAAGTGGTATTTTAAATGTTATTTAATGACTCTATTATTTATTAATAGTGACCAAGCTAACTCCCCAATAATTGAGGCAGAGTCCTCTGGATTATTTTGATCAGCTTTAGTACAATTACTGGGCAAATTACCCCCAATATATTTTTCTATACACTAAACTTAATTCCCAAGCTGTGCTCCCCAAGTACTTGCTGCTTAAGTCTTGCCTGGGTTATTTATGCTCCATCAGTCTGTCATCGGGCACATATCACTAGGCCACATGCTCCTGGTCCATCACATCTAATGGAAACTTCCTGTTCTCCCTGTCTTCTCCTTTCCCTTGCTTCTCTTCTATCCTCCTCTTTCTCCTCCTTCTCTTCTTCTTCCTCTTCCTCCTCTTCCTCTTCCCTCTTCTGGTGGTCCCTATCTGTGATGATCAGCCTGGTTTCCAGAGCCCTGCCTACCTCTATTCTCCCTAGTACTTGGCTATAGCTACTTTTATTTAACCAATTGCTTTAAATTGGGGAGCAGGGTTAACACAACAAAGGCTGGTATGCATGAGAATTGACTTCTCTGGAGGCAACCAGAATTTGACATCTGTGTAGAAAGTAGCAGACCAACCCCAAATACATCTCCTTGCTCCTATACATTTGTGCCACATACTCAGTCTAGATGAAGTTTTGGGGACTCATATCTCTTTGTTTCCCTATTGTCAAAATGGGGTTCAGCCTTACCAACCTTGCCAGACCCCACCACTTGATTGTATTTTCAGGAGTACTCTTCTCATCTATTTTCTCCTGGTGGTGCCAATCTGTCCTATTCTTTTATTGAGAATGAACCCCTTAGTCAAAGTGGGAGTCTCTATTCTTTTGATCTCCCCATTTGCCTGACCCCAAGTTTGCCAGCAGTCCCTCTTCTCTTTCTCTTAGCCACTCTTGGGGTCCTTCCAAGACTCCATTTCCTTTGCCAGCCTCTCAGGTAGACTCCTTAGTCTAGGATACTCAAAATCTTTCTATATTGCAAACAACATTGCCTATCATCATCCAGTTTAAAGAGCCTACCTAGTACATCACCCAAACCGAGTACCCACTCTTGATCCAGAGCCTTGAGGAACCTAAGTCTATCATTTCTGACCTCCTAAGAAAAGCACTACTTCTTCCCTCTTTTACATTCTGATATTTGCAGTTTAAAAACTCAACAGGACCTACCTACCTACCTCCTGCCTGGTTCAAGATCTCTGGCTCATCATTCCTGTAATCCCTATCATAGCTAACTCTTACACACTCCTTTCCACTGTCCCACTAGGGACCTCCCATTTTTCAGTCCTAGACTTCAAGGATACTTTCTTTTTGATCCTCCTTAACACCTACATACAAAACATTTTTTCTTTTACCCGGATTAACCTTGACACTCACCTTTATACCCAACTCAGTGGACTGTCCTACCCCAGAGGTTCTGGGACAGCCCACACCTATTTTGGCCCATCCCTGAGTTCTGATCTATTCTCTTTGTCTCTCCCCAAATCTAAACTTATACAGTATATAGATGACCTTCTCTGCAGTCTTTCCCTACAAATTAGTCAAACTGACACCTCTGTTCTTCTAAGTTTCTTGTCCCACTAGAGCTAAAGAATCTCACCATATAAGGTCCAGCTGTCTACCCTTCAGGGTATTTCATTGGGACTAACCACTACCCCAACCCACAGAGCCATTACCTTGGATAGAAAACATCTACTCCAGTCCCTCACAGTCCCCTCTACCAAAGAGGAGATTCTATCATTCCTAGGAATCACTGTTTTTTTTTTTTTTTATCCTCTTGGAAATCCTCCCTCTACTTGCCTGCCCCCTATATGAAACAGTCCTTACCCTTCATATGAACCCTTTACACACCCATTAATAACCTAGCTCTTTCAGAAGCTCCAACAGGCCCTCCTTATAACCCAAGCCCTATATCTTCTAAATCTAACCCCCTCCTTTCACCCTCTATACAAGAGAAAAATATATGCCCTCAGAATCCTATGCCATTGATTGGGAACTTGCATCATGGTATGCCTACCAAAAAATTAGACCTTACCACCCAGAGATGGTCAACCTGCTTTGCCTATGTGCTGTGGCAGCTGCAAAGCTCCTCATTTGCAAATCCAGAAATCTAATTTTTTGGGTCACTTACCACTATCTTTGCCTCCCACAACCTGTCTGACCTCTAAACATATAAAGGCTTTCAAATTCTACCTCCTTCCCAGGTTCTTTCCAGAGGGCACTAGTTGAAGTTGCCACATTTAGTTTCCAATCAAGCCCACCCTTTAGCATTTTAAGTTTTCCTTTACCAAACACAGATCACTCCCTATCTCATTCTTGTATTGAAACCTTAGAGGAACTAGTGGCTCATCCTTTATATATACAGGAGGACACACCACCTCAAGTCATCTATGCCTAGTACACAGACAACTGTTCCTTTTAAAACAAGGGCTTTCAAAGAAGGATACACCATAGTGTCAGATACCAAGGTGGCTGAGGAACAAGCCACCCCTGTCCACACAACTAGTCAACAGGCCTACCTAATAGCTCTCACCAGTGGCTTCCAATTGGCACAAAGACAATCCCTAAATATCTATACAGACTCAAATATGCATCTTTTCCTTTCTTTCTGTTTCATGCTGCCATCAAGAAAGAGTGTGGGCTACTTACAACAAAAGGAAGATCAATAACCAACTCAGAACAAATCATGACCTACTAAAGTGCTCTCATCTCCCTACAGCTATGGAAAATGTCTACTGCTGGTTCTGTCAGACCAACAATTCCATCATCTCTAAGGGAAATAACCTAGCTGAGGAGGCAGCTGGGGTTGTGGCCCTTGGAGGCCCAGAACACTCATTCACTGCAGGACATCCTTGCATTACAACCCATATCCTCACTATCACCCCATGAGACTTGATAAATTCTGTCCTACCTACACCAGCTCTTCCATCTGAATAGACAGGCCTTGCCTTACCTGCAGCCCACCTTAGAGAGTTTCTGTTTCTTAGGAGCTATTACTGTCCTTGCAAAATCCATCAGATGTTAGACCCTCACTTCAGTTATCACAGCTCCCCTTTCCTACTCACCAGACCAGAGGCTCTCTCCCCAGAACCAATTGGCAACTTGACTTTACCCACATGTCTATAGCCAAACACATTACATTCCTCCTTGTCTCGGTAAACACCTTCTCAGGGTGGGTAGAGGCATTCCCCACAACCAATAACAGGGCTCAAGCAGTCTCCAACCTCCTCTTCTGGGAAATCATTCCCTGATTTGGAATCTCCACCCTCCCTCCAGTCAGAATTCAACTCCCAGATTTTCTAAACCCTATTCTTTCAACATTCCTCAGCATTTCAGTTTCCAGTACCATCCCCAGTGCTCAGGAAAAATGGTATGAACTAACTTCTCCTAAAAAAACAACCCTTACCAAACTGTCACAAGAACTTCATCTTGATTGAGTACCACTGATCAGTCTCAGGCTACTGGCTCTCCCCAAGTTTATCTTTTGATCTTGCAATATAAGTCCATGTACAGGAAGACCAGTTCTGATCCAAACCCTTGCCACTTCCTCTCCTGGATCACTTACTCACCCCCTTACTCTGTCATCTCCTCTCCCTCCCATGGAACTTTACTAACCACCACCTACTTTGGCCGTATGCCAACTCTTGTCCATCTTCAGTCAACATTGGAAATCAGGTCTTTCTTTCCTCTCTGAACCAAGGTCCTTTATCCCTTCCCCCTAAATAGCAGGGCCCCATCAAGGTAATTTTTGTAGCCCCTATAGCTGCTAAGTTTGAGAGTCTCCTTCATTGGACTCACCTACCCCACCTCAAGCCTCTTTTTTCTTTACCTCAAGATAACTTTCCTTTCTATATATCAACCTCAACAGGATCCTACTCCCTTAAGCTTCAGATGACACAGAGATCAACCACCTTGACCTTTGTTCCACAAAGATCAACCACCTTAACTTTTGTTCCAGAAGAATGAGGCTTCATCTCAGTAGCTGTGCTCAACTCTGCTGGATTGGACAGACTTTTCCTCCTGTCCCACGTTTCCACTTCTGTTCAGTGTATCTCTTACATATGGAGAATGGGGGTTCAGGAAACTTTCTTTTATAACAATCAGTTCCTCCAAATAGGGTTGGGAAATTGTTCCATAGCAGGCTGTCAGGAGCCAATAAAATTCCCATTACCCCTATATTCACCCCTCCTCCTTTGTTTATTGACCCTTTTGCCTGCTTTCTCTATAACCAGACAGAAGGCTATAGCAAAGAGTGGCCAGATAGATATGGAGCCTGCCCATACTGGTCTTGTCAATAACATTTGCCATATATGCATCCTCATTCTGATGGACAAAATGGGGCCCTTTACCTCTATATCATGGACCATAGTATGGCAGGAGGGAAAATGGTGTTCTATTTTCTCAAGTCCTGGCATCTCTAGTGAGCATGATTAAAATCCAGAGAAAATATATCCAGATTCCTCAACACCTGGAGATAGGATAGGTCAAGGAGGTGACTCAACATTCCTCCAAGGCCACCACCTCTTTAACATCCCTCTCCTAAATAATACAAACCTGTCATTTTGTCTCCTGTTTCAGACTCTATCCCCAGCCACCTGGCCTCTTAATGGTCCCTCATCTTACTGCTTTGAGGATTGTCAGCTGTGTTCCTCCTGGAACTAGCTCACAACTGTCACTAGAGCTTCTCCTGTAATCTCCTCAAATAACCTTACTTCGCCATTCACCAAATATTCTGAGTCTGGAGTCCAGTATTGCTACAACTGCCTACCTCTTCTTACCACACTCTTTGTTATGACAAACTGCTTTAAGGTGTCCAGGATACATTTTGTGGGTTTCTTAAATTTCTTAGACTGTAACAAAACCTTAACTCTTGATACCTTACCTCATCCCCAGTGTCCTACAATCCATAACACCTTGATTTTTTGCAGTACACAAGTCTACCTACCCTCTCCTACCTAATGATTAGTCAGGAGTTTGAAGGCTAGCATTTCTCTTCCCCTAGTTGCGGGTGATACACAGAGAAGAGACCCTGTAAATCTGGTTGTCAACTCAATAGCTCCCTAACATAATAAAAGTGCAGTTCAAATCTTGCCTCTTCTGGGTGTTTCAGGAAGAACTGCGGCATCACTACCAGGACAGTGGAACTAACCACTCCCATGGCCTTGTTTTATCAGTTTTCTTTCCAGCAACCCTTCCATAACAAACTGACTCCTTGGCAGTGGTAGTACTCCAAAACCTATAGAGACTAGATCTTTTTACAGTTGAAAATGATGGGCTTGCCTCTTCCTCCAAGAAGAAGCAGTATCTTCTATATCAGCCAATTGATATAGTAAAAAACAAAACCCAACCACTTTAAACAGACCTCCAGAGCTGTAAGGAACAACTCAATGCCTCCAATTCCTGGGCCTTTGCAAGCTCAATATGGAAGTGAATTCTTCCCTTTCTGACCCAATTCTTTATTTTCCTGCTTTTCATAATTGCAACCTGCTCTATCAATTTCTTTACGTTTCTCAAATGACAAATTGAAAACGAATCTCTAATAAAACAAGTAATCACTTATTACTGCAGGACTACCAGCCACTAGTCACAGAGCTAGACTCATGACTACTGAGTATGTCCTGAGAGTGAGGAACAACAGCACCCAACGATGTAGACAACCCACGACATCAGGCAGCAGTCTCAAGGGCACAGTGCCCTATTCCTGCCTAACCAGTCAAACTTAACTTTTTTTTTCACATTTTATAATAAATAAGAACAAGGAATGTTGAAAAATCCCACCCACCAGCCCATATTCAGTATCCCAGAGACAGAGGCCACCAACCCCCAAACCACCATGCATTGCTACTGTTTCACAGATCACATGTTCTCCCTATGCACATGTGCTATATATACCTCTTTATTAAAAGTCAGTTTCTCCGCAGCTTACTCTGTTTTTCCACTCTCCCTCAGAGGCAGCCTTTGTATAACGTCCCATTAAATTTATGTAGGGCCTGTTGCATGGTGTGACTGTGGTGGTTTTTTTGGCTCCAATCAGCCAAGGTAACCTTCCTTTCACTAGGAAACCCTAGCAGCATGCTCTTAAAGGGGATTGTGGAACCTAGATTTTCCTCTTTTGTTTCCTTGCATGAGTTAAGTGGTTTGCTTGATCACATGCCAATGGCTACCAGGTGCCACCTGGCCACAGGCCCAACACAACAGAACCAATGAGTCATGCGCTCTAAGTGTCAAAACCATGCACATTCAGGGTTTTGCTTCATGTAGTTGATGTCATGTATTTCTTACAGTGAAGGAGAGCTGGCCATTGCAGTCTTTGTCTCCATGGGTTTTTGTCATTTGTTGCACAATAGTGAACTCTTTTCTCTGCTTCTAAACATGAGTACTTGCTTACTGCTAAAGCCCAGTGCTCAGCCGTACATAGGTTACCTCTTAGCAGGTTCCTACTGTAGCCTAAATGTACACAGCCTCATTCCCTCTGTCCATAGTATTTCCATAGCTTGGAATTCCCCTCTCTGTTCTTCTGTTAGGGACCGATACTCAATTAAGAAAAGGCTTCCCAGCCCTGTTTCCAAGAAATGACTCATTCTCTCTTTTTATGTTCCCTGGGTTTGTTTGGCTCTTAGTTCTGAGTCAGTAAAAAGATACTCAGCAGTGGCCACCATGGAAGTATAGAAGAGACTTGAAGATAAAAATGGGAATTACTTGATTTATAATGAATTCATGACCCCAAAATGAATCATCCTGTGGCTTCTGGGCAGAAAGCAGCAGCATCAAAAGATCCTGGGCTTTATCTCGGTAAAGGTCCTCTCACTTAGCATTTGTTAACAGTGTTATGCAATCACCTCCCTCTTTCATCTCCTTTCTCCAGAACATTCTTCCTTCCTCCCTTCCTTCTGTCTCCTCTCCCTCCTTCTTCCTTCCTTCCTTCCTTTCTTTCTTTCTTTCTTTCTTTCTTTCTTTCCTTCTTTCTTTCTCTTTCTCTCTTCTTCCCTTTCCTTTCTCCCTCTTCCCCTTCCATCTCTATTTCCTCCTTCCTTCATTCATTCTCTTGGCTTTCTTCTTCCCTATCTTCCCTCTGATTTTGCTTTGGTTGTTAACTGATTTGATGGACTTAGAGCAAAAACTCCCATCATCTTTAGTATGTAGATGCTCCTATCTCAGCTAATAAGTTTGACCAAGGGCAGTTCATGTCGGGTTTCAGACCCATGACTAGCAGCTAAAGTGCATACTTAACATATCAAAGTAGACCTGGATTCCAGGTTGTCCCAGCATTCCTCAGTCCCTACCTGTTACAGGACATGGCTGGCAAACCCCACCCTCTCTACCCTGAACTTTTTAGCCCAGGGGTTGGGCTTCCTCTCACCCAGAGGCTTTTAATCCAGACAGTTTACATTTTTGTTTTATATATATATATATATATATATATATATATATATATATATCCACATGTGTTTTCTCTCTTTCTCTTCTCCTTTCCCTCTGTTTCCCTCTGATCTGAATGGTGACTTCACTGGCCCCCTCCTGTATGGTCAGTGAATTCACCCCCAATGAACCTACCTTTATACTTTAATTTGGCTTGCACTGACTCATTTCATCCTCAGAGAATTAATTGTCAGTCCATACCCCTTATTCACATACTCAGATATTTTTTCTGCACAGCAATAAAGTATTAATTTATAAGTATTAATATTATGATTTGTTGTGTTTCTTAGTAATTTTAAACTGAAGCAGCTGAGGCTGGAGTATCTATCTACCTGATATCCATTTGTGATGGAATTATATAACCCAAGCAAAAAGGAAACAAAGCTGGCCTCACCCCTGTAGTTCAGAAGTTGCAGGGAGCCAGCAGTCCTTGTGTGTTGGGATCATACTGTAGATCCTTGCTCAGTGAGTCCCATCACAGGATGGTTCTGTGCACTCTGTATAAGCACCTGACATGCTCATTAGCAGTCATGGAATCTATAGTGTTGCCTGCAAGCTACCAATTCTCCTGAAAACAAATTAGATAGGACACATCAAATTGCATGTAAAGTATCTGTTTCATTACAGTAGGAGAGGGCTAGATGCCAGGGAAAACCTACTTCCCTTGATAGGTTATAGGAAGAACAAAGGTTTTCAGAGGCATGGGTGAGTATTGCTACCTGTGATCAAGTCTGGGACACAGAAGAGGAAGATTAATTTTATAGGATGATGATCTAAAGGCATGGAGAAAGGTGAGATGACTGAGTGGGTAAAGGGACTTGCCATGGTTCAGTCTTCAGAAGGCATATATTGAGGAAAGAATTGATGCCTGCAATATGTTATTAAACCTCCACACTTCTTCCTTGGCTTATGTGTCACCCCCATAGACAGGCATACAGACAATCAGATGTCAAAAACTAAACAGATGTTATATGAAGATCCATAAATAATGTGCAAACATGAACCACATCAATCCATGTACTCCTCATCTGGGTGCTTGCTTATTTATATTCTTTATAATACAATACTTTAGTATTCTTCCCCTTTTCATTACATTACATTTGTGCTTTGACAATTATATATATATATATATATATATATATATATATATATATATATATTCTGAATACCATCACTCCACCCTTCTCTCCTGCCTACTCCTGCCTCTCTGAAAATCCCTTCTGCACATTCATGTTTTTATATTTTGCTCTGTGATCCACTGAGTTTGACCTGGGCTTTTTGACCAAGATTTTGGAACTGTCCACTGAAGACTAGTAAGTTCACCAGTGGGTATGAGACTGAATTTAATGCCTCTTCCTTTCCTAGAATCCATCCATAGCTAATAGCTCAGCAAGGATGGCTAAGGCAGCCCTCATCCATGATTGGCTGTTGGTAGGGTACGCATTGTGCAAACCCAGGGCAAGGTCACCCAAGCTCCTGTGAGTTAGATTTCAATGGCTGCCATGCCAAAAGTCAGCATTTCATATCGCTTCTCTATTTTGTGGTTCTTATGCTTTTCCCACCCGTTTCTGGGAGATAATCCCTGAGCCGCAAAGGGCATGGTTTGAATATCTTATTTGGAACTGAGCACTCAACTGCCATTTATTTTCAGCACCCAGAGCATTTCTGCGTCTCTGCATCCACCACTTCTTTGATTAAAGCTGAAAATACTGTTTGTCTATGGTTATAAACATGGCTGTTCAGAAGGCCATCTGATGCTATGTCAGTCTAGTTAAACAACAGTAGAAGTTCCCTGCTAAGGCCTTTGACTTCCCCAACTGAATGGAAACAGTATCAGCCAAGGGTATTTTTCTTTTATTTTGCTTTCTGAGTGGGAGGGGGTGTTTGTGAAAATGCAGAACTGGGATTCAAACTTAGTGCCTTGTGCACATGTTGGGCAGTCATTCTCCCACTGACCTACAGACTCATCCCACAAAGCTGCCTTTAAAATGACAGACACAAAGAAAGAAGTTCACATGGGCCACTGAACATACACCAGGGCAGCTTACCATAAAGAAACCACAGCTTTATACACTAGTACACTACTTTCTCCAGGACACACTCTCACTCTCCTCTCTCTCTCTTTCTCTCTCTCTCTCGCCCTCCCTCTCTCTCTCTCCTCCATCCTCCCCTCTCTCTCCTCCCTCCTCCTCTCTTTCTCCTCCCTCCTCCTCTCTCTCTCCTCTCTCCTCTCTCTTTCCTCCCCCTCTCATTCTCTCTCTCCCTTTTGACTCTTATTTTAATAAAACTCAGTTCTCTAAAATTAAACAATGGAAATGACATTATATCTTAACATTTCTGATGGGCCCATTTTATATTTGTTTTTGTTGTTGTTGTTGTTGTTTGTTTGTTTTGTTTAAGAAAAAATTCTAATCAGACAATACTACCTGAAACCAGGTCACTGTTCACAGCTCACTTCCTAAAAACTGGTTATTTATTTTTTGCAAAGTAATAACGATTTTTAAACAATAGTTGCTGAGTGTAGAAGACCAGCCAGGCTCTCTGGAGGCCAGATTGTTTTCATTTTTTTTGTTTTGTTTTAAACTCACAAATAGCAACCTTATTCATTATTTATCGATTCTCAAGTTTAATTAATAGTTTCAGTAATAATTGCATAATTTCTATGGCCATAGAAAAATCTGATGTGAATAATAAGGCATATTAGTATTTATAAAATTCACAGCTTTCTATAAATAGAGACATTCAGAAATTCCCATGACACTTAAGATTATATTGAAAGTTAGATGAACAAGTAATAACAAAGCCGTGTGTTCACAGGGAACACAGAAAAAAATCCTGAATAAAATAAGTCTTCACCCCTGCAGTCAGCCTTGGCACAGAAGCTTGCTATTCTTTTGGGGTGACTCCTGAATGTATGGAATCCTAAAAGAAATAGTTTCCAGAAGGCCAGAGTCTTTCATTGTTGACTGTAAAATTTGGTAGACATAACAACAAAGTCTTTAAATGAGTGTTGGGGACACCAATGTCACCCATTGCCCCTTTCATCCTTGCAACATGTCTGATTTATTATTGGTCATTTTTGATTACTCTGAGAAGCAGCCATGAATTTTGATTCTCTTGGTTCAAATCCTCACACCCCCTCATTCTCTGTGTGAACACTGCACAAATCACTTTTCCTCCTGTTGTGAGTTTAGGTGTCTCCAGGGGACATAAATCCTCTTACTGCCACATGCTGTGTGGAGAACAAAACACCTCTGGGCAGAAAACATCAGGCCCACTGTGGGGTGTCAGGTTGGCACTTGCTACAAGAGAGCCCAAGGAGGACAGGGCAGATGGAAGGCTTCAGGATCAGAAAATCTTACCCTGTGGGGCAGTGGTTGGAAGTGAGGCACAGCACAATATCTTCCAAGGGATGAGAGATGAAGATTGAGGTCAGTTTCACAGGCAAACATTTAATGAGGCTTGTCTCCATAATGAAAACCTGCCCAGAGCTTTGGGCCGGAGGCTTAGTAGAGTGGCCTTGTTAGAAGGGAGCAACCCATAACCGTGCTTTTCATTTACTTTTGTAAGTTTTCTTTGACATCTTCGTGTGAATATGTGTATGTAGAAGGAAATTAGAGGACAACCTTTCTTTGCTGGTGTTCCTTAGGATCCACACGCCACATTATTATTTTATTTTTATTTATTTATTACTTTTTAGAAAGAGGAAAGTTCTCTTGCTGACCTGGAGCTCACCAAGTAAGCTAGCTGGACAGAGGTTCTTCTTCCCCTACCTCCTTAGCATTGGGACCACAAATACACAGCACACATTCTGATTTTTAGGTAGGTGCTGGGGCTCTTATGATTGCAATCTTGTTGCTGCCATCCTTGTTCTGATCCTTTGCAATACAATGGTGATCACAAGCAAGACAGTTTCCTGAGTTTCGCCTATCAGGATGGAAAGCCAGTGAGATCATGAGAAATCCCATGTTTGTGGCCATTAAGACAGAATGGTGGATGGCTTAGGAATACCAGACACCTGTGGCTATCTTCTGAAGTGAGTCAGTCTGGTGAAAGGCTCTTAACTTGTAGCCTCTTCAAGATTAGAATGGGATGGCTGGCCACCTTGTTGGTATCAAAGACTCAGTTTTAGGGCAGGAGAATGAATGGTATTTATTCCAGGACCAGTGTGAGCAATGATTTCCTCCTGTGTTAAAATGAAGATGCTAATGGCTGTAATAACCACATCCCTGTAGGTTATTACTGTAGGCATGGTTCTTCTGATGCAAGTTTGTCCTCAGCCAACTTATAGACCATATGTGACTGTACCCTTGTACCTTTGTTGTGATAGGAGCCATTTGGAGTCTGGAGTTACAAAGAACAGCAATAGCTTGTTCATAGTCAGTTTCTCCCCAATATTCTTCTTGTATCATTCCTCTGGTCTTCCCAGCAACCTCTAACAAAGGCACTGGATGTGAATACAAATTCCCTTGAATCGACAACCTTAATCCAGCATGTATTGCCAGGGGCAGTAGGCTGTGTGAACACCCACTTGATGGGGTCTTAACGGCTGTCTTTCCACAAGGACCTCAAAGAGATAGATAAAACCTCAGGTTCAAATTTGACCAGGCTGCCCCAAGGGAAAAGCAGACTGTAGGTTATTTGTGTCTTCATCCCTGTGAAAGCACATTTGTATGCACCAGCACACGCAGCTTCAGGGTGCTTAAAACTCGAAACTGCACTCAAGAAAAGCGAGAGTTGCCAATTTCAGGATTCCCAAAACAAACTGGAGGAATGTGGAGTGATTTCATAACAGAGAGAGTGCATTCTCCCCCTCACCTTGCAAAGGACAAATCTGGATGGAAAGGGGCGGAGCCACTGCCTCTGGCAGGGTCTGGTCTTATTTGAGATGCTCTGAAGCAGGCATTTCTTTTCTTTCTTTTTTCTTCTTTTCTTTTTTTTCTTTTTCTTTTTTTTTTTTTTACAGGATCAAATCCTAAGATTTATAAACCTAAACCCTCTAAGAGCACAACGAAGAGACTCTCAAGGACAAAATGATTATCTCAGATCTCCAGAAATGGAGTCTTACACAGAATAGCTCTGGGAAGGGAAAACCACTTGTGGATTTGGGCTGCCCCAGGGCCTCCAAAAACTATCAGTTCCTTGCTAGCTGGAGACACCAGTCTGGAACCAAACATGTTTTACCTGGAATGATTTTTTTCTTCTTCTTTATGACAATTTTCTCCCTTTCTTTAAAAAAAAATTTCACAGGCTATTTTAAGTTATGCATTTTAGTCTAAAAAAAAAAATCAGCTTCTTATCAATGTGTGTCATGAAAAAACAGAGGAGAGAAGAGGCTTGAAGGAGTTCTCCAACGTATCTTCTAGTTTCAACAAGAAACCTGTTTCATGTTCAGTGGCATCAAAGTGATCACTAAAGTTGTATTTGTTAGAAGACATTAGTGTTTGAAGCGTTGCAGAGGGCGATAGCTGCGAACTTGTTTATTTATTCAAGCCACCAGTACTAATGGAGTGTGGGGCACGTGCTAGCCTGCAAGTGTGTAAGATGAATGGAACATAACAGCTTCCCCATCTTCAGGGAGCTTTCCTGGGCTGGGGATGAGTGGTGCCCAGGGAAACAGAAATGCAGGGCTGCATGGATATTTGGTAGAAGTAACTAAGGAAACACACAGTGAGGTTGTGACAGAGCATGTCAGAGATGGGCTACTTAGGTGTGGACCAAATTAAAATGCAAACACACAGCCCTGTCAGGTTTAATTTCACCTGTGAATCCAGTCCCTCCTGTACTATGTCCTTTGCCATGAGAACTCGCTAAAGCCCTTTCTGCAGGTGTTCTAGATACTTCACAGTACAAGATCTCAGAAGGAGGGAGGACAAGTCATGGAGACCCTGCTGAGCTGACTCAAGCTGCACTAATTCCATCAACTGAAGCTTAAAAGAGTCCAGGTGTTGGTCTCCCATCAAATATCTGAGAGAAATGGGCTTAATCAGGTACCATTGAGTCTAGATGCCTGCTGAATAAGGCCAGCACGTACCTTGATGAAAATTTCACCACATTAAATCGTACTGAGAGAGCTGAAGGAAGTTATTTATTTCATAAAGTGCTTTCTTTGAAAACAAGGTCCCAAGTTCAATCCCCAGAACTAATTATATATATATGAAGGCCAGGCAGGAGCTCATTTGTAGTCCTAGAGTGGGAGAATGAGAGACAGAAGAATCCCCGGAGTCCTAGCTAGCCTAGACTACTTTGTAGTCACAAGCCAATGAGAGAGATAGAGACTGTGTCTCAAAAACCAAGGTGGCACCCGAGAGATGGCAGTCAACGTTGACCTCTGACTTCTACATGTACATTAAACACATATGTACACCGTCACACAAATATGAGCATGTATACACCCACATACACACACACACACACACACATACACACAGACACACACAGACACACACAGAGACACACAGAGACACAGACGCGCACACACACACACACACACACACACACACACACACTTTACTACTAGTTACCCACAAGAAGAGAATTGGTCTAAATAGTAAATTAGACTCAACTCACCATATGCCTAATGCTGTTATCCATTCCCACAGACAAACATCTATAAAAGACTCCACTTACTTTTTCATTAAACTAAGCAATGGCTCTTTCAAGAATGAATTGCTTTGCTCTTGGAGATGGTCTAAGTTTGTTCAGGATGTGACAATAGTGTGTGGCAAGCACTGTGTGGCTAATACAAGAAATCATTGCTCATCATTCTGGAGAATTAAGATCACAGTGAAGGCACTGGCAGAACCAGTGTTGATGAGGAAGTGTTCCCTACAGATGAAGACTACAGATGTCATCACAGAGAAGATGGATCAAAACCAAGTCTCTTGTAGCCTCATTGATAAGAGCCCTCATTCCTTTACTAGAAGCACCACCATGGATCCTAATATCCTAATGTCAATTCATACTATTGCACTGGACATTGGTTTACAGCTTAATACCTGGGGGATCACAACCATTCAAAACAGAGCTGGCACTTTCTTGCACCATGGTGTCTGTCTCTGTGAGCCATGGTGAATTGAAAGAGCTTCATTCTGCTGTGTCCCTGTAGCCCCACCTGGAGTAGGAGAGTCCTATTTTGGTGTATTAGTTCCCCATCATAGAACTCACCTTAATAGTGATTTGTTGGGTAAATTACTATTAAATTATATGCTTTCCCTCTCCTTTCCCAGCCAGGGATGGGATCTATTCATCAATGCCATAATAGGACAAGGGCAACCCTCTACTGACTCGATAGGGTGGTAGTAGTATCTCCTCATCTCCATGTTTCTCTTCTTCTTCTGTGTTTATCTATACAAATGTAGGCATAGACACAGATATGAAAAAGATAAATACATAGATATATGTAATAACAGAGGTGTAGAGAATGACATCGAGATAAGCTAGGTATAAGCAATACAGAGAAAATTGTCTTTATATAGTTGGTAAAGATATAGACATAGAAAAGATACGGCTACAAACATAAAGTGATACAGATAAGAATTTATACATAGGCAAAGAGAAACTATAGATATGAAGACATATAAGTGGATGATAGATATATAGAGATAAAGACGTGATAGATAGGAGGTAGATTATAGAGAGTCACAAAAGACAGAAGGGTGGAGAGATAAACATAATAAAATATATAGAGGTAGATAATATACACGTAGATGATAGGTCAATGGATAGTAGATAAAAAAGTATGTGGCAGATTATAGATGTTAGCAAGATGTCAAAGATAGATGTATGATAAATTGATAATGGACAGATGATTAGCAGATGATAGATAGATAGATAGATAGATAGATAGATAGATAGATAGATGATAGATAAGACAGACAGACAGACATGCCCAATAACTACTGATGTTGTTGAGCAAATGAATAAGTAGGCCACAGCCTTACAGATTCATCTTAGTCATTCTCTGTCACTGGTGTCTGATCACAACGCCAAGTTTTCGTATCACACTCATTATTTTCCAAACCTCTGTCAAAATGGCTTCTTTTGTTTGTGCTTCAGCCACCTCATCAGCTAATCAAGCCAGGCAGGCCTTATCATGCCCATTCTCAAGGCCAAAAGGCCTGACTGCCCAGCCACACAGCCAGTGGGCAAGTCAGCCATCATCCAGGTGCACACCTGTTCCCTCCCAGCTATGGTTCTGCAGCCATTGTCTGACATCATCTAGTCTTTTCAAGTTTTCTAGCTGCAAGGGGCACCTGACCTTACAGAGACCCGATGGGATCTTCCCACCTTCACTTCTCACACTGCAGTCATGGAGTGATGGGCATCTCATGACCATCAATGCTGAATATCACTGCAGGCTCATGCACAACCTGGCTCAAAACAGGAGCAGGATGAGCTCTCCCTGCTCATGGGTAACCACAGAGGGACTCAGTTTCAATGACTTCTTTAAAGAACAAGGGAAACTTGATTCCCAAAAATAGTTCCACAAATGGAAAACTAAAGAGAAGAAAGTCCCCTTCTGATGACCAACAGTCCCAAATGAATTGCTTGATTCTTCCTTTCTGCAGGAAAACTTATTTTTTTTTCCTCCATTTTACCGGAGAATAACACCTCATAGTTAATGGCTTTCATGTTTGACTACACATTATGCTCTCTTGGCACATTGCATACAAGGCCGCAAAACATGCTTACAGTCTTTTGTGGAGAAGCCAGAAGTTCACCATATGAAGGAGAAACTGCAGCAGAGATCAAACATATTAATGGACCTAAAGGTACCACAGCCTTTCTAAACAGCAGCATCATCTGGAGACTAAGTCTTCAAGTGTATGAACTTGTTGGGGACATTTCCCAATCAAATCAGAGAACCTATGTAAAGGGAATTCTTGTGTCCTCAGAGGAATACTGCAAGGACTAAGAATCTTCTCACTCTAAAAGTGATAAAGCTTTCTGATGCCATCTTGAAAAATCCATAGGCTTTAGCTTTAGTTTTGGAAAGTTGAGAAGTATACTTTCTGCACATCCATGAATTTCCCATCAGGACATAGGAGAGGTATTACCATCAAAGATGGAGGATGCATCCATCCAAAGAGGTTTCCTTAGTTGGGGTTTCTATGGCTGTGATAATACACCAGGACAAAAAAAAAAAAAAAAAGCACATTGGGGAGGACAGTTTAATTTACTATCTTGTCTTAAAATTCTCAGGTTATAGTTGATCACTGTGAAAAGTCAAAGCAAGAAAGAAGCCAAGGCAGGGTCATAGAGATAGGAACTGAAACAGGGCTCATGGAGGAATGCTGCTTATTGGCTTGTTCCTCAAAATTTGCTCAGATTAGTTTATTTTATGTTGCAGAATCACCCACTCAATGGTGGCACCATCCGCAGTAAACTGGGACCTCCCATATCAATCATCAGTCAAGAAAATACCCACAGGCTTGCCTGCATGTCATTTTGATTGGGACATTTTCCCAATCGATGTTCCCTCTTCCCAAATGAGTCTTGCTTGTTTGTACAAAAAATATGTGCACTTAAGGGTATGGGTATCTTCAAAGAAACATGGTATATCATCCTCAGGCATACTTAGCTTAGTTGGTAGAAAGTTGTATGTTCCATTTTACTTGGTAATAAAGACAGCTGGCCTTGTCAGTGTGTGTGTGTGTGTGTGTGTGTGTGTGTGTGTGTGTGTGTATTTATATAGTTACTGTGTGAATATGGGTGGAGAAACCAGAATATAGAAATGCCAAGGGCAAACAGAGAAGTCGAACTAAAAGGAGGCTTTTGCTTTTATTTGGGCCCTATTTGGAAAGAAAGGTTCTATTTCTTCAACTTCTCTTTAGTAGGTATGCATTGAATACTAATGAGAGTACATGAAACATAAGGAAGAAAGAATATGAAACACAAACCCATGTGTCTAGTTTTCTTGCATTTGGAGAATAAAGGAATGAAATATCCCCCTCACCCACATTTTCTCCATTTTTAGAGGATACCTAGGATGCTCTCTCTGAGGCTCTCCATGGCACCAGCTACTCTCTTCACTCAACATACCTGGCAGAAATGACTGAGGGAGGAAACGTTTATTTTGATGTACAGTTTCCGAGGGCTCAGTGAATAAACTTAAGCAGAGCATCCTAGAGCTGAGTGTCTACAGTGAAAAGACCTGCTAATCGCACAGCAACTAGAGAGGAAAGAAATGAGCAGAGTGTATAAGGACCCTCCTCTAGGACCTATGTCCCCCAGCAAAACTCTATCTGCTAAGTCTATAACACCTCCTAGAATAGCCCACTCTCTGGTTCACCAAGTGTACACAGGACCTGTGGCAGTATTTTATACTTAAGTTTGGAGTCACCCAGACTCTGGACAGCTGCACAGACAGATCTGGGACTCCTTTCTTGTCTGCCTCAGCTTCCATCTCAGTACTCTTTACCACTTTGGACAGCCTAGCATCCACTGCATGTTTCTCAATCCTGCCTGCCCACATCTTTGTGGTTGGGGTGAAGCTGAAAAAATGAAGGGCATATGAGTGACATTTTGCTCGGTTTCTCTTTCCAGGGTCACCCAGCTCCTTTTCCACTTCTGTCTACTTATAGTATAGTTGTCCTTAAAGTACCAATTAAGAGAAGTGAATTAGTACAAATAAACCACTCCAATATAGTCATAAGAACAGAACTACTCGGGGTGGGGGAGATGGCTCAGTGGGTAGAAGTACTTGCTACACTAGTATGTCTGAGTTTGAACCCATATGAGAAGGCTGGGTGTGGCTTCACGTGCAGCTGTAACTCCAGCACCATGTCAGGCAGAAAGAAGGATCCCTGGGGCTTGCTGTCTTCCAGCCTAACTCTGGGTTCAGTGAGACAGACTGGTTCAAGGGAATAAGGCAGAAAATGGTAGGACAAGACACCCAATAACCTTTGTTTTCCACATGTCCTTGGGCACACATATCCCCTTATACAAGAGTACCCATATCACTCCCACACATACTTATAAACAGATACACACACACACACACACACACACATACACACACACACACACAGAGAGAGAGAGAGAGAGAGAGAGAGAGAGAGAGAGAGAGAGAGAGTTAGACACATTGAGTCCTGCACTATCACTCTCTGCCATGTCCCCTTTGAGCATGCCATGGGCCTAGTGTGGAAGGTTACAGAACCAGTAAGACGAGCCTTTTAAAGCTTTTGAATAGAATGGCCATCACAGTGCTACAGAAAGGCAATCAGTACAAACCGAGAGAAAATATAACAGAGCTTGAACAGTCACTGTGTGAATTATGAGACTGAATAAATTTTGAAATTCTATTTTGTTGGTATTCTCAAACTTGTTTGTGCTTTTAAAAGGCATTTCTAGAGAGAAAACTAGATATTCTTGTCAGGTGGGGCCAGGCGAATCTTGTGTTCATTCTATTCCTTTGTGATCCTTGGACATTTATTAATTTCCATAAGCTCTCTGGACACCAATGGACTCTTCATGGAATGTTTAGATCATTTAGAATCAGCATCTGGAGGTCAGAACACTGCCTGCCTGGCTCACCTAATCAAATGGCCACTGACTGGTCATTTAAATTCCCTGATTCTCATTTTCTCTATCTGTATACCATAGGCAAATATATTATTTGAAGACAAAAATTTTTAGCAAGAATATGAGTGGTTTTAAATAGTAACACAGTCAGTCATAAGTACTCACTCTCCTGCCCTGATAAATAACTTTGGAATTTTAAAATGCATAGCTTCTCATTCTTTACTTGATTTTTCTATCAAGAACACATGAGCCATCAGGCTTCCCGTGGGGATATTGGATGAGCCAATTTGGTTTAGAAATATTTAGTGAATGACCTAATGATGGCAAATTAACTAAGGCTTTATTTATTTTTTTTTTAAGATGCCTGTTTGTTTGCTCAAGAAAGTTACTTTAAAGTGTATCTTAACTGCACACATTCTCCTGTTATTCTTGCTATTTTCCTTTGCATAATTTCTTATTCTTTCAGAATCACAGAAAAAGCAATTTTCCCACTGCTATTTTGGGGGTGAATGTAGGGTTCTTTGTAAAAAAGCAATAGTCTGTCTTCCCCGGACTCCCACCAGCAGCCAAGTGCCTGTAATTTAGTTCAGTGAGTTCTCTTTTATTCACAGACATCGATTATTCCTTTAAAAACAAAATAATTTCCACTCACAGCCTTTCATCTGTTGATCTCAGCACTTCAGAAACTAATTAATCTCCACAATATGCCCGGATCAGCAGTCCCCTTTTGTTTGCATATGAGCAGACGAATGCTATGAAATTAAGCAGATCACTCAAGGTCAAACAACAAGGCTGCTACTGAGCCTGATTTGAACTCCAAATCCTGATCACCAAGTTCAAGGCTGGTGTGTGTGTGTGTGTGTGTGTGTGTGTGTGTGTGTGTGTGTGCACGCGCGTGTGCGCACTGGTCACAGGGTACAAGAATTTATGTCTCCCAAACTGTCTTTGTGATGAACCAGCTTCCTGAGACTCAGAATGAAAACATCACAAGTTGCTTCGCCCACATTTTCCCCACTCCATGACACAGGGTGATAATAATTGAGTACAAATTGTCTCCTGAAGAGGCTCGTGTGTTGAACACTTGTTCTCAGTGAGCCATGGTGTTTACAACTGACTGGCTCATATTATATGGGCACTTCCTTCCTCAGTGTCCTCTGCCTAGTGATGTATAGCTACTGAAAGAAATATTAGGAAGCAGAGCATGGCTCAGGGAACTGAGTCACTGGGAGCATGCTGCAGAAGGATATGTCCTGTTCCTCACTCCTCCAAGGCTGTCATGAAATAAACAGCTTGTTCGACCACACCCTCTCCACCACTGACGATATTCTATGTCAGTCCATACTATCAGTGGGGACAAGGGACAAAAGACTAAAGCCTGTGAAACTCCAAGACAATAAGATATTTCCCTGAAGTTCATGCCAGGTGTCTTTTCATGGTAACAAAAGGATAACACGGAGAATGCAATTCCCAATTTGCCTGGGATAACTCACATCATGCTTTGTCCCTGGTACAGTTACTATGATGAATCCATATGACTCTCCAGAGTTCTAGTTAAAATGATTAACTGGTCACTATCTGGTGTAACACAATGGGATAACTACATGATGCCATTCCCTCAGTCAGACCCAAAGCCCAGAAAGAGAAACAAAACTTCACTTGCCAAAGAGAGTGAGTGGAGACAGACAAAATGATCAGCAGCCAGGGGAGTGTGGATGGAAACTCAGGCCAGGAGCACTGAACTCTGAAAGTTTAGATACCTCAAGAATGCAAGACAACCAGGAAGTCCTTGGGGTTTGTATAGCAATGATTTGAATGTATCAAACCTCAGAGTAGTGTGCGTCATAGATGCTACGAAGTCTCCTTTTCAAATAGAAAATGCAAACATGACAGGGAATTCCAGAATAATCAGAAGAATGGCAACCTTCTCTGTACTCCCAGTATCCATGAGCCACAATGCCAGGGACCAACCCCAGATGAGGGAAGGAGATAGAGCATGTGGATGCAAGACTGGTAAAGGAAGAAGCAGACCAGGATACCATTCAGTTTTGTTTCATGCTTGTTTCATGGAATGTCTGAATAGCATGTGGGAGAAAGACAACAGCTCTCATCCCACAGCCATCTTTATGATTGAGATCACACTGCTTAAAGCCCAAGAGACTGGATGTGTGCCACATTTAATGGTGGTTTTGGTGATGGGAGATGGCTTAGGAGATAAAGCTCTATTGTGCAAATATGAGAATTTGATCCCCAGCAACCATGTAAAAAGCCAGGTGTGGTGATGCACTTCTATAACCCTAGCCCTTAGTTATGTGGCAGAGGTACATCTCTGAGTTCACTGAGCAGTCAGTCTAGTCAATCAGTGAGCTCCAGGTTCCAGTAAGAGATCACATATCCAACACACACACACACACACACACACACACACACACACACACACACACA
>JANHMN010000002.1:85887845-85916340 GCA_030674055.1 Rhabdomys pumilio | reverse complement strand
ACACACACACACACACACACACACACACACACACACACACACACACACGGCGGAGGCAGATTGAAAAATGTAACATCTCCATGTCTAAAGAGAGAAGGTTAAATTTCCTGTTAATGACACAGAACAATGCATTTTATTTATCTGTAAAACACACATCATTAAAGTCTCTGCAAGCCAAATCCAAATAAAGCACAGGGCGGGGGGGGGGGGGGGGGCTAGGGGCATCCAACCTGCCCTGGTGTCCCAGCTTGGTGTGTCATGGATTTATTGCCCACTATCTCTCAAAGACAAAAGAAGAAGGACAGGCACTGCCTGCCTGATTTAGGAATCATCTTTCAGGAAGCATGTGGAAGACTTTCCATCCCATTGTTCTTCTGCATGAAAGAGTGGGTCAAATGGTTGATCCTCTGTCTGGTAATTCATCTGACACATACACACACACACACACACACACACACACACACACACACACACACAAAATATGCCCCGTGACATGAAACTTTAATTGTGCATATATTTACTGACTGTAAACAATTAATTTATTATTCAATTTTCTTGTCAGTTTGAAAGATGATTTTAAACCCTGCAAAGGAAGGAGGGGGTTTAGTCTACCATCTCACTCTCAAGGTCGCAATCTGGAGCATCCTCTTAATATTGATGGAACATCATCCACCTGAGTCCAGTCCATACTGGCTGTTAGTTCTAGATGGGTCTAGTGGGTACTTCCCAACTGTTGGGGATGGAGCAAAGGCACATTACCATATTCCTGTGAAATCACAGATTTTATCCTTTCAGAGAACAAGCAATAAAAAGCATCCAACTTAGGAATTATGTTTCTTTACTTTATACAAATAAAAATAATGGTCCTTTTTATAATATGTGTAAAAATAGGAGTTGTAGGATACACTGCATTTAGATGTATTTGCATAAATTACATGAGTAGGCTATGCCTGTCATCCCAGATACTTGGGAGGCTGAGGAGTAGGAGGGCTGAATGCTCACGGCCAGCCTGGACTGAAGAGTAAGTTCAAACACAGCCTAAGCAAATTGGTAAGACCATGTTTCCATATTTAAAAACTCACTTAGGGCTGAGGTTGAAGATTTGTGGAAGCATATGCTTATGGCCTTAAGTTCAATACCCAGTATTACAAAAAAATTGGATATATTACTATTAGTGAACTACAGAATTTGATGTGCTTCACGTGCTTTTTGAACCAGAAGGCAGTTAGGCAGTTACCCATATAGCTTTCTATCTGTACATGCATCTTTTAAAGAAAACAAAGTTAAGATTCAGGATCATCAAGAGAAAATACTTGCTAGGTACTCGACATTTATCAAATGAATGAGGTAGAGACTGGATTGCTCTAAATATTTGAAAAGCAATATTTTCTTTCTTTATCTTTTTTGTTTTGTTTTTTTTTGGGGGGGGGTTGGTTTTTTTGTTTTGTTTTGTTTTGTTTTGTTTTGTTTTGTTTTTTGAGACAATGTTTCTCTGTGTAACCTTTGCTGTCCTGAAATTTACTCTGAAGACCAGGCTAGTCTCAAACTCAGAGATCCCACCTGCCTCTGCCTCCCTAGTGCTGGAATTCAGTTGTGCACAAGTCGCACCAGGTGAAAAACAATCTGCTTCAAGTCAGCGAGGCCACAGCATCCTACCTGAGACCTAGGTCAGTCACTCTGAGCAGGAATTTCCTTGGCAGCAGGGCTCAATCCCAAGGAAGGATCTGCAGCTTAAAGAGCCTCCTCCTCCCAGCCCACCAAGACCCAGGGCTCCATTTTCTCTTGGAAGCATCCTAGGCAGCTCTCAAAAGCTTTCATGGTCCCTGAGAAGCCTTCCCTGGCTTTTCCTCACACATTTATTTATTCTCTTACTATGTATGTGCTGCCAAACATTGCTTGCTGCAATGCTTACAATGTACGGTGTTAAGTGTAATGCATGTGTTTCTTTTCTCTCTTTTCAGTGGGAACTCTTCCAGGGTAAGGGACATCCTACTTGTTTCTGCAAAATCTAAGATGTATCTTCCCCTTATCTCAGTCTTATGTCTTATCCTTTCTTTTATCTGGTGCATAGGTCAATTCTGATAACCTTACTCAAAACCCTTCTACCCACTGGACTTGGTCCTCATGGCTGCCAACTTCCCTAGAGATAGTGAGAGGCACACCTTTCCCTGAGACAAGGTACTTGCATCCTTTTGGTTTTGCCTTCTTGCAATTAGTCCACAGTATACAAATCAAGGGCAAACAAGAGAGCTCAGTGGGTAAAATATTTCTTCATGCAAGCATGAAGACCTGAGATCAGATTCCCAGGATCTACCTAAGAAAAAGCCAGGTGTTAGGATGAAGTCTGTAAAACCAGAACTGGGGAACTGGAGACAGGCAGGTCATGAAAACTCACTGACTGGCCAGCCAAGATCAAATGGTGAACTCTGAGTTCAATGAGAGACCACACCTCAGACCATGAAGAGAGCAATATGGGAAGACACTAAATGTTGACCTCAGACCTCCGAATACACATAAAATGGTTGAATTTACCCAATCACACATGCACACATAAACATACACACATGCAAATAGCAAACATATACTTTTATACAACACACATGTGCATATGCCACACAGACACAGGCTTACACCATGCTTACATATTTATGTAAATATAAACAAATAGTATAAACCAAATCTCTATACTCTCCTGTTCAGAACATTCACTAGCTTCCAAGGGCCCTAGAATAAAACCAAACATCTTGCAGGCCTGCAAGCCTAATTCCAGTGGCTTTGAACCCATAGATATTTTGCAGTGTTTGCAGGGTTCGATGGGCAATGACTAAAAATATTTCATTGTCAGAACTGTGTGAGGGTGTGATGGTATCTAGGTTCTGAGATGAAGGATACTGCTAGGATCCTACAATGTATGATACAGACAGTCCCACATGTAACCCAGTCCTACATGGCTGTAGAACTGCTGAGTGAGATCACACACACACATTCTCTCTCTCTCTCTCTCTCTCTCTCTCTCTCTCTCTCTCTCTTTCTGTTAACCTACACCATTCTCTGTATCCCACATCAACCAACCAACAAGCAAGCAAGTACCAAAGGGGTACTTTGTGCTAGCTCCTGGTCCACTCTAACTTGTTTCTACCCTGGGAATTTTGTATCAGCTGGGACTTCTGCTTGATCTTTCCCCCTGATGTTTTCATATGACACTGTCACTGCCCTTGAAATAGAGGTCTCAGCTTAAAGAGAATCACACATCTCAAAGCATCTTCAGTTTCTGAGTCATGGAGAACCACCCAAGTGTCTATAATGTTTGGTCAACTAATTTTATGACATAGTTATGACAGTTGATTGTGATGGTCAACTTGATTAGATTGAAAGACAGCTAGGAAATGTGAGACACACACTCCTAAGTGTGTCTGTGAAGCTATTTCCAGAGACAATTAGATCATAAGGGCTCTGGCCATCCAAACAGGTCAGGCCCTGGGTAGCTCCCCAATATGGTAGCATTACTAGGTAGGATAGCTTGAAAAGTAGGAAGCGGGACCTGGTGGGAAGAAGGGTCATATCTTGTCCTGGCTCTGTTCTGTATTCTGTTTTGTCTTCTTGTCCATCATGATGTGAGTAGCCTCTGCCACATGATCTACCCATCATGACGCTATTCCTCACAGAGCACCGAAAAACATTATGCAACGTGACTGAATATTGAACCCTCTGAGACTGTGAGCCAAAATAAATTCTTCTTCATTATACATTATGTATGCAGATAATTTCATCACACCACTGAAAATATGTTTATTTAACTGAAGTTATAATTTAGTTAATCCTCTGATACTCTCTTACATACTCATTTGCATATTTCTGCCCCTCTCTAAATTATTAGACCCTTGGGGAAGAGGCCTTTGGGTGCCATTGTTTTATTCCAGACACCAGTACAGTAGCTAGGCTCATTTAAATCATTCAATGTATTTTTAAGTAGATTGACAGACATATCAGCTCACTACACTGAGATTCAGAAACTAAAAGCTAGGGACAGAGCTGAGTTGGTGAAGAGCATGTCTAATACCCACAATGCCCTGGCTTCCATCCCTAACATCACACAAACCAGGCAAGGTGGTTCACGGCTGTAATTCTGTCACCTGGCGGGTAGATGCAGGAGGATGAAATTTAAGGTTTTTTTTAAATTATTATTTTAAAATTGGGTTGGAGGGGTACTGCTTTTGACTTTCAACCCCTAAGCCGATAAATAATTACAGCATCATCTCCAAGAGCTGAAAGGAAAGACAGGGGCTTATGGATATGTAAATACACCCATGCATAAATAGAAACGCTAATGTATGCACGCAAACCTCCTAATTAATGGATTAGCATCCACTTAGAAAACAACAGCACAGAGACAGTTCTCCAGGGACCCAAGCCCTGGTTCCCCTCACTCAGTCACTTTATGGTCAGGAGAAGATGGGGTCTGGAACTCCAGCAATCCAGCCCCCAGGTGCTATGCATGGCCTTCCAAGTGGACTGCTGGATGAGTCACGGGTCCTGAAGCAGTTTCTGCCAGCAAGGATGAGACTTCACTCCAAGTAAGCAGCCGGAAAAAATGCAGTCCCATGGTCCCCGAGCTGGCAAAGCAGCATCAATTTTTATCCTAAGCCTTAGTAGCCTACAGTCTGATTTCTCCTGGGTACATCTGAGGTCTTCAGTCTGAGCCTTCCTACCCACATTCATCTGCTCATTCCCCCTGGGGCACACATAGAGTGGAATTTTGAACAGGAAAATAGTCACTGACCAACACTGAGAGCAACCTGCCTCCTGCATGTTTTGACCATACCACTTCAGAAATCTGCTCACATTCTACTCTCCCTCCTGCTGGACTCAGAGGACCCCCCAAGATGAGCAAATCCCAATTCTCAGAAAAGTGACGGTCATAGATACCCTCATTTTAGAATTCTGCGATCATTACATAGGAGCAGCCAAGAGTACAGGATCCAGGTTTTCCAAAAGCTTGATGTCAGTTTTTATGATGGAGATGGCAAAAAAATCTCATTTTCTTCAGTATTTTGTAGATGTGTCAGAGGATTAATGATTTGCAGGTACTTGGAACAATGCAGGGCAAAAAGCACCAGAGGTGAGTGGACTGATGTGATAACATAGGTATCATCTCCACCAGTCAAATTTACACTCAATAGGATATTTCCTTATTCTTTCTTTTGGAGATAATCAAATGGGTTGAAGAAAGGAGGAAAGCAACCCTCTTTCTAGGTCTTAGGTGCTGCATATTTCAAGAACCCCCCTTCCCCAATGTGATTAAGATGCAACAATGAGTGGCTGGAGAGCTAGGCCCATCAGTAAAGGTCTTAGATACTTGTGTGTGTCTCATTTGGCCATCAGACGACTTGCTGGAGTCCATTCTGCCAGGCTTGGTAGAAAGTCCCTTTACAATGGTGACATCTCACTGGCCCCTTATCAAGGTAAAGTCTCAGTGAGTTTCTAAACTTGGCCTAGAGGCTGAGCTCAGGGGACTTGCAATGAAGTCTCAACAATGGGAAGAAGTGAGAAGTCCTTACTGCAGGAATGCCAGGTATCAAGACAGAAGCCAAAGGATGAATAAGGGGCTGCTGATCTGGCAGCTACCTCCCGCACATCCCAACGACAAACACATCTAAACTATAAAGGACAGAATTCCAGTCTAGTGAGGTTAAAAATATAATAACCA
Organism: Rhabdomys pumilio; assembly: GCA_030674055.1. Classification (NCBI taxonomy): domain Eukaryota; kingdom Metazoa; phylum Chordata; class Mammalia; order Rodentia; family Muridae; genus Rhabdomys; species Rhabdomys pumilio. The sequence continues at coordinate 85,910,633 of JANHMN010000002.1, read as the reverse complement.
GGCAGCCGAGAGCAGCGGAGCTATGCCGGCGATTTTCTTTGTTTCATGTAACCTTGAGTTGGTGGCTGTTTCATGAGTCTGTGAGCAAACTATCTGGATTTTAAGTAGATGCCAAAGGCTTCAGTTTTTACATGTCTCCTTTGAAAGACATTTTTGCTTTGTTTCGTTTTCCCCCTAATTAGCTCCTTTCTAACCCAGGGTGAACCCTCCCTACCTAGCCAATCATGTGCCTGCCAACCCAAGTCATGTAAATACCAGGCATGCTCCACTTTCATAGGACCCTCCATCCTTTGGGAATAGCTCTTGGGATTTATGTTCAATACTAGCTCCTTGGAGAAGCTTTAAGGACATTTCTTCCTTGCCATCCAACCATCTCAAGTATTTGTTTTGTGCAGGATATCATTACCGAACACATATAAAGGAGACACTTGAAGAGCTTCTGTTCTTTTTCTTTGTGGTTTCCAGGTTGTTTGACAGACATCTTATAATTTGAACATGATTTATTCTCAGTTACCAACTGCATTTCTGCCCTGCAAACTAGGATAACACTCCACGGGTATAGGAATTGCATTCAGAATGTCATCATTCCTTGTAGATGCTTAGTAACTTAGCATTGATTGATGAAGATGTGGAATCCCTCACAGTAATGCACAAGAACTCGATGAAAAAGTGGCTAAAACCTGATTCACGGGAGACTATGAAAATTATCTGTTTTGGTTGAGATTTGCCCCGTCAAAATGGTCTGCCCATATGAAGCTGCTATGACTCTGACCCCTGTACATGAGAAGAAGAGAGAGTCGGGTGGAGCTCAGAGATGCATTGTGGGCTGGGGAGAAAGCTCAGTGAATGAAGTATTTCCTATGTGAAAGAGAGGAACACCATATAGCTCAGTGAGCATTTCTGAGAGGTTTTCTGCACAAAGACGCCATAGTTTTCCTTTTCTTACTGCAGCCATGTGCTGACGTCTGACATCTCACAGAGAGGCATCGTATGCTAGCTCAGTGCCCAGCTTCTGCAGCTAAATGAATGAGTCACTGTGCTAAGCACTTTATAAGCACTACCTTGCGATGTTCTCCAACAGTATTAAAAATGGGCATATGAGTATCCCACTTGAAAGATGGGGAAACTGAGGCATACGAGTCATATGACATGTTTCTGAGAAAACATAAGTCCTCATCCCAGACTGCATGAGCACTGACAGACACTAGAAAGGATTCCATCCAGGTTCAGCCTCAGGAATCAGAGAGTTCATTGAGCTTGGTTCCAGGAACAGGGTGACTCAAAGGCAGCTACACTAGTGGGGAATTTCCTAGCCAACTTCATCCTGATGAGTTCCATCCACAGTATGGACCTATGAATGGATGACCCCTGAATGGATGATCGGTGAATGGACAACCTACGAAAAGCTGAACCACTGAACAGTCTTCTCAGCAGCTGTTGGACAGCTTTACAACTCAAAGTCTCAACTTGAATCAATCTTCCACTTCCTATATGAGCTTGAGAAATGAAGGACACTGATGAGGATCTCATGAAGGCTCCTGAGCTTCTAGAGTCTTGTGGGCTCTATGACTCTTGTAAGCATCCTCCCTCCTTCCATGAGGGAATGCCAACAGTCTGGGTTTTTCAAGGGTCTCTTGAAGAAGATAAGATGTGCCCTGATTTAAGGTGATCATATCTAAGTCTAATCTGGAACAAATAGCTACATACTTTTAACAATGAAAAAGAGATCAGGATAGCTAGTGCTTACAATGTCTACTAGATGAAATGTCAATTCTAATCTCTGTTATACAGAAGCAGACAACCTGGTCCATTTGTTGATATCACAGTGATCCCATGAAGAGGTTGCGTATTACCAATTATATTATTGTAAGTGAATGTAGGGTTGAAATCTGGTTTTCTGAAGTCTGAGCTTTAAGAGAGGGAAAGACGCTGTAGACAGCACACAGAAATGAAGTACTCCCGAAATGGAGCACATGAGACATCTTCAGACACAACCATAATCAATACAGAAATGGCACAGTCTCAGGTGCGAATTTATTATAAGAACAGACTGGGATGAGCTGGTGCAGGGCATTTTAAGAGAAAGTTGGGTTTTTTTTTGGTTTAAAAAAAATTCCAAACTAGTGTAGTGGTATGCACGTATAATGCTATCATTTGGTAGGCAGAGGCAGGGAAATAAGGCGTCTGGCCAGCTTAGACTATATAGCAAAATTTCATATCAAAATATAAACAAACTGATAACCAACTCACTAAATAAATAAATAAACAAATAAATAAACTGGCCTTGTCTGACACTGCATGGTGCTATGCAGTGATCATGTGTGGGATCATATCACAGGAAACTGCAACATCTGCTCTCTTGGTCTTTAATCAAAATGCCACAGCTATGCACTCTGGGAGGAGGTACTTCTAAACTTGTCCACATATTCACAAAGCAGCCTGGAGGAAGAAATTCTTCATTTGTTCCTTCAAAAGAATAGGCGTGCGGCTTCATAACTAGATGAGGAAGATGGCCCTTTGACTCAGACACTCTACAGAGATGTGGGGTCACCATTGTGTGAGCCCATCAGTGCCTGTCCTTAGAAACACTGTGTGACTTATGGCAGGCATAAAAGAAACAGGCTTAAGCCTTCGGGGACAGAAATCTATATACATAGTGAAAAAAATGGGGAACAGGGTGAAAGTGGGGTGACATTGTTTAGTACCTGGCCAACCTCAGCAGAATGCAAACCTGTAAGTGGGGGAGGGGGAGAGCAATGTAATTTTCCTGCAATATTTGTGTATTATTTTTATCTTCCTCCACAAATAAGATGATGATTGGATTCAAATCACATTTCAAACAGGATTCATTGCTGAAATGTCAAAAAATGAGGTAGCATTCAACCCTGGCAGAACCTTGAAATCTGTTCCATAAAAGGCAATTTCAGCATAAAGTATGGCTAACCTTGAATAGTCAGATTAATGACCCAGCACCTTCCAAACCAGAAGCTGGCAAATAAACAAAACTTTACAAGCAAATTGAGCAACATCACAGAAGAAAGGCAAAACCAATCAGGGTAGATGAATAGCAGAGTGAGAAGACCATTTCAGGGCAGGAAGAGAACAATGGGCCTGTGAGCATACTGCAGAGAGAGTGGGAGAAAGAGAGTTTGCGGAAGACAGAGAGACAAAAAGAGAAAGAGAGAGACAAGGAAAGGGAGAGAGAGACAGAGAGGGGGATGGAGAAAGACAGGGAGAGGGAGAAGGAGAGAAAGAGGGGAGAGGAAGAGAGGGAAAGGGAGAGGATGGGAGAGAATCAAGAAGAGAGGGAAGGGGAGGAAAAGGGAAAGAGAGAAGGAGAGAAAGAGAGGGAGAGGGAGAGGGAGAGAGAGAGAGAGAGAGAGAGAGAGAGAAAGAGAGAAAGAGAGAAAGAGAGAGATTGATTTCCATTTAAAACCCCCATAGTGGGATGCACTAGTCAGTTTTTATCCAGGTGAAACAAATAAAATCAGTCAGGAAGAAATTCAACTGAGGAATTGTCTCCATCAAATTGCCCTATAGGCAAGTCTAGGGGGTGTTTATTGATTAATGGTTGATGGGAGAGCTTCCCATTCACTGTGGGTGGTGCTAACTCTGGGATCATAGCCCTGGAATCACAGTATAAAAAAGCAAGCTGAGCAAGTCATGGAGAGCAAGCCAGTGTTCAACATTTCTTGATGGTCTCTACTTCTGTTCCTGCCTCCAGCTTCCTGCCTTGAGCTCCTGCTCTGACTTTCCTCAATGATGGGCTGAGATGTGGAAGTACAAGGCAAATAATCCCTTTCCTCTTCCATGCTGGTTATGGTCAACATTTTATCACAGCAACCAAAAGCTAACTAGGACAGTAAGATGAACTAGCAAGAAATAGATAGTCCATGCTGCCAAGACCTCTGATTTGAATTCCATCCCCAACTCCCAATAGTGGGAGATGAGAACCAACTTTTTCAAGTTGTCTCACAACATCCACACAGACATACATCTTGCCATATGTCACACCACCTCCACACGCACAATAAATGATTAATTAGACTTTGATATTCTTTTAAATTCCCACACTGTAAAAAGATCCATTATACTTTAAAAAATATACACAGGGTCTATATACTCCATTTATAACTGATTAATAATTAGTTTAAATTTTAGATGGTGATGGGGTAAGAAATGTGGATGAAGTAGCCTCATAAGCATGAGGACCTGATTTCAGATCTTTAGTACCCACATTAAAACGCTGGGCATGGTGGTGTGTGTCTGTAATTCCAAAGGTAAAGACAGAAAGATTCCCTGGGGTTGTCTGGTCCACTAATCTAGCTGAATCACAAAACTGTAGGTTCAAAGAGAGACCCTGTCTCAACAAATAAGGCAGAGAGGGAACAATTAAAAAAGACACCCAACATTGACCCTTGACCTACACACACACACACACACACACACACACACTGGGTGTTTGGTGACCAAGCCTACTCTTCATTTAGACACCATTTTTAACAAGTTGTTCTCACCCCAAACAGATAAGAACAAGAACTAAGATTTAAATCTAAAACCTTCACTGCCCAAGAGGGCACAGGTCTTAAAATCCATGGCTACATTTCTGTGTCCCCTATACTATGTGGCATTATGGATGGTGCCCTTAGTACTTGTATTGTTCTGAGGGGTTTAGGCAGTGCTTTATTTTGTAAATAAACCCTTGTTCAGTGCCCTGAGTTACAAGGAAGTTCAAGATGTTTTCAGTGGTAGCAAAGTTCAGAGCCTTATCTGTGAAAGTTTCAGAAAGTTTTAGGTTCACAACTGAGAATTCTTAAAAGTAACAGACCCAGGACTCAACAGAACCTTAACTAGGATGGGAGAGGCAAGGCTTTTTTAGGGAATATGGAAGAATCCAAGGGCAGGTTTCAGGGCCAAGCTCTGAGTCCACTGACAATGTCTTGTACCCCAGGTGTCACGTCGTCTGCTCACTCTTGGAATTTTGCTATATCTACTCAGAGTAGGCCATGGCTCAGTAATTTCCTGGGATGTGGACTTTGCTGTCTTCTCTGCTCTACAGTTCTCAGGGAATAATGTGGGGATGATGAGTGGACTTGGGAGAATCAAAATATTTCACTTTCTTTCACAAAGTGAAATTTGTACCTTCGATGAGGATACGACAGCCACAAGCCCAGAGAGCTGGAACAGCTGACTCAAGGTCACTCATGCTTGAGGAGAACAAAGATCTACTGAAATGGAACCCACTATTTCACAGTTCCTCAGCACCTCTCCTTTCTGCTCCATGGGTGAGCAAAACCAGCATTTCCAAATCTGTCCCTCCTCCCCATCTCTTCTCCTTTGTTCCCACCTTCCCATTCCTCCTGCTTCTGTATTTCCTTTCTTCTTTCTCCTCTCTTCTTCTCCTTTCTTTCTTGACACTGGAGATTAAACTCAGGGCTTCAACGATGCTAGACATTGAGTTACATCCTAAAGTTGCCTAGGTTAGCACTGAATGCACTCTGTAGCCCCGGCTGTCTTTGAGCATATCATCTTCCTACCACAGCCTCCTGGATAGTTGGGAAGATAGTCCTGTACCACCAACTCTTAGTTTTCCCCTTTTCCTCAAGACCAGCAAATGGGCATTAGCTACCGTTACCCAGTCCTGAACAGCACTGTAAACTGTGTCCTCAGTTTGTATGGAAATTCTTGCAACTTTAAGTGATTTGGGGAAAAATAAAGCATCACAAGGAGAGTGGTGTTCTGGGATACATGAAACTCACAGTAAGTTCAAATTACAGCACTCTGAATGAATTTTTATGGGAACACAGACATGTTCATCTGCTTGCCTGTGTTGATCAGTTGTTTACAGCCTCCAAAGATGAGATCAAAGAAGAATAGAGACCCTGTGACCCACAAACCTCGATTCATGCCTCTTAGGAGAGGAGTTCACAGTTGCCCTGTTCTAGGAGGTAACAAAGGGCAAGTCCCATGGCCTTTGTAATCTTGTCCTTTGTGACAAAGCTGTAGAGATAAGTTTTAAACCACTATCTGGGAACCAGTTTAAGTAGGAAGTAACCTGGTAAGTATTTGGTTGTATGATAAAATCCAACCTTGCTGGAACTGTAAGGATAATAGAAAGACCAAGTTCCAGCAGCAGCAGGTGCAGCAGAAAAGGCTATAGAATACAAGAGTCCAACACCAGGCTGGGCTAACATCATCCCACATCCCAGAGGCATGTCAGCTGCAGCCCAATCTGTTCCATAAGCAAACAGGTCCAGAGTCAGGCTTGATGCATTTGACACATAGTACCCAGAATACTGAGATTGGAGGCCAACTCTGCACAGTCTCCTGTAGCCCTCCTGGTTTAAAGTCCAGCATTTTTCCTACCCAACCCACAGAAATACAAGGCCCATTGTCCTCACTGTACCTACCACTGTCATGAATGGTCCTTTCCTCCTCAGCTCTCAATCAAGCTTTCATTATCCCAGTTCATTTTCTCTACCACTTTCCTACTACCCTGCAGCCTAACCTTCCTACTACCTCCACCCCACAACTTAACTGTACAGGTACCTGGTCTCTGAATTCTCCTCTGTTAGAATTCTATAGTCACTACTGCATGCCACCAGTCTCCAGCAGGATTAAAGGTGATAGTCATTATGACAAGCCATCAGGCAAACTGAGCTTTGATGCTGCAGATAATGCTGATAAAATTATTCATGGCTTGAGGTCAGTATTTCCATTTTGGTCAAACTTCAGGAATGGCATATATAGCTTGATCAGGCTAGCCCCTTTTGTCCTGGGGATACTTTTATTCCTGCCCATCATATTAAAGCTTGTCTCTAACTACATCAACAGGTTAGCAGCCAAAGTACATGACTTGAAACTGAAAATGGACACCCCCAGAGAGAGCTATAAATTTAACAGGCTGACAAACCAAGGATTCTGCCCAGAGCCTTACCAAACTAAGACAAAAGTGCATTGTATTTGATAATGCACATTTTATCATTGGCAAGGAAGGCATTCTTGTCAGAACAACCTAAGACAGGCTCAGTCTGGATTATGCAATAAAAAGCAGGGAGATGTGGAAAGCTTTTGGGAATGCCTAGTAGGCATCTGACATTGGCCAAGGTCAAGGAAATGGGCTGTAGGCAAGAATTTGGCAATAGGCTAGAACAAAGAGGTAACTTCAGGCAGAAATCTAAATCTTAGGCTAGAAGAAAGAAGTAATTATAGGTAGGAATCTAAATCTTAAGCTAGAACAAAGAAGTAGGTTTCAGGCATGAAAATGACTTTGAGCTAGGACAAGGAAGTAGGCTCAATATATTCTGATCATCCAGATAAGCCCTTACAAATAATGATCACAGGAGTGATCACAAGACTGTTTATTGTCCTGTGTGTTCTTTGACTACCTGGGTTTATTGTCTTGCTTGTTCCTTGACTATTTTCATCTATTGTATTGCTAGTTCCTCAACCTAGAACTGACTTTAATACTGGCATGTAATTTAAACAGTATAAAAGCAAAAAAGGAGGAGGAAGAATGGGATAGGGGATTAATGTGGGGGGTGGGATAGGGAAAAGGGATAACATCTGAAATGTAAATGAATAAAATACATACATAAAGATGAGAGGGTTTTGGCTTCTTCATCATACATCCTACAGTAAAGAAGAAGTTGCTAATGTCCTCTGCAGTGATGGGGATGGGAAGTGCTGTGTAGCACTTTCTAGCAAAGCTCAGGAAGATTCAGATAGTTCTAAAAAACCAAGAAATTCTGAGGAGAGATTCATTAATATTTAGGATGTAAACAACTTAGCCATCTCAGGAAGTTCCTGAAACTGACCAGATACACCAGATCTCTTCTTTCCCAAGCTTATATAAGTACTAATGACTGCCAAGGAGACAGAGACCAGTTGAACTGCCTGTAAGACATACAAGTCATGCAGCCTAGGAGAGGCTCAGCCCACCTGAGCTGTCTGGAAGAGACATTCTTACTTCATTCTGCTTATTTGCCTGTAAGTTGTGCAGTGACAACTTACTGTTGTTTCTAGGTTTTGTAACCCATCATTCACACTGGAGTGGGCTTTCCATTTTCTAGCTGTCTTTGAGTCATCTCTACTTCTGTAAGTAATCCTCTCACCCGTAATCCTGTGAGTGAACAAAACAAAACCACATTGACTCAGCTAGCTAAATTTCATTGGTATCCTTAACTTTGGTCTTTTAAGGTTCCCTATCTAGAGCAAGTGGATGTTTGTTCTTGTCTCCCCAGAAAGAGTGTCACACCATGTGGTAGCAAGCTACAAAGGCATCTGTAACCAATGGCTGGGCAACATTCATAAGATCAACTACCTCTCTTCGTTGGCCTCTTCTGAGGATCTATTTTAGGGAAATAAGTGTATGTTTTCCCAAAGAGACTTGTTCAAGTTTGCTCAGTCTAGGATTTCCTATCAGATGGAAGACAAAACAAACAAACAAACAAACAAACAAACAAACAACCCTAGTCTACGTGTACCCTTTCCTTCCACATCCAGATTCCATCTGGTAGTCTGTAGTGACTGCCATCATGTTTCCTCATGAGATCAGCCAACTAGCCCTCCTGTGCTTCACTTCTATACTAGCAGTGTTTCATGTCTACTATTCAACACTCTGAGCTTCTAAGGTTCAGGAAGAAAAATCACATACTACCTACTGTCAAAAGCCAAACACACACTCAATGCAAGTGGACAGAGTCGCTGGGAAGTATTTAGATGCCCCCAGATGACCCATGATGCCTCATTCCTATTGTTGCTTCTTTGTCAAAGAAAACATACCTCCATTGGACTACTCATTCTCTGGTTTCTGAGATTTGAAGCACAGGAATTACCTAAGGAAAGTCTGAATGGTAGGTTGAGAAAATGGCTTTGTAAATTCATTGTTTGCCTTGTAAACATGAGATCCTGGTTTGATATCTAAAACCCACATGAAAAAGCAAAGCATGATGGTATGCATTTGCAATCCCAACACTGGGAAAATTGAGTCAAGTGGAATCTTGTGGGTTACTGGCTAACCATAATTGCCTATTTAATACGTCCCAGGCCATGGACAGACTCTGTTCAACACAAATAAAGGAAAACGGCACCTGAGGAAAGACACCAAGAAAGTTTTCTCTGTCTTAAACATACACTTATGCATATGTGTATGTACTTTCCCACACATACATGCACCCACATATGCATGAACATACACATCCATACAAAGAGAGAGACATAGAGAGAAGGAGAGAGAATGGGAGAGAGGGGGCAGATAGATAGTGTTCTCCCATTTTTCATATGACTATTTAAAGCAGTGTTGACTGTTCTCCCATTTTTCAGATGCCTCTTGCCTCAGGAGAGACAGCAAATGTCAAAGCAGGGGAATGTGTTGTAATCCCTGCCACAACCCACAGACTTCTCAAGGATCAAGCTTTCTCTCATTCCTTCTGCTATGGAGGAAGGTGTCTGCTTATACATCTGCTTCCTCTCAGATGTGCCCAGTTGCCAGGTAGGCCACAGTGTACCACATTGGCTCAGCTAGCTGAATTTTATTGGTATCTTCAACTTTGATCTTTTGAGGTTCACTATCTAGAACAAGTGGATGTTTGTTCTTGTCTCCCCAGGAAGAGTGTTACACCATGGGGAGCATGCTTCTATCCCTTCCACTACCTATGCGAAAAGCCCCTTCCAGGGAATTTTTCCTTCACTCCTTGCCCATCAGCCAGGTCACTCAGGATCTGTCCCTTAATTCACACCAAGCTTCATAGGACTGTCTCTATTTCCTTTCTCCCATTGAATACTCAAGCTCACTCTCTCTGTCTCCCACATAGTGACAATACCACCAGTTCTTTGCTGTTTGAAACTGACTGCAGTGAACATTACCTAAAGTTTTTCCCTCTAATGAACAGTCAACACGAACAATTCCCTCTTCTACATCTTTCTCTTGTTTATCCACTATCCATCAGTTATCTGATCTTCTCCCCACCACCACCCCTGCTCACACTCAAGACTTTCAGTGTTTCCTTCACTGTTCTTCCTCATACTCTTGATTTTTCCTATCCTTCTTCTGAGTAGGATGACTATAGACTTTCTTGTGTAGATTGAGCCACATAACAGAAAAAGAAGAGGAACTAGGAAGACAGTTCCATCAGCAAAGTACCTGTTGTGAAGACTTTAGGAGCTAAGCCTGATTCCAAGCACACATGCAGAAAAAAAAAAGGCAGGAGTATAATCCTGGGGAGGCAGAGACAGAAGGACCCCTGGAGTTCATTAGCCTGCCAGCCTAGCCAAATTGGAGAACTAAACGCCCCCATGAGAGTAATCCAGGTCCCTGTGGATTACTCCTGAAGAGAGACTACTAAGATTGACCTCTGACCTCCAAATGCATGTGCATGTGTGTACTTGCACCTGGAGACACACGTGTGCACATACACACAGAAAGAAATGAAGCTGTAACGGTACACTAAGCAGGTATATCTTGGCATCTTGGGTAATATGGTATGATGCTTACTACTGTTTATCACTTAGGCAGAATATAGACTCATCTGCAACAACCTATGATCATGTCCATGAAAGTCTCTAGAACAGACTTCCTGATGTGGGAAGTCCCACTCTGATTGTGGAAGTCACCATCATTCATTGTTTTCTGCTTCCTAAATGTGAAAACAATATGACCAGCCAACGTTATGCTCCCGTCATGACTCCCCACCATGATGGATAATGTCTTCTTGAACTGTAGTCAAAATCATCCTTTCTTCCTTAAGTTGCTTTGGTTAGGTATTGTGTCACAGCAGTGAGAGAGGGTTTATATTTGTGCATGTGTGTGTGCATATATATATGTATATATACATATATGTGTGTGTGTATGTATACATGCACACATATAAGTGTGTGTGCATATATGTGTATGTTTGACTGTGCTTATATGTGCTTATATGTGTGTCACATGTGTGCGTGTATGCGTGCATATATATGTGTGTGCATATATATGTGTATTTGTACATACATGTGTACATGCATATATATGTAGGTGTGCATGTGTGTGCATATGTGTGCATATATGTATGTGCATATATTATGTGCATACATATGACTGTGTATGTATATGTGTGTGCATACATGTGTGTACATATGCATATGTATATATACACATATACATATATGGATGCTTTATCTCCTTGCTCTGCATCTCTATAAATGAAGCACCTTTCATTCCTAAGAGTCCAAGTACTATCCATTCCTGATGAAAATGTGTGAACCTCAGTTGGATTTGCAACAAATGTCTAAAATTCATCATTTCCAATAGGAGCCAGAATCTTTCTCTTCAAATTTGTATTTATAGCAGGTAGGTGTTACCCATTCAAAACCACAAAAGAAACCATCAATGGGACAGAAACAGACAGAGTTAGCACTAACTACCAACTGGACAGAAACTGACAGAGTTAGCACTAAATATCAACTGGACACAGGCTACATATGAAAGGAAAACCTTGACTGAGAAATTACCCAGATCAGATTGGCTGGACTACCAGCATGCCTGGGGTGGGATTGTCTTGATTAGTTTATAATGCAGAAGGGTCGAGCCTACCGTGGGCAGCACTACCTCTAGGTAGGTGCTCCTGAGCTGTATAAGAAAATCTGTCCATGACATCATGATCCTATGAGCATATCAGAGAATTTGCTCACAGAGAAAACCAAAACCAGCAAGCAGCCTTTCCCCATGGTCTCTGCTTCCAAACCTGCTGATCATGAGACTTGACATAGAAAGAATCAACGAGTTGAGGAGACAGTTGGGGAAGGCAGTGGAAAGACAGGAAAGAATAAAGTCTAATTATACTTGCATGAAAATGTTTATATTTCAAAATTTTCTTCCCTAGGGAACTATAAATGATGTTGGCCTGCATCATACAGTCCCAGTTGGCAAGCCAAAGTATAAGTCCATCCAAGTCTACCCAGGAGACCCACTGAGTTCATTTGATTGACTTAAAGAGTATGGGTGAGTGGTTACTAACAGAGGTGTGCGGCTGTACTGGAAAGTCTACAATTAGTGTGCATGATGAAGTCCAAGTATAACTACAGATGGAGCCCCTCTTCAATTAATCTCCCGTAGGCTATAAACTCTAGAACAGACTCTGAGGTCATGGGCAACTGGAGCAGCATAGGTGTGACTGGCATCTTAGGGAAGGGTCTAGTAACCTTCCTTTCCCCTCTTTCTATGAGGTGATGTTAACAGTCAAGCAGACAAATCTTGATGGACTCTTGCAAACAGGCACAGTGGAGCTGATAAAGATGGCCACCCCTTGGCTCCAAGGTCCATGTTTTAGAAAATAAGCTCTGAGAGCAAGTCCAGATTGCCTCAGTCTATGGGATACTGCTAGGGTGGGCTGTCTTTCTGCAGCACATAGTGAAAAGGTGCATGCATGGGCAGTGCTGGGACATTGCTCTATAGTCCTAGGTTCAGGGACCACTTAGCACCTCCTCAAAAACAAATAGCAAACAAACAAAATAATAGCAGAGAGGACAGTGGATGCTGAAGCCTGAAGATGAAGCCAAAAGCATGAATCTAGATGGCCTCTCTCTGGGGGTGCCTTGTGAACTGAATTCTGAGCAGACCACTATGAAAGAGTAATCCATGAGCAGAGATGAATCATATTCCAGGCTGGTACACAGCTCCCTTAGAAACAGGAGGCTGTGCATACAGTCCTACATGACTAAATCCTTACTTGGAAGAGGGTTGTGTGCGTTCTGACATTTTCAACATGATGAGCAAGAGGGACAAAGATAAAGGGGATGAGAAAAGCGACCAGAGCTACTGAGCATGGCTTCTGTAGAGCAGCTTCTCTGTGGGACTAAGTAAAAATTAAACACTCCAGAGAATTTTAAGACATTCAAGAAAGGCTTGAAGTACCAGGGCTGTGGCATCTGAGTAGCCATCTCCCTGGATGGCCGAGATATGTAGAGGCCTGATCTCCAGCAGAGGTAAAAGGGGAGGATGTACGTGAAGTACTGGCAGCTGCCTATTGAACTCTGTTCAGTGGTGATGAAAGGTTTTAGGAGCTAAGAGGACAGACATCTGTTGTGGGAAGCCACACTACTGGTAAGCCTTAAGCCATCTTGATGAAGAGCTAGCATCTTTGTCCGGTGGTGGGTAGGAACATCCTTAGCCTAATGGGGAAAGAAAAGAGACAGACACAAAGACACAAACACACAAAAATAGAAGGCTGAGGAAGGCTCAGCAGTAAGGGGAACACTCACTGCTCTTACAGAGGACCCAGGTTCAGTTTACTGAGGAATACCCAGGCACCCTCTTCGTTTCTCAGAGGACCACAGAGTACCCAAACATGAAGCAAAACACAGGCCACAAGAGGGATGCATCTTGACGCAGTGCCAGGCAAAGTCTCTCCATATCCATACCCCCAAGCAGGGAGGCCAAAGCCTACATGTACTGGGAATTCACACCAGCACGCCTCATTCTATTACACGTGGCCTGGCACTCCATCGCTGCCTCTATATAAAATTACATTCCTGATTAAAATTTTAGTGCCAAACATTTTATATGATTACAGACAGAAAGTCAAAATTTGCATTTAAATAGACATATTAAAAACACTCCGTGGAGGGAAGGGCAGCAACACTGTAGCGATCTTGTGGCATCCTCTGAGGGAAACAAGGCTCTCTCTGGGGCTTGCTTTTGTGGACACACTGACCATCCTTGTACCTGGCTGAAGCACGCAGGGCAGATAGGACTCGGAGAGCAGTATAGGATTCCTCGCTAAGACAGAGACCACTGTTTATCTAGTCACTCACTGTTTTTTCAAGCAGGCTTCACTGTCTTCCTTATCAGGTTAGATAGTACCCTCTGGGTTCCCTACTGGACATCAGTTCTTAGAGATGACTCATTTTGAAAGGAGATCACCGTGGACATAGGGTCACAGTGCCAAACTGATAAAAATGAGTCAGCTCCGCTTTTCAACTTTTACTATTATTAGTTTATTTTCAATTTTATTTTTCATGTGTACGTGGATGCTGAGTTTGTGCATACGCATGCTCACATACAGATGGGCACTGGCATGTATACGTATGTGCATGATACATAAGGAAGTCAGAGACTTGTGCTGGGAATCTACCTCAGTTAATTGATGTTGCATTTATGTACTGAGGCAAGATCTGCCAATCAAAGCCAGAACTAACCAGCATGGCTAGTCTTGCTAGCCTACTTGCTCCAGGGAACCATCTGTTTTGGAAGCTGGAATTATCAGCAAGCAGCCATGCAGTGATGGCTGTCTCCTCAGCCCCATTGTTTCTATCTTTTTTTTTTTTTAAGATGACTTGTGTTTCTTAGGCTGCCCTCCAATTTACTATGTAACCAGGGATGTTGACCTTGAATTTCCAATCCCCCTGCCTACACATTCCAAGTTCTAGATTACAAGTGTGTACTACCACATCAGGTTTATGAATATAGAAGTCTAGAGTTCCTGCATGCCAGGCAAGCACTCTACCTCCATAGCACAAGGTTGTTGTTGTTGTTGTTTTTTTAAAGAACACACATACAGTCATGCACACACACATGCATACACACATGTGCGAGCGTGCACACACACATATGCACACTCACATGAAGACAACCAAAGTTAATAAAGGGGAAATGGGACATGCAAGTGAGAGGCAGCTGAGGACACAATCCAAAGTTTCTGATCCCTATAGACACACCTGCTGGTCTCTATCCTCCAGAAGGTCTCAGTAGGATGATGTCCTCTCAGACGGCCAATAAGGGGCTATGTTCTCACTGTCTAACAGGACTGTGGGAGGAAAGACCAACGGACAGGGTTCCCTTCCTCAGGAACTCCCTTGTGTCGAGATTCTTCACACCTCTGGGTACGACTTCTGGCTGCAGTACACCCCAGAGCCAATTCATCTACAACCTAAACTTCCAAGCTTCCATCTAGAATCCATAACATCCCGGGTCTGATGTTCCAGGGTATGCCCAGAGATCACATGATTCTCCTTATCCCACAAGAATATCAGAGAAACACTAGGTGCTCATGGAGTATTTTCACAGGAGACAAAAGTGGACTCTCATACATCTCTGTGTGCCATGAAGATAGCATCTACCCCCAAATATCAGAGGAATACCATGGGTTCTCTGCCTTTGGCTTTTCTGTAGCATGAGAAAAGAAAAACCCAAAATACTCAGATGCTGTACTGGAAGCTCTGTGTAGTTCCTACTGCTGTGCTCAGTACTGTTTATCTGGGCTTTGTTTATGAAAAGGGAAATTAACCCACAGAAGAGGATTTGCTTCCATAGTAGCAAAATGATAGTCCATGAAAACATCAGAGAGTGAAGAGAAGTCCCTGCCTGGCAAATCCATCGATAACATCAGACTGCCTTTGGGGCTTTGCACCACACAGCATCTCTTCCCCTAAGGAAATGATTGATGCTTTCTGGCTGCGCGTCTTCACTGGCCTGTGATGCTTTAGAGTTGGGCCAGCCAAGTCTCAAGTGGGGAGTGTAGAAAGAGGGCAGAGTCAACCTCACCAGTACACCGGCTCTGAGCCTCTACACTCTACAATTTTCACACTTCCTCGGGGCGAATGGATTATTTTAAAACTGCCAGCTGCTAACAGGGATCCCACCTCTGCAGCCTGAGAAGATAAATGTTGACAGGCTAAGAAATCTTTATTTCACTCAGAAGTTATTTGTTCCCATCTCCTGTTCACAGATTAAGAATAAAAATTGATTTGACTTCAAAGGAAGGCGTTTTATTATTCAGACTGCCTTCATCCTATCCCACCTAGGTAAGATTGTTCACTCAAAAGCAGGCAGTAGTGATACCAGTTACCCACCTCTGAGGTTGGTGGGAGAGTACCACATGTTTGCTTTGCAGGAAAACACTCTGTCACTACCTAAATGATCTGGAAAACTGATACATAAAGCTGGACAGCACATTGCAGATTTTAGGGTTCTGGACATATAACCAAGCACTTGCCTTTCCTTTCAAGACTCAAATCTGCATGTTTCTTTGCAGATACCAGGATCTACAGCAGATCCAAACAGCATTTGAGAAATTATACCAAAATCCAGCTTTTTTTTTTCTTTTCACAGTATGAAGGAGAAAAGAATTTGCTCTTCATCAACGTGAGAAAATAAAAAATGGAAAAGAAAAAAAGGTCCTCGTCCTGTGTATTCCTGAGTGATAGATCTACTGCTGAGCTACCTCCAAAGGCCATTTGTGTGTGCTGTGTGTGCACATGTATGCAAACATGCACTGGAGACTAGGGATCAACCTCAGGTGTGATTGTAATTTCTCAGGTGCTATCTAAGTTGATTTTTAAGACAAGGTCTCTCATTGGCCTGGACTTCGCTGATTAAGTTAGACTGGACTCCAGCAAGCTCCAGGAACTTGTCTGTATCTCCCCAGTGACGGGACTATAACCATGTGGACCAAGTCTAGTTTTTTCATATGAACTCAGGGCATTCAGGAGGGCATTCAGGTTCACTCAGGAGGAAACTCAGGAGGGTGTTTTATTGAACGAACTATCATTCTAGCCCAGACGCATTTTCTTTACTTTCCTTTTTTTTAAAAAAAATTTATCTTATATATTATTTGAGACAGGGTCTCACAAAGTTCTCCAGGCTGGCCTCATATTCACTTTGTAACCTAGGTAGGTCTTGATATTGTAATATTCCTATCTCAGCCTCCTCAGTATTTAGGGACAGAGGTTATGTGCCAGCAGACATGGATAACAGCATTGTTTGATGTCATGTCAATCCTGGAGTGTCCTCAAATACAAGCAGGGACATCTGAAGCTCACCAAGTGGGCTCTTTATATAATCAGTGACACGGGGAATACTAGACAGTTAAGATTGCCACAGGCTCAAACATGAAGCTAGTTTTGCAGTAAATGATGTTATAAGTAGGAGAACATTCTACATGAGCAGTAAAACACACAAAGAATGCTAAACACACAAGGCAGGGGTTAGTCTCCAATCATCACGAACAAGCATCATGTGTGGTACCCAGCAGTAGGTGGTGTGATTGGCAGTGCAGTCAATTCTTTGAGAATAATTGTGAGAGCAATGGGTTGACTTTCGCTATGACAATGGAAAAATTCAATTGCATCATAGTCTTAAGTGACCATCCCCTATGAGGTCAGTCATTGACCAAAATGTCATTTACAGATAACGTTATACTAAAAACAAATGTAAGTTTACCAATTCCTAGAAAATTCTCTATACTTAACACAATTCCCCTGAGCTTCTAATGGTTCCAAATCATGTGATATTAGGCGGGAGCTCAAATACAGATGTGCTTCTAAATACATGACTCTTTCTGATATCAACAAAAATCTAGTCTATCTCAGCATTCCTTGCAAGTTTATACACATTAACATAATGACAGGAAAAAATATATGGTCAGAAGAAATTAATCAAGTCAGGACTTCACACTGAACAAATATTAAATTAAGGTACAGTAGTGTACCTAGCATTCAGGAGGCGGAGAAGGAGACATCAGCACCAAGAGTTCAAAGTCATCTTAGGCTACATAGTGAGTTCAAGACCACCCAGGGCTAAGTAAAACCCCAGCACATAAAACAACAACAACAACAACAACAACAACAACAAACCAAAAAAACCCCTATACTATCAAAAACAACACAAAAGCAGCTTTCATTTTCTTTCAGAATTCAGCAGGAGAGGTCATACTTCCTTGTTGCGTTCTGACTAACTGTTGTACTGACAAGCACGAGGGGATGTTCCTGTTTATCCTAAGCAAAGTGGTGGGTACACAAAAGTTGAACATGAATTATCCCATTTTCTTCTTGACTGTCGGACAGTCCATAGATGTGGAATAAACACCTTTTATCTCTAAGATGAAGTGGGAGCAACGTGATGAATTCAATGAGTATATACATATAACCAAAATGACATATACTGATAAATGCGCTCTATGGATATTTGTTATGGTATTGATAGGAAGTGACATCCAAAATGCTTATGTATTGAAGGCTAGTTTCCCAGGTGCTGGTACGGCTAAGAGGTGAATAGATCATGAGAGCATGTTGAGTTAATTCACTGGTAAGCTTATAATTCTCTTGGGCAATTAGGAGGCAGGGCCCATTTGGAGGAAGTGGTAACTGGGGCCATGGTTTTCACAGATTTTAAAACTCTGCTCTGTTTACTGAGTACCACAAGGTAAGTGTCTTCTCTCTACCCTTCTTCCATAACATGTCTTCTTCTCTCCAAGCCTGAAGGCAATGGAGCCAGATGACCATTGACTGAAGCGGTCAGCCCAGCTAATTTGGTTTCCTGGGGTATTTTTGTCACAGTAATGGGAAGCTGATAGTTCCTCCCACTCAACTGTCTTCTCACTTAGTGATCCTTAAGCATTCTTCACTTGGCAGTGTTCCTATGTCACTATTCTCTGGACCAAATATGTTTATGTACAACCATCCTGTACCCACCATTCTTTCTCAGTGATTTCTTTGATTAGCCATTCTTCCATGTGAGCATCTTTCTACGCCCCAATCCTTCCAACTCATACTGAGTTTCTCAGGTACACAGGACGCTTTCCTAGTAACTAGAAAGAAAAGAAAAGTAAAACCATGAGGTTTCTTTGCTGAAGGATCCCACAGAGAATTAGACTGATCAAAAACTGGTTAATATTTATCTCTGTTATTATATAGAAAGGAAAAATAATGCATTAATTTTGGAGAAATCCTATCCTTAGGGAAGGTTAATGGATTAAAGGCTTTAAAAAAACTTAGTTATATATATATGTATGTGGGTTAATTTATATTTTTCCTTAATTTTATCTACCTCATCCATTAAGGATGAAAATCATGGCCAATCAGTTCTTTACTTATAAATAGCATTTTCTAATAACAGGAATATAGAATTCTTGGAACTCAGACCAACTCTAGGGCTGAAGCCAGAAAAGTTTATGACAGTGACTGGAATCTCATATGTTACCAATAAGTAAAGATGCTATCAAAGCATTATGGGGTTTAGTCTAAAGTATAAGTAGCCAGCTTGAAGGAGTGACTCAATTTAAGGAAAATTCAGAACAGAAATAAATGAATACTAGGCTAGAGAGTTCCTTGATGGGTAAAATAGTTGCCATGCAAGTGTAAGGACTGAGTTTGAGTCCCTGAAATGCAAGTGAAAGACAGATAAACTCTGTGGTATGTGTCTGTGAGCTCAGAGCTCCTGTAGCAAGGTACGAAGTGGAGATGGGGGCAAGAGAATTCCTCAAGGCACACAAAACCTAGCATATGCACTGGCAAAGTACAAAGAAGACAGACTGCCTCAAAATAGTGGAAAACAAGGCTGAACAGCTCAGAATGTTTTTGACCTTTACACATGTGCCTGCACACACACACACACACACACACACACACACACACACACACAGAGAGAGAGAGAAAGAGAGACAGACAGACAGACAGAGATATACAGAGACAGAGAGAGAGTGGGGAGAGGGGGAGAGGTGAGATAGTGTCCATGTCACAGTATATACATGGGGGTCAGAGAGCAACTTCTGGGAGTCAGTTGTATGTTCCTTCCATCATGTGGTCCTGGGAATTAGACTAAGGTCACTCAGCTTGACAGCAAATGCCTTGAACTGCTAAGTCATCTTGCTGGCCCCATTGTGTTTCCTATCATGCTATACTGGGGTTCACCTACCAGGGATCTCTGACAAAAATACAACTTTGACACAGGCCCAAATGAAAGAACATATATAAATATAGCTATTCTATATGATTAGAAAATGTCAACATCACAAGATACAAAGTGAGACTGTGTTTTGGTTGCAGATAAAAGGAAACTGAATATACTTGTCACTTGCTGGTAGAAGATCTGGAGTGTTCTGTGGTAATATGACTCATGATTGTTCCAACGTAGGCATCAAGGATCTTCACAGTTTATATCTTCTGGAAGGGTAGCATGAGAAGAGAAAGGTGACCACCACTGCCCCAGGTACCAACCTATCTCACATCCTTAAAGACCCATTCAGGGATTGGTCTTCCATTTCTCCACCATGGAGGGTGTAGCACACATAGTATTTATAGTTTTAAATGTTTTGAGTTATTTTTACTTAAATACTCATAATTTTAACTCAAATACTAAAGGAAAACCATTTCTGTACATTGCTATGAAAGAATGTGATGGGCATAGAAAATTAGTCAACAAATGGGAGAAAATGATAATTCTAAAGGATGGAGATAAATATCTAGAAGATCAGGGCATGGAAAGATGCCTGAGCAGTTAATAGGACTTGCTGCTCTTGTGGAGAACCCGAGTTCAGTTTCCAGCACCTACGTGGCAGTTTACAACTACCTATAACCCGAACACCCTCTTCTGGCTCTTGCACACACATTATGCACATACACTCACACAGGCAAACATACATGCACATAAACAACATAAATAAATTATTTTAAAAATATCTAGAAAATAGGTACTATGTAGACAGATAAACAAATTGTGGATAGGTAGATAACTTTTAGTGCTGAACAGATATCAGGTTATAAATTATTTTTTCATTTTCAAGACATAAAAACATAGATCATTCATACTGATTAAAATTATTCACTCCACAATTGCAGAAATGCAGCCTTCAGTGACTCAGTGCCTGTGCTCTTCCCACTACACCATGCTTTTAGAAGAATCTGGTGGTAAATCTGTCTTATTCTTTGGGTCTTACCAGAAAGAATATCAATCCATTACATGCCTTCATGGAAACAGAAATCTGAAGAACATGAGATACACCTGCTTAAAACCAAAGTAAACATAGATCATGTATGTATCTATTCATCCAGCTTCTTACTCATCCACATATTCACACATCTATCCATCCATCCATCCATCCATCCATCCATCCATCCATCCATCAATGCATTTACCAACTCATTTACCCATAATCTTCTGTTTATTTTAAGAAGAGACAACCCCTGTAGACATGTTTATTGCTCCCATTTTGATTGTAGTCTCTGATTTTTTTAAGAAGAAAACTTATTTTGTCAAAACCATAAAATAAGGTAAATCACATTTTGGGCTCATGATGGTGCCTTTTCCAGGCTCTCTTCCATGAGCTCTGTTATCTGAAGAACTAACCTTTCCCCACATTGAACTCAAATATTACATAGGTTTTGGACAAAAACTGAAAACTTGGAGCTGACATCACCTTCTCTCCAAGGTGTGGCTACAGTGTCTTGAACTATTCTGCTTTCTTTGTTCTGTCTCTCTCAAAACAACAAGGCAGAGTCAGCACAGAGGGATGGATTTCTGTACCATCATGGATTTCTTAGCTGCTTTGTCATATCTGTGGGATTCTAATGTGTAATTCGGCATAGAGAATTGATTAGAAGGATATTCATTTTTGAGCCATCAGACCAAGCACATCAAGTTCAAGAGCAAAAAAACCCACCAGACATCAAAGACCATCTAAATAGCTGCATGTTTCTACGTAACTAAAACTGTGTGAAATCCTAGTTGAAACATCCACGCACACATATGCACACCTTGAGGCATACACACACAAATCCACATTCATGCTCACACATGTATATACAAGCACATGTATACATATTCAAGTGCTCCTATGCATGCATTCACAAATACACTGGGCAAAAATTCATCCAGGTGAAGGGTACTGCCATAGGCTGAAAGAGAATAGATATGTTCACTTTCAAAAATATACTTCTTTGGCATTATTACATCTTGGGAAATAGGAGTACTGCATAATGCTGAAGTTTCACAGAGCATCTTTTATGTTAGAGTGCAGGACAGAATGAAAGAGGAGATGAAGAGATGCAGAGAGAAGAAGTAAGAAGACAAAATGGGAGCAATGTGGGGAACACGGGAAAGCTTTTCAGCTTGGCAAGCAGAATGCATAGCTGGAGGCAGGTAAAGGCTTGCTACTGCTCTGAGAAAACACTTGTGCATCCTGCCAATGACTTAGGCACACATCATTGGAAAAAGTCCCCATTTTTCTTGGCTGGTGGCAGAGTTGGACTTCTCACACCAGCAGGGACAGACGCTGTGGCAGAAGGTCCAAGAAGGGGTAGACAAAACCTTCCCTTTCCTTCCAATCTCTCCTATGATTTTTCCCGCGTAAACCACAAAATGTAGGGCTACTGGTCCACAGGGACAATCATAACACTTCCTAGAAAAATAAGCTCATTTAAACTGCAACCACGTCTCTGATTTTTTTTGTTATATTTTCTTTTTATTGTGTGATGAGATTACATACTTATATTCAAATACAATACCTATGTAGACCTAGTTTCATTTAATAAAACATCTCTTTCATTTCCTAAGCCAAAAATATCACAGAATCAGACAGACTTCATTAAAAAGTAACAAGAGGGTCTGATTTTACATGGACACAATTATTAGTTCTGTCAGTGGGTGTCAGCGCATAGAGCGATTGATTTTTTATGTGGAATTCATTTCTCCCTTTAGCCTTTTAGCTCCAAAGTGGCTATTTCATCTTTGGAAACTTTAAAAATGGAATTCAGTGTTTGAATGGTTCTGTTTAGTTGTGATTGTTGTTGTCCTTTTAGAATGTAAATGTAGGAGCTAGAGAGATGACTTGGTGGCTAAAAGAGCTTATTGCTCTTGCAGAGAGCCCCAGTTTTATTCCCAGCACCCATGTTGAGTGGCCCACAACCACTTGGAACTGCAGCTCTAGGAGATCTGACACCCTCTTCTGGTCTCCATGGAAACTTGCATATAAGAGATGTCACTCTTCTCCTCTTCTCTTCTCTTCTCTTCTCTTCTCTTCTCTTCTCTTCTCTTCT
>JANHMN010000002.1:85852704-85878417 GCA_030674055.1 Rhabdomys pumilio | reverse complement strand
TCCTTTGAGATGAGTTTTGGAGCATGTTTGAAAGTTCACAATGGAACAACTTCAGGAGAAAGACTTGGTTTGCTTGAGTGGCCAAAGGCTCATGTGTTGGAGTTTGCTCCACAGTGGGACAATATTGGGGAGAGAGAGAATTATATGAGACATGAAGTTGAGAGTGTTATATGTTTGGAAGGTGTAGGAAGAGTTGAAATGGAGATACAGGAGGCTAAACAGGATCATATCGTACACGTGAATAAAACTGTAAACAAATAAATTCTTGAAATGAATGTGCTATTACAAAATAAAAGCCATCTAGCCTCTTCTGCACATAGCTTCTTCCTTTTCTACTTCCTCACCAAGACACATAGCACTTACAGAGCCCTCACTATAGGCCAAGCATGTTTAGTCATCTGATCTCGGACTTCTAGTCTGAAAAACACTGAGCTAAATCAACCCCTTTCCCTCACATGTGCCAAGCCTCCGGTACTTTGTTAGAGCTACAGAAAATGGTCTTCTCTAGATTCAAAGTGGGAAGAAGGCACATGTGCAAACAGCCCTTCAGCCACAAAAGCATAGATGACTGAAGACCAGGAGTGTCATGGTAACAGGACTAGTGAGCCATGGCCACTGGATAACTTATCAAATTAGTAAATCAATGACTTTGAGATCCACTCTTTCCAGAGATAATACTGAGAGCAGAGAGCTCAGGATGTGCACATCCATACGATGCCATCTCTTTAGGCTCTAAATGACTGTAGGGACATCCTATACCCCATCCCTTTCATGACCGGTTAAGTTCCCACATCCCCTATCTCTTTAGGACCAGAAAATGTCCTAAGGACATCCTCATATGTTAAGCTGCTCCCCAGATCCAAACCCCAGTACAGTGCCTGATCTTTCAAACCATCATCATCCTCTTATAGCTTATTAGAGAGCAAATAAGTTCAGAGGAATATGTGTCATAAAAACACAAAGGAATTGCAAAAATACATACTGAGAATGCCAGATGAGCTGCTTCCCTCCAAAAGCCAGCTGTATGAGAAAGAGATCTGTCGTTCCTATTGTTCCAAACTAGGATCCGGGGGTCTTTTGGAGAACTGGAAGAAGCTGAAATATAGCTCTCAGGCTCGGATAGGCAAATCAAGGCTATACCACCTTAGCCTTCAAGAGTCACTTAGGCAAAGCAGCGGACCACCGCACACATTCTCATTCACCCGGCTTTCCACAGAAGCTCCGGCCTATTGGAATAATTGTTTCTCATCCCCCAAAGCAAATGAACCAGTCTCCTGCATTAAATCATCCCCTTCCCTCTTTAGCTCATGATTGGCTTTCCCCGTGATGCATGTTGTGTTTGCAAGCATGAAGGAAATGATATGAAAACAAATTGCTTTGTACTGTACCGTGATTGTCTGGCAATACTAAATAGAGGGCTGAGGCAGCGAGCAAAGTGCAGTTCTGAGGGGGACTGGAAACTTTCTGCCACTCTAGAGATGATAAATGCATGCACACACCCCCAACCCGGGTTCCATCCACACAGACTATCCTTTGAGCAAGCATGAATCATTTCCTAAAAGTGACGAATGACTTCACACTGTAACCCGAAGCTAGGGTGGGATAAAGAGATTGTCATTTATCTTGTTGGTGAGCACATTCTCCATGTACAGCTCAGAGCCCCCTTTGTTGTCCCCTGGCTATGACACTAAAGTCTTTGGGAAATTCTCCAATTACGGTTTCATCACGATCAGCATTCACACTCACACATGGCCATTTGACAATAACACTGTTCTGTACGGTGATTATTTTTCATAAATTCTTCTGATCATTGATAAGATGGCTATTTCAGTGAATGTGTCTATACAACCTCTACCTTGTGCCTAGTCTTCTGCTCGTACCAGGGACCTGTAACTGACGGAATGGAGTCTAGCTAAAAGCACTCGTGACAGCCTATTGGTACAGTGGCTACCTTAGCTGCCTTCCAAATAGCTCTAATGTCCTAATGGAAAGAAACAAGTTAGAATTAATAAGTTAGATAAGAGAGGGGCTGAGGAGCTAGGCTGTGAGCTCCCTGGGTTCTTTTTCCTAAAGTGAGGCTTCATGCAAGTCTATACCATGCTCTGAGCATAGTCTTCCATCCCCCACTAGCCTCCTCTTTGCCACTTTCCTTCCCATTAACCCCTTTGTCTCCATAGATTCTTTTACTACACATATTTAGGTCATTTGTACACACAAGATTATATGACTCAATATAAAATCTGGAGAAAATGTGTGATATTTGTCTGTGTGAGACTAACTCGATTCATTTCATAAGGTGCTCTCTAGCTTCACCTACTCCTCTGCAAATGACAAGGCTTCATTTCTCTTTCTGGCTAAAGAAGTTCACACACACACAAACACACACACACACACACACACACACACACACACACACAGAGAGAGAGAGAGAGAGAGAGAGAGAGAGAGAGAGAGAGCACAAGCACATTTTGTTGTGTTTGTCATACGTGTTAATTCTTATTTGCCAGACATCTAGGTTGTTTCTACAACTTTGCTATTGTGAACACTGCTGCAATCATTTATACAATGATGAGGGGGTCACATACCATCGACATCATCTCATTTGCCTATAATACCTCTACTCCATTCAACAGCTCTCCTTGTCTGACAGGTAAAAAAAAAAAAAAAAAAGAAAAAAACATAAAGGGAAAGAAGCAATTTGAGAGTCAACAGAGCAATGGATTCAAAGGTTGGCCTTGCTTCATATTAACTATGTTAATTGGAGGACTTACAAAATTACCCTTACACTAACTAACATAAATACCTTACAGGTATGTTGGAAAATAGACAAAGTCAGATTTACAATACACACCTTTTGTACACTTGAATAACAGTTAATATGCTTCTCTTTCCTCGCAGTGATAACTCATATAACACCAGGGAACATTGTAGGAGGTGGAGGAGGACAAGAAGGGAGGGCCGTGAAACAGTCTTCTGCATCTGGCGTGGTCTTTGCAGTTGTGAATGGACATGAACATCTGTGCCTGAGCAACTATTGTCACTTAGTGTTTGCTGAGGGAGCAGGGAGTGGTTTCTTGAGTAGTGTAGACACTGGTAAGTTGCTGACATTCTAGTACAAAAACCCTTGTCTGTATTCATAAAAGCAATCCTATTTAAATTGAGTAAGTCACAGACACACAGACACACACACACATTCATACCCTCAACACATGAGGTATGAAGGAGACTAGTTAGGAAGAAGTGAGTCAGCAAGAGTGAAAGGAGGATAAGAGGTGATCATGAGAGTGTGAATGCCATCGCAGTACATTGCATACAGGTTTGAAATTGTCAAAATAAAGTAATATAAATCATATGTGTAAGCATTCCCACAATGAAATGCTATATATAACACAGAACATATAAAATATTTTTTTCTCCTGCAAATGTGATACATTCCTATGTACAGCCACTTGGCTTTGGAGTGGAGAATGGGGACTCTGTGACACCTTTCTATTGTGTCATAAAATAGATGCGTGACAAATGGCTCTGGCTAGGAGACAAGGGGAGAAAGCCAGGTAAACGGACATACAGAAACCCTGCTCTGGCTGCTTCCTGTTAGCCAAGGACATGCTGAGTGTGGTCTTCTTTTTTATACCTTTCCCTCTGAGGCTATCTGTTATGTGAGAAACTGATGCCAAGAACCCGATGGAAAAGGGTGGGGCGACAGAACAGAAAACTGACTGAGGACACATGTGGTTAAGTTCTTCAAGCCTTGGTTTCAGTCCTCCATGCTGCTGCTTGCTAGCTACCCATTCTTCTTCTCAAGTTATATTTAGCTCTCAAACTCTTTTCTGAATTCACTTGTAAAATGAATCAATGTATCTCACCTCCTGAGTTGCTGGTGCTGGTCAAACATGAGAATACAGGAACAATGTGTGATGCCCATTAAATACAGAGGGTGCAGGACACGGAGATGACTCAGTGGGGAAAGCCCTTGTGCAGGCATGGGGTTCAAAACATCAGCACTTACATAACAAGCTGCCCATCACTGTGGAATGTGCCTATACTTCCAGTGCTGGAAGGTGAAGAGGAGCACCCTAAAGGTTTTCTGGCCCACCAGTTTAGCCAAATGACTGAGCTCCACATACACTGAGAAAACCTGACTCAACACAGTAAGGTGGGGAACAATGGAGGCTAAAATGACCTCTACCCTCAGCACATGTATAGACTTGTACATGCATCAGCACATTGTACACACATATGTATATACCACATGAACACACACACACACACACACACACACACACACACAGAGGTTAGTGGTTAGTAGAAAGAGATGGTAAGAGCCAAGCAGAGATACAGCCAAAGGTCCTCTTCCAGTAGTAGAAGGATCATCTTAATTAAACAAACATTTCTCACAACTACTTAAATCAAAGCAAGTGTTGACAGCGAAGTGCACTCTGCTCTACACAACATCATGTATACACCCTATGATTAAGGACTGTCTACATGCCACAGATAAATTCTATCTGTGTCAGCTGCCTAACTCTTCACAAATGTGAGACGTTCTGGAATTTTGAGGACGTTGGAAAGGATGCTCGAGACTAAGGTAATTAACAGTGAGCTTTGTTTTTCCATTTGTTCTTTCTGTGTCAGACGAATATAAATTCAACATGTGTTCCCAAAGACTTCAGCTCGCTGCTTTCTGACATGATTTTCTCCATTGAAGACAAAAACCCTTACTAGAAAATTTCCTCTCTTCTAAATATCCACGAACTCTTGAAGCCTGGGCTACAAATTTTGTCACTCATTCTCCTATAAAGAGCACAAATAAGGGACTGAGGAGGTGATGTGGTGGTTGAGATTGCTAAGTGGTTAAGAATACTTAATGTTCTGGCTGAAGAACCAGATTTTAGTTCTCAGCATTTATGTTATGTGACTCACAGATTACAGATACCTGTAACTCCTGTTCCAGAGGTTCTCAAGTTCTCTTCTGGCCTCTGTGGTGGGCAACTGAGCATGAATGTGAATACACACACACACACACACACACACACACACACACACATGCACACACATGCACACACACACGAAAACACACACGCACACACACCAAATAAATGTAAATATTTAAAGAACAGAATCAATGGCTCTTTCCAAGGTCACTCAATTACTAGTCCAAAGTGTGGGTGACCTCCATGGAAAACCCTGTGCTTTTCTCCTCAAGTTTCCTTGTCCATACCAGGTAAGGTCTTTGCAGTGAGTGTGTACTCTCCGTGGTGCCGAGGTTGTAGTCTCTGGAGCCTAGACTTGCAGGATTAGCAGCTGCCATTACCGGAGCAAGCCATGCTGAGCGTCTATTGATGAATGTATTCCAAGAGGAGAGGCTGTCTCCAAGGACTTCTTTCAAAGGACTTTGAGCAGGGTAAGCCTTTAATTCATGCTGATTATTTTAATTCTATGGGGTCGTTTTTACCAGCTTCATCATCTGCACTCATTAGACGTCTTCAAAGAACATTATTCCACCAGAAGTTTTAAAATTGTAAGGAATTTTTTTTAATCCACTATCAGAAGTTACTGTTTTCTTTTTATTTAAAGTTTCATATATATGCATATGATATGCTTTAGTCTGGTTCAACCCTCAACCTCATCCTTCCCATTTTTCCCTATTCCTCTACATAATTCCAACTTCCTCTCTCTCTGTCTCTCTCTGTCTCTGTTTCTCTCTGTCTCTCTCTGTGTTTCTCTGTGTCTCTCACTCACTCACACACACACATACACACAGACAGACAGACAGACAGACACACACACACACACACACACACACACACACAGAGAGAGAGAGAGAGAGAGAGAGAGAGAGAGAGAGAGAGAGAGAATTATTTGTATATTTATGAGTGAACATCTATTGAGACCACTGGTAACCTTTCATGGGCCATACCCCTCAGAAAAAATTACTTTTCATTCCCCCAGCAACCATCAATTAACAGTAGTTCCTCAACTAGAGATGAATCTTTATACATCCCTCCCCTATCCATGCTTGTAATTTACCTGACTTGATCTTGTGTGTGTGTGTGTGTGTGTGTGTTTGTGTGTTGAACAAAACCACTGTGAGATCATGTGTGAAATAGCCCTATCACATCAAGCAAATACTAGTTCATTGAAGAAAGCAGTCACCTCTAGGTCTTGCAGTCCTTCTGTACTATATTCTGCAATAATCCATGAGCCTTGGGTGAGGGACAATCTTACAGATATCCCATTTCATGCCTAGTTTTCCACATACACATTACCCAGTTGTGGGTCTTCATACTAATTGTTATCTTTTAAAGAGAAAGATTCCCTGATGAGGGTTGGGAGACACACTATAATCATGGGGATGAAGATAAGAACCTAGAGGACAGTCTAATCTATGTCCCTTTAGTGTAATAATAGTATTAAATTCCCCTCTAGGACCTGTGACCCAGCCAATCACAAGATTTTGGCAGCGACCATAACCAGGCCTGAGCTCTGTCTTGTAGTCTGGGCCTTAACGCTAATGAGAAAGTGATTGCTTATTCCATAGCATTCATGCCACTATTTCATAGGTGGCCTGATCTTGCCAGTCTACTCTTTGTTGTAGATTGTAGGGTTCATGTATGAGTCAAATTTTTGCATAAGTTTCCACCAAGTATGTACTGTCTTCAGCAATACAATCTTACCATCAAACTCTGGAAGATAACCAAAAGCAATGTAAATAGCATGTAATGTTTGCTGGCCTCTACAGGACCACGCTAGGCAATAGTTCAAAATCAGGTAACCCATAGCTGGCACTTGGCTTTTTTTTTTCTGAAACCATATGATGACTAGGAGAGCCATTGTTCCCTTTGCCCCCATTATATTATCTCAACTTAAGTGCCTTTTATATACATGTGTTCTGTGTGCTGTCTTAAAGGTTTGCAGTGTTAGTTAACTCTTCCCCCAACCCCCCACTAATTAAAGGAAACTATTAAAGAATCTGGCCCACATATGAATCCTGCGAGCTACAACAGAGAGTAGTGGCAAGATTCAGCCACTGGAGAAATCGTGCCATGAATGCTGTGGAGACAAGCAATTCCATTCTCATTAGCATTTTCTCATTTGGTCTTTCCTCTTCCATTGTTTCAGTTTCTCTTTTTATAATCCCTGTGTTCCATCCTCTTTCCCTCAAAACCTCCCCTTTCTAGTTTTCTAATTTATATGTGTATGCCAGTTCTAGCATGTACATCCGGTGTTCCACATCAAGCATAGGAACCGACACTTGAAGCATTTGTCATTCTGCATCTCTGTTGCCTCACATGGAACGCATAAGTTGCCCGGTAAGCATGGCTGTGTGTAACTCTAATCTGACAAAACTTTCAAGAGGCAATATGGTATGAGCATTCTTATCAGTCAAGTGAAATCTACATTCAAGTCTTTGGCAAGGCAAGGATAACAAAAATTTTGTATCTGCTTTGATTTCTGAAGGGTATCTTTTTATTTTTATTTATTGTGGCTAGGTTAAGACCACTTAGAATTCAAATTCAAGTAAGAAAGTGTTAGGTTCATCCTCAGAGAGACAGTAGTCATTTTAGATACAAATTTGAGAGATATATGAACAACTCAGAGGCATTCATACCAACCACTATTACAATATACTATGAAGAAACCTCTTATAGGATCCTGATGAAATTAGGTTTCAAATCTCAACTGAAGAGTCTCTTCAATGGTTTTATTTACAGAAAATCCTTGTCTTCCCATGTTGTGTGACTTCTTCTGATTTCCAGAGAAGACACCAATGACAGACCAAGGAGACAATTCAACTGAGCCAATGAATTTATTGGCATTATTTACTATAGTATGGGCAAAAGGTTCCTTACAGAAGCATGGGTATCTCAAAGAAATCTGCATCCTCAAAAGTCCATGATAGCACAGATGGTAACTCTAAAAATCTGCATCCCAACACTTCTTGGGCAACTGAAAGGCAGCTCCATGTTAGCCTTCCCTAGTCTAACAATGACTTATGACTTCTGTAACCTAGGGGAGAGGCCTTGTGAATATCTTAGCTTTTGCACTTTATGAGAGTATGTGTGCGCATCTTTTTTTTTTTTTTTCTCTTCAGGAGGAAAGTCTTCTATCAAGAGGAAACAGAAACAACAGTTCAATTTCTACTATGGATGACATTTTTCCTTGGTCACCTCTTCTCAAAGCAGGGCAGGAGCCTCTACTTGACAAAAGAGCTATGCCTATCATATAAAACATTGACTATACCTTGGTGCTAAGTGCTTCCTACTGAAGCATCTCATTTCTTGCTCCAAGAAATACCCAGGATTGGTGTAGTATGCAGTCAAAAGGGAGTTTGGGGCCAAGTCTGCATAGCATTTAAAGGCTGGAGTAAGAATTTGAACACAGACAATGGGATACTTGCTGCTCTCCCCCACCTCCTCACCCCAATGCATGTCCTATATTTTAACACAAGGCCACCTTATCTTTGACAGTGCTGAGAGAAGAGCACATACTTTCAACCACACAAACCTAGATCTTAAGGGTGTATTTTCTCTCCCTCCCTCCCTCCTCTCTTTCTCTCTTTCTCTCTCTGTCTCTCCTCTCTTCTCTCTTTCTCTCTCTTTTTTCTCTCTCTTCTGTCTCCTCTCCTCCCTCTTCTCTCTCTTCTCTCTATTTTTCTCTTGTCTCTCTTCTCTCTTCTCCCTATTCTCTCTCTTTCTTTCTCTCGTCTCTCTCTTCTCACTCTCCTACCTTTCTCTTCTCTCTCATCTCCCTCTTTCTCTTTTCTTTCTTTTCCCTCTGCTCTCTCTTTCTCCTCTTTCTTCTCTCTTCTCTCTCTCTCTCTCTCTCTCTCTCTCTCTCTCTCTCTTTCAGCACTATCAACTCTTTCCTCTTTCCTTGTTTCCAAATTAGAATCAATAAAATTGTGCTGCCTATCAAAGCACTCTGGGACATCTCTACGTATATCTTACCCACAGGCACCTTTTACCTGCTTCCTTGTACTCATGAAGTTGGCTAAGTTGGAAGACAATCTTGCCCTCTATCTAGCTTGTGCATGCTTTGCATAAGCAAATAAGCCACTGGAGGTCACTGAGGAACCAAGCAGTGACAATTATTTCAATAGTCACTCATTCCTTCAACAAACAACTGTTGTTTGGTTAGAGGAATGGCCAAGTCAGCACCGGCAGATTCTGTCAATTTTGATGGTTCTGAACACTAACATTGTGTACTGTGAATATATCTTAGGTTATTACTTGTGTCAATTTGTGTGTGAACATAGGGGTCTAATATTTATTCATATCCAGGGACATTTTGTGTCTCCTTGCTCTTAAGATTTATTACAGTCACCTTCGATTAGCCCAGTCCTGCCCTCTAGTATCCTGCTAGAGATTATATACATGAAAGAAGTTTTTCAAAAAATCTATTCAAAAAAAAATTTTTTGTCTTATATTTGTTTGAGAGTTGCTCATGTCATGGTGCATATATGGAGGCCAGACAACAAATGTGTCAGTGTTTGTTTGAAACAGTGTCTTTTATCATTTACTATTGCATACTGCAGACTAGCAGGAATGAGGACTTCCAGGAATCTAGGGATTACAGATGTGTAATCTTTGTCCAGCTTTTCCATAGGTTCTGGGGATTCAAATCCTGGTTAGCAGGCTGATATGGAAAATACTTTACCAATTGAGCCAACTCCTCAGCTCACACAAGAAGGTTTTCTTCTTCAAAACCCCTAGACACAATGTAGATCCACCTGACTTACATTACAAGGTCACATCAAGGAGAATAGTTTCTTCATTGTGTCTAACCTATTAATAACTCCCTGGGCTACTGGTTTAGAGTCAGATTCTCAGGGTACACCATTCCTGGATGAGGAGAAAGAAGCAAGCTTGTTCTCTCCAACTGCTGAACCTTAAGAATTAATCACAATGTTCAGCACATACTATGCCCTCGACTGCCATTCTAGATAATAGTGATGAGATGGGCACTAATAACTAAAACCTAGAACTCTCTCTTGCCATCAGAATAACTCTTGCATCTATGGCCCCAGTACAGTCTCCAATATGGAACTCCACTATTCAAGAAACTAGCTGTCCAGATACTTCAATGTCTTGATAGCTCAGCTTAGGGACTTTTTGAAAGTATTAAATGGCAGCTCTCACCTATAAAGCCAGAAGGAACCTTCCTTCTTCCTAAAAAGGTTTCCTAACTGAATCTGCTGAAATAACTAACAATGGGCAGATTGTCAGGAGAAAAGGCACCCAAGTTTATTGAGACAAAGTGAAGGAGATACCTAGGAAGACCAAGAAGCTTGCATGTCCCTTTAGTGATAAAAGAAAGGCAGTTTAGAGGAATAGCAAGGAGGCCTGAGAACAGATGAATGGCCTTCAGCTGTAGTGACAATTATAGACCTATTTTTGACAATTTAATTTTTCAAGTGTGTCTAACCTGTGGCCAATGATTTCCTACTCAAAATTATAAACATATTCACACAATATGGAATTTTTGAGGGGATAGTTGGTAACTAAATTACATGATTCTTATGCATAACCTATGTAGATGATAATGTCATGTTACAAGGTCAAAAGCTAGACACAAGTGTTGGTAGAACCAACATTTATTTAAGAGGGTTGACTTGGGAGAAAGGCCAATCCTTGTACTCAACAGTAGAAGGAAGTATGGAGACCCATACTTAAGGAGAGCCCAGGTCAGATAGATCCTGCTTCTTACACTGGCTAATATACTCTCAAAGTGCCAAGGTGTCACAATTGGGATGTCAGTGTCTGAAACCCACATAGCTTTAAATATTTTAAACTCATCATTCTAACTTCCTTGTCTTACCCTGTTTACCAGTCCCAGACTAGAACATTGTTCTACGGGCGATCCTAACCATGCTTTTGATTGGAAAGACTCACCTTGTGACACCCTGATATTAATAAATGTTGTTCATCAAATACACGTGTGGGAGTTTATGTGTCTCTGTGTGGTGGTGGGTTATATCCTAGAAGGAAAGCTCCCATGAAATCCCTGGGCTTACATCTCCACTCGCTGCAACAGGAGTGAAAAGAAGTGAGAAATAACAGATTACTAGATCTGAGTGAAAAGTATTGGGGCTTAGTGACCAAGGGGGATATTGATGAAGATTAATTTATGTGGAAAAGAAATTTACTAGAAGTCATTAATGGCATAGACAGACAGACTGATGCAGTATGGTGGAGGTGAGGAGAAATCAGTTCCATAGACTAAGAGTCTCTTGTTGTATCATGTTTTTAGACAAGGGGGAGAGTCTAGCACATGATTGACAGGTAGTCCATGATGCAGGCTCACAGTCAGGCTGTCTATGATTCTTGATCAGCATAAGGTCTCTTGGTTCTCTGGTCTTGTAGGCAAAATCATTTATGAGGATGGGGAAAGCCAGATTCCCAAAAGACAAGTAAACAGAAGAGCTTTACAAAATGGCACAGCCCTGGCTAACAACAGGGAAAGAAAGAGCTTGCCTCACAAGGATGAAGACCTAAGTTCAACACCTAGAGCCCATGTAAAAAACAATCAAGTGTGGTAGCACATGCTTGTAATTCCAGGGTTGGGGAGGTAGAAACAAGAGCTTCGCTGGGCGGTGGTGGAGCACGCCTTTAATCCCAGCACTTGGGAGGCAGAGGCAGGCAGATTTCTGAGTTTGAGGCCAGCCTGGTCTACAGAGTAAGTTCCAGGACAGCCAGGACTACACAGAGAAACCCTGTCCCGAAAAACCAAGAAAAAAAAGAGCTTCACTGGATCACTGGGGTTCATGGTACCTTCAGAATGGCACCCAAAGTTAGCCTCCTTGTCCCTACCAGCACAGGTACATATATAAGCACACACACACACCTTATCTGTTATGGCAGTCATAGATGGTCCAGCAGTGGTCTCTCACTGATGAAAAATTTTGATTGGCTGACATTTGTGACAACCAGGATGTGGCCATAGCCTCTAGCCTTTCATATGGGAAGAATTGATTTTGTCTCTTGAGGAACTGAGATTCTTATTCATGATGACAAAGCACAGGTTCAGGGTCATCCTCCCTCCAAAAAAAATCTTATGCCTGGAAAATTGAGAATCAATTACTCGAAATAGCCAAGAATAGCATCCAGTCCAGTCCAAAGAATACTATGGATCTCGCTTTCAAAGGCAGCCTGTAGTTTTCCATGTGTTCATGATCATTTTAGAAATAACTAGCATTGCAATAAAGTCCTTTCAGATCTTACTGCTCTCCATGGTCAGCAGGAAACTAGTGCCTTTTGGGAGGAGGAGAAACCTGGCAAAGATAACTCTTTGGGGATGAAAGGGGGACAGAAGAAAGGGAGAGCAGGAAATACATTTCAATTTTGGAGTGATAATGGGATGCTGAACTGTCCAAATAATTATCGCAAGTCCCCACTTCGCTTTAGTGTGGAGCCCCCCTCCAGGCCATCCTGCTTTGACACCTACTGAACTTAATTTAGGGGGAAATGTCTACTAAGAACCCTCTATTGAGAAGGTCTTAGGAGGAGCAGTGGGTGGTGTATTTAAATGATAATGGAATGCACCAGAACAGGGCAAGCCTCACAGTCCCTAATAGCTAGAGTTTGCACCACTAATAATAACTTTAAGAGTAAGGATGTCAGAAAATGAGAATAAGAATGAAAAGGCATTTTTTGCCCTGAATTCTTATGAGATGATCTTTTGTGCAAAGCATTGGGTGGAAGAGAGTTGGGAGACCTGGAGGCAGACCAAGAGACTCGTCTCTTTTTTTCCCCTCATCTACCCACTTCAAAATGTCACTTCTCTTCCCTTTTGATGGATTTAAAAGTAAAATCCTTATCAGCTACAAATCACTCTGAGAAGCCGTTGCACATCTAAACCACAATGTCCAAAAGGGAAGTGAGCCACTTCAGGGAGCGATGAAACTGCAGCAGCTCCCAGGTACTCTGTATTCAAGGCACCTGGCTCCATCAGATTTCTCATTAGAAACACATGCCCCCATCAGTGCAGGCTAAAACATTCCTCTCACGCTGAGTGAATAGGAAATGTCAAAGTGATTAGCATAGACTGGCCCACGAGCAGAGCAGCACGTAACAGAAGCAACCTTGATAAGGTTCCTATCTTTGAATTAGAAGATATGCACAGGGGAGATTTATCAAACACCAAACACGTCTTCTAAATGCACTGGGAGGACCAAATGTTGTGCCTAGAGGAAATGAGTGAGGTGTGTAGTCTGACCTCTTAGTGTATGTACCTGTCCCACTGCTGGGTATCTGCTAGCAGGCCACTGGAGAAAGGCAAATTCTGCCGACTGTTCCCTCCTCACTCCAGTCTCTTAAACCTGCTCTTCATAGAATTATGAGGCATATTAGGAACTGCTTTTGCTCAAAGTAATGATGCTCACAAGGACACTAAAACCAGAACAAAATCCAGTTGTGCTCTGCCACTGGTTTGTGTCTATCTCCTAAACTTTGGGCTAGACTCCTGTTTTACTCTACATGGGCATGTTAATCACTAAGTAGTGTCTACTGAAGCCATCTCACCCTATTTCAAGGGTGAAGGCACACAGAGATAAGTCAATCTTCCAAAACATCAGTCATCTCATATTCTAGAAAGGGCAGAGCCTCACAGGCTCGCCCGCCCACCCAAAGATGAAAGAAATTATCTCTTTCTAGGGTGCAAGGCTGCACCCTAGGGTAGGAGAAATACCTCCAAAGAACCATCCAGTCTCCTAAGGTAATTCAGACTTCTTCAGACCACTTTGCAGGAAGAGAGTTTAGGTGTTAATCTATCAGCTCTTCTAAGCCACTTGGGGTTTAGTTTTTGTCAACTTGACACAAACAAGTGTCATTTTGGAGAAGGGAGCTATAACTGAGGAAATGTCCCATCAGATTAGCCTTTGGGAACATTTTCTTAAGTACTGATTCATGTGGAAGGGTCCAGCACCTTGCTTGTGGACCCCTCAGCAGGTGGTCCTCCTAAATTGTGTAAGAAAGCAGATTGAGTTAGTCGGGAGGAACAAGCAATAGGAAGCATTCCTTTGCAGCTTCTGCACCAGTTTCTACCTCCAGGTTACTGCCCTGAGTTGCTGCGCTGACCTTATCTGTTGGGGTAAAATACCCCTCTCCTTCCTACATTGCTACATTTTGATCATGATCTACATCACAGTAATGGAAAGCACTGGAACTGAAATTAGTGCCAAAAGTATCACTTGTGACAGACCTGACCATGTTACTGTTGAGAGGAAGGAATTTGGAACTTTAAGACAAAGTCACAGGGTGCTTAGAGCTCAATGGGCTGTTCTGTGAGAGCCTCAAATACAATGCTGAGAACAACCCAGACAATGGAGGCCTAAAGAGGTCTCCAGAGTCTCTCTCAGGGCCATTTGCATGGTATTTTGAATCAAGGATCTGTGGGTTTTGGTCCCCTGGAGCTGAAGAATCAGCTGTGATTCTTCAAGGGACCAGCACCACCGCTGAAGCAAAACTTGGCTTTACTGGGACAATCAATAATGGTTAGCTAGGGCTGAGAAATCAGCTGTGATTAAGAGACCAGCACCGTTGAGATGAAGTCTTCTGTGAGTATTTTCTCAGGGTCAGCACACAGAAGCTGTGCTCTAGAAGGGACCAAGATTGACAGCTAAACTTGGTAATGTATAAGGGTTTCCTATGTGTTACTGGTTTGGTTAGCATGAGAATGGGAGGATTTAAAGTATTCATGGAGAGCAGCTGAGAGGTCAGAAGAAGCCATTGGTGAAGGTGAAGCCTCAGTCCCAGTAGAAATCTGAGGGTTTACATAGTGACAAGACTCGCCTTTGTTCAATTGCCATAGAACAAAGTTGAGTCTTGTCACTATGTAAAAGGTCAATGAAAAAAGCTCAAGGGAGGATATTGGTAAAGTTGCAACATAGCCCCTAGTATATTGGAGATGCCAGGGGCTTGGGATGACTACCAAGGTATCATCAGGTATGGACATGTAGCCAGAAATCATTTCCAATCATTCCATGAAGATGGCTTCATAGAACCAATCTTAAAAGTACTTGTGGGCTGAATGTTTGCCTCCTATAACTCAAGTGTTAGAATTGTAATCTACAACATCAACTATGAATGTCATTTAGAAGTGAGATTTTGGGGGAAGTGATTGAGTCATAAGAATTATGCCCACATGAAAACACCAAAACCATCTATGCATTTGTGAATTAAAATGTTGTCAAGGGAGGACATTCTCTTGCTGTCTTGGCATCTTACTCAGTGAGACACATTGACTTTGCATGACACAGAAAGAGGTCTCTTACCAACAGATACCAATATGATGCTCTTGGTCGACTCAGTCTCCGCATCTATGAACCACAGATATGTGAATTTTGTATAATTTACTCCGTCTCAGTCGTTCTGCTACAGCAATAAGCTAAGGTAACTAAGACACCTGTCAACCTGCATCAGACCAGAGAGCTTTCTAAACTACAAGCAGACCAGCATGGTACCACTGAAAGAGAATTGGATGGTTTTCAATTATTCTTCGAGTTTAGCATGAGCATAGTAAATATGCTCACGATAGACAGTAAAATGGCCCCAAGATGTATCCACATTATCCTCCCCAAATCTGAACATTTGACATAGCAGTGCAAGCAAAGGGTGATGATTGGCTCATCCCACTGGAAGACTTCTGTGAGTTGGTGGAAAGGACATCAAAATGACAATATAAGTTCTTGAAAGTGACAGAGGGAGAAGGAAAAACAGCTAGTGTCTGTTACTTTGTATGCAAAGAACTCAACACATTTTGAAGACAGAATCTGGTCACTGGGCAAGGCAGGAAGATAGCTTCTAGAAACAGGGAAATACAAGATAATGGTCCTCTCCTCACAAAAGTGTCAGGAGTAATCTGGCCCTGTGGACATTTTAAGTTTTGCTTGTTGAGACGGACTTTAGTCTTCTGACTTCCAAAATGATGAGATAGTAACTCTGTGTCTTAAAAAGTCATCTTTTGATAACAGTCAGAACACAAAGAGTAAACCAAATGAAGTCTTAGGAGCCAGAGGAAGAGTGAGCATGCTGCAGCCAAGACAGCGCATCGTTGGTGATATCTGGTCCACTTACAGACATGTTGGTTGTGGTTCTCTGGTGACAGTGTATCAAAGGGTCTCCTGATAGGCAGTCACACTCGCCCTTCATGACTCTGCATTTAGCCTACTTCAAAGTGAACTGTGCCTAGCTGGACCATCACACTCTACTTTCTTCCTCACAGTGAAGACAATTAGGCTTTTCCCACTCTCAGGAACACCCCCTGGATTAGTCCCATTTTTTTTTTTTTTTTTTTTTTTTTGGCTGTGAAAACCCAACAAACAAAATAAAACAAGAAAACCAACACAGAGAATTTCTGACAGTTTGTAAAGTTTGGGTCCATGGTCATTAGACTAGTATTTCTCAACTGTGGGCAGGCAGGAAATCAACAGGGCAGATGGAAGCTGCTTGCTTCATGTGGCTAAGAAGGGAGGGGCAGTGGAAGACATACCCTTCAAAGGTTTGTTCCAATGACCTGTCTCTTCCAACCAGCTCTCCCCTCCTACAGTTCTACCAATACTGGCCAATAGGGCACTCAAGTTTGGAATCCATCAACTGTTCAAACCATTTCTCTGGGTCAGAACATCCATGATCTCACTGCTTCTGGAAGCATCCTCACAGATACAGGCTGTACGAGCCTTGCAGGTGGCTTTCAATCTGATCAAATCAGCAGACACAATGGGTTGGTCATCACGCACACATCTTCAACACTCCGTGGGCTGTTCCTTTAATGTGGAGTGACTGACTGTTGCTGGTTAGAACTACCCTTTTGGAATGGCTGGCTACCCTTTCAATTCTACAGAAGCACAGTGCTAGACATATAGTAGGTCCTCAATAAGATAACAAACTTATGGAGGTTTTGTCTCCAAAACCTTTCCCATGAGATCTAGCCAAATCCCTCTGTTTCTGATCCCTCCATTTAATCATGTGGGCCTGCCCCTGGCTTCTGCTCTCTGTAATTATATTGTAATTATATTTCACTCTCCACCCTTCACTGGACCCTCTTTCTTTCTCCTGGGTTATGATGGTTATGTGTTCTTCACTCAGGCATCCAGTGAAGACATCTTAGCTCACACATGTTACCATGGCAGGAAATCAGAAGCACGTTTTGATAACTGCCTACAGGATTCAAATTGTCCTTTGCTCTCCAAAGCAAGCACAAACAGAATTAATGATCAGAATTCTGAGACGTTGGACAGACATGTACTTCTCAGAGAAGAACAGACCTTCTCAGGGTCTCTTGGGTGCAATTGTGAGACTAAGGAAAGCAATGAATATGGAATTACACAGTCGGGTAGCCACACTGGGGGATTTGCAGCCTTTAAAGCACTTTTTAAAAGAAAGGAAGGGCTGTGTTCGGTTCAAGTGTTTCATGGGTGTAAGGATTATTCTTTGCTTTAACTGTATTAAGCTGCAGCTCTCAAACATAAATATTAATATAAGTCAAGTAATATGCCTATGAGGAATTCAAATTCCCATACAGGCACACCCCTGGGCATCCTACCAACCTTCCCTTGGTTTTCCTGAAGTATATGTGAAGGAGGAGTCTCTGGATATAAACTTCATTTCCACACATACACTGATCCTGTGTGAAACCTGAATAGGAATTTCAGGTATTCCATGGAGAAGATGCTGATAAACTTTAAAATATGATAAGTTATCAAAAGAGTAACTTGTCAAAGACAGGAATTTTGGCATAATCTCTTCCAAGACTTACAACAATGGATCAAAGGGAACATGTGTATATTTGTGTGCTGGAATGTGAAGACATGGAGAAGAGGTGTAGAAGAAGTGAGCTATCCATCAAATGTTACCTATGTTATAGCAGGAAGTGATCCCAGTTACCATCGGACAGTATTAATCAAAGATGACTGATAGTAAAATATGGCATTCCACATGCCACAGACCAAGATTATCTGAATTACTTAGATAGAATTGCTTAAGTTATTGTCTGTGTGTCAGGTAGCATAAAAATAGTTCCTAGAGGGTCAATGTCTTCCTTTGTGGCTTTATGATTCTGATATCCATTTAGAGACTTGGCATGAGTGTGGACAGAGGAAGAACATTCATGTTTTCATCCCGTTTGTGACTAGTAGGTACACAATAAGTGTTATCCCACAGAGGGATAAACAACTTCTAAGAGGGATGCTTAAAAAATATAGAGGATTTATCCTGGTGTGAAGTCACTTTTATGTGGTGTTCAGGGCTGCTGTCATCATAATGGTAACGTGTGTGTTTTCCAGATATGGTCTTATATACTTAGTATTACTTAGTCCTTCCTAAAACATTTACTAGAAAGAAAAGGCACAAGTGTCCTTTAGCATAGTCTACCTGTCAAAAGAGGCAGTAAGAAAGTATCCCTGATTCCAGTCTTTCTGCTCAGACTTATGAATGACTTGCCATTCCCACGTAGTTATGCCAGCTCTTCTGCCATGCTGCCCACCTCAGTACCTACCATCTAGTCACAGCACTGTTCTTTCATGTCTTAGGGCACTGCCTGCCACCGAGTAATTCAAGTTTATTTTAGCTTACAGTCTGGGGTTGCAACCTTAAAGGGCATCATGCAAGCACCTGTTCAGTTTGGGGGGACATGGTGCGGCATTACAACATGGCATAAAGAATGATAGGTAAACAAACTCAAGCAAAGAGAGAAAGCAAAGGGGCATTGCAGATCATCCCAGGAAGCTAACTAAGCCATAGCCAGAAAGACAAATGACTCGTGTTTCCTCTCATACATAGAACCTAGATAACATTGTAAAGATGTGCCACACACACACACACACACACACACACATACACACACACACACACACACACACACACACACTCCATACATATCACAACAGAAAAACAGGAAATAGAAAAGGGTTGTTTTCAAACAAGAAAGGGTAGTGGTAGGGAGAGGGGCACTGTATAGGCTAAGGGAGAAGAGAGTCCATGTGGACAAAATGTCATTATGAAACCATTACTTTGTAAAGGAGTACACAACATTTTTGTTTGTTTGTTTGTTTTTGCTGAGTACTTCTTTGGGACTTTGAGGATAAAAGTCAGGAGAAATAATACACAGTGTGTATAATCATTGGGATGCATAGTTCAAACTATGGATATGCAGAGTTCATTTCTTGAAATGTCTGTGAATGGAAAGTGGTGAGCACTGGGATGCTCTAACCCAGCAGGCTAAAACAAATGGGGCACACTGAAGAAACATTTTCTCAATGGAATTTTCAGAAAGCCTGTTATAAACTATCCTCACTCACAATAGAAAAAGAGAGCATGTGATTACCCTGCCGTCCTAGGGCAGACACTTGGAACTGAGCCTAGGCCTTCAGGTCTGCTAGGTGAGAGCCCTATCACTGGACTACATTTCAGTCTCACACAGTAGATGCTCACTGAGTGAATCTGAGCATGAAGTAGCATTGACTAGGGTCACAGCACCTTTGCCACCATTCATGGAAGACAGACTATCATCACACATGGACTTTCCATGTCCTCTTTAACCTATGCACTCAGCCTAGCATACTACAGTGCTTTACAGTCAGGACCCTGCTCTACTGCAGAAATTATTT
Organism: Rhabdomys pumilio; assembly: GCA_030674055.1. Taxonomy (NCBI): domain Eukaryota; kingdom Metazoa; phylum Chordata; class Mammalia; order Rodentia; family Muridae; genus Rhabdomys; species Rhabdomys pumilio. The sequence continues at coordinate 85,858,811 of JANHMN010000002.1, read as the reverse complement.
CCACATCTGCTAGATCAGTAGCCAGCTTCCCAGTTCTTTAGAAATATCTCAACATGAAGAAACTGATACAGAGGCATGTTTGGAAGTAGCAGGAGATCAAGCCAGAACTGAAGGTCAGTTTGAGACACTAAATCCAGCCCTCTGGGGACCACAAGCCCAGTGCAAGATGGAATACAAGGTCGAATGACTCTTTAAGGAAAGATGGGTTTTTGCTTCTCTGAACCATGGCATCTCTAACTTCTAATAGAGCTGAGACTGCTTGCATATCCACTGTCAGATTAAAAGACAGGGGCTCAAAGTGGTCAGGAAACTTACAACTGCCAGAGGCCTGCTTCAAAGATGTTGGGTTGACTCTGACACCCCCGTAATTTTTCCTCCAGCACAGACCCCTCTATCTCTCCACTTAGCATTCAGTACAAGTCCATGAAAACACACAACACCCAAAACAAACCAAAGCAAATGAAAAGGAAAAACAGTAAAAGCTCCATAAACTATAAACTATCACAAGGCAAGTAAGCTATTCTTTTATATCTTCCATTTATATTTAATCTTTATTTAATTATATTTTACTATGTCTCTTATTATGATTACTAGTGTCAGTTAAGGGAATGTCATTTTCCCTAGGTGTATTTATCAAGAGTGTATTTCTGCATCTTCCTCTCATCTCTTCTCTGATGTAACTTCTATTTAGATGGATTCAAGAATGAAACAGAGGCACACAACACAATGACCTCACACTTGTGACCCCAAGATTCAAAGCTGTGGATAGCCACTGATTCCATTTTAACTACCTTTTTCTGTTGGAACCAAGCCATGCACCCCTGCTTTTTCTTACATTTAACAGTAAAATCTTCTGCAGAATCCAAAGGTATAAATGGATTGAACCTCATAAAAACAGAATTCCCTTGATGAATTCACAAGAATAAAAATTCTAAAATTAAACCATCATGTTGAAAAAAAAAGAGTTGGTTAGAAGTCTGCTAAGTAATACCATCTGAATGGTTCCATGCTCCTGGGATTCTGAGATGACATTTTTCTCTCTTGTTTGACAATAACATGAACCTAATTCACAGAGATGTTTAGTCACCAAGACAAGTACATGCAGTCTCCAGAAGAAAATGGCTCCTCATTTATGATCACAAGGAAAAATGACTTCCAGTCTAGAGTAGAATGGAAGATTTCACTCCACCCTCTGTGTTCCTGCAAGACATTTTCAATCAATCACAGCACATTCTTGCTGAGCACAGATGAATTCTTCTCAACAGAACTGCAGGGAGTCCTTACTAAGCAGCCTTGGGAAACAGTGAAAATCTACTTGCTTGCCCAAAGCCTGAAGCTTGATTTTACCAAACCCAAGTATAGACTCTCTCTGGCCCAGGTCAGATACCCAGGTTGAAGAGTGCCTGAGTACGGGAGAGGTAGGCGCTACCTTTTCAATACATAAGGACTATTCTGGAATATTCAGTTGACTTAACAAAATACTCCACTGAAGAGGCTGGTAAGTAGTCCTTATCCTCATTGAGGCAGCTCACTGGTATTTTTCAACTGCAAATATTTCTCAGGACACATTTTACCTTGATTTTTCAGATATGGTCTCTAACTGGAATTCAGCAGTTTTGTGAGGGTAGCTGGCCAGAAAGTTTCAGGGGCCTACCCGTCTACCTACCCCAGAGTTATGTTTGTACATGTGCCACCGTACCTGGGTTGTTTTACATACAGGTTCTGGGGCTCACACAGATCTTCTCATGCTTGTGCAGCAAGCATTTTACCAACTGAGCTGCCTCCCCAGCCTCAAGATAGAACTTACCTGTGTGTGTGTTTGTGGGGGGGGGGTCCCAATACCTATTAACATTTCTAGGTCAGAACTTACCTGCGCGTGTGTGTGGGGGGGTGGTTCCCAATACCTATTAACATTTCTAAGTCAGGTCATGGTTTATGCTGATTTGGTAGTAAACATTCATAAAATGATCATATTCCTAGAAATCTCTTAAATAACTAAAAAAGGGCATTTTCTGCCTGCCTCCTACTGCCAGCACACCTAAGATGGCCTGAAGTAGCCAGATATGTTCACAAGGGTATACGCATGTGTACAGTGCATGTCCGTGCATGGAAGAGCAATGACAAGCTCTACTGTGAAAGTAATGTTTTCTAAATAAGAGAAGTGATGTCTAGAGAGGTAAAGGAAATTAACTACTATGATGGAGCTTGCTAACTCCATATTCAGCCTCAGTCCTGATATATCTAGCACTTTTGCCTGCTATGTGGCTTATAATTGCTGCTCAGCCTTTGTAATCTCTGTTTGAAGAAGTCACACACTCTGAAACATTGTTCTACACCTTTAGACTGTGCCCTCTTTGTGTGTGTGTGTGTGTGTGTGTGTGTGTGTCCTACTATTAGTTTTCCCCTCAGCTGATCTCAAAAGCCTGTAATGGTGACAGGTATGTAAAAGCCCCTGTAAATGTGGGTGGATTGGATTCAGGTCACCCTACTTTCACTACTTTCCCTGTCACCATGAGTCTCTCCATAGTGCTTTCATTTGCATAGTTGCTGAGTCAATTTTTCATCCTCAAACTTTCAACAAGCCTTGCCTTGCAGGCTGCCACACATTCGTGGGTTCTTCTCTGATCTTCCGTTTACATGCAGCTAAACTAATTATTTTCTTGTTCCCTCACACTCTATTGGTGTTACACAAACTGCTGAGATGGCCCCATCTCTTGCAGGCATCACTTGTATTTTTTCAGCAGCCTGTTTGACACTGTGACAGAACTAGTAAGAATGTCAGCCTTCAAAGTGTGAGAAACTTGGGCAAAACAAATTCAGGGTAACCTGGAAGACTGCAGGGACAGCAGACTCCAAGCAGACCACTTTCAAGATATTGGGAGTAGGAAGTAGGGGGAACCCTCTATCTTATCCTAAGGTACACAAAATAATTAAAAAGTAAAAAAATAAAAGAAACCCAATGTTATGATTTTACTAAGACTATGAAAATTCTAGTAACGTTGTTTTACAGTGTATTGATTCAGTTGTTGAATCTCATACACATTAAATAAGTGATAGGATGATGTCAGACTACAGAAATATACATATAGAAAGATATAGCAAATACATATAGATGGTCTGATGGTTGATTGATAGATGACAGGTAGATGCAAAACAAGAGATAGTTGAGAGACAATAGACATGTAGACAATAGAGATATAATAAAATGGTAAATAATAGATGATAAAGTTAGGCATAGATGGATGATAGATAAGAGGTAAGTAAATATATGTGAGTGGATCAATGATAAATACATGTAAAAAGTAAATAATTAGGATGAATATACAGATATATTACATTAATTTCATCCCATGCCCATAGGTACAACTCTATTCCAACTACTGCCATCCTTCCCTCTAATAATGTCTTAACTAGTCTTCTTGCTTAAACTATCCCTTCCTCCCAAGCCTTCTTCACTACTTTAGCCATAGTAATATTGTTGAGCTATAAACAGTATTATAGTTTTGTTTTTTCATATTTCTTGATGACTGCCTGTAACAGGGTTCAATGTGAACTCTCTACCCTAACAAATCTCTTTCATGTAACTACTCCTCAACTCTACCCTATGACTTTCATCCAGACTTCTCTTTCAAGCACATCTTCTCTGGTCTTCTTAAAAGCATCAAATGCTTCACCTCTACCCTAAGCTTATTTTTCTGGAATGTCTACACTCAGGTATCAGTACCTTGATTCCCATGTTAAACTACCACATTTTCAGCATGCTTTCTGTGAATTCAGTGGATTGAATTTACAATCAGGTATCTGCATATGATTATTTGTCTAATATATCTTTACTCTAGAGGCCATGTGTCCCATGAGTCCCAGAAACATGCTTCTACTTTGTTTCTATATAGAGTGTCATGCCAGGCATTAGGAGAGCATTCATTCTACACTTATGTTGAATGAATTTGTGATATGTTATAGTTACCCACTCAAAATGGTCAGATATCAACTCCTGTGAAGAACAATATCATTGACCAAAATAAAGAGCTGGTTCTGATTTATTGCCTTTGGCTATGTTCCTGATCAAAGCTCTTAGAGAAGGCTGGAGGGTTTGGTGAATCTCCCCAGTACTACAAGACAATTATTATGACTGAAGACTCACATGACTTTGCAGTGATTTCTATAGGCTCTTCGAAGCATTATGCTTTGTGTATGGAATGAAAACCAAAACAGGAGCTGGATATCAACTATGGCTCCTGCCATGCTGTGGCAGACCACATGCTTTTAATAAAAAAACATCTTTTCTAAAATTTTGAATCAAATGTTATAAGCCATTTTTTTATTTTCCCATCTTCACAATTTTGTGCTAATTTTGTGAATATTAACAATATTAATCTACATGCATATATGTATATGTATATATTTACATGTATTTTGCATACACATAACATACACAGAAACATATCTATATTATAGTGCAATATACATTCTTCTTTGTTGTTGTTAATTGTTTTGTTGGTTGGTTTTTGGTTTTGTTTTTTGTTTGTTTGTTTGCTTGAAAAAGAGCTAGAGAACAGGAAAGTATACAGTAGTATCTTTTTAAAAAAAAAAACCATTCTAATCATCCATTTTATTTTACCTTTTTGAGAAACAGAGCTATAAAAATGACTCAGGACTAATCAAGGGCTTAGATAACAAAATCCTCAACTCTACAAACCCACAGCAGCCAGATCTATCAGTGATGGTGATGTCACGAGAATCAAAGCCATCAGTACTTTGACTCACAAGTATTGAGAAAAGAATTCCCTAGAGTGTGGGCTCTCAAAAAGAAAAGCCTATAGTTCAAATTCAACTCCACTGTCAACTCCATCGTTATCTCTCCTGTTCTAATCTCTATGATCATACCTCCAACCTCATCTCCACTCTATACCCACAACCTTCTCCATCATCAGAATGAAGTCCAACTGTGATGATTCCTTACCAACCTCTCCACATTCCCACGTCTTTGTCTGTAATGCCAATAATGAGCAAAAGACACCCACTAGGTCATGAGGAAGAAATTGGTTGCTGCATGGGCCTAGACAGCAATCCAGAGCTCTACTAAACTTCCATAAAATATTCCCTGCCATAACATATTAATCTTAAGAGTTTTGAAGGAATAGATTAACATGGCTGGGGTATAAAACGGCATTGACAAGGTAGAGAGGAAAAATACAGAACAAATAAGATTTTGGAGTGAATGTTGGTAATCTCCAGAGCTTTCCTTGGATCTCATGTCCTCCAAAGGTCATGGGCTTCCCCCTAGCTGTTTGTTGACTGGGTCCTCTTCTTTCCTCATCAGATTCAGCAAGATCTTTACTAAATTGAAGCAGAAGAGTCTATAGCACTGGCTCTGGCTGAATTTGCCAATGCCAAAGTGATATTGCTGGGGTCTAACACTTTCCTAAAGCTTTCGTTAACAGACATTCTTTTTGTACACTAAAAGAATTTTCATCTACTCTCTCTTTCTCTCTCTCTCTCTCTCTCTCTCTCTCTCACACACACACACACACACACACACACACACACATACACACACACACACACACAATTACACTAGAGCAGTGGTTCTCAACCTTCTTAATGGCACAACTCTTTAATACAGTTTATTGTGTTATGATGCTATCCAACTACAAAATTAATTTTGTTGTTACTTTATAATTATAATTTCACAATGGTTATGAGTTGTGATGTAAATATCTGATATATAGGATATCTGATATGTAACCATTGTAAAAGGGTCATTCAACCCTCAAAGGGGTCATAACCCACAGGTTGACCAATGCTACACTAGAAGTTACTGTTGGCATCGAGACATAAGAAGAAATTGAGTCTAATCGAAGTGAAGAAATAGGCTTGCAAAATAGCTCAATTGATAGAGTATTTTTCTAGCATGGACAAGATCCTGGGTTTAGTCCCTAACAGTACACAAATAGGACGCACCTATATCCCCAACACTTGATAAATAGAGGCAGGAGGAGCAGAAAATAAAAGTTATCTTTGGCTAGATAGCAGTTTCAAGGCCAGTTTTTGCCAATGACACTGTGTCTCAACTCCTCATTTTTACACACACACACACACACACA
>JANHMN010000002.1:85824745-85840762 GCA_030674055.1 Rhabdomys pumilio | reverse complement strand
TATATATATATATATATATATATATATATATATATATATATTTCTACCTACTCATCCCCCAGTCATTGATCTGCCATATATTCATCCACACACTCACCCATGCATCCACCTTTATATGTACACATTTTTCTACTCAAGCACACATCACCATGCATCCATGCATTCATTTTTTTCTTCCCTCTGTCCACCCATCCATCATCCTTACCCTCACACCCATTCATTCACATACATCCTACTGTTTAGTCACCCATTCAACGTTTTAGAGCACTTGTTCTTGCAGAGGACCCTGGCTATGTCCTAGAACACATTGTGATGGTTTGTGTGTGCTTTGCCCAGGAAGTGGCACTATTTGGAGATATGGCCTTGTTTGAATAGGAATGGCTTTATTGGAATAGGTGTGTCATTGAGGGCTTGGGCTTTAAGACCTTTGTTCTAGCTTCCTAGAAGCCAGTCTTCTCCTAGCAGCCTTCAGAAGAATATATAGAACTCTCAGCTCCTCCTGTACCATGCCTGCCTGGATGCCCCCATGCTCCCACCTTGATGATAATGGACTGAACTTCTGAACCTGTAAGCCAGCCTCAATTAAATGTTGTCCTTGTAAGAGTTGCCTTGGTTCTGTTCACAGCAGTAAAACCCTGACTAAGACACAAATATAGCGCCTTATGTCATCAATAACTTGTTGAGTTCAGTAGTATGCAGTGCCCCAACTCTACCAACATCTGTGGGCACCAGGCAGGCATACTGGATACACACTTAGACACACACACACACACACACACACACACACACACACACACCAGAGACTCATACACATAAAATAAAATTACTGAATCTAAAACAATTAACAAGAAGGTAACAACTTGTCAGGAAGCTGAGATCTGGAAGACAAAGCTAAGTAGACACGATCCTGTTCAGGAATGAACAGCAGACTCACAGGATTTGGATTCAGCAGGAGACAATCTGAGCTCTGGGAAGAATAGAACTTGCTTGAACATTTTGTATCTCCCAGTCAAGTATGCAAACGTGAATGCCCCCTACTTATTAAAACAATTCTGTCTACTATAGACAGCCTCAAACTTCTCCAAAAAGACCCAAGGCTTCATTTCTCTTCAGGCCCTTTGAGCATGCCCCTCTCTCACTGCCTCCATCTGGTCCAGCGTAAGCTCATGCTTCATTATCACCCAAGGGTGCTCTTGGCCCTTTATGCTGTACTAAATCGTTGAGAGGTTGCTGTGGTCATTTATACTTTTCTTTATGGGGACATGATGGCATAGTCTTTCTAACCCTTTGTGGACATGCACTACTCAGAGCTGGAGACCTGAGTCAGGGTTTAATTGCACACCAAAGCCTTGTCATCTGGCCCAATGCCCAGGCTCTTACCAGCTGTTCACCATATTGTATAGTCTAAGAAGCAATTCCTCACTGACCCAAAGCATTACAGCACCAAGGAAGGAAAGTGACCTCCATTCCAGGAGAAGGTTTTCTCTGAGCATCACAGCCTCTTATTGTGTTCTAGTGTGTGGTACCCAAGTAATAGCAATTAATTTTATGTCCACATATGACTGATGCCCACACCTCACCATCTGTTTTTAACCCAACTTGAAGTTGAAATTAATCTTACATTCCCTCCTTTTCGCTAATAAGAATGTGTCAAATCCTCTAGGTAGGTTATTTTATAAAAAACAAGGGCTGAGAATATTGCTACAAAGTGAGACTAAAAATGTTCATTAGCAAAGGCACAGGCAGCACAAAGAAACATGATGCTCTCCGGAGTTCCAATGAAAAGATGCATAGTGTGTGTGTGTGTGTGTGTGTGTGTGTGTGTGTGTGTGTTTGTGTGCGTGTATATGTGTGTGTTTGTGTGTGTGTGCATGTTTGCGTGTGTATGTGTGTGTGTGTATGTGTGTGTGTTTGTGTGTGTATTTGTATGTATGTGTATGTGTGTTTGTGTGTGTGTGTGTGTGAGAGAGCACACACATATGTATGCAGATACAGGTGTGTGTGTGCCTGTGGAAGCCAGAGGTCAACCTCATGTATTATTCATTATTATTCCTCAACCGTCCTCTACTTAGGTTTGGTTTTTTATTGTTGTTACTGGGTTGTTGTTGTTGTTGTTGTTGTTGTTGTTGTTGTTTTGGCAGGTTATTGTCATAGGCCTGGAGCTCATCAATTTAGCTAGGCTGGGATTAGGCCTGGCTCTTAATGTGGGCTCACGGAGAGGAGACTGAACTCAAGTCTCCATGCCTGTACAACACACACTTTCCTCCTTCAGCTATTCCCATAGCCCTGTTTTATTAACTGATGGTTTTTGCACACTCTCTAATTATTAATAGGCATTCCGGGAGAGCTGTAAGCCTCAGTGGGACTGGCTGCATCTCCATCCTACTGAGACTGCAGCAAGGATGAAGAGCTAATATGAAGAAACTTGAAAATGCTCACCAGGCACAATGGGGATGAATGCACGTCTGTGCATTAGCCCCTCCCCTTTACCCTCCATCCAAATGGGAAGGCAAAGAAAAAGCATGATTACTCCCAAGACACTGGAGTTGGTGACCCCTGGGCTGCCAGTAGGTACTTTAATGTCTAAGCAGAACTGGTCACTTAGATGTTCTAGACTCTGCCATCCACGGACTCTTGGATGCAGAGGCTCTGCAATGGCGCTTTCTCTCTGTCTCCAGGCCTGCACGTCTCGTCCCATACAGGACAGCCTGGCAATCCTCATAAAAACCAGAGACGTTACTGGATCATTTGGATCCTTCACCCATCACTTCCTGCTTTATTCTCCATTACTTAATGACACGGATTGACACCTTGTGTAATGTCGCCCAGGACCCCCAGCTTTATTTATCTACCTGTGAAGACTTGCTCCAGTTTTTGTGTATTCATTAATTCTGGAAAAGACTTCTCCTGCCACAGAGAGGTCACACATGTCTCGACATTGACCTGGAGTGCTGGTCACACCTAATCAGCTCCCACATGTCACTACCTCCGTATGGAAACACCCCCACACGGTGGCCTCAAGAGCCCATTGTCTTTCCTTCATAGTACATTGCAAGCTTTCATTTCGCATTTAATTTTAAAAGCATGCCTGTCCACCACCGTGCAAGCTGAATGATGGCGAGAGTGGCATGGGCTTTATGCACAATCTCAGCTCTTTCTCTGATGTGAATGTCCTAGATAGGAGGGGTATTTGTCAGCATTAACCCAAGGAAGGAGAGTCAGGAGCAGAAAGACACAGAGTGAGGAAAGATGAGCTCAGTCACCTGAGAGAGTCAGTAGTCCCTTTGCCTGAGTATGTACATGTGTACAGGTGTGTAGGATACGAAGGGACATGTTCAGGGCAAAGGTCAGCCTCAAGTGCAGATCCTCAGAATACTGTCTGCCTTTTGTTTGTGGCTTGTTTGTTTGTTTGATGCATCGGGGTCTCTCACTGGTCTGAAACATGCTAATTCAACCAGGCTGGCTAACCAGTGCACACCAGGGATCTGCCTGTATCGATTTCTCCAGCATCGGAATCACAAGTGAGCAGTTACCGCTTCTTTTTCACATGGGTTCTCTGTACTTGCGGGGCAGACAGTTTGCAAACTGAGTCATCTCTTCAACTTTGAGAAGGTTCATCTTCGTTATCAACTTGATTGGATTAAGAAACTACAGGCACTTCTGCCCATGCCCGTGACATGTGTGATAATGACATCACAGAGGTTCTGGCCTAATGAGTGGGGTAATCCTTCATTAGTTATGTAATCTGGTAGCATAATCATCCGTAGGGGTTAAAAAGGTAGGAGGTGGGACCCAGTTGGGAACAAGATGACTGGAGGCTGTCCTGGTGGCCACATCTTGCTCTGGCCTCACTCTGTATGCCTTTTCTTTACTTCTTATCTTTAAGGGCAAAGTTCTGCTACCACACAGGACTACAACCACAATACTACACCTCACAGTGGGCCCACAGTATAAACAAGAAATCCCTCAGCTCCGTTGTTTTGATCGAGGTTTGGTCACAGTGACTCAATTCATTACTTTGGGTCACTATAACCAAAATACTTGAAAGAAACACCTCAGAGGAGAAAGGATTTACTTTGACTTAATGTTTTCAAGGGTCTCATTCTAGCTTGGTGAAGAAGGCACAGCAGAGAAGCTCAGTCTATGCGCATGAAGTGTCAGACTGTCCAGCTTAGGCTCAAGATTGTAACTGATGTTAACATCTGACCTCTATTACTCAGGGATGCGCCAAGTGGGACAAGAATCTGCCCAAATCAAGGTTCTTTTTTCCCTAGGAATTTGGACAGTATTTGAAAATATTCAACTTCAGCAATGAATAACTCAAAAAACATGGGGGTTACTTCTCCCTGTCATTTGTGCAAATAAAATAAAATAAAATAAAATAAAATAAAAATAGAAATAAGAATCAGATTTTGAAGCCAAATCCAGGAGCAGAAGGAAGAAGAGGGGAATGAGGACCATGGAATCAGAACTGCCCCACTGTCCTGTCACTGGAACTTTCAATATCACCATTAGATTAGAGGTTGTTCCCCAACTCCCACCTTTCCTGCTGACACTTCTCCCACTACTATAGAAACACAAAGGCATCACACACATGACCAAATATCTGAGGATAGCCAGAAACGGCACAAAGTTCTCGGTCTACTCAGTATACAGGTAAGCTGGCATGTCCGGAGCCCAGCACTGACGAGCTAGATGCTCCCTCTCTGTGCCTCACAACAGCTCCTGTTTACACTTAGATGTGTGCAAGAGAACCCTGTGGAACACACCAGGAGCAGAATCAGCAGGTGCACGATGTATTACCACCCAGCAGTTTGTGATAGGCATCTGGTGATGGCAAAGCATGAATTCTGACAAGATCAGCACTGGTCAGATATAGGAAGGGAAGAAGGGCACTTCAGCTTCCTTAAAATGGTAACAAGGTATCCTTAGAATGATGCCCATACTTGCTTAGAGACAAGGAAAGCTGAGTAGTCCCAGACACATAACAGGAGGCTGCTTTCCAGTGACGCCAACATACTGTCACTGTCTGACCTGCTCTAGCCAGCTGTGACGAAGAGCTAGTGTGACCTGGATTTTCTGCAGGGTCAGAACACCCTAAACATTCCACTTAGAACCAAAAGATCATTTTCCTGCATGTCTATGGATTATTTTCTAAAAGAAGCCATGGACAAAAGTAGCCCCTCCCACCACTGCAGTCAACAGTGCACAGACCCAGGACAGCATTCGAATGCCCATGGGCTTTAGTAGTGGACTCACTTCAATCAACTCTTATGGCTTTCCCACAACCCCGCACATATGCTAGGACTCTGTACTGAGTATGCCCCAGGAGTTGTTCTCTGACGTTTATTTGCTGAAGCTAAGAACAAGACCCAAGAGCCAACTGTTCTAAACAAACCAGAATGCCCTTACTGTCTCATGTCACCCGTTGTGTCGTGTCACAGTGACTTCAAGGTCTCTTGATCCTGTCCCGTCTTCCTCTGTCTAGTGGATACGCAGTTGAATTTCGCATCTCCAGGGAGCTCTTGAATATTCCAAGCATAGCACATGAGAGCTTTGTTTTCCCTACTCAGAGACCAGCAAGCATCACAAGGCTCTGTCCCTCACAAACATCCATCTCTGTATCTTCTCATGGACCAGAAGCCCCTTATACCCCTGGAATGTGACTAGGGAGCTGACTCAGATTGTAAGGTGCTTAGTCTGGAATTAGATCTCAGAACTCATATAAAGCTGAATACAATGGCACTCACTTGTAATCCCAGTTATGGGAAGAGAAAGACAGAGATCTCAGGGATTCATTAGTCAGTCAGTTTTGCCTACGTGATGAGTTCCAAGCCAGTGAGAAACCATCTCAAAAATAACCCCAAAAATCCGTATGTATGACTACTAAGGAACAATATCCAATGTTGATCTCTGTTAGGCACACACACATATATGCACTCCACATATTCACTTTATATATGCACTCTACATACAAGAAAAGTAAGAGACCCTGTGTCAAATAACAGGGTAAAGGGACATGTGAGTAGAGAACCCACAGTTGATCTCTGGCATCCTTATGTGTGCACACACTTATACATAAATAGACGTGCCCATGATTGAACACAAACATGCCTCAGGTTGTGTTATCATACTCATAAGTGACATCATTGCAAGGTATTGCACACAGACTTGATTTCAAAATTCCCCCACGCACTGATGCTTGATCAAGCTGATTCTGTGCTCATGGAGCAAGTATCTGAACGTGGTCAAGAGCTACACCATCTCCTTCAAGTCTTCCCAGTAAACAATGAGTGTGTTTGTGTGTGTGTCTGTGTATGCTCATGTGTGTGCATGTACGTTCATATATGAGCAGGTGTGTGTGTACTTGTATGCATTTGGAGGCCAGAGTGAACTTTAGCAGTCTTTCTCTGGTGTCATCTAGCTAGGTTGACTAGCCAATGAACCTCAGGGATCCTCCCGGTTCTTCCTCCCCTGCACTAGAAATACAAACAAGCACCACCACACCTGCACTTTCTGTGTAGGTTTGAGGATCCAGCTCAGGTTTCCACACTTGCATGGCAAGAACATTATAAGTCAAACCTCTACAAAGCCAGCAGACAAACCTTTAATGTGAGGAGCCTGTGTTATAAGTCAACACAGCTTCTGGTGTTTACTGGGTGCTCATGAAAGGTTTCTGAAAATAGAAAACCCATGGGAGATCTTTCTTATTGATGCAATACAATGGTAACTGCTAGCCCAAGGCCAATTTGACTTACCATTCTGTTTAAATGTAATAAATGTCAATTAGTCTGTCTGCTGCTTTTAATACAGCAGTGCTCACTCACTCATAGGAGCTTGGTACTAGCTCTAGCTGCTCAGTAAAAATCTTGGCCCCCAGTTTACTCTCTAAGGAAGCAAACTTCCACCCAAAGCTCCAGGGACCCTCAGAGCCTGGCAATATTACACCCCATACGTACCCTGTGCTGAGATTCATGTTGGTGTGTTTAATTTCCTGTCTTGGCCTTGCAGGAGATTTCCAGTGTTTGGGCTGTAGGGTATGTCCTGATTAAAAAGAATCCTCCCAATTACAGCTTGGCACGAGACTCCTTGTCACACACTCTCTGCCACCAGCCTCAGCTTCCCTGTCAGCAATAAGAGTCTGCAGTGCCTAACTGTAAATGAAAACCCAGGGGTAAGCTTGGGTCCCTGGCTCCTGGGCCATGCCAGATCTTTTAATTTGCACTGTCTGTCAAAGGGACGTGGTTGTGTGCATACTCCAAAGACTTCCTCAGACTGGATTCAAGGCCAGAAAGAACTAAGGTATGAAAGTCTTCCCCGAAAAACTACATTTGAACCCACCAGAGATGACAGTGCCCACGGAAGGCAGCTGGGCCCTTTTTAGTCAGCTCCTAACTTGTGTGAGTCCCACTATGAAAAAGGAGCTGAACTCCAGGGAAATTTCAAGGCATCTTAATATTATTTTTCTATCAAGCACATAAGACAGAACACTGAATTCAAAGGAAGCTACCAAAACACTTTGAAAAGAAATATACACACGAGACCTGATTATTTCAGTCTCTATAAAATTAAAACTTTCTGAGGATGGGGAGAAGGAAGAGGTACATGTCTTAGATTAGGAAGCAGAATGTAAGTTCTTTCTTTTAATCAGAGTGGTGTTATGGCTCGGTGCTGGAGATGCAGGAAAATGCTCAAAGTCTAAGTATGATGTCTCTGGGAGAAAGATGGTAAGCAGAGGTGATTCGGGAATAAAGACGACAAAGCCTTTGGTGTGTCTCTGTGTCTCACATGTGGCTCTCACTTGCTTATTTTGTGTGCACACATAGATTTTCATCGGTGTGTTTATAAGTATGTGTGAGAGTGTTCATTGCAAGTATGTTTGAGCATGCTGGGGTCAGGGTGGGCAGAGATTGACATCAGGTGTCTTCCTCAGTTGCTTTCCATCTTTTTTCTCTTTTTGATGGGGACCCTCACTGGATCTTAAGCCTGCTGATTTGGCTAGACTTTCTGACCAATGAGCCCTAGGGATGCTCCTTTCTCTGCTATGAACCACTGGAATTAAAGACACACAGAATCTTCCTGGATTTTGTGCAGTGCTGGGGCTTGATCTCAGGTCCTCATTTGTCTACTGTGAGCACTTTATTGGCGGAGCTAGCCCTCCAACTCCCCATATACCTGTCTGTCTAAGGGTGAAGCTTGCAATTCCAACACTTCAGATTGCCTGGTTAAAGATCCTGCTTTTAGGTTCAAGAGGAATTCCATGGCATCTACTTAAAAATTTGTTCTTCTAGCTGAGCCAGGCTCCTTTGGGCTTCTGTGACTAATGATATCTGTGGAACAAGTCATGTAATAAGAAGAATTCAGAGATAGGCAGAAAGGCTGTTTCAGCCCCTAAAACTATGCTCATCAAGTGTCTTTATATATTAAGGCAGATGACTAGGACTTGTGGGTTGCATCCACCCAACACATAATCCACTGTTTTGTCAATTAAGTTTATTGGGACCTGGGCCTGTGCATTTCTTATGGCAGTTTTCCTGCTATAGCATCATGCATTCTGTAGTTCACATGCTCAGCAACATTCTCTACACAGGTCTTTGTAAATAGTGTTTGCCAAACTCAGGTATTGAGGTTCAGATAGATTCATACATAGGTTCACAAGAATCTACCAAGTATGTCCAAACATTTGATACTGCTATACAAGACTGTTATCTACAAAGTCATGTTCAGGAGGCAGACAATTAAGCTTTTAAAAAGTAAACTCTGAAAATTCTCATATCTTAAGTATGTATTACAGTTTTGTGTTAGGCTCCCTTGGTGTTTAACCTCAGCACATGAGACCCAGGGTTCATGAGTTGAACATGCCTGGAATAGTTACAATGTTGATAGTCTAAAATTGGTGCAAAAACGTCCCACATATGTAATCTTAGCAGTCAGAGACTGGAGCAGGAGCATTGCAATGAATTTAAGGTCAATCTTGGCTACAGAGTAAGCTCCAGAACAACTCAGACTATAGGGATAGGGGGAAGGGTCAGGGGGAGAAGCTGGGGGAAGTGGTGGGAGATAATCAAATTTTAATCAAAATGCATTCTACTCACCACATGAATTTCTCAAAAATAGATAAATAAAATGATTTTAAAAGCCAAAAGATATGTAATATTACTTTATTTGAATATGCTTATTCAGGTTATTACTAATTTCATAATTTATTACTAATTATGAAGTAAAACTAATACATTGTAAAGTCATCATTGTCAATAACATATGCAATAATTATTTTTATTTATATCTAAAGAATTGCAAATTATAATCTAATTAGTACTGGCTTATTGTAGCTCTCTTATTAAGATATAAGTAATATAAATTAATCATAGCCCAGTAAATAGTGAGTAAGTATAAGTCAATAGCAACCAACCACTTGGCACTTTACATTCACAGTGTACCCAAGGTTAACCACCCTCAGTCAGTCCCCTTTAAAGGCCACATTGGTGAGCTCCCTGGTCAATAATATTCCTCAATAACCTGAGGATTATAGTTTCCCAGTTTCATAATGAAGAAGCCATGGCAACTGGGGCTCTGTCCATGGTATGAGGAACCAGCGATAAGTCCTGTTACTTCTAGACAGATAAAGGAGGGGAGATCTGTGGCCAGAGCAGCTGGCTATACTATATCTAGCCCCACTTCTGAGGCCCTATGCCTGGAAGCTAGACTCAAACCTAAGAGGTGCCACAAGCTTCCAAAATAGTGCCCGTGGGAGACATTTCATCTTCAAAACATAACAAGGATGTTGAACTTGGATCTTTCAGGATCTGAAGAACTTGCCCCAGGTCTTACAGCTTGGAACCAACACAGCGGAGATCAAACCACAGCTGCGAGGGGCTCTCAAGTTCATATCTTTAACTGATATTTAGTCTGTCTCCCTTTCAAAAACCAGCCCTCCTGTCCGGAGTGGTTCTGTGGTATGGCCCTAGGGCTTATTTCTTGCATCACTGACTTTCCAAAGCAATGTCCTAGCCCAGTCTTACGGTGCTGTGGTGCCCGCACGTGGGCGTGGGTTCTGTTGGGCTGAGTTGTGAGTCCCGTGTATCTGCCGCCCCAGGCAGCTCAGGGGGGCAAAAGCATGGGAATTTGAGTTTACTCCATGCGGCGCCATGCTGGATTAGGAGAAGCCAGTGAGTTCCACTCTGGGCATGGGGAGATCCTAGTCTGAAGTCCTGTAGGGGCAGAATTCTTGGATTGGGGTCTCTGGGATGAGGCAGCTGGCTGGAGACTGGTTGGTCTCAGCTCTTGGGCATCCAGACGCTGTTGGGAGACCACAGAAGGACTGAGACAGGGGACATACGGGCCGGCCCGCAGCCAAAAGGGTAGTTGGGGGGGAGCTCTGGCAGCACCCCATAGGGTAGATGAGACTCTTGCTTGAGTTGGCTCACTTGGCTGGGTGATGACTGGTTCAGCTAGCTTGCTTGAGTTGACAGGCCTCTGTGGCTGGAAAGGAGAGAAGTCCTCTGGTGGGAGATTAGGTGGCCGCCTCATTGGTTGAAGGCCCCAAAGACAAGAGGAAGTCCATGGTTTTAAAAGGTTTATTGTCATGGCAGAAAGTGGATGAAGCTGTACCCCGTGTTCTCAGGGCAGGCCTGAGATTAAATACCTTTTGTAAGTAGAAGGAGGATCTGAGAGGGAATGCTTAATTGGCTACACATTCTGGCCTTTAGGTATCTCATTAATATGGAGATCTCTTGAGGCTCTGCTGCCTGTAGTCATGCCCTCTACCTTTGCTATGTGACACAAACCTCTCTTTTGGGAGGGGCTGTAGAGGGCTGTCCTGAGTGAAAGGAACCAGGGCCCAGGAACAAGGCCGAACTCCTACCATTCCTTTAGGGTATCTGGAGTTCGAGGCCTACACTTGACCAGGTACCCAGCTGCTTCTCACAGTCCACCACCCCACACAGTCTTACCACCCCACACAATCTCACCGTGATTAGAATGTCACAATTCCTATCCCTAAAGGGGGAGTCTTAGAAAGGACTTTGATTCCTTAGAGGGAGGTGCCAGGGCAGGGCAAGACAGAGAAATAGATTTTTAAATGCCTTCAGACAGTCTTAGGTTGAACAATAAGAGACTAGACGACCACTTTGGGCTCATGTAAGTTTTATACATAATCATTAGAAGATGAAAACACTCCTTCCCTGGACCAGGAGGGCTGACAGATCTCCGGTGAAAGACATGAGACTCCCAAGAAAATGTTCATAAGATCAGGTGGCATGAGCTGACAGAATCCAGCAGCGTCTGCTGCAAATGCCACTTGCTCACAACCAATGCATCTCATTTGTAAAGAAAGAGACAAAATTTGTGACCTAAAAGAGAAATGTCAACCTCTAAGAACATGAAGTGCAAAAAGCTACCCTCCTTCCGATGCATGGGTGATACTAAATCAACAGAGAGGCCCTTGTGACCCAGTGACCTCCCAGACATAAGCCTGAAGGGAAAGGAAAAGGAGTATGTTGTGGCTCCAGCCCACCACCCACCTCTCACCTGAGCCTCTTCTTAGCAGAGTTTGTCCTCATCCATTCCTGATGCACAGCTAAGGACACGCCCTTGTCATGTCCATCCACATTGCTATGGCAAGAGGTCAAAGGGAACTCTTTCCCTCCAAGATGCACTGCATCAAACCCAGCTCTTGAAACAGGCAGAGTGCGCACCACACACTGGCCTCATGAGCAATGAATGAGTGAATAACTCCAGGACCACGTTGCCTCCTGCATCTCACAATGACTCTCTACTGTCTGTCCTCCTCTACCAACTCCTCCTTTAAGCCTACCTTCTCCTTGTGCCCTGTGTGCAGCTCTCAGGGGTCAGTGAAAACACAAACCATGGTTTTAAAGGTGTGAGCAGATGCCAGGAGGCAGAGTCTGGCTTTGGGAGTCATGCCCACTTGACTGATCTTTCCCAGTCAGACACTTCCTATATGTGTGGCTTCAGAGGACATAGGTCTCTGTGCCTCAATTGTCCCAAACACAAGGAATGAAGATGACCTTCATAACTTACCTACAATGCTTAGATGATATAATACACAAGGTTTTATCTAATGAAGTTGTATCCAAGTTCTCCTTTCTACATTAACTTGGTCCTAGCAAACAATATAGAGCTAGCTGGGTGGCTCAGCAGGTAAATTGCCTGCTTCAAAGCATGACAAGACCAGAGTTTAATACCAAGGACTCATATGGTGAAAGGAGAGAACCAACTCTTGTAAGTTTTTCTCTGACTTCCACGCATGCACCATGGAATGAAAATTTTACACACACACACACACACACACACACACACACACATTTTAAAAAGCAAGTTAAATGAAATTCTGTGACCTAAAAGGGTTCAGTAAATATTTACTCAGGTCCAACATGAGCATGAGCATATGAGTTTATAGGAAGCATTAACCAGGGTGGGAGGCAGGGGGAACAAGGAGACAAGGGCCAACCATTGCTCATCTCTGTATTCTTGCTCTAGCTCTGTGCTGTAGGCATCACCTCATAGTTTGTAATGAAGTGTGATATTCACAGATGCTAAGGAATAAGGCAGATCCCACTTAAGCTAGGGTTTATCCTCTATCTGAAATGGCCACCAGGATGGACTAATTTAAGGATGGAGAATTTCATAGCAAGTAGATATCCCTTGGCTGTCCTGGGAAAGACCTGGGACAACCTACTAGAGGCTGTATGTGGGAGGAGTTAATGTGCACCAGGACACTACAATGAGCTCTTACCACAAGGAGAGCTGCTACATAGAGAATAACTAGCTCCTAACCAGCCTCTCATAATTCACATCGTCCCGTTCATTCTCTGGATCTATTATTAGAGACACTGTGAGAGTGCATCTAACAGGTTAGAAAGAGGCTAATTATAAGTTGAGCTTATTATGGCTAGAAATGGCCCCCTCTGGGTTCTGTTTCCAATGTTTGCTCCCGGCATGTGGTGTTCTTTGAGATGACCTTGAAACACAGGGGGTAGGTATTTGCTGAAGAAGGAAGACGTGGGCTTTGAAGATCAGAGGGTATCTGCCTCTGCTTTATGTCTCCTTCTTTCTTTCCTAGTCTAACAACTTGTGACCAGACTCTGCATCATGTCCTGGTCATCAAGAATGTATGCCTGGAGTCAAATCAATCTCTCACTCACTCACACTTGAGTTGATTCTACAGTTAGAGTAACAATAGTGACATAAAGGCCATCATTATCCCATGCACAGCCAACTCTGGCAGCCTGTGACACCCTGTATCAGGCCAGGAGTCGCACAGAAAGCAGTCTCCTGGAAACCTTCGCCATCACCCTCTTCTATCCACAACTTTGGGTTGGTTGGGGGCTGAGCTACCATACACCCAGCAAGGTGAAATGGAGAATTGACAGAGTAATCAAAAATCTCACAAGAGGGAAAGTCGCAGGCAGATTTATAGAGCTTGGGTACAGAACACATCATGGGAAACAAGGCAACTGGGTTCATTAATCATCTTTTACTTTGAATCTATTTCTCAATGAAAAGTAGCTTTCTTTTTCTATTATCAAGATGAATGTGTCAACAATACACAGTTGCATAAACCAGACCATGGGGAGGAGGAAAAGAAACAGACAAGAGTTTTTAAAAGGCAAAAAGAAAAGCCTGGGTACATAGTGTGATATATTTGCTCAGATTATAGCTTTATTTACACCATGGAGAGCACTTTATTTTTGAGCTTCATAACTCGTTGATCTAGGAAGGAAAAGAAACTACCAGCTGCTTGGTTCAACTGGAATGAGAAACCGAGCATGAAGCAAACCCATCCTCTGCCTTGGTGATCTTAATAGTTTCGTTAAAAAAAAATATTTAATGTGTGTTATACTCCAGAGATCCTTATTACCTCAATAAATTCAGACTTGGGAAAATGGCTCACAATTAAAATGTCCCTAAAATGATGGGTTCTAAGCTACAATATGTGGACATCATTTTTTTTCTCTCCAGAGAGAAAATCAGTTTACCAGAATTCATTCTGTGCTAGTATCGCCCAACTGTGCTTGAAAATTCAAGTAGGTCTCATCATCCCAAGAATGTAATCTCAAGGAAATTGTAACTATCAAGCAGGCTTGGTGCAGTTATCTTTATGGACACAGTGTAAAGCACCATATCCTGATGGCATCAGTATGCTCGGGTCTGTTCTCTTGAATGGGAGACACCCTGCCTCCTCATAAACATTTCTGAATGCTATCCCTGATAGTCATTTCTTTCCTGAGTCCCAGAGGATATTTTTCAAAGACATATTGCTACATTTCTTTTTCTTTTTACCTCTGAAACATTTTTTTTCCTAACTCTGTTGCTCAGGAAACTAGAAGGTTTCAATTTTTTTTCCAAGTTAATCACTCAAAGAGACATGAGCTTTTATCCTTTTCCTGATATAAGATACTTGCTTCAATGTGAATCTCTCTGAGCCACCACTTCCTTTTTTTATAAGAGAGAAGTTGTGGGGATGCTGGAGAGGGCTGAGCAGCTAAGAGTGCTCACTGCTCTTCCAGACAACTGGAGTTTGGTTCCCTGTACCCAAGCCAGTTCCAGGAGAGCTAATGCCCTCTTTTGGCCTCTATATGCAACTACACTCACATGCGCATACACCAAGACAGACGTAATTAAAAGAAAAGGAAAAGAAAAATAACCTGGAACTTCTTACATTACTAACTGTCTTTCTTATGTCAGTGGCTCATATCTGTGATTCATAACACTTGGGAAGCTGAAACGTTGCCAGCCAGGGCTACAAATGAATTCCGACCACCCTGAGCAACAGTGTGAGATTCTGTCTCAAAAAAATTGTTTTTCCTTTGGCTTTTATAAATTATCAGGAAAATATAGATGTTTCTTGCTCAGCAAGAATTAAAGCAAAGAGACCCTAAATGTATCCATTTCAGCTAAAAGCCAAAACTCAGAAAAAAAAGAGCTGTGCACACTCAGGGAGAATTCACCTGCCCTCTCACCCTCAAAAAGAAAAATAATTCATCAAAAGAGGAAAAATCCCACTTGATCAGAAGAGAATACTTTAATGGGTTTATGAGCACTGAAATGAAATTTCTGAGATAAAATAAAATCCATGATAAACAGTCCTTCATGACCAGCAAAAAAAGAACCAAGCCATTTGCTGCAAGATTCCAAGAAAGCAAAAGAAGAAATGAAGGACATACTGGCTCAGTGTGGCTCAAATCCTCTCGATCCAGAGAAAAGAAAAGCATAAAACTGGAACAAAGTCGTGAAACGTTCAGTGAATGGTCAGTGTTGCTCAAGGGGATTTTAGAAGTTGAGTTTGAGCACTGAGGAGATGGCTGGATGAGGGGGAGGACCTGCATCTGTATTCCCAGCACAGGTTGGGATACAGAGGCAAGAGCTGCACTCACATGCAGGGCCCAGCTCTCTCTCTCAAGACAGCCTAACAAAATGGAGAGCTTCATGCTGAGTGTCTTAAAGGGACAAGTCTTACAGCAATAGTGGAGTGTGCTCAGTGTCCTGCTTTAGCCCTGTCTTGTGTACACAAATGCACACCTACTAACCACACACACACACACACACACACACACACACACACACACACACAGAGAGAGAGACAGTGTCTATTTGTGGCATACTACATGTACTTTTAAAATATTCTGTGGGATGCTAAGTCACGCAGGCATGTAAAGCCTCTCAAACCAAACCAATCTGAGGTATGGACACTTGTCGCTATTCTTGCTATTCTCAAGTTTGTTTGTTTGTTCGTTTGTTTTTAAAGTAAAAAGAAGTTAAATATAGCCACCAAGATGGACAGTAGGTGGTTACGGACCCAATTCTTTCTGCATCTATTCATCAATATTCTTCCAAATCTCCAGCTCAACCCCAAGCACATGATTCAGTCACTCTGAGGACAACTTGAGTAGATTTTTTCATCTGCAAAACTACATTGGTGTCATCTTTCAATTTGCTTCACTAAACAAAATCCTCTGCCTTCATCCATGTTGCTTCAAATGGCAGAATCTCCTT
>JANHMN010000002.1:85752095-85815877 GCA_030674055.1 Rhabdomys pumilio | reverse complement strand
GTTTTGTTTTGTTTTGTTTTGTTTTGTTTTGTTTTGTTTTGTTTTGTGAGGTCAGGCATCTCACTGACCTCAAACTTGCTGATTCTACTAGGCTTCCCAGCCGGAAAGTCCCCAGGGTCCTTAACATCACCCATGTTGGGATTCTAATTATGCATGCTCACCCCCAGCTCCTTAAGTCTGGTTCTTAAGCCTACAAAGCACGCGCCTCACCCATAGAGTCATCTTCCCATCTCCAGTTTCTTTATTAACTTCATTTCCTTCCGTCAAGTCCAGAGACAAAGCAGGATTCACCAATGATGGCCACGAGTTATGTTTATTCTCAGTGACACAATCCTGAACACATGCTTAGGTACACCACTCGTGCACACGCACGCGCATGCACACATACACATACACACCCCAATGTGAAGTGTACAACTTTTGATGCACTTTAAGAAGAAAGAATGAGGGTAAATAAGGGAAGAAATACGGGAAAACAGCCAATCCCTGCAGACCTCCTTTCTTCTCCAGGCTAATCTTAACGAGAGAATGCGTGGCGCTCAACTAGAAAACTTAGTTCCCACACATACTCTGAAGTTTGAATATGCCTTTTTTGTAGCCACACATTGTATTCAACCAAACCAGTGTCAGCACCAACACGGCCAGTATTTACTGAGCACCTGGCGTGTACTAATGGGTACAGGTTTCCTATTAGACACCCAGGAGGAACATTACTGCATGGTCCTTCACTTTCTTCCCAAAGTTTATTCATGCTGCTGGTGGTATCAGTCCTTAGTGTCTCTTATTGCCCATGTGGCTAATTATCACTTTTAGACAAAGTAATAGAACTGAGAAAAAGCAGCTTCTAGACACCAGGGTCAGAAACCTCATCTCCCTCCTTGTCTAAAAACGCTGCAGCCATAGCGTTCTGCAGCTCTCAATCTCCCCCCATCTTTATGCTTAAAAGTGCTGGTTCCTGCTTTCAATCCTTCTTCCTCTTGTCCTGGCCCATCTCTGCATTCCCCTCATTTGCCTGTTATAGACTGTCCTCAACCATCAAAGGTGCCAGAGCTCCCAGTCCCCACTTCTCTTCCTACACTGCTTTGTGAAATTGTTACTCTCCGATTGTGAGCCGACGTTCGTAGTAGTCATTCAGTTTGCTCTCTTTCACAGATTGCCTCAACCCCACACTGCTTTCAAACGACATTACATTATTCCATTCCTTCAAATTGCTTTGGAAAGCGTTTCTCCCCATGATGCATCTATCTTTACTTTTCTATTTTATAATTCTTAATACACCCTGGGCTGCAGAGCTAGCTGTTGTGAGTCAAAATGAGTCTTGCTTATGGATTAGACAAGAGGTTGGACAGCTAAAGAAAGAAACGTGTTCAATGAAAAGGACCCAAGAGACCGACCCCAGCTTCTTTCAGTTGAACAGCCACAATTTAATAACTGAAGCATTAGTCAGTGTATGAATGTCTTCCTTCCTTTGACCGCTGCGATTAAAATGGGGGCTGATTATGAGGGCACCTGCCAGCATCCAGTCAATGAGTGACTTCCTCATCCCTATTGATTATACACAAGGTACACCAGTGGGGTTTTATTCTTTGAAGCACCAATCACAGAAAGAAGGCCAACTTATTCCATCAATCTCTATCCACCCTTCCCAACAAATCAATGGAACAATAGTTCTGTGACATCCGCAAAGAAAAGATGCCATTGTTCAGAGTTTGCTCAATGGTATCATTTGGAGGGAAGATGATCTCCATTACGATACACAGTCATGCATCCCCTTGTGATTTGACAAATAACACTTCTAAAATTATTCTGTATCTCAGGCACAAATCAAGTGTAAAGTTAGGGGAAGAAAACCCCACAGGATTAAAGCTCTTCTGTTCTGAGTTGGTAGCAACACATGGTCATAGCTTATTTATCTTACTCTCCTGGCATACAGCAACCAGTTCTGTACCCTCCTGGAGGAACTCAAAAAAGGTTTGCCTTGCAAAATATTGTCCAGAAACAGTTTAGGAATCAGGAGTGCTGAAGCTTTTGGGACTCCATCCAACTATCTCATTCTTCATTGATCCCCTAGCTCAGAGGCAGAAAGAAACACTTGGTCACCCTCTGCATATAAACACAAAACTTGGTCTGAAGGTTAGCATTGGCTGTAGACTGACAGGATCTAGAATCACCTAGGCAAGAAAGTTTGGTCAAGTCAGTGAGGGATTTTCTAGATGGAAATTGAGGTGGGAAGATCCACCTAAATGTGCACGTAATCATTTTGTCATGAAGTAGTTGCGTGAACCATAATGAAGTAAAAGATGTTTTGTAATAAAATTGTATTTTTATGGTGGTCAGGTAGAGGGGTAGTGCTCCTATGCTCAATGCCCTAACTGTGAGATCCCAATCCATAAAACGATTGTCTTCTAAGAATGAAGACATGAATTTAATTCCCCCCAAACCATGCTTTAGTTTTTTGTTTTGAAAAAAAAAAAGTGTTAGTGTTCACTTGTGATTCCAGCACTGAAAAAGGTAGAGGCAAAGGAGTCCCTGGAGTACCCTGACCAGGAAGTCTAGTCTATCAAGAGAGTTCCAGATTAATGAGAGACCCTGTGGGGAAAAGTACCAGTGGACAATGCCTGAGAAATGACAAATGTCACTTCACAACACCTCTATTTAAAAATGGAACACGTTTTTGTGTATCCACATTAATTGGGGAACATTCAAACTGTGAGGGTACATTAGAAATACAATAAAGCAGCTCGAATCCAGACCTCTCAAATAGGAACTCACATCTGAACAAGGTCTCTGAGGTGATTCATCAGCTCAATACAGCTTGAGTCACAGCATGGTAACCTTAGTCACCATCCAGATAAGCATCGCTGACCACAAACATTTTGACTGAATTTCTACAACATGAAAATGAGTTTTTATGGTTGATTTATTTTTATTTTATTGGTGTATATTCGTTGTACATGGACCTGGGCTGAAAAAAAAAAAAAAACTTGGTCATACAAGATATATATTGGTCATACTCTTCCTAGCTCCCCGACTCTATTTGCCACACCCATGAATCCCCTTTGCTTCTGTAGACAACATGCTTCTTATTTCCAGTGATGTATAGTTACATGGCTTTATTGATTCACACATGAAAGAAAACACGTTATGTTTGTCCTTTTTAGTCTAACTTGATTCACTTTTATAATTATTCCCAGTTACATCCATTTTTCTTGCAAATGATGTCATTTCCTTGTTCTTTATTGATGAAAAATTCCTTAGCATACATATATATCACACTCAGTTTATCCGGTTCTCTCTGGATGGACATCTGGGTTGCTTCCAAGACTTTAGACCTGCAATAAACACTGACAAGCAAGTGTCTCTGTGATGTGCCATGCACGAGCCTTTGCAGTAAATACCCAAGAATGAGACTGTTGAGTGTTGTAGAAAATGTGCTTTTTCGTTATTGAGGAATCTTCATGCCAAGTTCATAATGACAGACTTGTGTATATTGTTTCTAGCGCTACAGAAAGGTTCAGTTTTGCCCATGCCCTTGCCAGCATTTCCCATTATTTGTTTTAATGACAGCCATTCTGACTTGGGTAAGATGGGATCTAATGTACTTTTGATTTGCATTTCCCTGTGGCTAGTGGGGTTTGAACGTTTTTATGTTGATTACCCATTTGTACTTTCTCTTTTGAGAACACTTTGCTCACTTCATTTCTCCATTTACTAAGCTATTTGATTTCTTGCTGCATAGATTTTTGAGATCCTTTTATATTTTTTAAAGAAGTTTTTACCAATTCTTTGTGAATTTCATACAATATATTTTGATTATCTTGAGCCCAACTCCCTTTAACTCATCTTGGATCCACCCCCACCTCCATAATTCCCCAACATCATACCGTATTTGAAAAAAAAATAAACCATACTATCCAATGGACTCCAATTCGTTTTTTTCTATAAACTGTTGAGGGGTGATATCCTTCACTGAAGCAAGGAATAGTTATTAGGAGATACACACTTAAGTAAACTGACTCTCCCTTCTCCAGAAGCCACCAGCTGCCCATTGCTCATCAACAAGGGTGTGTCGGGTCTTGTGAGCTCATCCTTCCATGAAAAACTATTGGCTGGCTTGTTCTTGTGTGTGGGCAACTACAGTTGCTGTGAGTCCATGTCAGCACTGTGCTGTGTCCAGAAGACATTATTTTGCTTTAGTTGTCCTTCTGGCCCTTGCAGCATTCTTACCTCTCCTGTGCAATGTTTACTAAACCTACAAGGACGGATAAACCATAGACTCCCCATCTGTGGCCATACACACGATAGTCACTCACTCTGCATTTTGACTAGTGGTAAGTTTCTGTATTAACCACCATCCACTGCACAAAAACTTCTCTCAAGAGGTCTAAGAACTTTACTGATGTATGGGTAGAGATATGGATTTAAAGGGCAGCTAGATACTATGTCCGTTTAGCAAATTTATGGTAAATAGGTTTACCCCTGGGGCCTGTGAGTTCCCAAACAACAGGTTGTTGACCAGATTTACAGTACCAGTTGTGTGTTTTATCCTGTGGAGTAGGCCTTAGGTGCAATTAGGAGGTGAGTAGTTACCTTGATAACATACAGGCTGTTGATTCATATCTTATCAGACTTGTCACTACTTTAGTTTATGAGGTTTATAGCAGTATAAGACTGTTGGTTATTTCATATTCTCCCAGCAACTTGCATAGCATCTTCCTCTACAATGAAAGCTAGTCAGCAGGGAGGAAACTTCCTAGTTAGTACCAACTTGATTTCTCAATGTTCTGTGACCAACCTACCTGCTGTCTTCAGCAACAGCATCTTATCAAGTGCTGGTGGGCAACCGCCTAGGTCCAGATGGACTTGCTGCTAAATTCTACCAGATCATTAAAGAACTAAAACCAATGTTTCTCAAACAATTCCATAAATGGAGGGAATGTTACCAAATTCTTTTGTAAAATGCACATTACCCTGATAACCAAAACCAAAGAAACACACACACAGACACACAGACACACACACACACACACACACACACACACACACAAACATCCCAAATTATAGGCCAATTTCTTTGATGAATGCAGGTGCAAAAATCCCCAATAAAATACAAAAAATTGATACAACCCCAAAATCATCCATTGTGATCAAGGTGGCTTTATGTCAGAGATGCAAATATATTGCAACATACACAAATCAATAATATAATACATCACACACGAGTGGACTCAAGGTGAGAGATCTAAGACCATCTCAGTGGATGTAGAAATGGCTTTTGACAAAATCAATAAAGTCTTAAAGAGATCAGTGATAGACGGAACCTATCGACTTAGTCAGAAATGTGAAAATTCAAAATGTTTCCACTAAGATCAAGAACAAGACATGTGTATCCACTTTCTCAACATGATTTAATATAGTACTTGAAGTCATAGGTAGAGCAATAAAAGAAGGAAATAGAAAGAGCAAAACCAGAAAAGGATGGAGTTAAATTTTCTTTATTTACATGAGACCCTAAAGATGCAGTCATAGGTAGAGCAATAAAAGAAGGAAATAAAAAGAGCAAAAACAGAAAAGGATGGAGTTAAATTTTCTTTATTTACATGAGACCCTAAAGATGCTTGTAGGAACTAGCCCATTGGAGGCTTGTATCTGATGAAAACTTTTTTTTAATTAGGCTGAATTATAGTATGTTAATGTCACCTAACTTCTCACAGAACTGAAAGACACCAAAGGGTTGTGTGAAATACATGAGCTGGCTTAACATGGTCACCAATACCATGCATGCTTTTTCACACACAGAAAAGCTTGAAACATTCCAAAATCCACCAACTTTTAATGTTTCTAATCTTTCTTCAGCCGAAACTGAAGTCTAGACATTTCTAGAAAAGGAAAGCGTGTGTATGGTATTGTAGAAAGATCTGGTGATTTCTTACTGCCAACATTTCTAGCTCAGAAATAAGAGCTGGCCGATGTCAGAGTTTCTCTATGTTTAAGTGAATGTTTTTGATTTTAGACAAACAGATGACAAGAAACGGAGAAGGGGCTATGGTTTCTGTTGCTGTGATAAAACATATTAACAAAAAAAAAATCAACTTGAAGGAGGAAAGGGAATATTTATTTGGCTCATAAGTCCAAGTTAAAGTCCATCATTTTGGAAAGGTGGAGCAGGAACTCAAGCAGGTAGTTATACCATATCCATAGTCGAGAACAGAGAAAATATAATTGTACCAGTGCTACCTGTTGTCTTAACTCTCAACTAGCCTTCTCTGTTTGTATACAGTTCATGGTACAAAACCAAAGGATAATGGTGCCTCCAATGGGCTAGGTCTTCCTACATCAACTGACATTCAAGATAACCACCCACCACTACCACATGCCGACAGGTCAACCTAATCTAGGCAATCCCTCTCTTCCCAGGTGATGATAGGCTGTGCCAAGTTGATAGTTGATACTAACCAACAAGTCTGAACATTCCATTTTATATTATGTGTAATAGATATGGAGTTTATGCATGCATGCATGGTTATCTACGTGTGCGTTGATGTTGAGCCAGGAACCTGAAAGATATTCTGTTCCCCTTTCCAATTACACATTTAGTTATCCATCCGGTATTTATTTCTATGTACAGATCAGACTGTTTACCAGGATAGAACTTTTGAGAATAAAGCTGAATAATGCCAGGCAACTCTAAATTCTCTAGTATTGCTTCTTCTAGTCATAAGCCACAATATTAGGCACTTGATGAGTCTTTAAAACTCATCCATTGGCTCACTTGAGGAATCCCACAGTTATATAAACCCATTTCGTTATAAGATAGGGCTGTAAGCATGTTTGTTTTCAACTGGAAATACAACCAGCATAATTTCAAGGCTGAGCATATGGATAAGACAGAGCAAGCGACACCACAGCTATTTTTGGTGGCTCTACTGCTGGCCATTTCAAAAGCTGATTAGTCACTTTGTTCCCATAACCTTCTACTCTAATATGAGATTTTACTCCATAGAGTTCATTTTTCTGAGTCTGAATCCTCTTGTGTGTGTATGTATATTTGTGCCTATTGCTGATGGCCACCAAGGAACTTGGAAGGCTCCTGGGTAAAGTGTATGTCCCTTAATTTTCCATGGATTTCATCTTTACTCCTTTGTCGTTTTTCTACCAAGGCCAGCTCAAAATGTCAACATCTCTGTCAGTATTGAGCTTGAAACTACTGGGCTCAACTTTCCAGTTTATTTAGTGTTCTTAGATACTCTTCGTTGTGTGGGGGTGGGGATGGTGCGTATGTATGTTTGTATGTGTACATATTCACAATAATGTAGACATGTAGAGAACAGATGTTGCCATTGAATGTCTTCTTCAGCCACTCTCTACCTTATATACTGATGCAGGACCAAGAACTCAATAATTTGGCTAACTGAGCTAGCCAGCTTGCTCCAGGGTCCCCTTGTTTTGGTCTCCTCATGCTGGGATTACAGGCAAAACATCCACCCCAGTCAGCATTCACATGGGCAGAGGCTCCAACCTCTGGTCTTCATGCTTCTATAGTCAGAACGTAATCTGGTAAGTCACCTCCCCAGACTGAAATCTGCTTAACATTTATTGATTCCCTCAGATATATCCTTCCACTCAACTCCGTCTCAAGTACTTCCTTGGTTTCTGGGCATATACTGTCATGAGTAAGGAAGACGTGATATACATTCTCGTAGACCTTGAATTGAAGCGGTAGGATGCAGATAAGTGAGCATCATTTGTAAGTGTCAACGAATCTCTCTAAATCTGAGCATCCAGGCCTAAAGACCTGGCTGGGAGGCATCAGAAGATCCCTGTCATGCAAGTTATATGGTCCAAAGGGAAATTTCTGTCATTCAGGTAGCCATAGGGAGACACTTGTCTTCTTTGGGAGGGTACTGTTTATTTTCTAGTACCATTGGCTAAATGAAAGGATTCTAAGGGAGTTACAGCACAAATCTACATGGTCAGTCTCACACGGGCCTATAGAGAGAATTATAACTTAATGTCTACATGCTCAATGTCATACGGGCCTATGGAGAAGCCAGGACTGGGACAGCTATTAGCAATCATACTGGTTATGAAGTAGATATAAATACGGATTATTTCTCAGAACCAAAGAATCCTAAATCTGCATTCTGTGAACGATTAGTGTCATGCTATTTCTTCTGTAGCTCAGGCTGGCCTCTAACTTGTGACACTTCTGTCTCAGCCTTCCAAGAGCTAGGGTTACAGGAAGCACATGCCACCACCAGGCTACTTCACTTTTCTTTCTGTTGCTGTGATAAAGTACCCCCACCAAGTATCCACTTGGGAAAGAAGATGTTTATTCAGCTAACCATTTCAAGTGTCAGTTCATCGCTGACGGAAAAGCGAGGGAGAAATTCAAAGCAGCTAGTCATAGAATAACTACAGTCAGGAACAAAGAGAAATGAACGTTGTCCTGCTTTGCTGCTCTCATTTCATCTTCTCCTGGGTTACATAGTTCAGGAGCCCCTGCTGAGGAAGTGGTGCCCTGAAAAGAGTACTGAGTTCTCCTCTATCAATTACCAAGGCAACCACCCTCAGACACGCCCTCAGGCCAACCTGACTACAACAATTTCTCAGCTGAGGCTCTCTTCTCAGGTGACTGTAGGTTGTAGTAATTTGACAATTAATTATACATTGTACACTTATTATGTATCTCTGTGCTTGTATTTGTATCTATGTGTGCATAACATGTGCGTGTAGATGTCAAATGATAACTTGTGTTCATAGGGTTTCCTCTTCCAATATGTGGGTTCTTGGTTTTGAACTCAAATCATCAGGCTTGAAACAGGAAGTGTCTGTTCATGCTGAGTCATCTCACTGGCCCACAAGTTAGTAACTAAATTCTATTAACAACCTGTTTACAATTTGATAATTCCAACCTGTTTACAATTTGATAATTCTGATACCTTCTATGTGGCTATTACATGTTACATGTCGTAAATATATCCTTTATACCCCTTACAACAGTCTTCCAAGCCAAGTAGTAGTATCTTCTAATATTAAGGAAGGAAAGGTGTCTCTAAGGCTTGAAGGAGATCATTCAAGGCAACCAGTTGCAAGAATCAGCATTGGATTTAAACCAAGGTTGCGATTCAAGAACTTCTCACCCATCTGAGTCAAGATCTCTGAACTTTTCCCAAGCTATTGACACTCCATTTGTCCCTGGCTGGGAACATGTCTTTAATGATACATTGAAGGCACAAGGAGCCCTGACATTCAAAGCTGTTTGCAGAAGAAACAAAACCAGAGGTGGGGATTAAAAGTGGATGGCCATGACTTTGATGTTGGTAGAAACTGCCCACTGTGACTAAAGCTCTTTTGAATTATTTAGACTTTTGCTTTGCAACCCATTTCAGCCTTTCCCCCTGGAAAAGGAGACCTCACAGGAGTATTTGTTATCAGTGCCAAGATGGTGTGTAATTAATAATTTGATGCAGCGTGCTCACCTGCCTCAATGTTGACTATAAAGATATTAGCTTGGCATGAAATAAATAACACGGTGCTGACTGTGTGTTAGCCTACTTTTAGAAAAGAAGCCACAGTTTATTTAATAATGGAACTGGTGATTTTTTTTTTTTTTTGCCATGTTACAGGTTAGGTTAGTGGGCCATTTATGTGGATAAGAGGCTTCTTGGTAGGATCTGAGTCTACAATGCAAGGAGAGCGAAAAGGAGGACCAGAAATGAGTGGGAAGTGGGTCTGGATCAGGCCCCTCTCTCCATGCTTTCCAGCAGGCTCTGCCTTCTCTTCTTGGCTGTGGTGACTGCAGAATGGACAAAGATTAATGAGCTAGTACTTGGGGACCAGAAAAAAAAAAAAAAAAAAAACACAGGATGGAGATTCAATCTAAAGCCACGGCCATTTACATCCTAAAAGGGAAACCTCTCAGCAGGAAGAAAAAGTGGAGCTATTTTGCATTTTAGAACACAGACAGGTGGCAAAGGACCAACTAGATCCTTCAATTACAAGGAGCAGACAACACTGCCTAGAAGCTGTGGGGGCTGGGAAAGGTTGACTGGACATAGCGATCTGAGGTTCTGGTGCTTGGCTTTCAAGCATTCACAATGTGAAAACTGTTTCTCCTGAGCCTTTCTACCTTATTCATCAGCACTATATGTTTGAACCCCTCGTCAATCTGAGCATTCAAACTCTGCTGCTTTTTGTACTTGTTTTTCAATGGTTTTGTCATAATAGGTGATGTGGAATCTAGAAACCTAATTTTATTTTTTGTTTGGTGTGTGTGTGTGTGTGTGTGTGTGTGTGTGTGTGTGTGTGTGTACACAATGCCTTTGGAGACCAGAGTAAGGAGTTAGATTCCTTGCATCTGAAGTGACAGGTAGTCTCGAGGGGCCTGATATGGGTTCTGGAAACTGAAATCATGTACTCTGCAAAAGCAGCAAGCACTCTTGACCTCTGAGGCATCTCTCCAGCACTGAATTCCTTCTCTGCATTGGTTCCTGAAACTTCAGTTTCCTTTCCCCTAATTGCCTAAAACCGCAAGGGCCATTTGGAGTCTTAGCATATGTGCTTTTATGTAAAGTGTGTCTTTAGATAATATATGTCTTTCTGTAATATTTACCTTTGCATAATAGATATCTTTATACACAGACGT
This sequence comes from Rhabdomys pumilio, assembly GCA_030674055.1. Classification (NCBI taxonomy): domain Eukaryota; kingdom Metazoa; phylum Chordata; class Mammalia; order Rodentia; family Muridae; genus Rhabdomys; species Rhabdomys pumilio. The sequence goes on along the minus strand of JANHMN010000002.1, from coordinate 85,805,229 downwards.
ATCTTGAATGGACACTCAGTCTGGACAAAACGTGCAGTTATGTTTCTACCCGCTTCTGTATCCAGCCTGGAGTTAATGGCATGCGTATTTCCAGCACGGCTGCATTTTGGCTGTAGCCCATTGCTGGAGGAACAGCTGTGACCTGTGTATCATGTCAGTGCTCAGAACACTTCTGCCTTTGCTGAACTTCAGAATTTGATTGGGGTTGGAGATGTTCGAGCACTATCTGACATTCCAAATGGGCAACCTCACTACTCAGCTTCCTGACTGCCTTATTTCAATCTCTTCCTTTCTTGGCATTCTACTCGAAGGACTGAAAAAGAAATGCCATGTAAATTAGAAGTTTCCCAGGCTCCTTCACCTCTCTCAGGCACAGGCTACGTGACTGCATATTTCTTTATAAGTCCTTGATTCTGCGACATCCCCCTAGGCCCTGAGTTTATGTATCCGGTGGGAGGGTAATAAACACACAAGCCATTTGGGAGCATATTTGCTTTCACCCCATTTCACAAAGTGCAGTTAATAAGCCTTTAATGAAGGAATGGTATGTTCTCCGTGCCTTTGTATAAAATCCAAACAGAGTCAAACACCTCCACAATGACCCAGCACAAGTGCCATGCAACTGAATACTGATGACTGAGCCTGGGAAGGCATCTCCTCTCTCAGCAGAGTCTCCAAGGTCAGGACCACTGTACCCCATAACTGTTCTCTTCATGGGGCAGTGGAAAAGAAGAAAGGGACAGCATTAGCTGTTAAGACTACAATTCGCTTGATCCAACTCAAAAGCAAACCCACTGAGCTAGAAAAATACCTCAGTAGGTAAAATGCTTTTCACAGGAACATGAGAACTTGAGTTTAATCCCTGGAGCTCATGTATAAAGCAGGACAGGTGATTTGTGCTTGTAATGGGTGCTGGGGAGGCAGAGACAGGAAGAGCCCTGGGGCTCAATAGCTAGCTAATCTAGCCAAACCAGAGAGTCCCAGGTTCCATCAGAAACTCAGTTTCAAAAAGAATACTGACAAAAGACAAATATGGATGGTTGCTGAGAAGCACATCTGAGGTTGACCTCTGGCCTCTACATGGATAAATACACATCCACATACATACCTGTACAGATATGGACAACCACCTACATCCATACATAAAACAGCAACAGCACACCACTGCTACCATAGAAGAAGCTGCAAAGAACTGTCACTCTTTTTCCTGTCACATAGGTGGCAGAGTGTCACTCAGTGAATGGAAACATGTCCCAACTCTGTCACCCACCCACCTGCTGCTGTGTGAGCCAAATGCCAGAACTGGTGGCATGCTACGCTGATGCACATAATGTATGTTAGGGTCTCATTACCACTGTGACTCTTGCAAATATTGGCAGTGTACCAGCAAGCAGATCTGGTATTTGTTTTAGGTACAGGTGTGAACTGATGGAGAATTGATTTCTGAACAAGCCCCAGAGTGGTCCCAATGGCACAGGCAGAGAGAGCTAGTAAACTGATTAGTGTCAGAGCCATTAGCCAAGCTAAAGAACGAAAAGAGATAAAAACTGCAAGCTGAATTATGTTTTCTAGCTGCTAAGTAGATAATAGGAATGAGACCAAGTGATCGCCAACCCGCCATTTGCACGCCAGCAGCCTCAACGGTGTGCAAGTCTGATTTTAAGCCACTGCTCTCTACAGAATGGCAAGTAAAACAAGCCAGGCAGGAGGTGCTCCCTCCCTCCCTGCATCCTAGCACAGACTCACATGCCCACCCCGCTGTGGTCACAAGGATGGATTTCCTGCAGGGCAGCCATGAGTTTGAGTTTTTCTGATTCCTTCCAAGCAAGGACTCCAGGAATGAGCTAGGTTTGCACCAGACAGCAGCAAATCTCAAAAATAAATTAAAGACGCAGTTGCAGGTAATTTGGCCACATCTCTGCTACTCACTGTCAAACCACGAAGCCCATCCGGCATTTACAACATCTAATTAGATGGTTGGAGAAAAGAAAGGAAGATAGACAGGAAAGAAAGGAGGGTAGATGCTACAAGGAGGGTCTGGTTCCTCCAGGAAGCTCTCTGTCACTGCCACTGAGGGAAGCGGGAGGAGCACTGAGCTCATCCTCCTTTCTCTTTGACCCACTCACCTTTTAGAAGGTGTCATCAGTGGTTTGTTACATTCTTGACACTCAGTAACATAGATGTTCTATCTAAAGCTCAACTTGAAAACCAGGAAGAAAATGGATTCCTGATCATTATGGGCCCCATGCACTGCAGACTTCACCGAAGAACTGAGATGACTCAGAAAATAGAACATTTAACCTAGCCTCCCGATAGAATACCATACTTCACAGTACGGATTTTAGAGCAGGCTAGCAATCCTTGCTTTCTCTCTCTGTCCCTATGTCCCTCTGTCCCTCTGTCCCTCTGTCTCTCTCTCTGTCTCTCTGTCTCTCTTTGTGTGTGTGTGTGTGTGTGTGTGTGTGTATGTATGTGTTTGCAGGTGCATATGTGCACATTGTCATGGAGGCCATAAATCAACCTCAGGTGTTTTTCTCAGGAGACATTCATCCTTTTCCCTGGGACAATATCTCCTATTGGTTCAGAACTAATTCGCTGATTAAGCTAGACAGGTAGGTCTCTGCCTCTTCAATGTCGAGATTATAAGTGGGTTCTAGGGATCAAATCCATGTCTTCCTGCTTACATGCCAAGCACTTCCCAATTGAGCCATCCTTTCCTTTCTTTAATGGTGTATGTCCTATACATGTGCAAATGTGTCCAGGTATGCATGCATGTGTGCATAAGGCAAAGTCGATACTAGCATCCCGCTGGTGCTCCCCATGCTATTTTGTGAGTGATGGTCTCTCAGTAACCTAGAACTCACCACGTAGGCTCAGCTGACAGAACAGTAAGCCTGTCCCTACCTCTCCAGCTCTGGTTTTGCAAGTACACACCCCAGTGATTTCTGTGGCTTTGAGGAACCACCCTTAGCACCATGTGATTGCAAGGTAAGTGATTACGGAGAGAGCTGTCCCCTGAGATCCCATAGGAAGTTCTTAATCTCTTCAAGCACAGGTTCTGTGGCCTGGGACTGAGTTACTGGTTCTGTTTCTAATATGTAAGTGGGATTAGCAGGTCAGAGTGAGTGTTTCACTGGGGAGAATCTGTGTAAAATGCTAATGAAGTGTTTGGGAAGTCACTGCTGCTCCTTGTGTCTCCTTGTCATAGTGGAAAGCTGTCATTTCTTGATCTCAAGACATGAGACTGACAGGAATCAGACAGAGTTTTGAAGTCTTTTAAGAGAAGCAAGAATGGGAGCGCAACCTGAGAGCACAACCTGATATCACTTCACTGGCCAGAAAAGGAGGCTGCAGCCACCTTGTTAAAGTCCCCCTTCTACTTTTTGATTACCACAGGGCCATCTGTCTCAGACATCAGCGGGCTCATTTCTACACAAGCTGGGCTTCCTCCCAAGAACTAGTCGATTCTTGTGAATTCAGATGAAGATGGCTTCTCCAAAAGTTAAAACTCAAGGGCAACTCCTTGAATTTAGAACTTTCACTTCGTAGCTAATATTATTTCCCAACTTGGAAGCAGTTAATAATTTACTGTGGCTCTGCAGACCACCCACCCCTGTGCGGGATCATTAATCCCTGCCCCTTTCCTCTCCCCTTACCCCTCAGGGCCCAATTTCTTCATGTTTGCTTTCCATTCAAGCCAGGCAAGAGGCAGAGTGGCTTCATCAAATAGAACAGGCTCAGATCTAAACCAGTTCCTAGGAGGCCTCAAAATCATGGGCAAATTATTTAACCATTGGCATTTTTTTGCACTGGGGATGTAGCTCAGTGGTAGTGTCTTTTAAGAAAATGTACAAGGCTGTAAATTCAATCCTGATTATGACCCCCTCCCAAAATCTTCCTTTTTCTTAACGGTTTCCTGTTAGGGAATCAGTAAGAAAGACATGGAAAATCTCTACATTTTCCTTGGAGCTATCTCGGAGAACATTGCTTTGCAATTGCTGCCATTAGGAAATGGTAGTATCAGGAACTCCACCATCCTCTGTACTCGTCACTGGAACAGCAGCGACACGCTAGTCTCACTTTCATTCTCTTCACTCTGTTCCTATTGTCTTACTCTGCTATGAATTCAAAACAAACTACAGAAGAAACAACACCTCTGAGGTCCACTTTCTTCATCTATAAGATGGTTCTCATGCCCAGTTGGATGAAAGCTGTTATCTCAGGAACAGAGAAAGCATCTTTTAAAAATAACAGCTCTGTATTAATATAATCTACACCTCCCCACAACTATCTATATATGATCTATGCTCCCTAAGAAGCACATTTGTTCTGTAAACTTTAGCCTGCTTCCTTCCTGTCTTGGGTAGAGGGGCAATAGGCATATTATTGCCCCTCTGTAGGATGTCTTAGTGAGAGCAAGGTCCTGGGTGAGCATGTCAAAAGCATAAAAGACTCAAGAGAAAAAAGGATAGCCACATGCTTTCTCCCTGGATCTGTTCTGGGTTTTTCTGTTCAAATGTGGATATTGAGCCAGAGCCCTTCAGATTTACCTGGCCTCTGTATCAACCAGCAAGGAAACATTAACTAACATATTCCCAAACCTCCATAAATTTTGGCAGTGAATTTTGATTGTATAATTTCCCTATCAGAGTTACCTTTGGCTGTTCCCCTTGTGTGGGGTCTAAATAATATCATGGCCCCTTTCCAAATTTGCATCACAGAAGGATATGTATGTTCATCACTCTCTACCTATGGATGCCACCAGGAGACAAGCCAAGGAAACTCAATGCTTTTAATCTCTATTCATAAAGCAACCCTTCCTTCCTCTTCTATTCCTTTCCCTCCCCTCCCCTCCCCCTCCCCTCCCCTCCACCCCTCCTCTCTTCCCTTTTAATTTGCTCCCACTCCCACTGTCAACTTTTCTCCAATCTGTCTCCATCTTTCTCCTACTAACGCTACCAGAAATAAATGCTACAGACAAGGGGTGGGTGCGCTGAAATATATGAAAAGACAAAGTGAAGAGAAAGAGAGAGAGAGAGAGAGAGAGAGAGAGAGAGAGAGAGAGAGACAGAGACAGAGACAGAGACAGAGACAGACAGAGAGAGACTGAGAGGCAGCCCCAGACGTGTTGAGAGCAGGGTCGGAGAAAAGCCTATACTCTGGGAGGCCATGGCTCATGGTGTTTATGCTGTGGAATGTGAGATTGGCTTTGGAAAAGTGCCAGGTTGAAATCTGTCCCCGATGTTGTAGCGTTTTTCCCACTTCAGTCCATATTTTTCCTTTTGTTTCCTATCAGGCCGTTTCGAGATTCACTTTATCCCCACCTCCCAAAAACGAAACTCTAGGTTACTTTTAAAGTGTTTTCACATTTTTATCCTTTCTGTCCTTATTTCTAACCTACATAGGGTAGGTTTATATAATATCTTCCATCCTCGCTCCTGTTTCTAGCACCTTCCAATTTAATAACTTCTGCAAATTTCATTAGCATGCAATTTACTTTCCCTTCCAGATCATTAAAACAATCAACATGAACAACCTCACCTAGACCAAGCTATTATGAATCTCTCTCCCACTTTCCCCAGATGGCGGCCGAGTGGGAACATCACCATTTATCATTATCTTTTGTTTATAATCTCTCAGCCAGGTTTCACCTAAGCGGATTAGAACTAATCTCAATGGCAAAAGAAAACTCAGATAAGTAAAACCAAACTCCAGCATCTCTCTCACCTCACAGAAGGCTAAATTTACAGCATGGCTAATGGGTAATGCTTGTTTATCTACCTCTGGTTTGATTACCCTTCCTTGTGACCACTCTCGGAGTTCCTTCTTCAAGGCTAATAGAGATTGGCCTTTGGTGAATATTTTCACAATACACCCAAGGTATTAAATCTCTTACTCCTAATTAGTAAAAGTTTCCATGGAATCTTTGTCTCCTGTAGGGTATGTGTGCATGCATATGGTGTATGCACACTTTCATATGGGCGTGTGCACCAATACATGCAAGGGTTTGCATACAAGCAAGCATGTGGAGGCCAAGGCTGGCCTTGAGCCTCCTCCTTCATTACCTGTTGTCTTATTATTTGACAGAGGGCCTCTCACTGAACAAAGAGGTGATTGACTAGGCTACACTAACTGGCCAGTGAGCCCCAGGGATTCTCCTGTCTCTTCTTTCCCAAGGGCTGGGAATATATATGCTTGTCATGGTGCCGGGTTTTTCCCATGGGTTTTGGCAATCAAACCTAGGCCCTCATGCCCCTGTGGTGAATGCCTCACCAACTAGACAATCCCCCCAATCTCTCCTGCAATATTCTTAAGCTTTAAAATGGGAAGGTACTTTGTGCAGAGGAAGCTCTTTACAAATTGTCAAAGGATTGCTTATTTAACTTTTGATGTGTATGAATCCAGTCTCCCCAAGGCAAAGGGTTTCACACCAGCCTTGGCACTTGGCGAGCATGTGCTGTTAATGATCTTCTATTTACGGCTTTAATGAGGATAAAGCAATGATTTCCTTAGGTAGGTGCCAGATTCAGAGATTGATAACCAGCCTAATCCTAATATAATTCCCTTAATAATGGCTAAAAACCACTGAAGTACCTTAATACATCAAGATGTAAATGTCTTATAATGCCCATAAACACTTCCAGATGCATAATCGAGTAATTCTACTGCCATGGAAACAAGCAAGAGATGGTATAAAAATCAATCTGGCTTCTACATCAATGATCGATCACCTTCCCCAAGATCAATTAATTTTGTACTAAGGAAACACATAATGAAGTTTCAGACCTAAGGGACAGAACACAGAACACCAACCCTGTTTCAGACTCACTCAAGAACTGGGCTTGTTTCTGTTTACATGGTGATAAATAAAAATTCAAATGTGCATCACTCACCACTTAAGATTTTTACATCAATAACAGTTTGCTACGGTATGATTCTTCCAGGCACTCTCACCAGGAAATACCTGGCTTACAGCTTGTTTCTATTTCATTCCTATGTGAACTCAGTTAATACATAACCTGTTCTCAATGACACTCAAGTCTCTATTCATTTTTCGTAGTCAACATTATAGAAAATTTATAGATAGAAAGTAAAGGATTTGAATCACATTGGGGGGGTCTAAAAATAATCAGTGGATAAAGGTGGTCCCTGCCTTGATAAACTGAGTTCAATCTCCACGTGGTAGAAGCAGAGAAGTGACTCTTGCACATGACCTCTGACCTCCACATTTGTACCATGGCACATGTACACACAAACACATATGTGCGACCTCGAAAGGCAGCCTGGTTTCTGGCCAAGCACAGGCTAGAAACCACTGGAGACCCCAGGTGATCCTAAGGGACAGCAGGCATTTCGCCATGCCAGAGACTCTAGGTTCCCGACACAGGGAGGCCAAAGCCCTCCATAGATTTGTGTCTTTCGGTTACATAGCCTCAAGCCAGATCTCCATATTAAGGAGGTGCCTAAAGGCCAGAGGGGAGTAACCAATTAAGCATTCCTTCCCAGACCCTTCACCCTGCAAAAGGTATTTAATCTTAGGCCCACCCTGAGATACTGGGGTATGGTTTCTCATCTACTTTCCGCCATGACAATAAACATCTTAAAACCATGGATTGCTTCTTTTCATTGTAATCTGCCATGGGGGACAGTGGAACTTCACCTACAAAGCCATCTTCTAATCTCCGGCAGAAGACTTCTCTGTGTTCCCAGCCACTTAGACCACCAAGTCAAGCCAAACAAGCCACCTAGTATCCATCCCCAGTACCACACACCAAAAAAGTGGGGAAGAGTAACACATAAGAATATGTCCCAAGGCCAGGCAGTGGTGGCACATGCCTTTAATCCCAGCACTTGGGAGGCAGAGGCAGGTGGATTTCTGAGGTTGAGACCAGCCTGGTCTACAGAGTGAGTTCCAGGACAGCCAGGGCTACACAGAGAAACCCTGTTTCAAAAAACCAATACAAAACAAAACAAAAAACAAAAAATCCAAACAAACAAACAAACAAACAAACAAACCCAACCAACCAACCAAAAAAGAATATGCCCCAAAGGGAACACATCAGTTAAGGAAATATTGTCACTAAATTTGAAACTCAAAAGCAAATTGTCAAGGTGGAAAATGATGTACAGGCTTACTCTGGATGTGATTCATTCAAGTTTTTCTCAAGTTGAACCTACTTTGTGATAAGCTTTGCAGTTTCCTTCAACTGAAGGAGACAAAAAGGAGCTTAGAGGAACCTCACATACCAGGAAGTCATTTTGAACAGGAAGGGATTTAAGGGGCACCCTCACTTCCCAGCACTGGGGCAGAAAACTGCCTATAAGGGATCATTCCTCAAGAAAGGATGGAGCCTCAGGGGCAATATGATCACACAGTGCGTGCCTGCAAATTTACTGTTCCTTTTTATGGCTTTCTATAAAGTCCCTTCACACAGAATGGCAAAGCAACGCCCCATTTATGCAGCATAAAAATTAAGTGACTAATGGGTTATGTCCAATGGACTCCTACCCACTTACAGATGAAGGAAACCTCAGATTTTAATTCGTTCAGCTCAAGGGGACAAGAGAATATCATCACCTACCTAGCAACAGCTTGAAATGAAATTTCTTACTATGCAAAAGTGAACCGTGAAAGGTACCCATATGTCTTCAAGGGCTTTGTAACCCCATGGCTGGCATAATCCAGGAAAATCCGAGGTCTGGAGACTCATCTCAGCCCTGACAGCACTGGCTTCTGAGGTGGTCTCCCGCAGCCAATTACTTCCCAGCATCATCCTCCACAAGAAATGGTCTAAGGAACAAACCAGCATGGGAAACCCCAAGAACCCAGAAATAGCTTCTTAAAACTTGTCTTCAGTGATACAATCAGTACATCACTGCCATATTTGAATTATTTTTGGAATTACTGATAGATAGCACATTTAATATCATTGTAGTGAGATGAGAGTCTTGTTATACAAAAGGACAATCCAGTCCCAGTTCAGAATGGAGCACTCATGATACCACGGGAAACAGCTGTGAACAAGACACTTACTATGCAATCAGGAGGGTCTGTATTCAAGTTCTTAGAGATATATAAATCTGGGTACAGCTCATTCCTGTAATCTAAGCACTCCTAAAATGAGTTGGGTGGTAAAGACAAGAGACCACTAGGAAGCTGGCAGGCCAGATAGCCTTACCTACACAGCAGATAACAACAGTGGGACCCTGAATCCTGCCTGAGGTAATGGAGGAGGTGAGGAATGGCATCTGAGGTTGTTTTCTGATCACTGCAGATATGCACTGGTATGTGGCCCCTGCACTCATATACAAACACAAAGACACATTACATACATGTGCACACATCATACAGTATATACATATACATAAGATTACATATAAAAGAAAAACAGAGGAGTGGATACTTTTTCTCCTGGCCTTCTTTCTTTTTCTATGACTAATTAAGCACTCTGATCAAAAGCATTTGATCAGAAATGGTTCATTTCGGTTTATAGGTTACAGTCCATCACTGAGAGAAGTCAAAGAAAGAACTCAAGCAAGAAATTGAAACAGAAACCATGGAGAAATACAACTTGCTACTTCTCAAGAAGATCCATGCTTAGCTAACTTTCTTATACATCCTAGGATGGTTTAATTAGGGAATGGTGCTGCCCAGAGTGGGCTGACCCTGTGCATCAATGACCAATCAAGACAATCCCTCACAGACATGTCCATGGGATAATCTGAATTGGGCAATCCATCAATTGAGATCCACTCCACAGGTGACCATAGACTATGTCAAGTTGACAGCTAAAACTAGTCAGGACTCTTTTAAGCAAAGGAGCCTGTTGTACATTTCTTCTAGAAAGACTCGATCAATTAAATGAGATTAATTAAGTTTGGAGCACCCGTCACACGTGCAGATAAATACAAATCAGAGATGTGATACAAGTGGTGCTTGCCTGCAAGGCATTTTTATTCTTTTAGTGAACAGAGATGACAAATGAAGAAAATGAATAAAGGAAAAGCGATTACCTCAGGCCTTAACACAGGGCAGCAGAGAGATGAGCTGGTGTCAGCCAGAGAAAAGGAAAGGAGTGATAGACCTTCTGCTATGAAGGACTCCCAGCCTGTGCAGGGATAAATGTGAACCCAACATTTAAATTTCATTGCATGTATTTATTAACATTTGTGCACATCTCTGTCTCGCTGCTTGTGAACAGCTCAGAGGACAATTTGTGGAGGTCAGTTCTCTCCTACTATGAGGCTTCCAGGGATGGAACTCAGACCACCATTTATAAAGGAGGTGACTTTACCCATAGAGCCATCTCAGTGTCTCAAAATCCCACACTTAAACATGACATTCAGGCAGCACATGGAAGATGAAGTCAAAGGGATAAGAAATTCTAGGGTATACTCAGCTATGTAGCAAGTCTGCCTGGGCTACATGAGACTCTTCGATGTCACTGTACAACATGTATGTTTTGTCCAGTGAGCCTGTGTCCCATGATGTAGGTATGAAAGAGCCTTAAAATACACTCTGATGCTTCACATGATTCACTTTATCTAAATTCTACCTTGTGAGCATCCTGAAGACTCCCATGGAGTCATCTCTGTCTCACTGTGTTGTCTCTGCTTATCCTCAGAGGTGCTTCTGCCGCTTGGGATGCTCGTGTGATGCTCCTGTGATGACGTGTCTCCCGGTGATGACGTGTTTCCCTGTACTGGACCTTTATCAGGCTACAATGTCTAGCCTGATGCTGCACCACATCCACCTGATCCAGCATGCAACATGTAATGATGAAACAGGGAAATCAACAGGCCCTCCTCTGAACATGCCAATCATTTATTTTCATAGTGATTTTCTACTTTAGGCAGTTCTGGAATAAATCCGAGTGTCATAAGTAGTGCTGACCCAACTGTGCAGAACACATCACATCAAGTGGCTCCCTTTGAGTTATATTTTGTTGGCTCTTTAAAAAAAAAAAAAAAGTCTTTCTGCTTCATCAAAATTTCCGCTCTACCCAGTCTCTAGTGAACCCCCTCCAAACCTTTCTTTTCTCATGAGTTCATCAATTTCTGCAAATGAGTGAGCGCATGAAGTGTTGTTTATCTTTTTCTACATGGCTTATTTCACTTTGTGTAATGACCTCCACACTGTTTCATGCTGGCAAAAAAAATCCCAGGATTTTGGGGTGCTGAGTTATTATTCTCTCGTGTTGCATCATCACATGGCATTCATTATCCAGTTACTCATGGAAAGACATCTAGGTTGATCTTGCACCTTAGCTACTGTCAGTAATGCTGCAATAAACAGTGCGAGCATGGGTGAGGAAGATGTTTATTGTAATTTTATTACAGTATAATGCCTTGAAAGGGCAATGAAAACACACTATATAGAAAGGTAAACTATCCTATCAACCTACAAGAATCAAAAGCCCATGGTAGTGGGTCTACCATGAATGGCATATGTCAGTCACAGACAAGGAAATCCCCCTTGGTTCACCATCAACAACCAGCAGTGAGAAGGCAGTAGAAAGTAAGCGGTGCTAACAAAAGTAAGATAAAATATTTGATAAAAACATTGCATTTTGCCTTCAGGGCTTCAGTCTTGATGGTTTTTATAGTAATTATTTACAGCAAAGTATATTAATTTCTTCTATATGTAACTACTATCTTCTCTGCCAATTCTATCAACAAACTATTCACTCCTAAAAGAAATCACTTCTCTGTTGTGTTCTGTGGCTGGGAAAGCTGAGACAAGAAACTCTTAAGTTTAAAAGCCATCCTTCCCCTGACAGATGCATATCCATTACTACAGTGAACACCACACAACTATATCTCATATGCAACTCATATATGAGTTGTCTCATAACTCACATATCTCAACTGTATCTCATTAACAAGTACCAACCTTAGAAGAAGATAGGCCAGATTTTAGTCTCAAACTTACTCTGTGAAGTACAATGAGGACATACCATACAATGTTTTCACTGTCCATGTCCTTGAATGCAAAATGAACAAAGGCTATTGGCCAGCCCGATAGCACAGGCTGGCCATAAGATTCCAAGGACATGAGGTGTGTGAAAACCTCAGCTAGCTCTCAGTAGCCAAATGGAAGATAGAAACTTTACAACCTCAGAGCTATCTGCAAACATCTCAGGGATGTGGATCTCTGTCCCCACTGATAATGATTTATACTGCATTACACACATCATGTGAGTCAACCTTCAGGGGCCTGGGCAATACATGTCTGGAGGCAAGTTGGGTATTTACTTTGACATCCAGCAGCCAGGAAGATATGGTTACACCATGATCTTCCAATGCACAGATCCCATGGGTGTTTCAGTATATCCACATGGATGCTACCCTAGATCGTTGGTTCCAGCCCGCCTCACAGACTCGTTTAAACATCAATTTAATAAAAAGACTTTCTTTATATAGCTGGTCCGGGCAAGTCTGATTTCTTTCTTACCATACCTTTTCATCACAGTATCTCTTGATTGGCCAATGTATCTAGTTTATATATTTAATATTACAGTTATTGTATGGTTGTGGGAGATGTGAGTGTGCTTTGCCATGCATGCCACAGATGACATGTGGAGGTCAGAGAGCAAATCTGTAGAGTCGGTTCTCTTTCCACCTTTACAAGGATTCTGGGGATCAGACACGGGTCATCGGGCTCGAAAGAAAAGCACCTTTACCTCCTGCAGTCTCTCCAGCCTGATAAAAGTCTTTTTTTTTGTGAAGACTTTTGAGATAAGCTTTGTGAATTTAAAAGAAATACAGGGGTATTCTGGGTCATCCTATCTGGTTTCAAAGTCACAGCACAAGGCCAAGGCAGTGTGTTCAGGATGATAACACAGGAGAGTGTACGTCTACCAGCATTAGATCCCTGACACAGCCCTTCCCCCAGTGCCTGCCACCTGCCTGCTCCCAGACCCTTCTAATCCCTGATAGTGACCAATCTGCTCTGTGTTTCCACCTTTCCTGTGACCTCAGGACTCCTACAGATATATAGTTGTGGTGCATATGCAGACTATACTAGCTATATGAGGACTATGGAGGACTAATTCTGCAATAAGGATCATTCTGCTGAGATACATGTGGGAGGTGATTGGATCAATAGTTCACTCTTCTTTTTTCTTTTTACTTCACATCCCATGGTTTGTAGAACTATTTACCTTCGTAAACACATCTGCCTTATTACTAATGACTGGCTAATATGCATAAAGCATCTATCAACATTAACAAACAGGTTTTGGTGTGAACACAAATTTCCAAAGATCAGGAATTAACACTTAGGAAGCCATCTGCTAGGTTCTGTGATACTCAGATGTTTTGTTTTGATAGAAAAAGCCAAACTTTCTCCAAAGCAGTTGTGGAGTGTACCATTCTCTCCAGTGAAGCTTAAGAAATCTAAACTCCCCACATCCTTGTCGGCTTAGATAGTCATTGTGAGTGTGTGGAAGGAGAGTTTTTACATGCATGTGTAGGTACATAGGTGCAAGGATACTTGAATATGTGTATGTTTATGTCTGGTTGTGTGCATGTGTGCATGTGGGTGCAAGTACTCACTGTGGCCAGTAGAGGGAGACAGAGCCACAAGCATTAGAATTACAGATGGTTGTAGGTCACCTAGTGTGGGTCCTGGGAACTGAACCGGGGTCCTCTGTGTGAGCTGCATGTGTTCCTAACCACCCAACCATCTCTCTAGCCCTCTGATACTATGTTTAATGGCAGTCACCCTGGAATGTGTGCCCTGATATGGAACTGCTCTGCTGTTTTCATATCATCTAATGATAATGAACATCTCAGTCAGGCACCCGCCATCTGAGCATCTTCAGTGAAACAGTGCTTTATGCCTTCTGAATCTTTTCTAACTAGTATTTAATTGCTATGTTTACAGCATTATTTTAGAAATCAGCCTTTTCTTAGTCCACTGATATTCAAGAGTTTACCTTCAATCTGAATTTTCTTCCTTTGACCTGGTTATTTTGTAGAGCAAGTGAATTTTTTTTTAAATAAATATATGATAACATTCAAGTTAGTGCTTTTTTTTTTTCTTCTGTGAGTTGAGTTTTGTTTGTGTGTCTTGTTTTTTCATTTTTGGTTGTTGTCTCTTGGAGGCCTTCTCCTTTCTAAAGGGAAACAAAGGGAATGGTTCTGGGAGAGAAGGGAAATGTGGGAAGCTGGGAGGAGTGGACAGAGTGGAAACTGTAGTCAGGGTGTGGTGAATAAGAGGAGAATCTGTTTTAAAGAAACCCAAGACCTTATTTTTATTCTCTAAACATTCCATAGTTTTATGTTTTACACTTAAATTGGTGCCCTGTTTTGAGTCAGTCTACCCTTGTGTAGCTGAGGATTGTAGGTCTAGTCCATCCATTGGCTTTTCCAGCTGCTCCTGACATAAGGGAAAAGGTGACCTTTCCTCTCATTAACTCCTCTTCCACCTTCATGAAAAATCAACTGGGCACGTGCAAGCAAATCTATTTTGGGTTTCTGCAGTCTGTTTTATTAGGCTAAGTTTCCATCTGTCTGCCAGAACCACACAGTTGTGATGGCTGTGACTATACAAACACTGTTCATGAAGTCTCATTCTTCCTGTTTAAATTGCATTGTCAAATCAGCCAGTTCATTTAACTCCACTGCCTAACTATTTGCCTTGTAGAATAACTATCCCAAGCTTTTAAAAAAAAAAATCATACTGGGATTGTGACAGACTAGCATTGAACAATTTTGTCAGATTGGGGATAGCAGGTACTTTTGCTGCTTGTTCTGATCCATTAATGTGGTAAATTCCCTAGAATTACAGACATTAATGAAGCCCTGTAGCTGTCAGCCTCTAAGTTCTGTTTTGTTAAATACTTTCCTATCTTAGTATTTTTGTTTTAAACTCTTAATTATCTTTATTGCAATTTGAATTTTGGGTAATAAAGGCAATGTGATTGGAAAACTAAGCCCTTCCTGGCTCATAGGTATGCAAAAGAATCTGGCCGAAATTGCTCAAAAGCTAAGGTCCTCTTTCCTCTGGGAAGATATTTATTCTCTCCTCTGGGAAGATATATATTTAACAATAAGGCATATTGCTTAATTGTATAATTTCCCGATATTTTCTTTCCTAGCTATTAGAGAGCATATTTGTTGTATACAGTGATGGGTTTCATGAGGGCATTTTCAAACTGGTAGGTGCATCATGTGTTTTGGCCATATCTGCCCCTCAGCTCTGTCCTTCGCTCGCTCTCCCCATGGCTCCTTCCTTTCCCCTAAGATTCTTACTTTTGACTTCTTTTTAAAATAGTCTTTCCCACCCTTCCCCCACTCCTTTGGCTATGTACATATATGTATAAGCATGTGTTGGGAGGTACCTGCAGAGGCCAGAAGAATGTGTTGAATCCTCTGAAGACAGAGATGCAGTTGTGAGCAGCCTGATTGGTTTGCTGGGAACTGAACTCAGATCCACTGGAGAAAGAAGTGCTTGTAACCACTGAGCAATCCTCCGGCCTCTCAGTTCCTATTTTACATTGACCTATGAGTTTTTGTGTCTATATAGCATCAAGGATCCACAAAGGAGAGAGAAAATGAGATATGTGTCTTCTGATTATGATTTATTTTGCTTAATAACAACTCCATTTCCCTCAATTTTTCTGCAGGTGACATAACTCTGGTCTTCTAAAGGCAGACAGAGACCTCACTGTGTGTGTGTAACCATGCCTACTTTACCTTCCTCTCTGCTCACCTGTTCTTTTAGAGTCACAGGAACTATCAAATAAACTGAGTTTCTATGTGTTAGAGGTTTACTTGGTGCTCTCTGTCGTATCCAAACCTCTCCACTTCATGGTTTGCAGACAGATTTTATAATGAAATAGTTAATTGGACTTCATCAAAAGACATGTGGAGTGGTCATTTCTTCTCCAGCCTGTTGCTGTCCTGTATCACACTGGTTTAAGGTTGATGGTTTTACTGGTAGCATCTCTAGAGTGAGCCTCCATTTATTCACACAACTCTTTGTACGTTTAGCTGAATTTAGGGGGTGGATGCTTTCTTGCCATCTGCTACATAAAACACAGCTTTACGGTCATGAATATCAGGGTTTCCAGTTCAGCTTCGTTTTCTTTTCTACTCTTCTCTTTTCCACTGTCTGTGTGACTTTATTTTCAGAGAAATATCAGCTCCAAAAATGAACTGAGAACCACTGTTTGCCCTTGCCATTTGGAGGAATCCTTTGATGAATCCCTCTGGGTGAAGATTATTTTGGGGAAACTTTGAAGTCATGTGCCCTCAATAGTTAAACAGACACTCAGATAATTCCTTACCTATGCAGGTATCTCCGCCCTCGAATTTCTGTCCTGGTGTGGCCTCTCCTTTTACTTTGTCAATTTGTTAGAGACTTGAAAGTGTTCGTCATTATTTTTTTCCCAAAGCAGGCCTTTCTGTTTATTAATTTTCTGCATTTGCCATGTTTCTTATTGCAACAATTTCTGAAGATGTCAGTAGAAATTATCCCCTCTTTTTGGAGGGACAGGTTTCTTTTTGCCTGATGCCCTAACTTAAAAAAAAAAAAATTTTTTTCTTTTTCCTTAGAAAACCTCTTCTAGTTCCCATTTCAGGTAGGTTTTTTGGTGAGTACTTACTTTTTTCTCGAAGGATTTCTGTTGCTGTTAAATATAGATTTGTGACAAGCATTTATTTTTACCTCTTGAAAAATCCCCTGTTCCTTCACTGCATTGAAAGCTTCTCATGGGAAGTCTGTTTTTCTAGTTGTTTCTTCTCTAGAATGGTTTTCCCTGCCTTGTGACCACACACAACAGGTGTTGTTGTTGTTGTTGTTGTTGTTGTGATTGTGGTTGTTATTGTTTTCATTATCTTCCTTTTTCAGAAGTTTTGATGTCTCCCATCATATTCCATACTGTTAAACCTTGTCTGAGGTTTATTCAGTTACTGGAACCTGTGTATTTCTGTTCAGGGATTTTATTTGTACTTAGCAATAAGACAGGGTAGAGTGTCTATTTAATTTCTCTTGGTATTGACTTATTACTTTATTTTTAATGACTTATTTGCATGTCTGGCAACTGGGTGTTCCTTCAGTGAACTGTGAGATCCATGAGGAAAAACAAAAACAAAAACTGCCTCATCCATTTTCCAGTGTATCCCAAAGCTCAGCTTAAATTGTGATGGATGACGGCTGGTCAATGCACACTCTTAGTGTCTGAGTTAACAAACGGAAGCTGTGGAGTTCACAGTCGAGCATTTCACAGTGGAGCATCCCACAGTCAGACCTTGAGAATCGGATGCATATCTGAAATTAGGAGCACTGTCTGGGGTGGTCCGCATAGCCTCCATAGGGAACCACAGCTTAAGGTAAGGCCCCAAGCTGAGCTTGCCAAGAGATCCAGGTCAGCATAGAGGTCTGGGAGCATCTAGGGACTGGAATCTAAGGATCACTGTGGATGATCTGCTTCCTCAGACTCTTTCCATATCCAATGAAAATGAAAGGGGTCTCCTGGCAAACCCAGGGAAATCTGCATTTGCAGATGTACATTCAAAACAAAGGTTTGAGCCAATGGGCGAGGAAACTGTCACAAAAGGCACTGTGATGGATCAGGTAGCTGTCAGAGCAGCTCTGCCCTCGGCTCATGCATTTTAAAACTCCATGACAGTGCTCCTGTTTACCCAGTGCTGGGCCATTAATACAGTCAGCCCAAGAGGCAAGCAATTTTAATATTAATAGGCTCTTTATGAGATTCTAATAACAAAGTCCTAGCTTCCTTGTGTTTCCAGACACGGGGGGTTAATTACTTCAAACGGGCTGGCAGGGAAAAGGTCAAATTTTAATGCTGACCTTAACAGTTTGGGATAAATATAAAAAGGTAATAACCCATTTTAAGCCATGGTGCTCACAGTCCTTCACAGGCTGAGAAACTGTCACATGATGTCCAACCTGTGCATGACATCCATGGATGCTCAGAGTAGTCGCACACCCAGTCATTAGACAGTGTGAGCCTTAGTCACTTTCAACTAGATTTGTGTACGCAGAGATAAGAGCAAGCTAGCTTTTCTAACCCCCTCCGTGTGTGTGTGTGTGTGTGTGTGTGTGTGTGTGTGTGTGTGTGTGTGTGAGAGAGAGAGAGAGAGAGAGAGAGAGAGAGAGAGAGAGAGAGCATTCACACATTCAATGTGTGTGCAGGTTCCCATAGAGGCCAGAAGAAGGTGTGAGATCCCCTGGAGTTAGAGTTACAGGTGTTTGTGAGCCACCATGTGGATGTTGGGAACAAAATTAAGCTCTCTGGAAGAGCCACTGGTGTTCTCAAACACTGAGGCACCTCTGAGCTCACTGCTGCTTTGCTTTCCTCTTTGATGCTAAGAAGTTTTCCAATCTTCCAGCAGGAGCTTCCAAAAACTTTGTGGTGAAAAATAGTATCTATTATTTGAGATTCTGGCTTCTGTGCTATATTAAAAAAAATAAAAACTATCTGTGGCTTTAACAAAAAGCCTCATCCAGGCCACTCAGGTGGCCAAGGCAATGAGGTCACAAGTTCAAGACCTGTCTGGGCTACTGAATGAGTTGAAGGCCAGCTTGGGTAGCAGAGGGAGATCCTGTCAAAAAATTAATTAGAAAGTTAAATGAAAGCTGTGGTCATAGGCCAGTGGTAGAGCACCTGTTTAGCATGTGTGGTCTTTAGTTCTGTTCCTACTGCTGGAGAGATGGTGAGGGGGACTGGAAATTTCCATGATCAGATTCTCTTAATACCTCGAAAAGATAAAAAGCCCAGAAACACTCCCAGCCGTAAGAAAGGGCATCCGTAGCACAAGGCTGGTCCTGGGACTGGAGTCTATTGTGATATAGGAGACTGCTTATTTGAATACATCATTAAGAAGAATGGATCTAAGGTGTTTTCTGAAAAAGGTGGCCCTACCTTGTTACAGTGAGCACTGTAGGGTTCTGTGGAAGCAGCTGATAGGGTACCGGACATTGTTGCTTATTAATCTTTGGCCCAAAGGCTTCTGAATCTCTTCTCACCACTGCCCCACATTTTGTTTCTTCCTTTGGTTCTTACAATCTAACTAGAATCTACCACAGCCATGGCTTCAGTCTCATATATGCATCTTCCTTATCCATAGCAACTGGGATGCTTCTAACACCATTGACTTAGCCTGCAAGCAGCTGCCATTTTCAGGTGAACCCACAGAGATGGGCTAGGTTTACTAAGTAACAAATAGTGCCATAATCTTGGAGCCAGGTGGTAGCAAAGGCTAATTTCTGACTTAGGTCATTGTTCCACTGGAGTCTTCTTTATCATATTCTCTACATGGCTTAAAGTGACACAGAATTGACTCTCTGGTCTGTTCACAGAAGTCTGGAATCCTTGATTCATTAAACTTCCAAGCTAGAAGCGACCTGTTTCCCTCTCTCAACTTTCACTGTCTAGAATAAGTTGCAGGTTGATAAAAGATTCTTAAATAGTTGAACAACAGCAAGATCTTTGCTTCATAACAAACATCAGATGACAGTGAAATATTCCCTAAGGAAGAGTAAATCTATTATGAAGCCACAGCTCTGTGGTGAGGGGAGGAAGACTGAGTGTTCTCAGAGGGAAAGGAGAGCGCAGCTCATGTAGGGACAAGCAGAGAGGTGATGTCATCATGGAGGATTCTGGGAAGTCAGTTGCGCACAGCTGAAGCAAAAAAATACCAAGAAGAGAGTGGAGAGAAGAAAGCCTCCCTGATCTCAGGCACCAGAGAAGACATTACAGACTCTTACATACCTCACAAAAAAAGATGTCTGGAAAATATGATTGCAGGGATACTTCAGAATTTTAAAGGGATGTCTCAAATGTCTCATCCTTTGGCAGTCAGTGTGTCGAGCTCTTCAAAATGAGATAACAAGTTGGGGAAATGAAGTTAAGCACTTGTGGCCTTCCTATGAGGGCTTGTGGTGGTCTGAACAGGTTTTATCCCCATAGATGTATGTGTTTTAATGCTGGGTCCATAGGGAGTGGGGCTATTAGGAGGTGTGGCCTTGTTAGAGTAGGTGTAGTCTTGTTGGAGAAAATATGTCACTGTGGGGATGAATTTTGAGGCCACCTACGTTCAAGCTCCACACAGTGTGGAAGCCAGTCTCCTCCTGGATGCATTGTGGTTTAAGATGTAGAACTCTTGGCTCCTCCAGCACCATGTCTGCCAGGATGCTGCCATGGTTTCCACTATGATGACAATGGACTAAACCTCTGAAATTGTAAGCCAGCTCCAATTAAATGTTGTCCTTCATAAGAGTTGCCTTGGCAATGGTGTCTCTTCACAGCAATGAAATCCTATGACAGGATTGGAGTTCAGATGCCCAGAACTCACGAAAACTGTGGGTGAGAAGGGTGTCTACTTATAATTCCAGCAATAGAAGGCAAAGTCAGGGGATCACCAGACCAAGATAGCTAGTGAGACAAGCTATATTGTCTAGCTCTTGGTTTAATTGAGAGATCCTGCCTCAATCAATAAAGTGGAAGAGATATGGAAAATGACCCTCAACACCAACCTTGGGCTTCCACATGCACATGCACACATGCGCACAGATACCCCCACACACGTGCTCACACACATATACACACAACACAAACATGAAAATGGCGATGAAATAAATAATAAAATAAGATGTCAATTTAGGGTTCAGGGAAGACAAACGGTGTTTGGAAAAAAAAAACAAAATGACAGCATATTCATTTTAGGGTTCCTAGTACCCGGTGGGCATAGCATGGCTCCCAAGTCACTTTTCTAATCGTGACTACTGAAGGAGCTAAAGGGAAAAATAGTTTTCACCTTGGGACCATCAGTCCATAATTCAAATGCAGTGACTGAGCAAGGATAGCCTGGATTTAGACTGAGAGCTAAGGTCAAAGGAGGCTGATTTTTTTTTTTTTTTATCAGAGATGTTCCTACATGTGGGGCTTAGAGTTCTTCTCATTATACACTGAACCAATGCTCACTGGACACTCGGCACACATTATGGAATGACCTGCAAACTGGCAGCTTAGCTGGAGACAGAAACTGATGAGAACATAGATGTAGCTACAGATATAGACATAAACATAGAGATGTATGCAGCCTTTTGTCTTCTCTGTGAACCTGTTTGTCTCTTAGAATTTTCTGGAGACATCGCTTCTAGCCAGTGGCCAAGCCACTGAAGAAGCAGGAAAGAATGACTACTGTAGAAGCCAGGTCAGGACAGCGTGTGCAAAGGTCTGTGATAGGGATGAGTATGTCTGAGGACCTCAGAGGACCAAGTCATCAGTGAGATCTGAGAACAGTGAAAAATTCTGGAAACTATAGCTGAGAAAGTCCAAATGACATCTGCCTTCTGAGAGTCTTGAGGGGAGGGGGACTATCAGGAGGTTCATATTTCATTGTTCATGTGTGTGTATGCATGTGTAGAAAGGAGTGTGAATTCATGCATGGGGCTGCCTCAGGTATACTTGAATGTATGTGGGAGCCAGAGGTTCATCTTACGTGTTGTTCCTCAGGAACCATTCACCTTGTTTGCTGAGACAGCCTCTCAGTCTTCTCAGTTAGATTTCTCTCCTTAATCTCAGTTGGCTGGCCAGCAAGCTCCAGGGATCCTCAAATCTCTGCCTCTCCAGTCACCTCACATTTTATTTAAAGTAAGCACTTGATGGTCTGTCATGTACCCATTCCCTGAGCTTCATGTTAGGATTTGTCAATGGGTTTCCAACCTAACAACAGTGTAATCCAGAGGAGGACTCCTGCTTTGAGGACGCTGATTATCTATCACGCATTCTTTATGCAGGATACTTTCTCTGGGACTAAGTTTGGCTGCCTCTCATGGGAGTGACAGTTCAGGTATGAAAGGTATGGCTTCCTTGGATTTATTTCCCCAACCTTCACAGTAAAAACAAATACTCTAGCAACCAGAGAGTGATGCTCATAAGATGGTCCACTCAAACATTAGAAAGTCAAGAAACCCATATTTGAGAAGAGGGTCAAGAAGCTGAGAGTTGGCATATGTAATTGCTAGATGGTATGGAGCTGGAGGGACTGATCAGTGCTTAAGAGTGTGAGCGGCTCTTCTAGAGGACTGCAGGTGTTTGGTTCCCAGTGCCCAAAACACTTGGCTTGCAACTGCATGTAAGTTCGGCTCTAAGGCATCCAATGCTTTCTTCTGGTCTCTGTTGGTACTACAGTCAGGAAGGCATGCACACATGTGTGTGAGAGCACATGCTTTCTCTCTCTCTCTCTCTTACACACACACCATTTAAAACATATTTTTACAAACAATAGTCTAAGACAATTGACTTGACGGAACTCCTTCTCTTTATTTGAGCCTACCTTGGGAATAGAGTGCTGTCTCCCTGGGTGACTCAAGCAGACTTAATTCCTAGTAATCCTGTAAGAGTGGATGTTGCTGGCAGCCACTGTTATTGCTAGCCCTTCTGGTTCCAACTTTCTCCTTCAGAAGTGGCATTTGGGGACAAATTCACTGAGCTTGCAGATGGAGTGTAGCTTTGAGCGTGAAGACATAGAGATATTTACTAAACCATGGCAAGGCACTTTGTGTGAGATAATGACAAATTTACAAACAAAAAGAAAACTCTCCAAATTATAGACACAAATGGGATGACGAAAACATGCCAGCCAGGAAGTGAGCAGATACTGGCAGACACTCCCAGCTCCAACGATAAAGAGAGGAAAAGAAAGAGGAGGAGAAAGAAAAAAGGATTTTTTTTCCTTATAGAACTGGGCACGAGATAAGCCACATCTGTCACAGTGGGAGACAGATTGCAGAAAAAGAAAAAAAAAATCGAGAGAAATGGTTTCATAGCTGGAGGCTATGCTACTCAGTCCAAATTGAGTGATTACAGAAATGTAAGTCCAGTAAATTTGTTGGTTTGGTTATTTTCTCTCCCAACCAACTGAATGCTTTTACCAAAGCCGTCCTTTTCTTATCTTCCCATAGAAACATAAATACCTTCTCCCTGCCCCTCTGTACTGCTGGAAGAGTTGCATTGGGAACGCTAGGCTAGAGCTATTCCAGGAAAGACTCGGGTGACAAAGGACTTGCACACAAATAGATTTAAGAACAAGTGCTGTAGCAGTCAAAAGTTTGCCACTGTAACCCTGAACAGAATCTTCTTTATAGAAGCCCTCCCTTGCTTCCTAGTACAGGTACATAGACTTCCTGTCTCCAATTTCCCCTCTTTCAGACTGAAGAGCTGTTTTTCTTGAGCGTGTGAGTGTCTCTACCCACTCTGTGTCTAAAGAAGGCTCTGTGGTGGTAATCTTGATTGTCAACTCTGGGGACTTAGAATCATTACAGGGATAACTTTCAATAGATGTTGGTGAGAGAGTTTCTAGATTAGGATAGTTAAGGTGGGAAGATCCATGCTAAATGCCAGGGCACTAGCCTGTGTGCCAGGGGTCATGGCCAAATAAAAAGGAGACAGCAGGCTGGACACTAACACTCAGCTCTCTGCTTCCTAATGTGGGTGCCACATGACTGGCTACTGCAAATTCCTATTATCATGCCTTTTCTGAAATGGTGTACTGTACCCTCAAACTGTGAGCCAAAATACAGCCTTCTTTCCTCAAGTTGCTTTATTAAGTCTGTTGTCACAGCAACAAAAGCATGCTACATTTCCCTCAGCCCATTTACCTCCTCCACACCATGCACGTAAATATATATTTTGACCCTAGATGGCCAGCTTTACTTCCTCATTATGCAGGGCTGTAGAACAAATGCTTTCGCAGATAAAGGAACCCAGATGATTCAAGGAAAACCAAAGGTGAACACGACTTGACCTTTGCCTACCAAGACATCATTAGGTGTCCTGTTGTCGCCACTGAAGCTTGACATAACAAAGAATTCACTGCCATCATCTCTGTCATGATTCTTCCCAGAACCTGACATAAAACAGGCTTAATGAAAGACTGAAAAGTACATAAAATCAATGTGGGAAGGAATGTGTCAATCTTGTTGACAGGTAAACAATGGCAGTGCATATTTCCAACCAGTTCTCACAAGACCTTGCTCAGGAAACGCCAGGTCCAACAATACAGGTAAAGGAGAAAGTGCCTAAGATCCATGCATGTCTGTGCAGGAGCGTGTGTGTGCACATACACATGGAGACTAGAAGCCATCATGCCATATCTTCTTCTATTACTGAACCTCACTGGAGCTGACTAAATCAGCTAGACTAGCTGACCAGTTCTCTTTCCTGCCGAATGGAATGTGGATACAATCAGACATTAAGCTGCCATCTTGCAACCAAAAGGTAGAGCCCAACTGTTGAGGACAGGGGAATTTCTTAACAGAAAAGCTGTCCATGCATCTCCGTCCTACCGCCCTTTGCATCCTTGGATTTCACCTTGGACAGCAGAGAAGGCAACTTCTCACTTTTCTCTACTTCTTTGCTCATTTGTATTTTTTTTAATTGCAGTGCTGCTGGAGATAGAAGACAAGGGTTTATACGTCTATTTCTCACGCACATTTTCAGACCAAATTCTTGCTATTTCTTCATGCAATCAGGCCTAGTAAATGCCAGGTTAGCCTCAAACTTTACATGCAGTGAAGTCGGCCTTTTAACTTCTTAGGTTTTTGTATCTACCTCCTGAGTCTAGACATATGAGCTACCACACCTGATTTACAGAATAGTAGAATTGAACCCAGGGTTTTCTGTATGCTATGTAAATACCCTACCAGCTAAGCCATATCCCAGCCCTGATCTTCCCTAGTAAAACCAAGATTTGCCTGAGTTTTCTGCTACTTGCATACTAATAGCTTTCCTTGATCTAACAGGTACTCTACATGAGACTCAAGTGAAATGTCTGATAGATGCCAGTAGAGGCTCTATCTGCCCTAGGACGAAGATAATCCACAAATGGCCCCTACCAGTTCTGTGTACTTCGTGATCAGATGGCTCTCACAGGGCAACTAGGAACACCAAACAATCACATTGACAATAAATCTGCATGATACTGGAGCAGAAAGCAGCCAGCAATATCCTTTTCCTTAGACCCACTGTTGGGGCTCTAGAGAATCACAGCACAAACAACCTTTTTCAATATTTAAAAAAAAAAATCTAAAAGATGGCATCATAGCTGCCAGAGACATTGTTTTTTGTTAAAACACAAACTCTGGGGATGTGCCAGGGGATTGAGCTCTTTCTGGACAGGAAGTAGTGAGAACCCATTCTTCCTACAACACCCTGAGGATGTGAAGACCATACTTGCTCCAGGCATCTCTTCACAGGCCCATGAAAGATGCACTCCAATTTAAGGTTGTTTGTTGTTGTTGTTGTTGTTGTTTTGTTTTGTTTTTGATTGTTTATTTGTTTTGTGTTTAATGATCTGATAGAGACTCACAACTGATCAAAACACCAAGTAGTTGGGTCTTCAACAGTAACCTTCAAATCAACTATGGCTCAGGAAGCTTTATAAAAGAGAATATAGGACTGTAGAGCCACCCAGTGAGGAGGAGAGCTGTGAAATGCTGACTTCTGGGCATGCCATGGCTGCCTCACACACGAGTTCACAGCAGTTACCTGCACAAAACCTCTACAAGATAAAGCCAGGCAGAGCTCCAGCATGGATGGGGAGGAGTCCCAAAGGCCCCAGATGTGGCTGAGAAGCCATTGACAATTGATGGCTTCTGAAAGTAGAATTGTCAGTCTCCTTTGGGGATATATCTGTTGTTAAGTTGCTTGTGCCATAGTAGATGACCATGTACCCATGCGCATATGGATGGCACTAACTGGCCCTAGGTGATGAATGAAGAAAATAATAATAAAGAATGAAAATAAAGAGGACATGGAACTGGAGCAAGATGTGGAGACACTGGAGGAAATTGGGGCGGGGGGAAGGAGTAGCAGTTGACAGATATGACCAATATTCAGTCCGTACATGTAGGGACTTTCAAAAATACAAAAATATTATTTAAGGTCTTCTGCTGTATATTTCAGCAAGATCCTCCTTGTGGGCACATTGCAAGGTGCACACTGAGCTGATGCTAGAATTCTAAGCAGCAGAAGCCACTCTTAATCACACTAATATATATGCAGCTGCAGAGCCTGTCCTTGTCCGGGGGGGAGAATCCACACTGCAGCCCTCCTCGGCAGCAGCATGTCAGTATCTCTGAGGATGTGTGCTTAGCACCTACGCTTAATACACTTTCCTTCTCTATGCTTTTTAATTAAAGCCCAAGAAGAGATTTATTTCCTCTTTGTTTCTTTTTGTTTTGGTTTTGGTTTTGCTTGGGTTGTTTTTTTTTTTTTTCTTTTTTCCCTTCAATGCTGAGAATGGAATGAATGCAGGGCTTTGTGCATGACAAGCAAGTCTCCTACCACTCAGTCATGCCCTCAGTCTATCTGCAGAGGATCCTAGGGAGGTGCCACATCAAGGCCACATCTTGTTTGGGCCAGAACTGTGTAACATGAATTCATAGAGCAATCCTGGGGTCACTAGAGCCATTTACCCTGGAGCTACTATTTTGACCAATACTTTACATGCATCATCAGTGGATGCCTACAGCCCCCATAAAGCATCTACATATATCACATACAGGGATGATGGGAAATGTATCGAGCTCACAAGGACAGGGTTTGAACTTAGGAATGTGTGGTTTTTTTTGTTAAACGTGCCACCCTTTGATACATCCCTTTTATCACTTATCATTTTGTTCCCCAAGAAAGTTCACTTCTCTTTCCATTTAATAGATACATACATAACTTTATATGACTATACAAAATCTAGGAGCCACAAGTGGAACAAAATCTATCTTGTTGAGCCCTGGATTAATCCACTTAATGAGATCATCTCCAGCTGTATTCACTTTCCTGCAACTGACATGACTTCATTCTTCTTTATAGTTGAAAAATATATCCCATTGTATGTATAAGCCACACTCCTCTCCTCCCATTCCCTTGGTTTCTGGACACCTAGGCTGAGTCCTTAGCTGTGTGGTGTGAACAGTGCTACAGTAAACATGCATGCACAAATAATCTCTGTGGTACGGTGGCTTGGAGAGTGCTTTAGGTTCAGGGTGGTACAGCTGGGTCATATTGTGAATAGGTGCTTATTTTTCTATGAACTCAAGAATTACGATGTAAGGATTTCTTTTAAAAATGCATTTATTTATTTATTTATCTGTGGGTGAAAGGGTGTGCGGTAGTGTATGTGGGTTTGCATGCAATGTATGTACGTATGTGTGTGCGTGTGTGTGTGCGTGTGTGTGTGTGTGTGTGTGTGTGTGTACGATCTTGATCTTGTCAGTCCTAGAATTTCTTCTAATAAGACAAAAAACAAAAACAAAACAAAAAAAACAAACAACAAAGAAACAAGCACAGTATTCTTCATGCTGCCTTTGAGACCTCAGAGAAGAGAACTTCCAGACAGAATCTATGAATTCCAAGTATCTGGACAAGAAGAAATAAAAACCTGACCCCTATGTGTCTAATGACACACATATCTAGTGACAGTGTTTGGGGGTTCTCCATATGTCATATGGTATCAGATGGAGATGCTGTATCATGAGACTTCCCAGGCTCAGCTGAGAAAGGCAGGGCTAAAGTCCTCCAGCCCATCTATAGAACAAAGCCATCTCTGCTGGAATGGCAAGGGAACGCATATCTGAGCCTGCAGCACTTTAGCAACTGTGCTGGAGCACATGGAGCATGGGCTGCATATGAACTATGGCATCAAGTTAAGTGAACATCTTTTCCCAGCTCACCAGATTTCTAGAGTCAGGCAGTTCTAGGATCAAGAGCCTCCTAATGTATGGTGGTGGGTGTTCACTAGAATGAGAATGTTCTGATGCATTTTCCCCACACAAAAAAATTCATCTATTTCAGAGAGAACAACGAGCAGAAATTTGAAAGGAGGAAATGGGCTTATAAGCCATTGACATGCTTGGGTTTGGCTCTCTTTCATCATCCCCACTCCCAGAAGTCCTAGAAGGAGACTGGTGTAGAAGAATCAAGAAGGCAAGCATGTTGTGTGCACATGGGTGTGTGCAGGTGTTCATGCATGAGTTTGCATGTATCCTGAATTCACATGCATGTACAAGCCAGAGGTCAACAGTCATTCACCCTTCACCCATGTTTTGAGATGGTATTTCTCAATAAAACCAGAATTCACTTATTCAGACAGATGAGACAGTTGGTGACCTCCAGGGACCCTCCCATCTCTGCCTCCTTAGCACTAAAATTGCACGCACTTGATGTCATGCCTGGATTCTGATGTGGGTGCTAGGGCTTAAACTCAGGCCATCATGCCTACATAGAAGCACTTGGCCCACAGAGCATCCTCCCCAGCCATAAGGAGGATTTTTGACCTCACTTTTGTCCAAATTTGGCTAAGAAAGTAGATATGGAGACACTGCTGAGAGAGCAGCGCATTTCACGTTCCCGGGACTTCACTAGACAGAACTCTGACGTGCTGAACGCTGCATGACGGATGGAAGGGGCTGCAAGGAGACAGAGAAGAACTCAGGTAAGGCACTTGACAAATGGAAGGAGCCCACACAAAGGCATGAGGATCAATGTCATTGGACAGTTTGTGACCTGGACACAAACATGAATAATAAACAATGGGTGATCATCTAAGCCAGGCTTGCATCCAATTTCTGTCAGGGGAATTAATGAAACTCTGCCAGCACACCCACTTGGAATGTGGGGCTCTAGATCTTCTGTCTGACAAAGTGAGATGAAATCCTGGGCTTTCACAGCAGAAGCCAGTAACATGGATTTAGAAAGTGGCTGAGCAAAGCTGGATGTGTGCATGCCTGTGAATCCCAGTGCTCAGAAGGCTGAGGCTGAAAAGTGAGTTTGAAGCCACACTGAGTTCCATGGCGAGAGTCAGGTCAGCTTGTTCTCTCATAGCAAGATACTGTCTCACAAAACAGATAAAGTAGATGCCTCCTCACTCTGATCCCCACATTCTCCAGCCAGTCAGTGGCCATGGGATCTGAGTGATGTCTTCTCTTGTGATATGCATTCGCCAAAAATGGTCTCAGCTCCATTACTAGCTGTGGAGATGCTTGGAACTTGGAGTGCCTATCACTCAAGCCAGGACCTTATATAAGCCCTACCTTCCAGGTCAAAAGCCATGCACAGTGCCAGATACCTGTAATTCCAACACTGGGAAGGTAGGGAGAGGCAGACCCCTGGAGCTTGCTAGCAAGCCAGTGTAGTCAAACTGCTGAAATCCAGGACCAGTGAGAGACCTTGTCTCAAAAATGAAGGTTTGAAAATGTGGGAAAGAACTGGATAAGACACCTCTGGCTTCCAAATGCAACCACCACCAGAGACAGAGACAGAGACAGAGACAGAGACAGAGACAGAGACAGAGACAGACAGAGAGAAGGAGGAGAAAGAAGGAGGGAGAGAAAACATGTAAATACAATGAAATATGCAGAATATAGTGAGAGGAGATTGGAAATGGGATTTGGATTATGGAAGGGACACAGTGCTATAACAACCACCTTGGATTTGTTACGAAGAGTAATAGGGAGTTAGTGACTGTTCCTGAGCAGAGTGTGATCTAAAGAGATGTGTGAGTAGAAAACAAATGTAGACACAGAATACAAACTTCATCATTAGCTACACAGACACATATCTGCCCATCATTCTCTCTCTACTGAGAGAGTGCAGTATTCAATCCTAACATGGGCTGAGATGGACAGCAGGGGAATCTGCTCTCTCTAACTTCTACCGTCTTTACTTCTGGGGCTATTTCCGTTGATTACACAACACAAAAGCACAGTTGCTCTGGCGGGGTGGTTGTTGTTGTTGTTGTTGTTGTTGTTGTTGTTGTTATTGTTGTGTTCTAAATTTCCTTAGTGGACAGCTGGCTGTGCACAGCTGAGCAAACCCAGACGAAAATGAACAATTCTAAGGAGTTTTAAAAATAAGCACACTGTCACAAAAGATGCCAGGAGAGGGGCAGTGGGAGTCTCCTTCAGAAACCTGACATCAAAATGTTGCCGCTGTTTTAATTAAAAGATGGTGAAGAGGGAGATTTGGCTGGAGCGCCTGCTGAGAGTGGATTCACTACTCCTTTGATTGGGGGATCTTAATAGATTCCAAAAAGTAAAATACATCAAAGAACTTAACAAGTGCTTTTTTATATACCATAACCCCATGTCCCTTGATCAAAGCTATTGGGAGTATTTCATCCATAGAGTAGAGGGGCTGGTAGGTTTTGTTTTGGGGTGCAAACATCCTTGTCACTTGCATTATCACACTTTACTCAAAATGGGTTCCTGCTCATGGTGTTTATAAGCATACATGTTGACGTAAGTACTCTCTTCCTAAACCAGACTTTCTCACTAATGGTAATTATCTCCCCAGGGACCCGTGGCAGTATCTGGAAATATTTATGTTGGTTATAATAGGGCTGGGAGAACACTTTGGCATTTTGCAGTCAGAAATGCTTCTTTGGAGCTGAAATGACAGAAACAACAGAAACTCGTCTGGTTGAAGGTGTCCAAATCACAGATTTTGGCAATCCCTGTCCGAAACATCTCTTGTGGTTTCACTGTAACATGCCCACCACAGGCTTATGTGTTTGACTACTTGGTGCACAGCTGGTGCCCTGTTTTCAGAGATTGTAGAATCATTAGGACTAGCTGAAGAAGTGGATTGCTGGTGGACAGGCCTTGAGGCTTTATAGGCAGCTCCATACTCTGCTCACTGATGTGGTCAAGCCACGCCATGTTCCCTACTGCCATGGACCTGAGCTATTTCACATCTTTCTTCCCTCCTCACTCCAGGCACAGTAGCCTCCTCCAACCAAGAGCCAGAATAAACCCTTCCTTTGTCTGTTGCTTCTTGTCAGATATTTGGTCACATCAAGGAGAAAAGAAACTGATCTAATACCCTAAATGCACGTTCAGTTCATAGTACTACATGAATCTCTCTCCAAATTCCCAGATGCACTCGGTAGAGACTGAAGCTGTAGGCTGGCATTCAAAATCCAGGGGAAGGGATGAAGGCTCAGTCAGTAAAGAATGGACTTTGATCCCTATCACCCACCCATGCTTATAATTCTAACCTGGGGAAGTGAGAGACATACACATATTTTGGAATCCCTTGCCAGCCAAGCTAGCCTTACTTGGGAAACTTGACAATTGAGAGAGCCAACACACATGAGCCAGATACACAGGAGAGACTGGATGTGTGCGTATGTGTAGGTATCTCAGCAGGTAAAATGCTTGCCATGCAAGTATAAGAGCCAGAGTTTAGATGCAAAAGCCAGGCAAGTGTGGCTATGGCTGTAATTCCGTGCTTAAGAGGCAGAAATGGGAAATCAAACTAACTAGCCAAAGAAGCAAGAGCACTGACTTCAAATAATAGACCTCATTTTGACATGTAAGGGAGAAAATGGTCAGGTTGACCTTTGGCCTTCACATTCATGAACACACACACACACACACACACACACACATATACCTGCATACAAGTGGGCAAGTAAACACACATGTATGAACAAGCAAATACAATAAAAAGAAAACAAAGAAGAAGATAGACAGCTCCTAAGGAATGATGCCCACAGTTGACGTCTGGACACACACACACACACACACACACACAGAGAGAGAGAGAGAGAGAGAGAGAGAGAGAGAGAGAGAGAGAGCGAGAGAGAGAGAGAGCGCACTTTTCTGTGTTTCTGGATCACTTCCGCATGAGCTTGCACTCACCATGAGCACAGGAGCTCTCCACTGACATATCACTCTCCCAGTCTCTATCTGCTCAGTCTTTACCCATCATCTTATTGTCCCTAGACAACCCTTTCACCCTATCTCAATATTCTACATATCCTCTCAGGCTAGCCCTCCTAGACACTTTATTTACAGCCATGTAAAAATGGTGCAGTTTCTGACTCTCCAGGTCTTGGGGCAACACACTGCCTCTTCTATTGGCTGCGTGCCTGGGTGCTCAGAGTGGTACTCCTCTGAATACCTCGCAAAGTCACATTACCACCGCAACAGCATCACATCAATGTGTCTTCCTGCCCTCCTCCTATGCACTTCACTCTTTCATCTTGTCACTAAGCAAAGCATGAGCCATCTATCCACAGCTCACCTGCAGTCGGGTCAGGACCCTAGAGACAGGAGCCTTGAATGGTCCTAGCTATTGCTGCCTCTTGAGTGTATATCCACACTTAAGAATAAGCACCTGAGGCTGGTGCTTCACTGCACCTTGGGTGACTGGGAGCTATAGAACAGGAATGGCCCCACCAGAAAGCATTGATATGGAAATGTTCAGTCCTGTGCCAACTTCATGATGAATAAATATCCCCACTCTTCTTCTTATCTCCCTCCCCAGTATGCTGACCTGTCAGACAGGTATGGGGACTTAGTGGGTGCTGAGCTGTACAGATGACAGGAAAAGACATTGATAGAAGAAATGAGAGGAGAGAAGGAGGCAGAGAAGGGCTTCCTGAGAAGAGATGGAATTGTGTATGAATAATAAGCTTGGAAACACAGAGGGAGAAACTACCCTGAGAGTGGAGAGTGGGGTAAGGAAGAAGGAACACAGCCACCAGAATGGTGTGGCAGTACAGAAATCTCACACGGGGCTAGAGAGATGATTCACTTAGTAAAGTGCCTACTGGACAAGCTTAAGAATGTGAGTTCAGATCTCAGCACCCATGTAAAAGCCAGGCATGGTCCCTCATAGCTCCAACCTTAGTGCTGATAGACGAAGTGAGGGCAGGGGCTAGCCAACTCTAACCAGTTGGTAAGCATTAGGATTAGTGAGAGATCCTACCTCAGAATAATTGTCAAGCAATAGGAAGAGACAGCCATCACTGGCTTATGGCCTCTACACACATGCAGGCACATGTTCACACACATGCATGTATACACACACACACACACACACACACAATCGCAGATAACAGGGAAGAAGGGAGGCATATGAAGCATTGAGAGAAATTACAAATCCGGTTACCTTTACATTTGTTCTCAATAGAATAGAGAAAATTGTTTTAAATTATTTTAATTTTAGAAGACTATTCAAACATTTTTCATTGCTGGACTGGACTAAATGGAGTGCATTATAGAAACTATTGTATGGGGCAAGGTTTTATGAGGGGTTGGGGAGTATTAAACTTCTTTTGCTGTGGAAAAACAAACCAAAGATCAAAACAATTACTTTGTGGAAATCCACATAACCTTGGGATCAAGCATCAAGGTTGGCCAGCAAGATGACCAAGCCTGCACCCAGAAGTACAAAAACTACTTCTCAAAATGAGAGATCTCGTTTCATACCAGCTGTTAGCGATTGGAAAAATCATTTATTTCCAAAGAGGGTTTCTATTCTCTCTCAATGTCTACTTCCATATCTCTGTTCA
This sequence comes from Rhabdomys pumilio, assembly GCA_030674055.1. NCBI lineage: Eukaryota > Metazoa > Chordata > Mammalia > Rodentia > Muridae > Rhabdomys > Rhabdomys pumilio. The sequence continues at coordinate 85,771,893 of JANHMN010000002.1, read as the reverse complement.
AAACAATCCCCTAGGAATAGGTCTGATGGGCACTCAGTCAGAGGTACATTCTCTCTGAACACATCTGCTTGGTGGACAGTCCCAGATGCATGCTGAATGATAAGCTATGTAGTCAGGTAACATATCATCACTTTGTATACAAACAGAATACACAAAAGCACCCACTGAAGATGGTGCTTATAAATAAATTCACAGATCTGCAAGACCCCACTGAATGGGGAAAGTTAGAAGTCTGCATTATAACCCCTTTTATCGTCCGTTCTCTTCCCACTGTGCCTCACTAGGACTATCGGAGAGAGCCATGTCCCCTGGTGAATGCATGTCGTGGCACCTTTGTCCTCTTGCTCTTCATGAGAGTTGGTTCCTACACTGAGTTGAAAAGAAAAGACCCCATTTATATTCCCTAAGCTTCTTTTTGGTTTTATTCCAATTGGTATTGTGACAGGGCTGCTAGCAAGAGGAATATCAATGTAAGCAAGGAGTCAAATGTGCTCCATCCAAGGCAATTCAGAGAACTGGGAAGAACATACGGGGACACAGAACATTGGATTCTAAATACAAATATAAGGAAATAGACGTGTGTGTGTGTGTGTGTGTGTGTGCCTAAGTATATAATTACAGGATATATCTCTGCATCTAAGTGACTCCACATATTGATCTAACACCTACCCATCTGTATCTACAATCTATCAATTTATCTATTTGTCTGTTCTGTCTATCTAGCTATCATATATTTATCATATGCCCTTCCCTATTTTTTATCATCTATTTGTCTGTCTATCTATCTATTATCTATCTATCTATCTATCTATCTATCTATCTATCATCTATCTATCATCTATCTATCATTTATCTATCACCAGTCATATGTCTGACTGAAAGATACAATAGTAAGGAGTTAAGTGTGGAAGATTAAGGACTCAGAAAACCCATTTTGTGTCCCTGGCATGGCCCCTCTATATTTGGCTTTGGAAAATGAACTTCAGATTTTTTCATCCAAGTCACAAGCAGACCAAGAACAGAGATTGCCTCAAAGGTTGCTGCGAATTCCTGATGCGTTCATGCGTGTAATTCGCACAACCCATAAGCTGTTTCAAATTGGTGCCCCCTCCATGATAGATGGGATTACTTTGTGGAGTGCTAACGTGATGGTGATGATGAGAGATGAATCTTTAAGTCAGAAAATGAATTAGATTTCTCTGAGTAACCTTTGGATCAAATCCTAAGATTAGCCTCCTTCTAGGAGATTAAGATTTTGGGTTAAATGAGGCCTGAGTTCAAGTCCCATCTTTACCACTTGTCAATGCTGCATATTTGTGTGTGTGTGTGTGTGTGTGTGTGTGTGTGTGTGTGTGTGTGTGTGTGTAAAAGAAACAAAAACAAAAGGAAAAGAAGTGCTATAGTCATGTCCCTTTGTAATAAGAAACTCAATGACATCATTTGTCAATAAGAGAGGTGATAGAAGTAACAACATATAAGATACATGTGAGACCTAGTTTCTGGAAGTAAGCAGTCCACCCTACTGTGTCACAGACAAAGGACATAATTGCTCTGGAATATTTCATCCTAGTATACACTGTCTAGATGACTGTGCTTACACTGTCCATACACACCCAACTAACAGTGACCTAGAATGATGTCAGACACTCCCTCTGCAGAATTTACAACTCTCCATGTACTTCTCCTGGTACTCCCTTGCTAGTTACAGAATTATCCTATTTGAATCAATGTTGCAAGCTTACAAAGCCAGTGTGGACCTTCTAACTTCTGGTCATACATAATCATGGGTGGTAGTTCCCCCAAGAAGAGCGAAAAGAAAGCCCACCTTAGCATTGAGAAGAAAAAAATCAAACTGAAAGCATTTCACAATATCTGTTCTTCTGGCCAATGGGGGCTTTGAGGATTTCTTTAGATCAATGACTTCCCCACTGAAATCTAGGATGAAGGGACTGGTCTCCACACTCACTCGGCCACAGATGTTCAGTACAAAATTAGGATTTAGTAGCTTCTGGTTCTCAATCAAATGTAGTTTAAAGAAACAAAGGGCTTTGGAGAAAGTTCAACTCCTGACTCCATCTATCACAGACTGGCTTTGTGGCTTTTAGCACATGCTACAGTTTGATCTTCAGTGGCTCCCAGTAGCTGGTATGTTACAAGCTGTTCCATAGAGCGTGGTGATACTGAGAGGAAGTGGAGCATTTCAGAGGTGGGGTTAGTGGGAGGGCGTTAGGTGAGTGAGGACATACCTACTACAGAAATTGTGAGTCCGCTTTCTTCCTTTCCTCTTTCGACTCTACCCTGCCTCATTCATGGTCACAAAACCAAAGCAATAGAACCAACCAATAATGAGCCCCAACCTCCAAATTGTTGGCCAAATATAACATCTTTATCAGCTGAGCACATCAGATATATATATATATATATATATATATATATGGAAAGCTGAGTCACACTGGAGGTGACTTAGCATTTCTGAGTTCTGTGTAACAGGAGACACTAAGGTTCACACATCAAAGGCAGAGCCTCCGCACAGTTCAATGTCGAGGATGAACTTCAGATCCTAGTCAGGTTGACATTTCCTGGGGTGTGAATTACAGCTCCTTGGGTTGTTTAGAAGATTGACTAAGACATTTTAGCTATCAGAATAGTGTCCAAACAGCACAAAGAGTGCCAAATAAGTACTTAATGTTACTGCGGTTATATTTATGACTGTAAGCATGGTTCTAGTGTTGACACAATATATAAGTCAAGGTTAAGGGCTAAACACAGTGACTGGGACATGGGCAGTTCCGTGCAGCCATAACCATTGTGAACACACTACATCTGTGTCATTGCGAATGACAGCAAATGGTTCAGACTAACTCAAACTGCCTACCCCACCTCCAAGGCCATGAGAATTTCCAATCAAATATATATATATATGTGTGTGTGTGTGTGTGTGTGTGTGTGTGTGTGTGTGTGTGTATACACATATACCACCAAACCGGGATTCTTTCAATTATCCACATTAATGGAAGACTTCTGAGGCGAGGGCAATCAAGCAGAGTGGTTAATCCAAAAACCACTTTCCTTCAGTTATGAGACACACCAGTCAGTTCACATTCAAATCTAACATGTCTACCATTTCTGGGGATTAATTTCCAGCAAAATAATGAACCCGCACAGGACAGGCCTGACTCAAGCTGGGAAGTGCCCTGGTTCTCCAGTCTGTCCCCAGCTCATCTTCCCTACCAAATACTCCATGCTGGGAAGAGCCAGCAGGCTTCCTCAGCGTGTACAGAGAACCAATCTAAACAGAGTTGACCCCTCACAAATCTTCTCAGTGCATGAAAGAGGCCTGGCTTTCAAAGGCTGCCTCTGCATGGAAATTACCTAGGACTCCTGGATGGCATGCCCCAGAGATGGAGCTAAGGGGATGTTTTCCTAAGAAGGAGCCAAGCAGAACCACACACCATGGTGCCCTGTTCAAGGGCAATAGTCTGACAGAAAAATCTTGTAGAAACCCACCTCACATCACAATCACTATAAACTCAAAGGAAGGCCCTTCCTATTCCTGAAAGAACCACTTGCTTTTCTAAAAACCAGGGTGTGCAAGATCAAACAAACGGAGTGAGCGTCTGACCACACAGGTTTGCAATTCTGTGAAGCCTGGGCTTTGTTCTAGTATGCGGAATAGCAGGTGGAAAGAGGAGAAAGAAGAAATGCAATCCTTCTCCATACAGCCTAGAGAGAAGCCATGAGTCACAGCGACAGAAGGGAATGAAGCAGACGGGTGACAGGGTGTGAAGAACAGTAACTACATCATCAGGCTATCCCTTCCCTGGTTGGGGCTATCCCTTCCCTGGTTGGGATTGTTCTAAACTTGCCACTCTGAGCTAAGCCAACGTTATCTCTTCCCTGGCCAAGTTTGAAAGCTTCCTTTGGGATCGTCTACTAACTTCTGACCCTTAAAATCTGGAACTCAGTAAGCTGTTCCTCCAACTTTCCTGTGGCTTCCCACCATTACTCACTGGAACACCAGGCTCTGGGAGACAGACTTGATTTCCAAGCCTGACCACACACCCAAAGCCTCTAAAACATATAAGTACTCAGAGCAAGTGCTGGCAGAGCCCTGACTGTGGGCTGAATGCTCCTCTGTGCTCTTTACCAGTGCCAACTTACGGAATCTTCTCAGCAAATGGGTATGGTATGTTTGTAGACATGGGAAGACAGAGGTTAAATGGCTGGTCATGGGCTTCTGGACTTGTGCCTGTTGATAGCTCACTTAGTTGTCTGCCTGACTGGATTAGGGACTTCTTGGAGATTAGTAAGAACATTTGTTCCCCCCAGAGACACCTAGATCCTGAGTGTTCTGACATAATCAATGGGTTAATCCCAGGATGGATTCTAGTGTGGAGGCTCTACTGAAAAGACGGGAAGAGGGAGTTAGACAGAGAAAGCAGGTCACTGTGGGCATGCCTTTCTGGCAGACTCTTTTCCTGGCTCCTTGCTGTATTCTTTTGCTTCACTTCCTGTCACAGAAGATGAGAGGGCCCCACTGCCATTTGCCTCCTCCATCATGCTGACGTGTCCAGAGCATTGAGCCAGGTGTCTAAGCACGGAGCCCTCTGAAACCATAATCCAGGTCGGATCTTTCTGCTTCCAGGTTATTACATTAGGTCTGCAGTGATGAGAACAGTAGCTCAAAGAGCATGGTGTACATTTAATTTGTACCTAGGAAGCCCCAGAGAAACCCTAAGCTCCTAACCTCCTTAACAAATAACCTGTCAATCACAGACCTCTCTATTCTCTCCCAACCAAAATAAAGCAATCTCTCCCAAATGTCATGAAGAAATGATAAATTCCCTGGAGGGTATCTGATCAGGAGAACCCTATTATTGTGTTCTGGAATCTTTTCCTTCCCACATGACGATGGGCATCCTGCCCTCGACTTTAGAACTACCTATAATCACTCTTAGCATCTGTGACTACATGAGGCTTATTTATACCCATGTCCTGTAGCTAAAAGAGATCTTCAGGCAGCCGGCAACCCTGTCCAAAGAGTATATACATCATGGAGACAAGCTGTGAAATAGACTGTGTTGATTTAACTAGAAATGCCCATTATCCCTAAGCAAAGAAAACCCAAGGCCACCTCTGCTTTCCACCATCCTGCTCCACCCCCCTCCTGCTCCTTTCTAATTCTGCACCTCTGATCTTAAATACATTAAAAAACATAACCTATTCTATTTCCTTTATTTTTTTTTAACTAAACAGGCTCAACTTAAGGTCAGCCTCTTCTGGTACACTGGCTCCTATTATAGAGAGAATAAAGGGGAGATTGCTTTTAAAAGGAGAGAGGCTGCTTTTAATGACAGTTTCCGAACAGTGGCCTTTTGTACTTGAAGGGATTCATGATAAAGCTCGCTGTCAACTGACAGTAACATCAATGTCACAGCACAAAGGGACGGATGTCCCTCAATAGAGGATCAACCCTGAGCCATTAACCAGTGCTGGGCCACTCTGCCATCTTGGAGGACAGCTACTCAGGACAAGTGCATGAGCAGAGCCAGTGGAACAGTCAGAGTTGAGGAAGGCATTTCTCTTATCTCTGTGGCTATGTTTCCTTCCTTCCTTGCTCCCCTCTTTTCTCTCTTTCTCTCCTACTCCATCTCTCTCCAATTAAAATAAAAATGTCCCCCAGAGGTAACTAAAAGGAAATAAAACCCTCCAAGTAACTTTGCTACATAGAACCTCACTTACTGTATACCTCTGGGATTCTGGAATTTTTGCCTTTGCTTCTGAGTGCCTCTTCCCCTGTCCCCTTTCTTCCCTCTGTCTTCTACACACACACACACACACACACACACACACACACACACACACACACAAAGGTACATATCTATTTCAGTGAAATAATTAACCATTGCTTACTGGACTCTGGGTTTGAATTGTGACTTCTTCTGCCTGACTTGAAACAAGTGTGTGTTGATTCTTTGTGACCTGTGTGCTTACCTGTCACACAAAGAAGTAAAACTGACAGTACTATAGCTTGGTTTGCAGACAAACAAAGGAGGTTGTTCACGCATGATTCTTGGCACCATGGCTGGGCTAACCAAGCATTCACAGGAGTGACACCACATCTTACCCTTATTTGAGTCACAGTTTCAGGGCCTGAAGTTTTATAGCAGACTTTTTTGAGCTCATTTTCTTTCCCTAATGTTTCTAGCATCAAAGCAGGCCATCCAGTTCTCTGACCATTTTATAGATGGTCTAAGATAATGCAAGGATGGGATTCTCATCATCCAGGAAAACAGCTGTCAACACCATGGCTACGTAAGAGAGATCATCCGATTCCAGACCAGTGTTTGGTTCATTGGTCCTGGGTGGAGTGATAATGAATACTGATTGTCAACTTGACAGGATCTAGAAGCATCTATGAGATAAATCTCTGGACATACCCATGAGGGAGTTTCTATTTTAAGTTAACTGATTTGTGAAAATCCACTCAAAATGTAGATGGTGCCATCCCTCTGGCCGGGGGCCTGTACTGTGTAAAAAAGAAGATACGTTCATCTGAGCAGCATCCATCTCCTTGCCACCTGCTGTGCGACCAGCTAGGTGCTCACACCCCTGCCACCACACCTTCCCCATCACCCCACCCTCCAGCTGTGAGGCCTCCTTTCTTCTGCTGCTTTGGTGAGATAGTCTGTCACAGCAATGAAAAGCAACGGACTCAGGTTGTCTCTCCCCCGTTGAGGATCGGGAGACTAGTATGAGTCTGGAGAGATATGAGGAGGCAGAGAAACGAAGATCATTTTCCTGAACTTTCCAGGATTGTCATGATGTCAAAGATCATGTCCATCGGTTGCAATGGCTGCATCACTTGCCATTTAAATGGCAACCTGCCTGCACTTGAGAGTGACTAATACAGGACAGGGTTCTGGGAAAAGCATCTGCTAACGTTTGAATATGAAATGTCTCCCACAGGCCAAGACGATAAGGGCCTGGCCCCACTTAATGGCACTATTTTGCAAGATGAAGAAAAGTTCAGGAGGTAGGGACCTCTGAAGTGCCTTTGATGGATATGTACCTATGACAGTTATACCTAATCATGGCCAGTGATCCTACTTCTCCTTCCTCTCTTCTATGAGATGAGCAGCCATTGCTACCATGATAGTCAGCCTTGCTGGAAGCCACAGCACGAAGGCTGAGAGTAAGAGGAAACCTGTAAAAGTAGTAACTAAAGCAAACCTTTCCTTTCCATGAGCTATTTAATTTCAAGTATTTTGTCACAGCATTACCAAGGTTATTGGAGAGAGACAGAAATAGGAGGGGGACCAGACAGCCTGGGCCACTTGTTCTCTACCTGTTGCACACACATTTACACTAGTACACATCCTGACTTGTGTTTCTAAGCTAAGTGTATAGTCTTAAGATTTCATGTCCCTACAATTTCACATTCTCTACCTCCTGAAGGAATTACCGTTCTCTCTGTCAGCCAAGAACTATCCCAACCCAGAATCTTACTAAATAATTGTTAACCACAGTGATACCAGTCTTCCCAGCTCCAAGACTGGATGAAGTGAGAACTCTAGGTGTATCCAAATGGAGGCCTTTCCAGGGAAGAGTCCTTGGCTTGAGGGGAAAGAGGAGAGCATGAAGCTCAAATGGTACCAAGCTCAGTTTCTTTGCCTGTCCTTCCTCTCTTCCTTGTCTCAGGAGAAAAGCCTTCATCTTGCACAGGAGAAACTGACAGCAAATCAAGAGACAGAGATGTATAGAGCTGTGGCATAGCTATTAAAAGTGTGTGTCCCAGGAAAAAGAAGCCATCATCTCCCTCACTACACCTGGAGATCCAGCCTCTGACACCATCTTCTGTCATTCATTCATTTGAGTTGGTGGGCCACTCTGAAGGACTGCTCCATGGTCCAATATGTCCTTGGTCATGTTGGTTTTGTTGACAAGGGTTGCTGAAGCCAGAGGAAATTAAATGTTTGCTACTTATACCCAAATTAATTCTGAGTATACAGAAGCCAGTGCACATATGCACGTAGGACTTCTAGAAAACCAGAGAAGTAAAGTGCAAGAGGGGATTGAAAAGTCATAGAAGGGAAACTGTACTAAGTGGGTTTGAGAGACCTTAAAATGGTGCGCATGAAATAAGAGAGAACCACTGTGTGTGACTGGGGAAAACAGAGTGGAATGGATTGAAGACAGGAAGGCACAGAAGAACAATGTTGCCTTCAAAGGAAGCAAAACTCAGGTGTAGACACCACTCCTGAGCAACAGCGGGTGCTTAGCTAATTCCCTCTTTGTTTTTTTTTATATATAATTATTTATTTGTATTTTGTGTGCACTGGTATTTTGCCTGCATGTGTGTCTGTGCAAGAGTGTTAGATCTTGGTGCTACAGAAAGCTGTGAACTGTCATGTGGGTCCTGGGAATTGGACCCAGGTCCTCTAGTAGAACAGTGCTGTTCTGATCTTCTGTGCCTTTGTCCATAAAGCCAGGACACAGATATTTCTCACTAAGGTCAGAAGAATTATTGAGATTGACCCTAAAGCATATCCTACTCCTTCTCTAGATAAGAGGTTGTTTAAAAAAAAAAGATGATTATGATTATTAGGCAGTTATCAGTAGATAACTCCAATAACAAAACATGATAGATAGCAGTTTGTAGAGTGTGTCCTTAAAGGCAGAAGGCATGTTTTAGATATTCTGGGTTTGCCATGACCTGCCCCAGGATCTGGAATCGGTGAAGTACTTAATAAAATTCAGTGAGTAGATAAATGCAAAATGAAATTGTTGGTGCAGATACATAGCCTCAGAGGAAACAGAAAAATCACCATAGCACACCATCATCAGTACCCTCAAGGAGAGTGTATCTGTGAAAGTACTTAGTGCCAGGCTGGATTAAAGGAGTCTTTGTGGCTGGCTTAAAATAAATTAGTTTGAAAGGATAAAAATATGTGAGCTAGTAAAAATAGAAAAAAAATGTCAGGCAACGATCACTACTTATATTCATGAGCTCCTGTGACTTCCTTACAGAGAAACAAGGTAAAAGTGCATTCTCCATTCAATCAGGCATTTCCTGTTTCATTCATTCACACTCGTGCTTTTGTCTCCGATGATTCAGTAACGTTCTGTGTACTAGAGACCCAAGATGTAGGCATGGTTGCTACTGAGAAACTCTCTAAGGGGAACAGGAAGATACACAGATTGGTAACTCAAACCAAATATAATAAACATTGTGTTTTAGGAAGTAAGATCCTCGGAGTTAATGAAAACTGGGCTTTTTTTATTTACTAAAAATGAGCATAATATACCATAGAAGACTAGGAGCTAAGGAAGACACAGACCAGCAGAAGTACAGGATAAGGAAGATTGGATGTCTCATTCGGGGAGATAGAGATTCTCTGATCTCTCCACTAAAGATGACTTGAAGCAAATGGAGCATCGAGACACTAGTCTGGTAGATCACATGGCCACAGATTTTGATAGTCAAGTAAAACATAAACATGTGGGCTTTATTCTGCAGAAAGCAGCAGGCTACTAACATCACTGAGAGACATATAGCTATAACCATACACCATTTTAGTTTAAGAAAGCTTAAACAGTGAGGCAGAGAGAAGCTAGAAGGGATGGCAGGGTGATAGATCCTTCTTCCTCTTTCTTTTTGTATATATATTTCTCTATATATAATCTTCATATGTAGGACATTTTGCCTTTCTTTGAGAATTTGTATTTGATCATACCCAAACTCCAACAACCTTACTTCCTGCTTTCAGTTTCTTCCAGTTGCATGCACGATCCCTCTCATCTTCATATCCTCTTCATTGTTTTACAACTCAATGAGTCCAGTTAGCGCTGCCCTATTGTGCATGAATATAGGCCAATCCAATCCACTGAAGCATGGGTAACAAACCATGGCCATAACCCTGAAGAAAAAGGATTCTCCTTGAAATATCCAACAACTGCCAACAACTCCTTAACTAAATGTGAGGCCTCATGAGCACATCCTCGCTCCATGATAGAACACTGGCTGACTTGATCTTATGCAGGTCTTGTGCAGGTGACCATAGCCACTGTGAAGTCATGAGAGCAACAGTCCTGTCATGTACCTAGGATACAATTGACTGACTAATTGTCCCCCCAAGCTTTGCCTCATACAGTCTTTCCATCTCTTCTTCCATGCTGTTCTCTGAGCCTTGGGGAGACAGAGTGACACAGATATTTATTTGTGGCTGAGCTCTCCGTAGTCATTCATTCTCTGCACTTGGACTCATTGTGAGTCTCGGTGTTAACTGCCATCTACTGCAAGAAGAAGCTTCTCCGATGAGGGGGAGAGCTCCACCCTTCTATGGATATAAGGATAAGCACAAAGAAGGCGATTTGATGTTATGTCCATTTAGCACAATAACGGTAGGTAGTAGGTTCTCCTCTAACCAATATGACCTTCCCAACCACGGGTTCTTAGCCAGGTTCACAGAACCAAGTATCTGTTCCCTCCTGTGGAATGGATTATAAAGTCAATCAGAAAGCTATTGGTATAAGAAGTGGTTTTTGCGTTTAATTTTTTTTTGTAAGAAGTCAAAACTTTCTCTAGGTATTTAAATGAGGATTGTCACGAGTCTTTAAATGCTGTTCACCATAGCACAAGAATGAGTCTCCCAGCCTACATACAAAATTAAACTCAAACTCATTGAAAAAAAAATGAGTAACAGTTTATCAGTGGCCAGAATGGGAATATTCAGGGGCACATACAGCCCAAGCAGGATGGGCATCAGGCCAGCTAGACCTTCTCTATTTTCTTCTGGATCTATTTCCCTTGGCATCATCTTCATCCAAGCAAGAGTGCCTCTTCCATAGTTTTGGCCATGCCTCCTCTCAGCTCCTAATACTGTAGGATCTATATTGTCAACTCAACATGCTATTTGGTACCACAAGTTTCTAACATGCTGTGGATCAGGTTATAATCCCAAGCTATTCACAAGGGACAAGTTTGGTCAATTGAGTCTTGTAGGCTACATATAAAGCTAGGATGGGTCCATCCTCCTGGACTGTGTTAAACACGGACATGATGTGCTGCTGTTTGTTACAGATAATTTCTCTGAGAGTACAAGGAAGGGAAAGACAAAGAGGGCTATGAGCTAGGAAGACACTCAGTCGTCACCCTCGAGCCTTGGCAGCAGCTCTTACTACAAATACACTCAACCCCAAACGCTAGGAGAGGAAACTTCAAACATGCTTTCCAAACCTCTGAAAGCACTTGGAATTCTGAGACTGAAACTACTTTTGAATTCTTCCAGATGAGCTTTGCACTTAGAAGTACAAAGAACAAAAACTCCTGGAAGACACAGAGTGGAACTGAGAGGACAAACAGAAGAACTCAGACTCTCCTGATGCTTTTACATTAAAAAGCTCTTTCCCAGGAACAAATTCACACAAACATACACAATATGCATTTTCCGAGTGCAGGTACAAGCTTGAGTGCCTAAGAAGCTTACCTAGCAGAAACAGCCACCATCACTTTCTCTGAACACGGCTGCATGCTCTAATAATTCCCACAGCAGCCAAATGAAAAATACACTTGGCTTTACATTTAAAGGCACATTTATGTCTTCAATATTTTATTTCTAGGTATGTACATATTTGAAGCAGGAACACCTATATTGTGCATCTGATAGAGTTTGAACACTAGTAGAAAAACTCAAAGCCAAGGTGGGTGATTTAAGAAAAAAAATGGGTCAAAATTAAGAGATTTGATAATTAAAAAAAAAAAAAAAAAAGATTATGTGTTTATTACCTGGGAGTTTCCTAGAAAAATCACTTGACATCTCTGTTCCTAGATTTCATAGCATATGACACAGATGCAATACCAAGACTAAAAGACATGAAAATTAAACAATGAATGTTGAGAAAATGAAGAATGAATGAAGAGTAAAGCATAAACTTGTGTGCATCGGTGTATGTATGTGCATGTGTATGTGTGTAAGTGTGTGCACGCATGTGCGTGTACCCATGAAATTATCCTTCCCCATTCAGACAAAAATCTAAGTGGCACATAAGTATGGCTACATCATTGATGATAGACAGGCAATAGAAATGAGTGAAAATTTGTGAGTTGGCCCACCGGTTAAAGGGTTTTCTGCCACACCTATTAAACCTCTGAGTTCAATCCTCAGGGCATTCTTATGTATTTTTAAATATATGCAAATTGCTGTTTGATTGTTTGTAAAAACAGACATTCTCCTACCTCTCTACCTCTGCTGTTGTTTACATTATGTGTGACAATCCTGGGATTTCTGCCCCAGCCTCTGTTCCTGTGGATGGGCTGTGGGGTTTTGCTCAGATCTCCCTGTTTACATGACCAGGCCACTTTGCTGAGAAGGGCGCTGGCTGATTAAGAGAGTTTGTGAGGAAGGGCCCACTGTGATTGAAACACTCACTTAATACATTTTAAGTGCCCCAAACGATCAGCTCCCTTGATTGCTGTTGATTGTTTCCATTTGATTTATTTCTTCCTGTATCCGTGTTCATTAAATTACTTAACGTAATGGCCACCCTGCAGTCAGGAGTCCATTCAACTCTGAATCTTCAGAAGGGTTGTGGTTCTCAGGCTGTTCACTTTGGGAATCGGAATTGTGGATTTTGCCATCTGAGAGCTGGACAGTGCTCCCAGACAGCACTTAGAAGGACAATTATCTTTCAAAGGGAAGCACAGCAGTCCTGTCTGATTTTTTTCAAGCTAGTTTTGGTTTCTATTCTTAACAACGGTCTTATTATTTTTGACAGTCATATTAACTGCCATGGTTAGATTTGTAACACGATGAACCTTGAGTTCAACAGTATGTTTCTTCTTCCACATTTCCAAGTCTACAACCCAGGTGGACAGAAAGATTCAGGCAAGGAATGCTCCAGTAGTCCATACTTCAAGTATGTTCATGAAATAGGTACCATGAGCTGGAGAGAAGCTCAATAGATGAACACGTGCCACACAAACATGAGCAGCTGAGTTCAGATCCCTAGAAGCCATGCAGGTCACCATGTATTTTGAATTTCATATCTCCTACAGCAAGATGAAAGTCAGAGATAGAATCTCCAGGGTCTCATATGCAAGCTAACCTGGTGAACACTGGGGGGGAGGTGAGGGGGGGAGGGAGAGAGAGACGGAGAGGGAGATAGAGGGGGGGGTGGATGGATAGATAGATAGATAGATAGATAGATAGATAGATAGATAGATAGATAGAAAGAAGAAAGATAGACAGAGACAGAGAGACAAAGAGAAAAAAACTAGAGTGTGGGAGACAAAGAAAGTTTAAAATAGGCACCAGTTTAATCTCTTCATATGGCTATGCCGGGGGCAGGGGGAGATAGAGTGATGATATTTTTCTTCTTATTGTTTAAATTCAGAGACTGTTTACAGTGCCATGGTGAGCAGCAAATGGGGCCATAATGTGTGCATGTCTACAAGATCAAGCTTCTATGAGGGCCAGGAGTACTGACCAAAGAAGCCAGAGCCCTTAAAAGATATATGTGGATCATTTGCAAAGAATGTATCATTTCACAGAAGAGACTGGGGTATGTGCAGAGACAGATGCAAATCTCACAGAAGCAAAGGGATGCCTGTACTTTCAGGAATTTGAGGACAGGTGGAGGGCAGGGCCCATTGGACTTTATATGCTCCATAAGATCTTGCCTCTAGCAATAGAATAGAATGATCTCACTGGTTGGGGAAAATCTTTTAAAAACAACCTATGAAGGTTGGGCATCAAAATCCGTAGATTCTATTTACTTTGAGTAGATCCACATGTTGAGAGTATTTTTTATGCTTTTCCCAGCTGATCCGATGACAGGATTGAACTAGCAATGGAAGCCTAATAACTACACTTGAGGCCAGAAACATTTCAGATAGGGATTGGATGCATGGATAAATCCACAGAGTCCTGTCAAATCTGTGTGTTTATCTTTGGCAATTCTCATCATGACATGAGGCATCCTGAGAAATGAGCTATTATTAAATGTTCCAGTATCAGGAAGATAGGGAGTGGACAGGACCTGAGATGCATCAATAGGTACCTGATACCTAGCAGGCTCCAGACTTGAACCCGTAAGATTAGAGAGCTAAATCCTCCTTTGTAAAAGACCTTGTGGTCCCAAAGTCTGGGTTTGTGTTCAGACCTAATAATACCTTAGCAGTAGGGTTCCAGGCTCTTGGACATTCTATGTCCCAAGAACCCTAAAAAACAGGAATATGTATTAGTGTTTATACAGTTGATGAAAATGAAACTCAAAGAGAAAAATTGACACAACCCCCTAGTTTGTCTCTCTGGTGAAAGAGTCAGCATGACCTGTCCATGCAGAAATCCAGCACTGCCCACACCCTAGTGCAATAGGGGTTCCACGCATCCAATCCCTACCTGCCTTCCCTTGATTGAACATCTTCTCTCACTGTTTCAAGAACTATCAGAAGTTCATAAAATTTGCTTCTGGGAACACTGCCCTCCTGCTTCAGTACGATAATCACAGGAAGGTCCTGTAAGAATCTATAAGAAGATGTGTATGTAATAAAAACAACCTTGCCTGCAAGATGTTAATGACTATCATTATTACGGCTCAAGGGGAACAAAGGCATTGTTTAGACATTTCATTTTGTGGAGGACTTATCTGGGGAAGTCATTTGCTTTGCTTTGCATTTGTGATGGTCGGATCTCCTGTGTGTATTTAGTGACCACGTGGTTATCTGCTCTGAGCCTCTAATTTCCCATTAAAATGGGAATAGACTACGGAATCCAACAGACTTGTGGCTAAGATGGATACATTTTAAAACGTTGGCATCTCACCTTATTGGTGTCATGATAAAATATGCAGACAAAGTGCAACTTAGGGAGAAGGGGGGTTCTGCTCACAATTCCAGGGTAGAGTTCATTGTTGAGGGCAGTCAAGACAGGAACCTGAAGCATCTGATTACATCCACAGTCAAGAACAGGAAGGGATTCATGCATGCTTGTTGTTCAGCTATCTCTCTCTATGCTTACCCAGTACAGGATCTGAACCCCAGAAATGATGCCACTTACTTTCAGGCTTGGACTTTTAAGCCAGTTATAACAATCAAAATAGTTCTCCACAGACATAGCCATAGACCAACATGATACAGATAATTTTTCATTGAGACCAGCATCCCAGGTAATTCTGAGGTTCTCTCAAGTTGGTAGTTAAAACTAAATATTACTGCATACCCCCCCTCCCCATGCTCGAGCGCGCACGCACGCGCACAAACAGATACCCATGTTCAGCATGACAAAGACGGTGCTTCCTGACAAGCCAATCTAGGTCAGCTACTGTGGTAATCTCCTTAAATTCCTCATCTGGACTAATGTTCACATATCAGGAAGGTAACAAATGTTTTCAGTCCTGTGTTATCAACAAGACTGACACAGATGCAATAATGCTCCCAAGGTCAGGGTTATGGTGTTAATTCACTTAGGACTCATTGCAAGCCTGTCTTCACCACCAGTGTGGCTCTGTCTCCTTGTCACATTCCTCTCAGCTCCAGCTCCAGCAACCTTATGTGTGCTTCCATGAGATGATCTGAGGGCTTCTGCAGGCGTTAGAGCAAGGAACATGGAGTGCAGAGGAAACCATGTCACACAGCTCAGGTGCCCTGTACATAGAGTAGCCAGAGCCTTGCTTGGTGTTGTCTTCAAGAATAAATTGTGTTTGAGGGCATCAAATGTGTGAACATGAGCTCCATCCTTAATAACCATAGCGGGTTCACCCAAGATGATTCTTACCAACCTGCACAGAAGCAGCTTTGCCCAAGACACGCAAGGTCACACATTAATATATTGCTTTGAAAAACATGAGAAAGAAGAGGGAAATAAGACAGGCAAAGACAGGCCACACTGGGCAGAGGACACACCACTAATAGATTTTAAACTGAACAATCTTCCTCTGTTTGATTGGCTACAGGAAAGCTTTTCCCGATGTCCGTAACATAACAGGTGAGTCAACTTCAGAGGTAAGGGCTGGAGGAGAGATGATCACACACACACACACACACACACACACACACACACACACACACACACCACACACACACACACACACACACACACACACACACACACACACATACACACACACACACACACACACACACACACACACACACACACCAGAGCTTCATGAAGGTAAAACACAATCCTAACTCACCAAGGACCCACCCCCAAGACCTACCACACTGGGGGCAAATGCTCCAACTTTCTTCCATTTGATCCCAATATCTAAAAGAACATACGTTTTTATGGTCGAGGGAAGCCTTTGCTCCCTTGGCGAATTAGCTGCAGTCCTGCAGCCGGGATTCCATAAATAGCCTTTAAGCATTCTGCTCTGTGGCACTGGCACAGAACTGAGGTCCCTGGCCTCCTGGTGTGACATTCCATCCGGCTGGGACTCCACATTCTCCTCTCCTCAGGAAGCAGAGGGCTCCTGTGCTCTTAGCTGCTGTGTCCAATTGTTTTGCTGCCCTTGCAAAATAAGCACTTAGGCATCAGATGCATTTTTAAGGAAACGGATCAGCATGACTATTCTGGGAGATACAAAGCTCACAGAGGAATAGGGCAAATTCCAAACGTCAGAAAATCTTGGTCTCTGTATATTAATCACACTAATATTGTAAACTGAGAGAAAGGGGAATTCAATGCTTGCCCATGCACCATTTGCTTTCTTGAGACCTTTTGGTGAAACTCCATAGAGTGTTGTCTCCCTGTATGTTTCCTACCTTGATTGGTTTCAATTATTGCTGACTATTTTATTTAAATGAGGCAAAAAAAAAGAAGGAAGAGAAAACTGAAAGTTACAAATATATTTTCTAATTAGCAGTACAAGGCAGAGAAGAAAAAGCCAGGTTCAAAATTAAGTGTTTTAGTCAAGAGAGACGACAGAGATTCTGGTTAGTCAAAAAGAGGGGGGACTGGGTATTAAGACTATCTTGTACCTCACTGGTACAAATAGGAATAATTATGCTCTAATTGTATTTTGAGAGAAAAGTTTTATTTTAACAGGAAGGGTGATATGTAGGAGGAGCTAAGGGGGAAGGAGCACCGAGAAGAAAAGATGGAGTAAGGAGAGGAGAAGATGAAGTAGATGAGAAGCTAGGTAATGAGAGAGAAAAAGAGAGAGAAAGAGAGAGGGGGCATGGAGGCAGAAGTTCACATGTCTCCACCAGTCAAAGATAGTTTACATAGCTAGGTTGGGTATTAGGTTACACTTCTGATTGAGCATTACCATACTTATAGTCTTTGATTAACATTTAAAAAAATTGTATAAAAGCAAAATGGAAAAGGGGGCACGGGATAGGGGTTTTCTAGGGAGGGGAAATGGGGAAAGGGGTTGGCATCTGAAATGTAAATAAAATATCCAAAAAAAAAAAAAGAAAGAAAAGAAAAAAGAAAAAAAAAAGAAAGAGGCAAACATGCTACATGCTACATGGCCTTCTAACAACAAGCTGGTGGCAAGACATGAAGAATCTACTACAGTATTCAACCTAATGGGTCATAAATGGGCTCAGATTCTTTGTCCCATAAAGCACTGGTTCACCCACCACAGCTGCCATCATTGTGCCCTGGCAACTGAATTCTGGATAGGTAGAGGTAGAATCCTTATCTGTCTTCTTTTTTCTGTAACAGCAAGGTAGAAGATCTTCCTTGCCTGTGAGAACTGTAGACAATGGGTTTAAAAATGGGAAAACATAAAAGGGGCTGCATCAATGAGTGACTCTAGAAACTTCCATTCATAATCTCATTTTCCCACTAAAGAGTTGTATTAGGCTCAGCACATAGCTGCTTTTACACACACACACACACACACACACACACACACACACACACACACCACTATAATTTTTTTCCCTGTATAAGTGTTCCCTACTTAAATTCGGATTTCAGTTTAGTTATTGCTTTTCCAAAATATCTCTTCTGGTCAATTCACCTAAATAGATAGCCTTCTAATTTATTTCTATCTTAATATTTAGAGGTAACTGGAGGCACCCTAATGTGTTAAGGGTATCACAGTTTATTGGTTTAGTATTTCTTCTTCCAGACAATGCCTATCTTCCAAAATAGGCTGTGTTTGTTACTCACTACCAACATGCAGTACAGCCTGCACAGATGGGATCCCTGTAAAGACAGCAGATGCATGGCATGCACACCACCTGGCTCATGAGGATGTTGTATTGTCTTAGCATTTTGTTCTATGTGCATCTCCCTGTAGGGATGTCCTTAGGTAGCACCTGTTAACAGCCACAGAACAAGCATGCAGATCTCCACTCAATACTCCTACCTAAGACATTTACTTGGTTAGAAAGATGAAGGTCTTCCTGAATGGCTATAAAGGAAGGAATTAAACCTCCCAAGCTCAGCTGGACCACCAGACTTCTTTGAGCTCCAGTTCCCTCTATCCAGCTGACTCCAGTCCAACATGCGGATGCATAGTAGTATGGGGGCTGAATTAACAGTGATTAGAGCCTCATCCTGGAGATGTTGGTTAGGTTTAAGTTCTAGAAGAAGGTATCTGATCTCTAACACCAAGCCCTCCATTGAATAACTGTATGACCACAGGCCAACAAGCTGCACTCTCAAACCTCTGTAGGTAAGGTGAAGAAAGTAAGAACATTTTCTTCAAGACAATCCTAATGCAGTTATAATTCTTACACTCTCGATACCCACAATGCATTACACCAGGTATAGAGAAAAGACTCGATAAACACTGGTGATTAACAGTATTGTTTTGTTTTAAAGAATTAAAATGATCCACTCCAATCAGTCATTTCTTAAATTTAAATCTCTGTTCTCAGCATCTTGCTTCTACAAAAAAGAAAAGGTATTTGTGTACAGACATAAAAACCCTTGGAAGAGAAGACAGAGTAAGGAATATATTTATTATTTTCTACAATTTCCTGTTATTATTTCCATCATGTAAGCGTTGAGATTCACAGTCAAGTGCACTGGAGAGGAGGGATTATTATTATTATTATTTTTTGTCGCATTCAACGTACAAAGAAAGAATCATATCTTTTCTTGTTCTTTAAATAGGATCATTTTAACAGAACAAATACCCTAAAGGCACCACATGCCACATTCTGCCAAAAAGAAATTTCCCATTCTTAATTTCAAAGACCACCAAGTCTCACATGCACACTTTCTCCATTTAAAACTATCCATTTCTCCCAAGATAGGGAGGTTGTTTTGCAACCGCTAAAATATGAGAAGGGAAATTTAGGTCTTGAGTTTCCAGGAGGACACCAACAGCTACAATTGAGTTTGTCTATGCAATCAGATTCATACACATCTGAACTCTCTTCTGGCTTGTCGTCAGAAAGCACTGTTAGCTCATAGCCTATCTTCCTCATCCCTGAAAAACCGGGAGTTATTTACCCCTGTTTTATGTGACACTCCAAGTCTGCTGTGTGTCTCTCAGTCCTTACAAAGCACAGGTATAAGTTCTTTCCATTTTTTGACTTGACACACCCCTACACACACCAGAAATCAGGACAGAGCCAGGATGACGCTGTGTGGCAGAAGCCAATGCAGGAGTGTCTTGCATGCTGGGCACCAAGCAGGGATACAGCTTCTGATCTCTATGCATCTGAGTGGCTAAGGTTCACTGCAAGCATAGAATGTCTTTTCTTTGGAGAAAGAGTACCCACTTTTGATTTCCTTCTCTTTGAAATAGTGAAGGCAACCCCATGAGCTTTATAAATGGCCTTTCAGTCTAGAGGATGGTACTGTGGCCTCTGGGGTAGAAGGTAAGGATC
>JANHMN010000002.1:85727095-85749595 GCA_030674055.1 Rhabdomys pumilio | reverse complement strand
AGCCTTTTAAAAAATTTTTCTTAGAACATTTATCACCTAGTGACTTCTAGACTTCTAGAACAAGGTCTTGTCTTAAGGCCTCACATGGTTGATTACCCCATTAGACATCAAAGAGCCTGGCCAACTTGCTTCTGTCTGGTTCACAAATTCCTTTGCATTAAGTTATAAGACAAACTTTTTGAAAACCGTTGCACAGTGGATCCATGCTTCGGCGATGCCTTCTAGGCTAATAGGAACTTTTTCTTTCTGACATTATCCATTTTGCTAAAGCTGGTTATGATTCCCCACACATTACTTGAAAACCAATTTCATTCAAGACAAAAGCGCGTGAGCAGGGTATTACATTTTATGCCTAAATTATGCAAATGTGGTAGTCATATTGTATTGTGAGCAATTCCCTTTCTTCCCGTTTTCATTGTATCATGAGTTAAAGAAAATTTCACTCTCCTCATTTGCAAAAGGTGAATACTTTCTATTTTAAAACCCTGGGGGGGGGGGAGGATTGACTTTTAATGAGCAGTTATCTAATATAAAAATCTCTTACATATATTACTGACATCATTCCCAAGTATTAAATGTACATTCCAGATAGGGCTGATCTTGATCCAATTAATCCTTGGAGGAAGAGCTTTACAATCCAGCTTCGGATGTTCTGAGGGCAGTGTGGGAGGTGAGACAGTAGACAGAGACTCATTTTTCAGAGGACTCCAGTGGTTTAGTGTTGCTTTACTGCTGTGAAGCATAGCAAACCTGCCATGTTTGATAAGAAGCGTCCAGAGCAGAAACCCTGATTTTCTGTAACACATTTCTGGTTCCACTAGCAGCTAGGCCACAGGGAGCAGATTTGTGGAGGTTGTCACTCTGCTGTCAGACACTACCATCAAACTCCTTCCTGGTGTTCATCTTGGTCAAGAAGACTCTCTTCCCAGGAGGAAAGAAGACTTTGGAGGAGATTGGGGACCAACTGATATTTTCAAGGTAAGTGGCTTTTGGCTCATGTCTGAGTGAAGAAGGAACAGAGTGAACAATCCAGTTCATATTTCCATAGGTTCCATGCACCACCAACCACAGGACTTATGAGACTGATGGAGAGGTCACTCAAATGCTTGCCACACAAACATAAAAACCTCCCTCACACCAGGTAGGCGCTTACAATGCCAATACTGGAAGGCGGTGGCAGAAGGGGTCCTGGGACTCTCTGGCCAGCCAAACTAGCTGAATTAGAGAGTTCCAGGTTGACTTAGAGGCCTTGTCCAACAACCAAATAACAACAGCTCCAAGCATACACATATACATATGCATATACATATATACACACAGACACACACACACACACACACACACACACTCATAGAGGCGGGGGGGGGGTGGAAATCTGTGCTTTATATAAGACTAACACCTGACTGCTGCAAATGTGTTCTATGGATCAGTAACATCATTACTGTCCAAGCTTTCCCAGGAAGTCAAATGCACACACTCACAGACACCCAATGACCTAGACCGTCTGCTGTTGGATTCCAACAATTTGAGCTCTAGTAGATTCCTCAGGAGACTGAAATTCTCAGTAATAAAGTTCCAGCAGATTTCACATGTGAGAAGATGGTGGCTGCATCAAAAGTAATGGATCTGGGATTCTCCCTTGATAGTCCCTTAATGACTAGAAGATGGATGCCATAGCTACAATCACTGAGTCTAACCTAGTAATGGGGTAGAGGAAAGATGCTTCCAGGAAGGGGGAACATTCAAAACAAAACAACCATAAAACTGACTTTTAATCTTCCAGACAGAGAGAGACCAAAGCAGAACAGCAGAAGTAATTGTTGGGGATTGGTTCTAATGCTTTGAATTAATCCAGCTCCCAGGATTGGGAATCTTCGAGTCCAAACATTGAAGATCCTTGTCCCCAATTGGTTTTTGATTTATCAATAGAGAGCTAATGGCTGGGCAGGTTGACTGAGGAAGAACTTTGAGATTTTGCATGGGCTAGGAACTGGGAGGAAGGAAGCAGAGATAGCCATGATGGAGAAGAAGAAAGACCAGACCTAAAGTTCCACTGACATGTGAGAATCAGCCAAAGTGGCCACATGGGCCACTTTCTCAATTATGATTGGGGCAGCAGAGGTGAAATATAGATTTTAAAAGATGTTAACTCAGGAGTGTTTGCTAGCAGTGGAAAGTATTAGAAACACCCAGCCATTAAGTTAGTCAAGGCATATTTAAATTAACTGGGGTGTGTGTGTGTGTGTGTGTGTGTGTGTGTGTGTGTGTGTGTGTCTTTCATTCATAAATCCAGATAGTGAATCTAGATTGCTCTTGGGCGGTTGTGCTTGTACGACTTGCCGGGAGCAAAAAGCAGTTAGTAAACTACCACTGCAGTAACTCTCTAAGTTGAACTGTAACAGGGTACTACATCTAAGAACCAAAACCATGAAGGAATAATTTGGTATTATTTAAACCGGTAATTTAAAAAGGAAGTATCCAGACCAGTGAGATGGACCACTGTGTGAAAGTACTTGCTGCAAAGTCTGATAATATGAGTTCGATATTTGGGTCTCACATGGTAGAGGAGAGAATTATTCCCTCAAGTCATCCTCTGGCCTATACACATATGCCATTATATATACATAAACACACACACACAGAGAAAGAGGGGATTAATCAATATAATTATAAAAAGATAAAGTGAAAAAGCTTTAAAGAAAGAATTCTTAAAATTGTCGTCTGGCCACAAACACCATGATACATGTATACTCACAAACACAGTAAATGTACATTTTCTTTAAACTTAGCAGTATCTCTCCCCTGAAACATGCCTACATGCCATGAGTGATCACTACTAGGAGATACATCTTGCTAAAGATTCACAGAACACAAGCTCCTCCCTGAGTTTTCCACTGTGCATTCATGTCTGCCTCTTCCCGTTTGTAACTTGTGAAGGAAGGATGAACTCAAAAGAAAAAGAGGGGCCTCCTAAAAGCAAACCCCTGACTACTCACCAGAAGGAACAGGGCAGCAAACTGATCATTATGTACTGACTGGAACTAAGATCATGTTAAAAATATGACAGTTATTTTGGGAAAGAGCTGTTAGAATCTAGCATGGCACTGGAAGACTATAGAACTTCTAGTTATGGCTGTCTACATGTAATTGGGCACCTGAGAAGTCAACACACAGCAGATCTTTATAGGAAAATGTGCCTACATTTGAAGCATATTAAAAAACTGACCATCCCTGCTGGTAATGAAAGAAACCTAAGTTAACAGCAATGATGTGGTCCCTATCACAATAACATCCAAGCAGTTATGAGAGCTATGGCTCAGAAGTCCAGGGAGGAAGCACATGACTATGTATAGCCAATGGCTATGGATGTCCCTATTACCCTATTGCAAAACAAGATGTGAATACACACAAAGCGCTGGTTGAGAGCTGTGTGGCTTACAGCACAGATCGCTCTTTCGGAGGTATAGAACTCAACTCCCCACACCCACATCTGTGGCTCACAACTCCCTTATAAGTCCTGTTCCAAAGTGTCCAACATCGTCTTCTAGCCCAAAACCACAGACACATCCACACTCATACATGCAACTAAAAATAGCATCTTTTAGAAAACATTACACTTACACCTGAGCTTGGTGGTGCACACCTGTCCTCCCAGCACTCAGGAGGTTAAGGCAGGATAATTGCACATTTAAGTCTAGTCTGGGCTAAATAGCAAAACCCTGTCTCACACAAACACAAAATAGTATCCCATTGATTGAGAAGAAAACGATCAACAATATGGAATGTAGGTGGTCAGGAAATTGCTGAGTCCTGTCTGGAAAAGTCCTCAAATAACAGCCGAAATCAAGCTTTAATTATCTCTTTCCTCTTTCCTTCCTCTCTTCATTTTTGTTTGTTTTGATTTTTCTTTCTGAGAAATGTTCTCATATTATAGCCCAAGATGGCCGCAGACTTAAATCCTTCTGCAGCAGTCTCCAAGTGCTAGGATTAGAAGGACGTTCCATCAGGTCTAGACCTCTTTCCTTTTTCTGTCTTTTCAGTGTCCCTAGAGTATTGTACAGGGGGAAAAAAGTCCATGAGTTTGCACCAATTAACACTTTATGAAAGTAAATTACATATATGCATTGGATGTGCATGACTTTGTGCAGGCATGTGTGTGGAGCACATAAATGAATGCATGAACAGATTTCTATACACAGATAGATTTACATACATGTATAAAGATGGTGAGTTGACACTAGGTAAGTAGATACTTATTTACACACACAGACACAGATGATACACGGTGTACATACACTTATATGTCTGTACACATTGAGATACATAGATGATAGATATATCCACATTCACAGAGAGATGGTATAAATAGGCATGTTTTATTTGCATGTAGACATATATAATTACATAGATCACTAAGTAGCAAGGAAAGCAAAGATATAATTGGCAGATGATACACAAAGAGAAATCAACTTCCTGCATGTGTATCAGATAAGTTTTCTGCCCAGGTCTCCTGCATTACCAGAATGAATTCTTAAGGAGGGATACTTTATTGCTGTTTCTTAGGTGAAGAAACTGAGAGCTCCAGTCACCTGTGTTTACTTCACAATATAATTTCTCTTAGAAGAGAGCATCACTTGGGCTTTGGATGTAACTCTATCAGGGGAGTGCTACCCAACCTGAATAAAGCACTAGGTCTATTGTAGTGCTGCATAAACCGGATGTGGTGGTGCGTGTTTAAAATATTAATGCTGAGAAAGTGGAGGCAAGAAGATCAGAAGTCCAAAATCACCCTCAGCTACACAGTGAGCTCAGTGTTATCTTGGGTTACATGAGACCCTGCCTAGAAAGAAAAAGAGAAAGAAAGGAAATTTCATCTTTGGATACATATTCAGTTTAAAGCCAGCCTGAGCTACATCAGACCTTATCTTTAAAAAAGAAAAGATAAAGAAAGAAACATAGAAGGGAGGGAGGAAAATCAAGCAAAAAAGGGAAGGAAGGAAATGAGGGAGGGAGGGATAGAGGGAAGGAAAAAAGGAAGGAAGGAAAGAAGGAAGGAAGGAAGGGAGGGAGGGAGGGAGGGAGGGAGGGAGGGAGGAAGGAAGGAAGGAAGGAAGGAAGGAAGGAAGGAAGGAAGGCATGTACCACTTGCTCAATAGGAAATTAAACCTGAGTTGCACCTTCTAAAGTCTAGCAAAGTCATCACCCACCTATGGGAACTTCACCCTCAAATAAACATTCGCTTTCTCTCTGGCCCCCCCTCAGAGACTCAGAGTTTCCATATCCAAAATGAACCTAATACTCCCCCAACTTCCTGCATGGCTGAATTATGCAGACATGATGGCCCCCACCATGTTGCAGCTGAGAACTATAGGTAATGTCTTGCTCCCACTTGCCTGGACTGTCACACTTCAGAAGAAAGAGCCTCAGTATACAGAGGTCTCAGCTTTGTTTTCAGCAGATAAAATATCTGAAGAGACACACTGAGAACCCATGGAAGTTTCCAGGGAATTATTTCATTTCACTGACAAAAATATTTCCATTTGGATCCATGCTAGCCTATGCGTTGTGAGCTACATGTTACAAAAGCAGATTTTCCTCATATTAAAAATAAGCCATGGCAGCTGGCTAGCCCCCTTCATATTCTTAGCTCAGCGAGTGTTTATGCGGCTTACTCAAGAGCATAATTCTACTGGCAGCCCATTTAGGATGAACAAATGAGCTGATTAAAAATAACCTGTTTTAGGGCCATCAAGGTGGCTCAGCAAGCAAAGGTATTTCCACCCAGCTTGACCTGAGTTCAATACCCAAGAACTACATGATGAAAAGAGAGAACAGACTCCCACAATTTATCCTTCGGATTCCACATGTGTGCTGTGGCACACAATAAGATGCACACGTGTAACACACACACACACACACACACACACACACACACACACACACAAATGTAATAATACTTTTAAAGAGCCATTTTTGACTGACATTATTAACAGCTGTAAATGAAAGTACATACACCATGCTAATCTTCCTTCAGCATTGCTTATACGGGTTTTGAGTTATGCACACA
The DNA here is from genome assembly GCA_030674055.1 of Rhabdomys pumilio. Lineage (NCBI taxonomy): Eukaryota > Metazoa > Chordata > Mammalia > Rodentia > Muridae > Rhabdomys > Rhabdomys pumilio. Next base: position 85,743,528 of record JANHMN010000002.1, on the reverse strand, counting down.
TTCACTTAGCAAATTTATCAGTATCTACTATGTGGTAGCTGCCTATGTAACACTGAAGCACAGTGAAAAATAAGCAGATCCAAAAATATAAATAAGGTGGTTTATAACTCAGATATAACTCACAGGTGGCCAAAATATTTCAGGATACCCCAACATGTACCCCGAGGGCTAATGATTGAGGTACCTCAGGGCCCATGAAGAAGCAACATTGAAGAGAAAACAGAAGTGGATAGAATCTAAAACTGACTCCTCTGCCCCCACTTATAATTTCCCTGACATTCCTGTCAACAGGACTCAATTCCAGTGGTATCCTATTAATCTTTAAAACCGTTCTTATCACATTGTTTCACTTCTAAAAGTCCAGCAAGACCCTAAGAGCATAAACTCTACGACACATCTTCCCATTTCTTCACATTATTCAGATTAACAAAATGGTAGTATATTCGGACTCTGGGGTGATTTTTTTTTTCTCAAACATACCTCTACTAAAAGTGGGACATTCAATAAAATTACACTTGTTTCTAGATTTAGGCGAATCATACAAAAAAAAAAAAGTATCCCCACATGAATAGACAGAAAGTTCCCCTCGCACACAGAGGTGAGCAGTGACTGAAGCTAAGAGCCATTTGTAGCTAGCCCATTAATCCAGCAAAGCTTTGTGTTAAGACGCAGAAATGTCAGAACAGGTTACCTCAAGAGCGCCTTCTTTTGAACTTGAACTGCTGAAATCCCAAGCATGCACCAAAGGGCCTCAGCTTAAGTGGGCAGAAGGTGAACAGTCAGAAGCAAGGCAGGAAGAACAGGCTGGCTATCAAAGGAGACCTTCCAAGGCAGGGAAAAGGGGGAAATAGGAAAAGTTTTTCAAAAGTCAACATTCAAGTACATTCCTAGTCAAAAAAAAAAATAAATGATTCAGAGGCAGACATGCAGAGGGGAAAAGAGCAATGTTTTTTCCATCTGAGCATATTGGCAAAGGCAATGAGGACACACTCGGATTGCTCGGATCATAGATTGTAGCTAGAAGGAAATAGTCATGTTAAAAAATATAAACACATTAAACACTATGGTAATAATTCTCCAGGACTGGGTTTCCCTGTAGGTTTGGCAGATACTTCGCTTGCACTTTGCTGTAGAATTTGAAACTACAGCTCATGGTTAGTTGTATAAAGATCTCATTAAGAAATCAGAACGAAGTCAGTGAGGAGAGAGCCTCTCTGGGTGGTTCTGGAACCTCCCATAAAGGGATGGAAATAATAAGACTAGAAAAAGTGGAGTGTCTATATTCTTGAATCTGTTCTGGGTATATGTCTGTCAGGGGCAGCCTTGCTTATACACTGAAGGTCTAAAATAAGCCATAGGCCTAAGTCAGCTTGCTAACACAAAATCTTGGTCTCTGTAGAAAAAACACTGAAACAGATAGCTATAAGATCTTGTAAACAGACAGCTTTGGTAAAATTTACCAGTCTGGATAAGAACTAGTAGTCATAGACCTTGTGGATAGGTAACCTTGGTGGGAAGTACCAGCTTAGATAAGAAACAAGTGATTCATAGACAGAGTCATAGTGACATGTTCCCTGAACCTTCACCCAGCCGATACTCTGTTCTGGAAGATATCTGTGCTCCCCCTGAACACCTATGCTCCTGTGTCATCCCCTTCCCCACATCCTGCCTTTATGTGTTTATAACCCCTGTGTGAAAAAGTAAAAATCATTGGTTTGATCAGACTATAGACAAGCCGCTCATTCTTTGCATTTGCCTGTTTCCCCCATTCTCTCCTTCAGGTGATCTCCCTGGACCCTGTTCACTGCCCTGCTAGACAGGGCATATGTCACTACCAGTACTCACACTCAGTGTTGAGAGCTAATGTGTGAGAATTATCCTTATAGGTTTCTCAGTTCCAATCAAGATATCATGGATGAGTTAATTCAACCTAGACAATAAAATAGTCAACACACCACTGGGGTATTCAAGTGGCCTTTTCCACATTCAGGAAAACAGGCTAAAAAATGAGGAAGATGGATCAGCAACTAAAGTGACAGTCTTATAAGCACCAAGACCCAACTTGATTCTCAGAACCATGCAAGGAGAAACCCATGTGTGCTGGCATGTGCTTATATAATTACATTGCTGGGGTTCAGAGACAGGTGGATTCCTGTGACTCATTGTTCAGCCAGCATAACCTACTTGTTGAACTCCAGGTCCAAGATTGACCTTGCCTGAAAATAAAGTAAGAGATGGCTTCAGAGAAATATAGTCAAAGTTGTCCTCTAGCCTCTAGGATGCATGGACACAAGTGCACCAGCAATGCACAGAGGAACACACACATTCACACATGAGCACACAAAAGAAATCAGACTGCATTATACGAGAGAGAACATGTACTTTCCAAGATCTGTGTACCTTAAGAATGAAACATGGCTACACAATCATCTCCCAGGATGAACAGTCCACAGGGAGAGAGGGACAAAGATATGTCTATACAATCATCTCCCAGGATCAACAGTTCACAAGAGAGGGGGGTGGGGAAACAAAGCATGATAAAGCGTGCTAGAACAATTCAAGAGGAGGAAAAAAATAAGTTCTCTCTAGTCACAGGAAGAAAACAAGGCACTGGGGAGGAAGCAGTTATCTTTATGGAGAGAGAAGAGAGGAAAGCTTGCAGTGGTCTGTTTACAACTGCTGGTCTCACGAGATGTGCAGAGATGAGACATAGAGATATTTCCTCGTCAATGAAATAGATCCAGGGAAGGATGCATCCTCCCTTGGTGATACCTCAGGCGTGTTATCATATTAAAGATATATTGAAGAATAAAATCTGGGAGCTGGTGGTAAGCAACAGGGATGTGAGGCAGATAGAGAGGTCTGTAGACTGCGGGTGTCAAGGAGCTTGGACTTAGTCAGCAAGAGAGATAGCTCATATAGCAGGGGTACAAGAAGCAACCATGAGGAGATGTGCTAACAGTATGAAATGGCTGGGATAGTGGCTCACAGCAGCGATTCTCAACACTCAGAAAAATGCTTTCCAATGTCTAGAAACAGTGTCTAGAGACAGGAGAGCAGGTTGAACCAGCATTCAGTGGGCAAGTAAACGGGATACTGTTAATCATCTGTAGGAAGCAAGGCACACCACGACCTTCTTTTCACTGAACAAAAATCACTCATTTTACTGCACCAACAATATTAAGGTGAGGGAGCTGGGCTTAGAGAGAAAAAATGTGGGGAGCAGACTTCAGCTCTGTGGACAAAGTGTGAAGAAAAGCAAAGCCTAATCTGGTAGCTACTGGACCAAGAGAGGTCCCTGTTCTTGATTTTCAGCAGAAAGCCACTTTATGTAATTCTATTTCTCTTTAACAAGTTAAACTGAGATCCCAGAACAAAGACTTAAATAGTTTAAATAAGGGCATATGCTATTAACATGGTCTGTGCAAGTTATCAGCACAGGGAGCCAAGGGCTCATTTCCAACAGATGTTGAACGGCAGAGACCCTAAGCTAGTCTTAGAGGCAACAGAAATGGCTGCCTTAGAGAAATCTGACAAGGCAGGGTCAGAGCTGCCAGAATCAGAGTAGAAGACGGTCCCCAAACCTCCCATATCAGTCAGAGACTCCCAAGAGGACACATACAATGCAAATGGTCCACAAAACCACCCGGGTGGAATAATTGTGGATTCCAGACTGAAGAGACTCAGTAGTTCTCCTCTCAGTACCGCCCTATAAAAACAAACCAATCAACAATAAAACATACTTATAACAAAGGGGAAAAAGCTTCTGTGTAAAGTTACAGTTCTTCAGGTTCTTCAATGCAAATATATCTAGCAACAACCTGGAATTAAATTAGTGAAGAGACTTGGGATCTGTGCAAAGTGAAAGGCTTTTTAAGTTCAATAGATGTAGGCAATGTTTGAAAAGGTGCAAGGTCTAAACAGGGAGCATCCCAGCTGACCACAGCCATGAACTTGAAATTAGCATATTTCACTATTAAAGGACATTTCCAGCCTGATTCATTATTCTAAGTACGTAGCTCTTCAACTCCCCATTAATAGCCCAAGTTTCTTTATGACTGCCTTTTTTTTCTACCAATTTCTTTCTTATTTTCTTTTTTATGCCAGTCTTTTTAAAATAAATTATTCTTCTCTCATATATTAAACCCAACTACAGCTCCCCCTCCCTTTCCTACCTCACTCTCTCCCCCTCACTGTCCCTAGATCAACCCTCCTCCCATTTTCCCTTGGATAAGAGCAGGACTCCCAGGGACATCAACCAAACAGGCATAACAAGCTTTAAGAAGACTAGGCATATACCATCACAGCAAAGCTAGACAAGGCAACCCAGTAGGAGAAACAGGATCCCACATGCAGGGAAAAGAGTCAGAGATGATCCCCTCTGCCACTGGTAGAATTCGCACATGAAACTTGACCATAACATATATGCAGAGGACCTACATCAGACCTCTACAGGCTCCCGGATCTCTTTAAGCCTCCATGAGTTCTGATCACTTGACTTTATGGGCCATATTCTTGTGGTGGGTCCCTGACTCTGGTTTCTCCGATCCTTCCTCCCCTTCCTCTTCAGGACTCCAAGCTCCACCTAATGTCTGACTGTGGGGCTCTGCATGTACTTCCATCAGTTGCTGGGAGAAGCCTCTCTGGTCTCTCTATTGAAGACTATGCTAGGTTCTGGTCCCAGGACACTCATCTGCAAGCAGAACAAACTGTAGATAGACAGTTTTGTGGCTGGGTTGGTATTCCAATCTTTCCACTTGAAGACTGTCTTTTTTTTTAAAAGCCTTTCTGCTGTTGTCATTTTAGATTGCAAATATAGTGCATATTTCTTTTGTTAACATAACATTTAAAATATGTGTAGGAGTATTTTATTATAAAAGCCCTCTCTTGTGCTTCATTATGACATTGGTGAATATTTAAGCTATAAATGGTCACATACACGTATACATACCTCTATGCTTACATATGAAATTATATGACACATATCTTATGTGTTTTCAAAATACACGGTATGTTATTTAAATGAGTGTATTCACCTATAAATTTTAGACAAATGTGATCATAATGCATATAATATATAAATGTATATGCACTTTTCATCCAATGACTTTTTTACCCCCATAACAATATGTCCTAGATAGCTGTGTATAAAGGTCTCCTATCTTAGCTAGTATTCTCTAGAGGAACAAAACATTATATATATATATATATATATATATATATATATATATATATATATATGGTGTGTGAGTGGGTGTTTGTATGTGTGTGTATGTTTTCAGACAGGCACAGACACAGAGAAAGAAAGAGAGAGAAAGAGAGATGAGGAGAGAGGAATAAAATGAAAGAGAGAGAGAAAGAAGGAGAAGGAAAAGAAGAGGAGCAGGGAGAGAGAGGGAGAGCAAGAAGGAGATGAGATATTATTATGGCTTATAGGTCATTTAACAATGGACAGTTCAAGAATTGAATAGTCATTCAGTTCACAAGGCTGGTGTTTCAGCTGGTCTTCAGTATATGCTGGCATTCCAAAGAAGTAGGGTCCAATGCCACTGAAGGAATGGACTTGCCAGTGCCAGTGAGATCAAGGAGGCATAGACAGCAAGTGTCCTACTTCTGTGCCCTTATATAGGCTTCTAGCAGAAGGCATGGCCCAGATTAAAGCTGGATCTTCTCACCTCAAAAATCTGGATTAAAGGTATTTCTTTCCATCTCAAAAGATTCAGATTAAAAGTGGATTTTCCCACTTCAAATGATTTAATTAAAAAAAATCCCATGCTGGTGTGCCCAACTGCTTGTGTTTCAGTTAATTCCAGATGTAGTAAAGTTGACACCCAAGAATATTAAATTTTTTGTTCTTTTATGTATGCATGCACAGGTTCACACACGTGGAGACCGAAAGAGGTCACACTCCAATGTCATTTCTCATGTCCCATGAACCTTGCTTTTGGAGATCATTTTTCATTGGCCTGAAGCTTACCAGTTCAGCAAGGCTATCTGGCCAGTGGGCCCCAGGGATTCCCCTACCTCACCTTTCCAGCACTAAAATTTTAACTATGCACCACCGCTCATTGAGCCATTTGCCCAACAGGACTTTTTTGTATTCTTAATAGCTGTATTGTATTCCTCTAAGAGAACAAATCATTATTTGGTCAGTTCTCTGCTTACATGCAAGGTACATTCCCTACAGCTGCGATGAGGCAGAACTGGATTCCCAACACATCCTAACCTAGCAAACAGGAAAGACTGCACCATGGAGCCTTGAAGTCATATCAGCCACACTCCTATCACTGTGGTTTCTAGTTCCTGCTGCTTGTAGAAGAAGCCATTCCTGGAAAATGGCAAAGTGCACCAGCTGCCGAGCATGCGCAGAGCCCAGACCCCTGCTGCTCAGACTATAGTCAGTTTCAGTCCTTTGAAGCCTTCACACTGCAGTTGTGTCTCCTTTGACCTTCAGTGTCAGCAGTTGGCTGGGAACCAGGTGCATCATTTTCCATGTCAACGCCAAAGGACTGAAGCCAGCGAGATGGTTAGGTTGAAAAGGCACTTGTGATCAAATTGATCCCAATCTAATCCCTAGGACCCCACATAGCAGAAAGAGAGAACTGCCTTCTGCAAGCTACCCACGGGTGTCCACTCATACACTGTGGCAGTGAGCAGTGACACATAAGCAATGATGGTCAGATTGGATCCATACATTAATATCATCGAGTTTCTCAAGTGTCGAGTAAGTCAGAGCATGCAGCTTCCTGAAAGACAACTGAAGACAAGGCACTGGGCTGTCACTCACTTAAATTTCCTCCTCCCCAGAGGGAGGAAAAGAACTGCTAAGTCTTTGAAGAACAAATTATTATTAAGCCTTTGTGAAATCCTAACTGTACAATTCCTGTTTGGAGAAAGAAAATACAGTCATTTCATTCAAAACAACAGATACAACAACATAAACCAACCTCAGAGAGACAGGAATACAAGCTCTTGTCAGAGTCAGCAAGGATGCTCATGGAAGGACAGGCCAGGAAGAGCTAATGAGATGAACACGGGGGACTAGGGAATCCTGCCAGTCTGCTGAGTGCCCAACACATCAAACATTGCCTCTGGCTATAAAGGTCTGAGGTGTCAAACTGCATACACCTCACTTCCAGGTAAGAGGATAACTCAATATCCAGTGACCAACCTTAGCATGTCCCCTGCTTACTGGAGGTCAAAGAGCCCGCACTCTGGTTCGGTGCTAGTTGAAAGATCTCTAGGGGGACACGGGTGGAGTTTGAGAGGAGATAGGCAGTGGGGACATTGGAATTGATGAGGACATTCAGCACATCTATATTTGATTGTATTAAATATAATTTTCTTTATTCTTTCAGGATTTCATACTTGTGTGCGTGATGAATTTTGATTATATCCACCTGCCCATTTTCTCCCACAACTCCTCCCAGAAATCCCAACCACAAGCCCCTCTCAATTTACATCCTTTTTCTTAACCCACTGAGTCTAATTAGTGTTTCTGTATATGGATGGGTGTAGGGCCATCCCCTAAAGCATAAGGAGGAGGAGGAGGAGGAGGAGGAGGATGAGGAGGAGGAGGAGGAGGATGAGGAGGAGGAGGAGGAGGAGGAGGAGGAAGAGATCGCATTCCCCAAGAAAACTAACTCTTCACCCCACAGCAGCTGTCAGCTGCCTATAACTGCTTAGCTAAGGGGTGGGGCTTCACACTGTGAAACAGTTTCTTCTGGACATGTTGAGCCTGTGCCCTTGTGAACTCACAGCAGCCGTGGTTGCCTGCATAAGGCCTGCCCAAGATCAAGCCAATGGTGAGTGTTTTGAATGCTCAATTGTCTACTTTATTTGCAAATTGATTCCATTGCCCTGGTCCCTTACGTGAGAAGGGTCACAGACTTAAGATCAGACAGAATTAACTGTGTGAATTAGTCTGTTGATATGGAAGGTTGCAAATAATTTTTCTGCTGTATTTATTGCTAAATTTTTCTACGGATGATAAAGAACCACATGGAGCTTACTGCAACATAAATGCATGCTACAAAGGAAAGCTTGCTTGGGTGGGAAAATGTATTTACCTTTTTCATGGCTTCATGAAGAAGCAGACCCTGCCGAGAAGAGTAGGTTCCAAGACTTTACCATCCTCAACATATCCCATCTCGTCTATCCCAAGAGCTAAGCAAGGTGAGGCCTGGCTAGAACTGGGGTTAGGGACAGGTAATGTTCCTGTGCATTTTGAATGAAAGTGCTAAGATTCCCTTGAGAAGAAAAGGACGAATTTCCACCTGCTGTCCTCACTGCTTCTCCACGTCTCTGGGAAGGTTGACAGCTTTACACTGTAGTCTTCTTCAGACTTCCACACGGTTATACATAAAATCTGAAATCTCACCCCAAAACACTTTTAAATCACAAAAATGAGGGAAACGGGTAACATCCTATGAAAGGATTGAAGACAGACAGCCTGCACGGAGGAGAACACTCTGAGGGTGCTATGGCCTGAAGCGAAATGACTAGAACATACTGAGGTGACGGAGCTCGCCACTGCTCCATGTCACATCATGGTGACAGTGCAGGGATCTCCCACTGCAAGAGGATTTGGTTCTTCATACAGAACAAGAAATAGACTCTTTCAAGGAAAAGTCTTAATTCTTCAAAGCCACAACTAATTTGAATTTCTTTTAATTGCAGACAAAACTAAATATGGGTAGCCTACACCTCTCTCCCAGGTATGGATAAGAGTCTGGAGGCCACCTTTTGGGATTTCCTGGTTCCTGTGTGCTATAAGAAAAAAACAGACCAGGAATGTAAAGATAGTGGTGGAAACAGAGACATGGAGCTTGGGAGATAGCTCGATGTGTAAAGTGCTTATTTCTCATAGTATATAAAATGGAGGCTCCATACCCGGGTCAAGTCCAGTCATGGTGACAGGCACCCTTAACCTCGGTGACAAAAAATGGTGGGAAGGAGACGATACAAGCACTTGTCAATCAGATATCTAACCATTTAGTGACCTTTAGACCCTGTGAGGGACCTTATCTCAGAAAGGGAGTATATAACAATGGAGAAGACACCAAACAGCAAAAAACAAAACTGTGGTGTCCACATTTTTACACATGGACACATGCCCATATGTGTGTACACATGCATATACCATAGGCACAACAACAACAAAAGGAAAAAAGGAAGGTGTACTTTGGAGAATGAGAGTAAATCAGAAAGTCAGCAGGGCATAGAAGGCAAACAGTCCCCTAGTCACGTCAACTTGCATGCCTTCCTGACATGGCCAGTGGTCAGCAGGCATTTGTTGACTGATGTAAAACAGGCACTTTTTGACCTGGTACTTTTCTGAGTCCCTGATCATGAGATGGGCTAATTAAAGTATCTTTTTCCAAGAGCCATGGGCCTAGTAGGTCTCATACTCCCCTGAAATGTCAATCAACAATCAGGCTGTCTTAAGCACTAGGCAGACGGTGTCTGCTGAGAAAACAAGCAGAAGTCTCTATCCTACAGTCATATTCATCTCAATGATTTTTTCTTCAATACAAAATGTGTTTTCAGCAAGAAGATTAAGCAGAGTAAAGGTACAATATAAAAGAAAAACTGGAGCTAGGGAGTTGGCAGTGTGTTAAAGTACTTGCCATGTTAGCCTGAAATCCTGAGTTCAGATGCTTAGAACCCAGGAAAAAGCTATAGTGGATGTATCTGTAATCTCATAAACCCCTGCTGGGACACATGGCACAGAGGCAGGACGACTGATGCAGCTCAGTGGCAGCTAGCCTGGTGTACACAGCCACAGAGAGACCCTGTCACACACAAGGTTGAGTCAAGTGAGAATTGACAACCAAAGGTGGTCTTCTGGTTTCATGTCATGCTGTGACACACTTGAACTAGTGCCCACATCCAAGACCATGCACATTCACAAACAATACCACACAGACACAAACACACACAGACACACACACACACACAGAGAGAGAGAGAGAGAAAGAGAGAGAGAGAGAGCAAGAGAGAGAGAGAGAGAGAGAGAGAGAGAGAGAGAGAAACTGTTTTTTAAAAAATCTAATAATGCATTACCACCCAGAAAAAGACATTCTTAATGTTTAAAAAATTTTAAAAACAAATTTTAAAAAATGGTATAGTGTTCTGTAATGGCTATTAATGGTTGTCAACTTGACTACATCTGAAGTGAACTACAGTCCAGAAACAATTCAGATCTTGAGGCTGGAAGACACAGGCTTCTAACCAGGATCTTGACATGGGATGACACACACTTTTGATCCAGATCTTGAGGCATGGTGGCCATGAAAAGCTTAGGCCCAGTCAAGGTGGTACAGGTTTTTAATCTTAGCAGACTGAGGCAAGTCGATCTCTGATTTCAAGGCCAAGCTGGGACAGAGCAAGTTTCAAATCCAGAAGTGGTGGTACACCCCTTTAATCTGGGCTACACCTACAGCTGGAGGTCTACATAAGGACATTGGAAGAAGGAAGATTCACTCCTCTTCATCTGCTTGCACTTACTTGCCAGCACATTTGTTGGAACCTATTTCTTCAGGATTCCAGCTTATACAGAAGACCATGTGAAACAACTAACCTCATGGGACTGAGCAACTACTAGACTCTTGGACTTGCCATTCATAGCTGCCCATTGTTGGGTTAGTTTGACTGTAGACTGTAAATCATTACAATAAATCCCCTTAATATATAAAGACATTCCATAAGTTCTGTGACTCTAGAGAACCCTGCCTAATACATGTCCCTAACATGACTTTGAGAGTCTGTTTTCCTGTCATTGTGACAAAACATCTGACAAGAAACAACTTAAAAGAGGAAGAGTCCTACACAAAACATAGTAAAGTATACTCTGTATTGTAATGGCTGTGTTTTATTGAATACCATGTTTTCTATGAGAATAAACTGCAAACATTATTTGGTTTTGGATATAGATTGACAAATGATACATACATACATACATACATACATACATACATACATACGTACGTACGTACGTAAGTACGTACGTACATACGTACATATGTACATACGTACATATGTTCATACATTCATACATAGCTAGTAGACAATAGGGAATACCTAAGTCAGTTACATAAGGATAAATAAATAATAGATACATACACACACACACACACACACACACACACAGAGGCTCTAAGTACTTTACATTTAAAATTTTTTAAATGTCATAGAAAGACTTAATAATATAAGAGATGACTCAATAAAGGAAAGATGGTGATATTGCTATGGTGCTAGAAAACAAGTCTACACAAGAGGGTATGTGTCTTACTTAGGGCTTTACTGCTGTGAACAGACACCATGACCAAGGCAGGTCTTATAAAGGAAAACATTTAATTGGGACTAGCTTTCAGGTTCAGAGGTTCACTCCAGTATCATAAGTTGGAAACATGGCAGCATCTAGGCAGGCATGGTAGAGGCAGAGCTGAGTTCTATATCTTCATCTGAAGGCTGCTAGTGACTCACTCCCAAGCAGCTAGGTTGAAGGTATTTAAGACCAACACCACTGTGACACACCCACTCCAACAAGACCACACCTCTTAATAGTGCCACTCCTTAGGCCGAGTATATACAAACCATCACAGTATGTGTCCTATTTGCCTCCTATCACTGCAATAAAGATCATGAGCAAAAGCAACTTGGGGAGGAAAGTGCTTATTTCATCTTGCTGCTTAAAATTCATTATGATGGAAAGTCTAGGCAGGTGCTTGAGGCAGAAATCTGGAGACAGGCATTGAAGCAGCAGCCACAGATGACTACTCAGCCTACGTTTTACACAACCCAGAACCATCTTCCCAGGGGCGGTGTCACCCATAGTGACTTGTGCCCTCCCACATCCATCATTAATCAAAAAAAATGCATCACACACTTGCCTACTAGCCAATTTTCTCAGTAAGATTTTCTCCTTCCAGATATGTCTAAGTTTGTGTCAAGTGACCATAATTAATCAGCACAGTATGGTGACCAGTAGCTATAGTCCCAGCACTCGGAAAGTAGAAACAAGAAGACCATGTGTTAGAGGCTGACTTGGGCTACATAGTGAAATCTAACCAGTTCTCCCTTAACCAAAATAAAAGAGTTTATGCCAATCTCAAATGGAGATTTGAAAAGAAAAAAATCCATATCTAATTCCATATGAAAATTGTATAAAATTTACTTAGAAAAATTATTTCATTGAACAAGAAGACATTCATTTGGAGTTCTCCAATCTTTTAACTTACATATTTTATATTAAACATGATTTACATTGTGAAAATGGCATGCCTAATTAATTTTTAATGTAAAAATGTATTTCTAAGTACCTACATATTCACCTGAACATTTGTCCTTAAGTGTCTAGAAATATGCTGCATAGAATATTAATGATAAAATCATGTATTCCTAAAAATATATCTTTTCTTTCAAATCAAAGGAGATTCCTGACTACTGTTCACATTTTCTCTATGTTAAAGAAGAAGCCTGGGCAATAAATGGATCATTTGTGTTCACTGTCTGAAACATGGCTCTACCATCAGGGTTCCATCATTAGCACAGAATGGGAAGGTCACCACATTTTAGGAAGGGAAATAATTAAACCAGCAGGGAACAGTCTATTTCTTATATGTTTTGGCCTCAGGAAGCAATCTTAGGAACTGAATTCTCCTTGACTCTCCTCTACTTCTCCATCCACATTTCCCTCTTGACCACCTTCCCCTAACAAAGTAAAGAGAAAAGAATCTTGGATTTCATTATTCCAGGTAGCAACCCTGTCACTTGGGTCCCAGAGCCCTAATCTTGTCATTTACCTGCTGAATTCTGCCTAGATAAATGAGTGCAGCAACCTTTCAGCTGCTGGGTAATTTTAGCGGCCTCGCCGCTGGCTTCCTATAGATTGTATTAATGACATTGCTTTAGAGATAAAAGATAAAGTGTGTCTTATGCAAAACACTCCGCTGAGCACCCAGAGCCTTGGAAACTAACAGTATCAGAGCACTGAGGAGTAAGGAGAGGACACAGAGCCATCCATCTACAGTGGGGCTAATTCCCGTTACTGTCATGGCAGCTATTTCAGAACCTGTGGGGCAGAGCAGAGTCACACTACAAGGAAAACATAAAACCACGAAGCTTCTCAGGAGCTCCTGACAGAACTTCAAAGTAGACTATGTGTTGTTTTATTTTTATTATTATTTAGTGTTTCTTTGTATACTTGTGGGCATGTGTATGTGTGTGTGTGAGAGAGTGTGATTGTGAGTGTGTATATGAGCAACACACATGTGTATGTATATTTGTGAAGTCCAGAGGCAAACATTGAAAGTTATTCCATCTTGTTCTGAGACAAGGTCTCTCTCTGAACCTAGACCTCACTGATGAAGCTAGCCAGGCTGGCCAGTGATCCGCAGAGACCATTCTATCTCCACTTCCCCAGGACTGTGATTTAAAATGTACATTACCAGGGCAGGTGTTAGAGGCTGACTTGGGCTACATAGTGAAATCTAACCAGTTCTCCCTTAACCAAAATAAAAGAGTTTATGCCAATCTCAAATGGAGATTTGAAAAGAAAAAAAAAATCCATAACACAAAGAACGTCCTCTTTTCAGAGGAGAAGGGAGGGGTAGTGGAGCAGTGATTTGTGAGGGTGAAACTGGGAGAAGAGGGGTGGCTGCAACTGAGATATAAAGTGAATTAATTAATTAATTAATTAATTAATTGTGCATTGCTGTGTCTGGTTCTCTATGTTAGTGTGTCTGGTTCTCTGTGTGCATTACCGTGTGTGGTTCTTTACATGTGTTCTGAGGACCGAGCTCAGCTCCTATGCTTGTATGCCAAACACTTTAGCAACATAACTGTCTTCCCATGCCTCTTTGGGGTTTTAGTTTAATTTTTTGAGAATTTTGTGCATGAACACTGCATTTATACCATTTCTACTCATCCCTGGGCCCCCTTAAACCTCTCCCTGGTCTCTACTCCTTCCGTCTCAGATTCAGGCCATTTTCTTCACTCACCTAGAAAATAAACATCTCTCTGATGATATTTCAGTACACTACTTTAAGAATAGAATGAATTTTGATGTGTTTGCCCTGTGCATGGATACACACACAAAAAAAATTAACTCTTATGCTTAAAATATCAATGTTGTCTTTGAAGATATTGTCAAAGAAGGGGATAGGAAATGTCCAAATAAAAGGATAAGGCAGCAAGGAATTAAACAAAGCAGGTGTCAGCTGCCTACAGAAGTTGCTGTTAGCACGGGGGAGGGAAGCTGTGTGGGCAGATGGGTACCATTTCCACAATAGACATTTCCATTGGAGAATGGTGTTGACAACATGACTGTGGGGTTTTTTTTTTTTTTTTTTTTTTGCAACTTCCTGGGAGCGTGTGTTGCTGGAATGCAAATGAGGGTAGCTACAATGCAAATCACTATGGACACCACTCAAGAAATAAAAAATAGATCTTCCACATGATCCATTTATACTCCAAGGACCTCAGGTTACCAGAAACACCCCACACCCATGTTTATTACAGCATTAATGCCAACAGCTGGACAGTGGCATCAGCCTAGGTGACCATTGATGGATGGACAAAGAAAAGGTGGTGTGCCAGCACATCTGAGTTGTATTCATCTATGAATAAGAATAACATAATGCCCTTTTCAAGATGGAATGAAGTGGAAACAATCGTGTTAACTGAAAGAAGCTAGACCAAGAAAGACACTTATCATCAGGGGCTAGCATGCTGGCTCAGCAGTTAGGAAAGCCTCCCTTAAAAACTGCTATTTGATGTGTAAAAAAGAGTGTTTTGCCTGCATGTGTGTCTGTGTACCACTGACATCTCTAGGGCTTATGGAGGCTATAATGACCTCCATCAGAGGTCTATCTGGTTGTGACCTAATGTGTATGTTGGCAATCAAACCCAATACCTCAGGAAAAGCAATCAGTGATCTAAGTATCTCCAGTCCTATCAGTGCTTCATGCTCTTCTAGATGACCTGAGTTCATGATCTCTACCCAACCACCTAGAATTCTAGCTCCAGAGGAGCCAAAGCCCTTTTCTGGCCCTCACCGAAACCGACATGCACTTGCACGCAGAGACACAAACTGACGCATAAACAATAATAAAATCTTTGTAAAAATAGAAGTAAAAAATGTTTTACTTGTTCTCTATCACATACAGAATCTATAAAAAATAAAACGGAATGGCACAAAACCACAAAAGAGATGCACAGAAAGAGTGTGCACTGGGCATAGCATAGGGAAGGCCTATAAGAACCAAACCAAACAAAAATGGCATATGAATGAAAGAGACTGATCACTTACGATCAAAGCACACTACAAAACCCATTACCCTGTGCAATTAATATATGCTAATTTTAAACATCACCAAGGATGTTTCTGAAATTGGAGACTGGATGCTATGTCTGGAAGACATACGGGGGCATCTCCTACTGTCAGTTCCTGCAATGGGAGCAAGGCAAGCAGAGGATGCCTCTCCTCTCCTGCAGCTTATGTTCTGGAGTGCAGATCATAAGGCAAGGGAGAAGGGGATGCTCCATTTATCTGGAATCATAACTGAGACAGGAGGCATCCAGCTGAGGCTGGGAGTAAGTGATGCAGAACAGGACCTAACAGGTTGGCCTTTGGGGAGGAGACATCTCAATAGATTCCAAGGGACCTAGCTCAGAGAAGAGCCTGACAGAGAGATTATTCATGGTGTCTTGGGAGCAGTGAGAATTGGCTGGAGCCTGGAACAAAAAGGAAGCTAACAGCCTAAAGAGAACATGGTGGGGAGAGAAGAGACAGATAAGCCAACATAGGAAGGAGGTGGTACATCCTAAGTTAGGCTTGATCTTTTATCTGCAGAAGTAGAAATGCCAACGTTCTATCAATGTCTAAAGACTTTCAGGACTCATTTTCAAGTAAAGGAAAACAAAGGCTGACCATTCATGATATTTATCCTCCAAACTGCCCTCATGTATCTTGTTGATCTCCGAAGGAAAGGCCCTCCCCGCAACACCTGGCACATACACACCCTGATATTGTGGGTATATGAGCCAAACCCTGTGTTTCCCGTAGATATGTTCTCTGCCAAGTCATAGGACACATCTCTTCTCTCTTCAAAGAGAAATGTGGAATATCTGCCAATCTCCACAACTATCCTCTTGAGGCCAACTTGGTGTGTCAAAGAAATGTCTAGAAAAAGGAAAGTCAAACCACTGCTTTTATTTTTTGCCCAGAAAAGCATATCTTTTTTTTTTAAGGCAGAGAAAAGCCCCTAGTGTAGGGAGAAGCAGTGCAGCCAACATGTTATACAAACCCACAGCCCTTTCTGGTGTGCCAGATCACTACTCCATATGGAGTTTACCTGGCTCTAGTTAATTCAGAGAGAGAGGGAGAAGGAGAGGGAGAGGGAAAGGGAGAGGGAGAGGGAGAGGGAGAG
>JANHMN010000002.1:85702903-85718619 GCA_030674055.1 Rhabdomys pumilio | reverse complement strand
AAAAAAAAAAAAAAAAACCAAACACGTGTGTTCTGTTGACTTTCAGGAAACTTATGTTGAAAGTGGAACAAGCCAAGTAAGCAAGTCCAAATGAAGAGAGGGAAGCTGGAAAGGGATTGGTCCACGGCGCAAGATGCCAACTCTAAGCACTGCCAAACCAAGTGAAATCCATCACCGGGATATAGCTCTATAGTAAGTATGTGTTTCCTAAAGGAAAGCATGTTGTAGGATTAATATCTCTCTCGGGCAATCCATCACTCCTGGGCATTTTCCTTTAGTGTATTTCAAAATTGTTTCTCTCTGACTGTACATCTGAAAGATTTAGTGATGGAAAGAAACTGGCTTACACTCACGTAGACGTTCTAAAAAAAAAGAAAAAAAAACTTTTAAATGCTCAGAATTATTAAATCTTCAGAGAATGGGTTAGAGTTTGACTAGAGATGAAGTTAAGTTATTCAGATTATTATAAATTAAAAATATTAAGATTCATTTATTTGCTGCTAGAGTAGTCTTTAAAATATCAAGCACCATAGCTGTTGGCTTTTGCATACCCACTGTGCTAGTTAGCTTTAGTTGTCATTGACCTGACACAGCCTGAAGTCATCTGAGAAGAAAAGCTACAAATGAGGAATTGCATAGATGTGATGTCTGTGGGAGGTCATTTTGATTATTGATTGATGAAGGTAGGCATACCCTACTGCGGGTAACAACACCCTCGTGTTCTGGCTGTGTAAAGAAGCTAGTTAAGCATGTGCCTGTGTGAGACAGCAAGAATTCTCCTTCATGGTTTCTGCCAAACTTCTTGGCTGTGAATGAATTCATTGGTCAGAGTTAATGCTCCGTAGACTAGCAAACAGGCCTGGCTTCAAATTCACAGATGAGTTCCTACCTGGCTTCTCTCAATGATAGATTGTGACGTGTAAGCTGGAATAAACCTTTTCTTCCCCAATGTTTCTTTTGCTCATGGTGTTTGACCTAGCAACAGAATGAAACTAGACCAGAAGCACAATGTATACCATATAAAATAGTAGGTATAGAGACGTAAACCACCATAACAGTTATCCTGAGGGTGAGGCACAAACAACTAGGGTTGGAAACACTTGTTTTCTGCAAGGTTGCTTCATACTGCCCTTGCCAATTGTAGAGCCACACATAAGCACAAGAACAACATGTTATGCCCAAAGAAGAGACCCACACCCTGAAAGGGAGCCCAGGACTGAGTGACAATCATGGGAAAAAAAGATTGGAAGAAAGTCATATATGAACTGAGAGACATAAAGTAATGATCAATTACCAAATACAGATAGCAGAAGGGAGCAGGGTAGAGAAGGTGACAGCATTAGGATGTCATAAATGAGAGGTGAGTTGTGGCATGTGAGCTCCAGGTTGTTGGTCTTGTAAATGGGAGCTTAAGGGTTTCAAGGGCTCAGAGATGGAGTAAATTGTATTACCAGACTTGGTCATAACACTCATGATAATACATGGGGAAAGAAAACCAGGGTACTTTTTAATTCATGGAAGATGGATTAGAGGTGAAAGAAAGGAGAAATACCCAGCAGATGGTGGCCACCAGAGCCTAGGTGAGACGTGACTTTGTCAAGAAGAATGAAGAACAGCAGCCATGTGAGGTGGAAGGGTTAAGGCATGGTACCTCATAGGGTTTCTCATTGGGTATCTGAAGGCTATCAGCTAAGAGGATGAGGGCTATGATGGTTTTCAATCGCAACAAATGATAAGCTCCAGATGGGATACATAACATTCAAGGTGGAAACATCCACTCAGCAGCTGGTTTACAGGAATGAGTCTATAGACTTCAACAGCTTAGCTGTATGATGAGTATATTACAATACCCACAAGGAAGCAAGAGTTCAGAACCTCAGAGAGAAACTTCCTTCACCAGGAAAGACAGGAGAGAAGAACATTGATGACTCTCAGAAGATGAAGCACAAAGGGCCAATAAATGTGAAAGAAGTTCAATCTTATTAACCATCAGGAAATACAAATTCAAGCTTCATTGAGAATCCATCTCACCCTGATGAGCACAGCAACCAGCAGGAGGACTGACGAGATGACTCAATGGGGAGAGATGATTGGCACCGTGACTGGTGACCCAAGTTTGATTCCTGAAACCCATGTAGTACTGGTAGAAGACTAATTCACAAAAGTTGTCCTCTAACCTCTACATGTGAACACACATACACACATACACACATACACACACATGTGCACATATTATGCACGCACATGTACTGCTGGGGAAGATGTTGGAGGATAAAAAACACTCATAGACTGCTGTGGGAATTTCAATGAATCTGTCCAATATGGTAATCCTTATGGAGGGGCCACAAAATACAAAATGAAAACTAGCGTGTGATCCAGTATGCACTCCAGAGTATATGTGAAGCAGACTGAGTCAACATACCACAGAGATGCTTGCACACTCGTGTTTAGCACAGCCTGGCTCACAGTAGCCAAGAGAAGGAGCCAACCTACACACATATTAAGAGACAAACAGGCAAGGAAATCATAGCATACATACATGGTGAGATTTTATTCACTCATAAATAAGAATAAATTTAGATCGCTTCCAAGAAAATGGGTTTTGAAGATCATTTTGTTACATGAGATAAGAAAGACGTGGAAAAATACCACGATTTTCTCTCATATGCAAAATCCAGATTTTACACATGCATACGCATACACATCACAGAAAGAGAACGTAGACAGAGAGACCATTTGGAAGAGGAGGAGAACCAACAAGAGTGTGGAGAGGTCAAATGGATGAGCACGATCACAGGACATGACTCACGTGACTCAATATGTCTTTATGAATGCCAGTACTTTCTATAACGAATATATTCTATGAAATAATTAGACCCACAACAATGACTCCTCGGCATTTATTTGCTGCCAAGATTGAAGACCTGAATTCAGTCTTCAGCACACACATAATAAAAGGAGAAAACCAACTCTTCAAACCTGTGGAAATATTAGAGAATTTACCCACTAGGAAAATCAGTATGGATGGACCTTAAAACATAAACACAATACATAGATATACACATACATACATACATACATACATACATACATACATACTATATATTTTTTTAAAAATATCAAGCAAGAAATGTTTTTAAGGACAAGCAGGTAGAAAGATCTGAAGATCTTGATTTTTTCAGACTCTGGGTGAGATAGAGCTTTGAAATGGAAGATGTATCTTTTATCAACAAATCCACTGAGGATGAAAAAAGTCCCTAAGAACTCTAAGGAATGGGCAGAGTTAAGAGGAATAAGGGTAAATGTAGGTTTTGGCAACTGAGAGCTAATGCAATAAAAAATACTTAACATTCCCTAAATGACCACCATGTGCCCCAGACTTGGCCTACCTTGCTCTGGGTTTGTCTATGTTCTGAGGCAGCTCCTGTTTCTATCTTTGATTGGTAAAGGATGCAGGCAAGACTGGAAGAGTTACGTGACTCTGGATATCTCAGGCAGTCAATGGCTGTGACTAACCACACTCCTGATCTAACATCATCTCTTTCTCCACAGGCCAATTCCTTCTGTTCTTCTAAATAAACTGGTTTTAAGATTATGAACATTAGGCTGAGTTAAATTTATTATCCCAAGAACCAGAACACCTGCCTGTCTCTCTGCAATGTTATCAGTGAGAACACTAAGCAAATCTTCAGTCTCTTGGGATACTTACCAACTCCAGATATGGATGAGTGGGTGGTATGAGTACAGTTCTTCACCCACATCTCTTATTAGCACTGAGATCACCGAATCTACCACAGAAAGAGAGATGAAACTCAAGGAAAGACATGACAAACTGCATCCATCACACACTTCTTTGTGGAGCAAAGACCTATATTCCAAGTTTCTCAGAAACCAGATGAATGGAAGCTTTTCTCAGTATTAATTCTAGTCCACTGGGTTGTAGCTTTTAACTGAGCCTAGGAAGAATTCATCATCTAGAGATCACTCAGCCTCTCATGAAATATTAGAGGAAGTCCTGTATCTTCCATGAAGAAGTTCAAGCAAGATGTTTCTTATTTATAACAATAAAACGATGTTTGCTGAAAGTCTTCAACACAGCAGGACCTTCTAATAAGAGCAAAGTATACAATCTTATTTAATCATCCCATCACTGTAGAAAAGGTATCATCCTCATCCCCTATTAAAGATGACCAAAGTGACCACAGACTGTGGAGTAAATATCATAAGTAACTCAGTTATTACATGGAAGAGTCAAGATATGATTGTAGGTTTCTTCTACCTTGTCTCTGAGATCCAAGTACCAGAGAGTTTCCTTAGTAAAGGAAAATGTTAAATAACCACACACATTAGAGATCCCAATTAATGAGAGGGAAAATGGTGAGCAGACCTGGGTACATGACAGAGAGGGAACAAAAATGAAGGACAAAGAGACATGGCACTGGAGAGAAAGGCAGACCAGTAGTGAGGAAAGAGAAGGAGAAATAACTGAAATAAAGATGAAAGGCAAATATGAATGTGTTCCGCCTCAGTGGATCCATACCCAGCTCCACCCATGGCTTAAGACAACTTGACTCAACATTGCTAAAAGATTCCATTTACAGATAATACAGTGGGGTTACTTTCTACATAAAAGAACCGGTACTGAGGTATGCAGAGGGAAAAGCTCAGTTGAATGTCACTCACAGTCACAAGTCTATTTCAGTGTGTGTATGGTAAAGAGTGGGGTAGGGACAAAGAATTAGCAGTGACCAATACAGAGGAGAGAAGAGAGAATTGGAGAGCAGATTCAACCAGTCCTCCAATCATCTTGCAAACACATCCTGGAGTGACACAGATGCCTAAGTCTGTGCTTCCTATCTCAATACCCTCCCCCTGCCATTGTCTCTTGGGGTATGTGTAGAATTCCAAGTTTGAAACTAACTCTTTTGGATCTAACTTGCAAAAGCCGGTTTCTCCAGCTCTAAGGTCAAGAGGTTTCTGCTAAAGGGTCTACCGAAAAATTTCCAAAACTAAGGGTCACGATACCTGCCTTCTAGGAGAAAGTCTGCCATGAATTTCCATAAGAAAATTTAAAAGTTACAACGACTCTCTGGTATGAAATTCAAGCTTTTTAAATAAGTCAAAACATTTTTTTCTACGTATGTGTCTATGCAGTATGCACATGTGTGCAGCTTGTGGGTGTGTTCACGAGTGTGTGCCCATGCACCGGTGTGCATTTGGAGGACAGAGGTGGAGCTCTGGTGTCTTCTTTCATTGTCCACCATTTTTAATGGAGGCAGCATCTCTCACTGATCCCGGAACTTCAATCCGAGCTGTCCAGTCTGGCAGCAGGCATGCCCCAAGTATCCATCTCCAAGGTTGCAAGCCCACCGAGTTTTTACATGCCAAAAACCAAATTCCAATTCTTGCATTTGCAAGAAGAGCATTTTACTTCTTGAGTCATCTCCAAAGTCTTTTGCTTGCCTATCTGCTTGGCTTTTTGTTTGCCATGAAATAGTCTGTCTCTGTAGCACAGGGTGGCCTGTAATTTATTGCAATTCTCCTGCCTCAGCCTCCTGAGTATTGATATGATAGGTCTGAGTCAACATGGCCAGCAATAAATAAAAACATTTTTTAAACCTCTAGGTCAACCTAAGAGGTTTGAGAAGTTGTATTTTGGATTGTCCAAACATTGTGCACGATTCTTGTTCCTTTTCTCTCATTTCTGTCAACTGCGTGCTTTCTGCTTACATTAACTTAATTCCTACCCAATAAAGTATGTGTTGTGAGGCATATATAACTTTTTTAATATATGCAATTATAAAGTGGGGCATTGGAAACATCATCTGCCATGACAAGCAACACTTCCTGTCACACATGTTATCTGCCACCCTTCAAATCTCAAAGCTCCAAGTTAAATGTGGCCTCACTGCCAGTGAGAATAAATACCGTCCCTCCCCCTTCTGGGGCAATAATCTCTACTGTACTTTATTATCCTCACAGGCCCCTTAAAAATGAGAATATAACTTAAAAAGCCAATGTACAGAATTTCCAGAGGGAAGGAAGCGCCCCACTAAAGATGCGCCCCACTAAAGATGCGCCCAGCCTGTAGCCAAGTTCACCAATGGAGGTGACACAGGTTTAACTTAAGCTTGAATCAAATGAGAAAACACAGGCGCATTATTCAACCCAACCCAGCTGTCTGTGTAGATGATGCTTCAGGACTGATTAATGGCAGGATGCAAAGAGGAGCCACACAGAGCTTGGCTGTCAAGGTCAAAGGCACAGGCAGACAGAACCAGGAAGAGGCTAGGACAACACCCACTCTGCATTTAGCCTGCTGGCCTCAAGTGTTGGCTAGAACCCCGGTGTTGTCATTCCCCCTCAATTCCAGTCACACCACACACAAGATGGAAAGGCATATGGTGGCTTTCTCCCTACTCGGTGTAAACGCGAGCTCTAATTTAAGCTCCAAACCTTTGAGAATCCTTTGCCAGTGAGATAAAATATATAAGCCCTGAGATTCTGAGCACCATATTTTTCTGCAATATGCCTTGTAGCACATGGTTCGATAATTTCAAGAGTGGTATCCAAGGCAAGGTACAGCTGAGAAGAGAGACCGGCAGGCGCATGCTCCCTCAGCCCTCAGTGGAACGCAGCACCATGACTATTCACCGAAGGAGGCTGCAGCGAGAACACAGTGCCAGCGGCTTTACATAGCCTCATTTCCACTTGATCTCAGTCCTGGGGGGGCAGGTCCTTTTAGTCACTCCACTTTCTGATTTTACTTTTTAGATCCTGTGTCAATTTTTAGTTCTTTTTTCGCGTTGTTTAAAAATTGCATTTTATTTATACTGTGTGTGTGCACCTGCATCCATTTGTTTTTTTAGTATTTCTCCATCTACATGCAGTAGCTTAAGCATAGCTACTCTAAGACCCCACTCCTGCTTTATCTTACCCCTCTTCCTTCCCATTAGTCCCCTTGGTTCCCAAAGATAGCTTTAATTCTATTTTCAAGTCATATATGTGTCTACATAAAATCTAGGACCCACAAATGAAAGAAAACAGATAGCATTTGTCCTTCTGAAATTGACTTAAAGTTCATTTAATATGATCAGCTCTTATTGTATCCACTTTCCTGCAAACCACGTGACTGTGTTCTTCCTTAAGGCTGAAACGATCTGCAGTGTGCGCACCACATTTTTCTTACCCACTCCTCTAGTGTCGGATACTTGTGTTGGCGCCATAATTTCGCTATTGATCTGCCCCATATTCTGAAAGAAGCCACTGAAGCTTGAGAAAAATCAAGTAATTTGCTCCAGGTCAGCCAGTCTGATGCAGAAACCAAATTTCAAACATAAGCCACAAGACTCCAGAATCCACAGGAGCACAGTGTAGGGCACAGCGAGGAAGAACAGCAAGACATCCACTATGTAGTTTGGTTCCTATGCTGTCGGGCAAAGCAGGGCTCCATGGTTGCAGGTGGCGTGCTAGTCAAGATACTCCTGGATGGAAAACAAGGTCACCTTTGAACTTTGACTCTTACTAGCTTAGAGCTCAAGGTCATTGGAGGAGACATTGAGACAAAGGGGATTTGCTCAAATGCCTCTCCTTCACCCCGTTATTTTATTGAACAAAGAATGTGAAGCACAAGCATTTAACCAGTGCACATGTCAGTTCTGGGGCACAAAGAAAAAAACAGATCTGTGCTCTAGACTTACTGTGTCTTCCACTTCCTCCTCTCCCTTGTCAGCAAAGAGTAATGAAAGCACACTCACATATGCCAAGCCTAGAGAGCTTGGCTATCGGACTGGATGAGGTATGCTTGAATATGTTGCCTAGAAAGACAATTATTTCTTCACAGGGTCAGGAGGAGAGAAACAGAGTGTCTCTGTTGCCCAGCAGCAGAATGTATGGCCTCTTGGTATGAGACCTTTGACCCTACCTAGCTGGAGACAGAGAATCCTGGGAGTGGGTGAGCTCAGAGTCAAAGTCAATCAAGCAATTTAATGTGGTAGTTTAAATAAGAATGGTCCCCATAGGCTCATATATATAAATATTTCCTCCACAGTTGATTAATCTGTTGGGGGAGGGGTAGGATTAAGAGGTGTGTCTCTGAGAGTGGACTTTAAGGTTTCAGATGCCCATGGCATTCCAACTTAGATTTCTCTGCCTCCTCCTTTTGGATCAAGATGTGAACGCTCAGCTACTGTTCCAGTGCCGTGCCCGCCTGCCTACTTCCACGTTCCTTATCATGATGGTTATAGATTCTAACCCTCTGAAACTATGAGAATCAAATTAAATATTTTCTTTTATAAGTTGCCTTGGTCATGGTATTTTATTACAGCAATAGAAAAGTAACCAAGACACTTGCTTTTCCAGTTACTGTCCTGAGTACCAGGTAATGTTTTTACAATGCCTCCAATAAAGGCTGGAGAGGTGGCTCAGCAGTTAAGAGCATGCATAGCTCTTGTGGGGGGGGGACACAAATTTAATTCCCAGCACCCACACAGGCAGCTCACAACTACATATAACACAGCTTCAGGGGATCAAATGCCATATTCTGGCCTCCTTGTCAGATTGCATTCATGTTTACATAACTACTGGAAATATGCACATAAACATAATAAAAATAAAATTATTCTTTTTTTAAAATGTCCTATTATTGGGAAAGGTAGGAAAATCAATCTCCCTGTATTTTGAGTTCTCCCAAATCTCTCCTTTGGTAACCCTGACAGAAGCAGGTAGACAAATGGCACTGTAGTCTTTAATGTAAGAGGACCATCCTACATGTCATATGCTTGCTTAGAGGATCTTCTTACATCTCTCCATCAGAGGCCCCAAATCACTCCTCTGCTGGTGGTGATAACCTAAACAATTTGGATCAACATGGGCTGGGGAAGCAGGGGATCTACTAGACCACTTTCCCCGGCACCTTTCCCTGTGGGCAAATTCAAAAATAAACAAACAGGAGGAGGGAGAGAAGGAAGAGAGGATCCAGCCCTGATCAAGAGGAGGAACTCCCTCCATTCACAGTCCTTGTACAGGCATTCACTTGTGCCCCGAGGAGATCGTTATTGAACTGCCCCACTCCTAAGTGCCACAGAGGTTCTGTGCACCACAAAAATGTTTCAGGAGTTGGATACTAAGTCTGTTTTAGCATATGCACAAGGTGTTCTGTGCATAAAACCTTACACATCCTGAGTTAAGTCACAGTCCTGAAGTAACTGAATGCATCTCTCTATCTCTGCTATAGCAGATAACTCTACCATGATAACTTAGCTTATTCCAAGTTGGCAAAAGCAGACAATTGTGAACCATTACAGAGAGCCTTCTCGGTATACCCGGGAAAGGGCACACAGTTTCCTGTTCTGAAGAAAAATGCACATACCCCATTCTGAGTTCCCCTGTGGGCATCATGGGTCTACCTGCGCTGCTATCAGCTTCACACAGAAGGCTTGCTGTGGCGGACTTTTGTAACCTCTTCTATGAAAGCATTCAGCATCACATCCATCTGAGAAATGCTGGTAAATGAAACAATCACACACCAGCAGGTGGGAAATGGGACCATTCTGAGGTTTCGGATGGCACTGGAGGTTGCGGAGGTCATTGCACACCACACAGAAGCCAGAAGGTTCTCTGTAGCTGTGCCAAGGATCATCACGGATTAGATAAATAAAGATGCTCAACTTCCACAAAACTGCTCTGACTCATTTTGCAATGTGCTGGTGGTGGGTTCCCTTTTGGCTACTCACATTTTCTCTCAACCTTCTTATGACAGGATATCCAATTACTTTTTCAATCTAATAATGCCAGATGTGAACGCTTGGCTGAAAATGGTCTGTGTGTGCCTCCTGTCTCAGCATTGGGAGAGTTTGCCACACTTGGACTTGAATTTAAAGATTCGAGTTTTGCAGGAGCCCATAGTTCTTGTCCCAGGCACTTCTACCTCACCGTTCTCATTACTTCCAAGATCCCCTTTCGTTCACAGTTTTATAGTTTTTAATTTAATTCCCAAAGCTTGTAGTCTTCTGGTAGCTAGGAAATAAAGAGTTAGTTAGGAAATATAAATGGGGGCAATATATATTGAACTTTGTTTTGTTTTCCTCTCAGCTGAAGCTCTCTGGGATCATATGCCTCTTCGCTTTCTCTGAAATAGACAATAACATCAGGGAAGCACTGCCAGCCAGGTTTATAAAGACAGCATTCCATTGTCAGGCACAAGAGTCCTCTGCTAAAACAAAATCAATAGCAGCAGATAAATTTCTTCTCAATCTTTAATTGTTCCTTGGTCTTTTGGAGGAAAAAAAAATTCTGATTCATATTAGAAAATAGAGAAGAGCATAAAAAGAAATCACTTCGGGTCTGTGTCCTTGAGATAAAGCTGGGAGGTACTCTGATAAAATTATCCATAAACATTATGTAAGCATATAGGAACATGTATAATACATACATGCCAATGAGTATGTGTGCGTTAAAAGGCTGGTATGGAAAAATGGGACTAGTTCAAATTAAATACATGCTCACGCGAACCTGTATACATGCAAACTGTTAGTAGTAGAAATTCTAAGAGATGAATGAACCCAGGTGGAAAGGTGACGTCACTTCTGGTGTATGCGGTGTAGCATTTACAGTATTGCTTTGGGCCTCCCCTCCCTCTGCTCGGTGTCTATCTCCAAATTCACCATCCTATCCATGCAGTTACCAAACACATTGTTTTGCTTTGGGAAAGCTGAATGTACCTGCCTACATTCACTCCTTCCTGGGATCACCTGTATCCACACCTATAAACCAATTCATGTGAACACTGCTTCCTTTCTGATTTCCTTGGATTCAGTTTGACTTCCTATCCTCTTCCCGAAGGATCCTTTGTAATGCCATAGTGTGCAACACCCAATTGTTCTATCAATTCTTAAGGTCCTACCACTTAACATTCCTACTCAGGAAGGACCTAGGACTCTCATACTTGCCTAACATCCCAGTCCTTCCCTCCTCTTCCCTCCACACTGGCCTTTCTTCCTGTTCCTCAGCATGCCATTTTGAATACAGTCCTTTCTATTACTCAGCCAAAGTCATCACCCATCTTTTCTTCTCCCTCCTCTCATTGTCAAAACCAGTTTATCTCTTCATTAAAACATCTCTAGTCATCTAAAGCTAAGGGGTATCTTCCTTGTGATGCTACAGGTGGTTGGTCCCTCTGTACTTTCTCCATCAAAGCACATTTGCGATGGGGCAAAGGATGGCAAGTGCTGTCTGATGGTAAACCTATCATACATATGCTTCTCTTGTGCATCACTGCTCCCGTCAATCCTTCCTTCATCCAAAATTACTGGTATTCATAACCATGTCACATGAGATCCAATCAGTATAGTTTAAATCTATCACCTGATATACACTGGCACAAAATATTTCAATAAGTAGACAGACCATCAGAAATCCCAACAGCTTGTCAGAATCTCCAGCCAAGATGGTATAAGAATAGAGACTTATCCAGTTCTGCACACTGGCTTGATCCTGAACACACTGAGAATTCTGCAACGCTTATCAATGAGGAATAATCCTGGATGCACAGGAGACCAGATGCTCTCCCATCAGCACTCACACAACCTCGACTGCTCTCACCCAGAAGTAATGTATTAGTGTTACCCTCAGACATAGCCATGGCGTGGCATGTTTCCTAAGGTCAAGCCTCTTTCCAGTAGCCTACACTTCATCCATATGTATACCACACAATCCGTACCAGTCTTGCTATCCACAACCCTACAAAAGTGTGAAACCAGTAACAACTCTGGTTTTATCTTGTTCTCCCAGTCCACCAGTTCCTTCCATGCCACCAGTTCTACACTCAGTGGTTCATTGTGCTGGCTCCTCCTGAACAAAGTGTGTAATTTTCCAGACCTTCACAGACCATATTTTTCTCCCTCCTGATTCTACATTAAACAGACATCCCTGCCTGAGGAGGTCTCCATTTCTTTTTTTTTTTTTTTTCCGGTTTATATTTTCTCTTTCTTCAAACTCAGGCCAAGTTACCATTCAGGGAATATTATCTCTTAGTACCATATTTGACCTGATTTCAATTCTGTTGCTAAGCAGATGAAATATCCTCATGAAAAGCAACTTAAGGGAGAAAGGGCTAGTGACACTCCATCATGGTTGGGAAGTCAAGGCAGAAACTTAAAGCAACTAGCCACATCACATCCATAGTCATGAGGAGAGATGACTGAGGGTATACATGCTCACTGTCTTCACTCTTATAAATTCTAGGTTCCAAGCCCAGAGAATGGTGCCACCCATGGTGGTCTGGGTCTTCTCATATCAATTAATGAAATCAAAGTGATCACTCACAGACTTCGTGGGCCAATACTATCTAGGCAATCTCTCATTACTCCCCTCCTCCTAGGTGATTTTGTATCATGACAAGTTCACAATTAACACAAGTAACACAATTAACTACCATACTCTAACTCAGGGTTTGATCATCTTTTTGAATGTATTAGTATATGCACAAGTGACTTGTAGATTCACTATGGATAAATGACGAACTATAAAAAGCCCTGCATTACATTTGATTTCTCTGGTGTGGTTTTGCTCTGGTTATCTGGATTTCACAGGGCAGTAAAGGTGTTCAAAGGCAGTCATCTTAGAACAAATATTTTTCATTTTCTCTGGCTGATTCTCCTGCTTCCACAGCAAGGGATGCACGACCATACAAGACACAAATAATATCGCCACCACAATACAAGATTGACTTTGAGTCACAGCTACTTAGACCAGGAAGAAGACATAGTGCTGCCTGTCCACGGCACTGAGAGGGATAACACACCCTGTCACTCTGTTCTGAAAAGGACCTGTCGTACTCCCTTTTCCTTAGCATGTCAAGGACAGACTCAAAAGCTCCCCTGTCTTCTATTCTCTCATTCATCCACTCTACCATCCACATTTATTTCTTTTTAAAGAGCCAATGATTTATGTAAAATTATGTTTTAAAATCCAAAAGTAAGGATAAGTTTGCAGCCTTTCTCCAAGTTTTATTTCTCGTAAGAAAATAGACACGAACAATTTATACCCAGAAATACACAGAGGTAAAATATTATCTTCTATGTGCATAATTTTGTGGCATTTTTTTAAATGCTCAGTGTAAATTATGCCATTTGTCTCCCAAGCCCTGCAAGCGCTATTTTGCTGTGAGCAAGGATGCAGCAGAGAGGAGATGGTAGGGATGGAAGAGTAGGGTTCCGGTTTGAATCCTGCTATTGAATACTCAAGTGGCCTTAACCTCTCTGAACTTCAGTTTCTTCATTGTCAAATGAAGATAGTCAGCTTATTGTCAGTATTGAACCGCCTTGTGCCATGATAAGATCTCCTCCAGGGTGGGCGGGAGGGAAGCCTCTTTGGAAGGCATTCAGGAGGGAACAGAGGGAGAGAAATGATAGCAAATATAGACCCGTTTTATTTCAGAGCTTTGTGTAAGGGAGATCAGGGAAACTGAGCGGCAGATGGAGGGGAAGTGGAATAGCAGGAGGTTTTTTTTTTTTTAAGGCTGCATACATTACAGTGTGTGCACACGATGACGGGGGTGACACTGTCTATGAGAAGAGTTCTTAGTTTATATCTCCATTCCAGCCCTTTCCTTTGTCTTCCTGAGTCCTCTGGACACTTCCATGTGAGAGTCCAGTAGGCATCTCATGCAGAACATGCCCAAACACAAGCTCTCTCTCCTCTGTCCCCTCACTTTCTCCCTGCTAAACACCTGCTCCCATTGCAAACCTCTCTGGATTTTCCAAATGTTGAGAATAATATCCCTGAAAGAAGCACACTGTCCTCTCTCTTTTGCACAGCACACAGCCATCCAGTCTCTGAGTACCTCATCTCCACATGTGGTATGACATCATCTCCACATGTAACATGACATCATCTCCACATATGACATGCTCTGGATATCCAGCCCCTTCTTACAAATGTACACCTGAGTATATGTACACCATATCATCTCTTACCTGTGTGGTTGCAATGTCCCAAACCAGGCTGAATTCCTGACTTCCAGTTGCTTCAATTACACTCTCCACCAAATGGTTAAAGAGCATACGCTATTCCACACTATCCCTGCACTGGGCACCTGCACATCGAGTAGCTTCCTGTTGCAAAGTTACACCCTAGGTCCATGTCATCACTCTGAATGTTCTAAATGTCTAGTTCCAACTCTCTACTCGTGCTCTAAGGTCACATGGCACCAGGTACATCTGTCAGTATGCCCACTGAAGACACACCAAACTTCCTATGAAGAAAACAAGCAACCTACAGGATAGTAGCCTGCCCTGGGCTGTCCCCTCTGGTCTTCCCAGGTACTCCATAAATGACAAAATAAGTAGTCAAGTGTCACCCACTTATTTATTCTAGACACATCCCTTGCAAGTGAGTGTCTTATTTATTTAGACACATCCCTGCACCAAGTGAGATATGCTACCCAATCTGTTGCATCCTACCCCTCCCCAGCTTTTCTTTTCTTCATGGTCATTTACACTATATGATTATTCTGTGTCATTTGGCATTCTCTACATATTTTGTACGTCTGAAAGGCAAAACCCAAACCCAGTAGAAAAGGAATCTCTTCCAAGAGACAACTTTGATATTTCTTTATGTTGTATTTTCAGCTGGAATTCAGTTAAGTACAAACTAAAATGATCAATACATTAAAAATCTACAATGTGATGTTTCTGGGTCGCCATTCTTGTGTCCTGTGCTGGTAAGTGGGTGTGGACATGTTTCAAGGAAACCTCCCGCTGCATGGTTAGTGGAGCCTTGCTAACAGTCATACAATTAGTCTGTAGTCATGCATCTTATTTTCACAATTAAACATTTCCCTTACAAATGAGTCCTGTAGAAAATAGATTTATCTGTTTGAACAATCACATTGAGGAACAACTTGGAAGTAATATCATTAACTATAGGGCCCCCAAACGTCCACAAAAATCCAAAATATGCAGTGTGGTCTGCCTTCACTGTGAGAAATACTAGTTAATATATATTTAAAAATCATCCAGGTTGGAATGAATTGAAAGCACTCACATGCCTAATAGTACAAAAAAACAGTGAAGTAAACACTAGATCAATTCAATTCATCTTTAATTATTTTTCCTAAGTGGCAATCAAAATAATCAGAATAAAATATGAAGACTACTTGTGTAAGGGAAAACAGAATTAAAAATGAGGGTCTATTATGCATTTCATCACTTAAACACATATCCATAAAAAAAATAGCACACGCTAAAAGCAATCTTCTTGGGTTACTCAAATGAGTGATTTTCCTTTCTGAAGTAACTCTGGAATGTGGTATCGTGGATTAAGAAGTGACACTTTCTGAAAGTAGGAGAGAGCAATGGTAAGTTCACTCAATTAGAAGCTGATAAATACTTGAAGTGTCTTTTCTTTTTCTCCCCCCACAAGGAAATTTTTTTATTGGATATTATATTTACATTTCAGATTTTATCCTCTTACCCCATTCCCACCACCACCCAGGAACGCCCATCCCTCCTCCTCCTGCTTCTATGAGAATGTGCCCCACCTCCCCCCCACTCTCACCTCCCCACCTTTGAATTCCCCCCCCAATTTGGTGTTCAGCCTTCATGGGACCAAGGCTCTCCTCTCCCATAAAGTGTCTTTTCCTTGTGTATAAGATATGTGTTTGGGGGAGGGGCTTATGCTCATGAGTATGTAAGCATGCTCACACATGCAGGTGA
>JANHMN010000002.1:85611431-85702893 GCA_030674055.1 Rhabdomys pumilio | reverse complement strand
AAGAGGTGGTCTGTGGGCATGCTCACACATGCAGGTGACGGAAGAGGCAGTGAGTGTCTTCCTCCATCACTCTCAGCCTCACTGCTTTGAGACAGGCTCTTTCACTGGAGCAACAGCTTCACCGTGATTACAGCGAGCTCCTGCTGACCACCTGTCACTGTTCCTCCAATGCTGGGATAATTACAGACACATGTGGCCATGCCAAGCTTTTAATGTTAGTGCATAGATTCAAATTTAGGTCCTCATGTTTGCAGAGCAAGTGTTGTAACCCGCTGAGCATCCCTCAAGCACCGCGATTTCTTATCTTGCAAGAACTTGTTTAAAGGAAGACGTAGTTCATCACTTGGAGTCCTAATCTTCTCTGATACAGAATAAGCTTACAGTGTAGTCTTACAGCAGAGGAAGATGAGTGTGTTCTCCTTTCTAGATAGCCAGGGACCACACCCAGGGGATAGTATTCAGGGTGAATATACCCTCCTCAGTCAAGCCTCTCCAGAAAGCCAGATACTCCCAGAGGCAGTGCTATAATGCGATGGGGGTTGTAAGCACTCATACATGCTTTACGACACTAACTTCCCTGACATTGCTTTAAACTAATGAAGTATAATAAACATTTGATATCAGAGAAAATACATAGAAGAAAAACAGAACAAAAAATGACTAGCAACATCCCAGAACCCCAGAGAATAAGGCATGAAGATTATGAGTTGGAGACTAGCCCGCTCCATATAATGAGATTCTGTCTGAAGACAAAGGGAATAAACTTAGATGGGTAGAAAGTACAACATCTTCCATGCAGGACTTGAGTTTGATCTCCAGAATCTAGGTGAAAACAAGTAAAAAAAAGTGGTGTGCCATGCATCTGTAACTCCAGAGTTGTCGAAGTGGAGACAAGTGGCTGCCTAGGGCTGACTAACAATCCAGATCAGCCTATTCAGAGATGCTTGAAGCCAGTGAAGCAAGATGGGTGGCATCTGAGAAATAATACCAAGGTGGTACACACACACACACACACACACACACACACACACACAGAGAGAGAGAGAGAGAGAGAGAGAGAGAGAGAGAGAGAGAGACAGAGAGACAGAGAGACAGAGAGACAGAGACAGAGACAGAGAGACAGACAGAGAGACAGAGACACATGCACGTCAGCAGTGCATACACCTGTGTGTGTGTGTGTGTGTGTGTGTGTGTGTGTGTGTGTGTGCGCGCGCGCGCGCGCGCGTACACACAGAGAAAGACAAACAAATAAATAGTAATAGCACTAGGAAAACAGTGAAAACGAAGTAGTGCTGGGGTCCAGGTTAGACTGACCTGCACTATAATGGCAAGAGTATTCACAGGGATATACAATCTCCTAAGAAACAAGAAAACGCTGTAGGGAATTATGTAGATTAGAGTCAGCCCCTGAGAGTATCCATGAAGGACTGTCATGCTTAGGTTAATTGATGAGGGACTAGCCCTAATTATAGACAGGACCATTCCCTGGGTGGGAATCCTGGGCTACATACAATGGAGAAAAGGAGCTGGGCACTAACATTCTCCTCTCCCTTCCCCCTCCCCGTGGACATACTGAGATCAGCAACTTCAAGGGCCTGACACCTTGATTTCATCATGATGGACAATACACTTAACTTCTGAGCCTGAATAAACCTTCTCTCCCTTAAGTTGCTTTGGGGAGAATATTTTAAGATAGACACTGAGCAACAGACCACAGCATCTAGCCCAAAAAGCCCAAGCCAGTGTGGTGAAGAAATTCACTGGGATTAGCTCTCTGCAGATGGTCTGTGTCCATGGTTCAAGAGGGGTGATCCTGGGCTCAGGTCACAGCATGTATATGCAGTCCATAGCCCATATCCATTCTTCAGAGGGCTAAGCCTGCCTCAGGGGACAAAAGGCTACAGCACAGGCCCAGCAAACATGTAAGGAGAAACTGCAGACAGTAGCCTCTCAGCAAGGGAGGGAATCAAGACATCAAAATACCTATCCTCGAGAAAATTCTTACATCATACACTACCAGCACTGTCTGCTTTGAATAGCTGAGAAAACACACAACTCCTTTCTCCCTTGACAATTGCTCTAAGGGCCCCTCAAGAGAGCTGGATTCCTAGACTTCTTATGGACTCTAGCCTTCTGCATTAAGATGTACTTCTTCCATTAGCAGTGGCATCCATATACCTCCCAAGCTGGACATGCACAGGTCTCCAGCCAGCTGCAGGGCAATACACTCATATTGCTTCAGTCCTCCTCATTGCAGGCAATGCATTCTCTAGGAAATGCTTCATTTAGTGTTTTGTTCTTTCTATGGGAGGACCATTAACTCTAGGCTCAGATGGCTACTGAGGACAAGAATGCAGATGTGTACCTACCTTTCCTTTTCTCACAAGGTAAAAATGAGTGGCCGCTGCTAAGGAGACCTGTTAAGGTTAGCTTGGCACTTACATAAGAAAGTACAGGTATAGCAAGATTTGGGGCTACATAAGAAGCAAGATCTGATAACCTTATATCACTCTGGCCTAGTGACTTGGCAACAGGACCCCAAACAAGAGAAGTTGAAATAAGTGGAGTATACTGATGTTAAATACATGTTGAGGGAGGCTGTGGTATTGCTCCCACTTAGTATGAGCCAGACTCAGGGATAGATCCTTAACCTTGCTGATAATAAAAGGCCTCTCCTTCAGCAAGCCATCAGTGAGGAGAATTCTAAATATCTCTGGAAAACAGCAAACAAAGCAGAGTCCAGATACAGGCAGCAGATGCTAACAAGACTAAGTGACCTTCGTCATTAAGGACAAGGTCACAGCCGGTCTGCTCTGCAGACTTTAATGACCCTCAACAAACAATCATCACAGTTTTCTTACTATGTGTAAGGGGTGATCATCATCTTTGGGGGTGAAAACTAAGATCTGTTTTCATGTCTCAAAACCAGTGTGAATTTAAGGTTATAAAATGTTAAAATCAGAAAGTATCAAAAATGCTAAAGGGCTCCATCTTCAGGATAAATGCATAAAGGCTCTTATTTGTAAAGACAGTTCTTCCTCTTCTTCCTCCTATCCTCCTCTTCCTCTTCCTCTTTTTCCTCCTCCTCCTCCTACTTCTTCTTTTTCTTCTATTTTTATTTTTTGTTTTGATTCTCACCTAAATTTGGGATCTATTTCAAGCCCAGCCTGAATTAGATAGATATGTCTGTGGTTGTGAATGCCCATGTGGCTCCAGCTACCAGATATGAAGAATAGGTGATGCCTATGAACAGTGTCCATGGTGAGTCTGAGAGCATCTAAAGATATGCTCTGGTGAGCATCCTCATGAGATGTTATGAGACTAACCCTCATAACATGCAACAGCAACCCAGATTGTAAAGGGAGCTCCTATCCAAAGACATCTGGCCATTCCCTTCACATACACACCCTCTCGTTCAAGTGGCTTTATATTTTACTGAGATGGCAGTCACAGGCATGAGTTTCGGTTGCTTCTTTATATAGAAAGAGAAACAAAATCTACGACGACTCTACTCCATTATTTTTTGTAAATACAGTCCTTGAATTGATATGGAACTACTATACATGTCTATCCATGTGGTGTTTTAAGAAGAATAAAAAGAAAAGGACAGGGACTATAAAGATGGCTCAGCTGGAAAAGTATATGCTCCTGAGATCCTACTGCTGATAAAACAGAGCCAGGTAGGTCCCAAGGCTCACCGCCAGCCAGTCTAGGTGAATTAGTAAACTCCAGGTACACAGAGAGATCCTGTCCCAACAAACAAGATGGAAAGTAACTGAAGACAACACTTGACACTGACTTCTGCTCCGCCTACACTCTGGAGCACATGTGTCTACTACTACCCACACATAATAAACACATGCACATGTGAACACACACAAGCACACATATGCACACACATGCAGACACATATAGGAACACAAATAAAAACACTCCCTTGATTCCAAAATCACAAATGAATAGACAGACTGATATGAAAAATACCAATAAAAGATAAGCTGAGATGGAGGTTAACAAGAAGAGGAAGATTGTAGATTTGAATGAGAGCAACTGAATGAGAGTGATGAACAAATACAGGGATAAAGAGCTATTCTGGTTTTAGAAAATACATAATTTGAGTCTAGGGCTGTAGGTCAAACAAACACTTGCTAGAGTGTTTGTTTGGTATGCACAAAGTTTTGGATTCATCCCAGTTTTGCTCAGACTGAGATCATGGTGATTATAGGTCTGTAGACTCAGCACTTGAAAGGAAGAAGAAGGAGGATCAGAAATTCAAGGAGATCTTTAGCCACACAGCTAATCCAAGTGCAGTCTGTACCGTACATGACACTAATTCACAAGAAAAAGAAAGGAAGAAGAGTAAGAGGAGGAAAAGCAAAAAGAAGCAGGAGGAGGAGCAAGAGGAAGAGGAGCAGGAGCAGGAGGAACAAGAGGGAAAGGAGGAGAAGCAGGAGGAAGAGGATTAGAAGAAAGGAGGAAAAGCAGAAAGAAGAGGAGGGGCAGGAAGAAGTGAAGGAGGACCAAGAGGAACAAGGAGTAGGAGGAGGAAGAGAGGAGAGCAGAAAGAAGAGGAGGAGGGGCGGGAGAGAAGGAGGAGGAGCAGGAGGAAGAACAGGAGGGACAGGAGGAAGAGGAGGAGGAGGAGGAAGAGGAGAAACATGAGGAAGAGGAGGAGGATACACAATACAACCACTTCTTAGGAAAACAGAAATGCTGAGATTCCATTATTCACTTTCATAACAAAGAAAAGAAATCTGCACTTGGTAAAATCTCTAAATAATTTGAAATTCTCAGAAGCGTTCAGACATTGTATTCTTTTCAACTACTGAGTTAAACAGGTGGGTACAAAAAGAAGCTGGTACCTCCACACACACTGGACAATTACCACCATTTCATCAACAGAAACGTCAAAGACCCAATAAAACCATATGCACTGGTTGCTAGAGACACCACAGCGGAGAAAATGTGCACATTACCCATTCCCATGCCAGTGACTGCCAGTGTGGTTGCTGCTGGGAACAGCTTCACATGTAAGCAAGGGCTACCTACGTGTGAACATGAGCCAGCTAACAGGACTCTATCCTATTAATTAAGAAAATTAAATACATGTTTATCTGGTTCCAACTTGTCATTGCTGTAATATCTTGAACAAATTGCAAAAGGAAAAAAAAAAGCAATCTAAGAATTTTCATGAGCAAACAGTAACAATGCTGCTCCCTGTCATCATGGCCGACACTCACTGAGCACATTCCACGGTTAGATGGCTGGCTTTTGCTCTAAGCACCTGCCACTGCTGATTTTCTCACAAGCTTCTCTGAGGTTAGAGACTATGATCTCTCTTGCAGGATTCACATACAGGAGACAGAGGACAAGATGTATACAGTGCTCCATCAGGAAGACAGTTGGAAATCTGAGCAAGATTTTGTGTGCAAGGGAATGTGTGTGAGCATGTGCATGCATGTGGAGGCCAGGGGTTAGTCTCAGACTACATACATTGGCTTGTTTACTGAAATAGGTTTTCTCTTGCTAGGAGCTCTTAGCATAGCTCACTAGGCTATGCTAAGTTATCTGCCCAGGGATCTTATTGCCTCTATCTAGCCAGATATAGGATTACAAGAATGGGCCCCTGCACTCAACTGTTGGGGGGTTGGTGTGAAGCACTCAGGTATATATGCTCACACCGCTGGCCTGAGCCAGACTTTAATTTTGAAGCTGACCCTTCACCTAGAAACTACTATTTCTCCACTGCGCCTTTTCATCTGGCTTACCAGGGAAGCTTTAGAAAAAAAATCCACTAAACATTAGGACCCATCTCCAACCCAGACAAGTCAGAATTTCTGGGAAGAAGGGCAAATATCGGTTTTCTGAATTATCCCACAGAGTTTTAATGCGAATCCAAGGCTCCAAAGCTCTGATAGATCTGTCCTTTCTCCCTGGTGTGTAATGGTTCAAATCTGTCTCCCTATGTGTCCTCTTTACAGAATCAAGAGAGTGCTTCCAAAGGCCTGGTGCTGAGTGTGGGGCCCACAGGCTGTCAGCCTCATGGGAAGAGCTATTGAATGAACCTCTGTATTTTACTCCAAATGCTTCTGAAATTCGAGTTCCCTCCTCTAGTCTGTCATAGAGAGGAGGATACTCCAGTGTCTGGAGCTATCAGCAGATGCTGCCAAAATCCGAGCAGCAAGCACCACCACATCATGTTCAGCATTCCTTCCTCTCAGAAAGCCCACCCACCTCATTTTCTTTCAAAGTCCAACACACTTGGGATCACGTAGGTGTGACAAAGCCAGATTTCTCTCTCTTCTCCAGACTCCCTCAGAACCCATAGTGTCAAGACTCTAATGCATTCTATCCATCTCTAGGAAAAATGTTTCCAGTATTTATGCCTTGGTGGCTAGTAACTCAGAATTCCTATTAGCATCTTCTGGAGACAATGTGTTTCCAGGGTACATATTTTGAGAAATATTAATTCAAAAGAGATCATCTTGTTTTCTACTCACTTGTGTGGCTTCTCAACCCCTCCTTCCATAGATTCAGACCTTTTGCTCATGGACAGTAGTCATCAGACTGTGTGGCACTCCAGAAAGCCTTTATTATGTGTTCATTTCTGTGGTACACAGGTGGAAGTCAGAAAACCACCTTTAATGGCTTCTTTAGTTACTCTACCATGTATGTTTTTAGACTGAGTCCTTCACTGAGCCTGGATCTTACTGATCTTACTAAACTACCTGTCTAGTGAGCCCCTCTTGTCTCTAGCCACTAGCTCTATGGTAAAAAGGTGTGTGTCACCTTCCCCAATGTTTTATGAGGATGCTGGTATCTGAACATGTGTTTACAGAAAGCACTTTAACCACTGATCCATCTCCCTAACCCCTGCCCCCAAATTTTCTAAGGGAAA
This sequence comes from Rhabdomys pumilio, assembly GCA_030674055.1. Classification (NCBI taxonomy): domain Eukaryota; kingdom Metazoa; phylum Chordata; class Mammalia; order Rodentia; family Muridae; genus Rhabdomys; species Rhabdomys pumilio. Next base: position 85,695,995 of record JANHMN010000002.1, on the reverse strand, counting down.
TTAAGCATCTGGAACCATCTGGCTGCTGACATTTTCTCCCTGTGGTGCTCCCAGGAGGATCACATGTTGCCTTCTGATGAGCACAGGGTCCAGAAGTAGAAGACACTGAACTGCCCTCCTCCTCAATAAGCAGTCTGAATCAGAGACAACAGATCCAGGAGAGAACGCTCAAGAGGCAGCAGATAGGCAAACCAAGGGAGAATCTCAGTCACTTCTCGAACAAGTACTCACAGCAGGAGGGAGCTAGAAGACAGAAGAGATGTGGTAGAAAAAAGGAGGGAAGCAGAAGGAAGGAAAGAAGGAAAGAAAGAAGGAAGGAAAGAAGGGAGGGAGGGAGGGAGAGAGGGAGGGAGGGAGGGAGGGAGAGAGGGAGGGAGGGAGAGAGGGAGGGAGGGAGGGAAGGAGAAGAAAGGAAAGAGGGAGGCAGGGAGGGAGGAAAGAAGAGAGGGAGGTGGGAAGCAAGGAAAGAAGGACATGAAAGGAGGGAAGAGAAAATAAGAGAGAAAGAAAAGACAGGGAGGAATAGAGAAACAAAAAAGAAGAAAGAGACAAGGAAGAAGGAAGTGGGGGAGAGAAAGAGGAAATGGTGAAGAAAAGAGGAAGGGTGAGGAGACAGAAAGACTAGAAGAAGGAAATCATCCATGGAAGCCCTCTACTCAAAATATCTTGGAAGCCCCTAAAGCATGGGCACCTCTGGGCAGCACTGAGTGACAGAGTCAGTGACCAGAACAGGAAAAAACTTTCCTTTGATTCTTAAGTCATAAAAGGCCCTAAGAGAAGCAGAGGTGGGAGCCTTGCTATCTCCAAGTCCCTTTCCCCTCAACAGGGTTGAGAAACAAGGGAGTAGCAGTGAGACTGTGCACTAGCAAGGCAGGGAGTGAGGGGTGAGGGGTTGGGGCTGGGGGGAAGGGTGCTTGCAAGCCTACTGACTTCTGTGTTTGCTCCCCCTGAGCAGACAGACCGTGCCTGTACATTGTGTATCCTGTTAGCCATGGTCTAATGCATGCTCCAAGAATCCTGTAGTGCACTCCAGACACCATGCATCTATCCTCAAGGTCATTCCTCTGATAAATACTTGAGAAAACATTTGCCTTCTGTCAAGCACACTCCTGGGTGTTGGGGATTCACAGTTATAATAAGGTAGTGTTCACCTCCATTCACACCCAAATACGTTTATGTCCAAAGCTACAGAACCTGTAAATGTGTTGTGTTCAGCGGCAAGGTCTTGAGTTCAGGTAATCCAGGGGAACACAGTGTGACTAGAAGGGTCCTAAGACATGGACAGCCTTTCTGGGCTGAAGTCAGAGAGCCTCATGACCAGTGAAGGCACTGAGACATGCTGAATTCCTGACTTTGAAGAAGAAGATGCAGCCATAAGCCAAGGAATGCAGGGAGGCCACAGAAGCTTGAAATATATGAAAGCATGTCCCCCATTGGGGGCCACAAAAAGTAACTAAGGCTCACTAATACTATGCCACTAACCAAGGGACACCAGAATTCCTGGGACTTCTGGCTCTTTGAAGCAAAATATAAAAGAATTTGTGTTGTTCTAGTCACTCACTATTCCCAGTAATTTATTATAGCAGCAATAGGAAGTTACTCAAGGAGCTGCGAAGATGACTCAGCTGCTAATGTGTTTTCTATGCAACATGAAGACCTGAGACCCCCAGAACCCATGGAGAAAATGCAGGTGCTTATTTGTCATCCCAGCTTAGAGGAGGCAAAAACAGCTAGGTCTTTGGGGTCTACTGGCCACCCATCCTAGCTCAATGGGACAATTGAGCCAGTGGACAGACGGTTTCAAACATGAAAGCAGTCAGCACCTGATAAAGAACACATACAGGAAGAGAAAATGAGGACAGGTCGGGGGTTAGGGACACAGGGTTGGAGGGAAAATCTCTGAGGTCAAACTTCTACCCCCTCCCCATTTCATTCCAGTCCCGTTTTATTATTTTATTCACACCTGAAGTTGGCTCACTGAGAAGCCAGAGGCCTATACTGGTCTCCCTGGATCTTTCACTGCCTTGGATTGTGCTTGCTAAGTAAGCTAGGCTGGCTGGCCAGAGAGGCCCAATAATCCATCTGTCTGTTTGTTCAGAGATTGGATATAAGTGTGTGTCACTGTGCATAGCTTTTTTTTAAAAAAATGTTTATTTATTCATGTGTGTAAATGTGTGCATGTGTGGACTTACGGGTGCCAAGGTACACATATGGAGGTTTGAGAACAATAAAAAACTTCCATGCACGCTCTTTCCTTCTATCACCAGGGATCCACCTCAGACCATCCTGCATGCTTCTGCCTTTTAAGCCACTTCCCCAGCCTGGTGACTGGTTTTTTCAGTAGGTTCTGAAGATGGAACTCAGGTCCTCATGTTTAAAGCTCTTTACTGACCGAGTCACAGGAATAGGAGAAGTCACACCACTTCCATGATGTCAGTGGCACACTATCACACCAAAGTCAGCACTGTCTCTGAGTTTGGTTCCTGGACTGCCACAGAGCCAAGGTTACAGTGAGGGATTCATAAAGTCAAGAAGCATCCAAAATAATGGGGAACTGAAAACACTAGGAAAGCCCAACAATAGGAGATACTTTAAATGAACTACAACTGAACACATTCATGGCTGGTGTGTTGGCATGGGCTATCTTCTCAATGTATGTCCTGGGTTGGTTAGAAAGCACACAGAACCATCTCTCCTGATTTCCCATATGGTACATGTATACTGAGACAGACCTGGGAGGGAGAGAAAACCAGAGAGCCACAAAGCGGGTCCTAGGAACTCACAGCACCACCCTGCCAATATTTGCTGGCATTTGTTATATCTTTTGGCTTTGATGTATAATTAATCATCAAATGTTCATTTCACACCAGCGACGCATAAGGATGCACGCAAGGGCTCAGAGGAGAAAAGGAGCCTGGAGTTCTGAGTGGCTTTATTAATTCCTTCATTCGGCAGCTGCTTAACACACATTGAATACTTGTGGAGTACTCTCTCAGACTCTGGAGAAGCCTTGAAGAGTGAGCTATACCCTGCCCTGGTCTCCAGGGCTTACACTAAAAAGAAAATTTGGGACCAAAAACAGGGCACAAACAGCCAACACTTATTTCCAAGTTACTCTTGTAGTTTGGATTATGACTCTTCCTAACATCGAAGGCTCCCAAGGGGATTTTAATAAACTCCTATACAAGAGTCCAGGGACACAGCATCCCTAAATTCTTGCTCTCCAAAGGATTTTTAGCAAACTCCTTTACTTCCCCAGTCATCCAGGGAAACAGCATCTCTAAACTCTTATTTTTAAAATTCAAACTCTCATGCTGTCTTCTCTACCGGCACCTTTCACTATTCATTAAGAAGACACCATTGCCTTGGATTCCTACATGTAGAATAGAATGTTCTAACCTTCTACAGTTTCTATGTTCAAATTGTGTCTACCAAACTGCCTGGCAGTGCTGAAGGTCAGCTTCCATGATTACAAAAATACTCAAGATCAGAGGCTCTGGCATTGCTAATCTGCCTCAAGTAACAGCTTGACCGGCTTGCCTCTGATCACAAATGGGGCTGAAGGAATGGATGCCCATGGCTAACCAGAGGCCTATCAGGAGTCCAGTGGCCTTCTCAGCTCTCCTTGGGTGTGTTTCCAAGGCTGTATCCACATGGTGGCAGGCAGCACTCTTTCTCCTCAGCTGACACCAGCCATCTGCCCTTTACTAAAATTAGCAAAGTCATTGGGATGAAGAGAGCTCTCATGGCTAAAAGACTAGAAAAGGTTGCAGAAATGACAGGGCCCCTGACAATGCAGCATTATCTGAGCCGAGGCTCTTTCATGGAAGTCTCACTCCTGTGTGGAATCATCAAATGATTGCTAGTAGACAGAAGAGAGGACCCCCTCCCTCCAATAGCACTGAGGGAGAGGACTTTATGGTTAACCTTCCAGGCATCTCAGATACCTCTGCCACATGATGTTGGAAACAATAATGGAAGCCAGGGAGATGTCTCAGTGTGTGGTCATGTACAATGGGCACAATAGTCACTGCACAAACATGAGTATCAGAAGTGGGAACCCCAGCACTCCTATCATAGCCCTGTCATGGGAGTAAGCCTCTGTAATCTCAGCACTGGAAGTAGGGAGGATACAGAGACAGATGCATCCTGGAGACTGGCAGGTCAGTCTGTCTACCCAAGACAGAACTCCAGCTTTAGTGATGGAGCTATGTATAAAAACATAAATAAATAAAAATGGAAGAAAAGCAAAGGAAGACACCTGATACAGACCTCTGGGCTCTACAATGTTCATGATATTAAATAGAAGATTCCAGAAGTAAACTATTCATAACACTACATGCCACTGTGCATAGTATGGTGAAGTATCATGCACTCCTGCCTCACCCACCTAGGACCTGAACTATTGTTCAACCAATGTATTCATGCTGTGTACACCAACCATCCACTTACTACATACCGCCACTGTATATGTCACTGTATATGGCACCTATCCACCAGTGCATAGAACACCTACCTATCCATGACTGTATAGAACACCTACTTATCCACCAGTGTATAGAACACCTACTTGCCAGTGTATAGACTACCTACCTGCCAGTGTATATAACACCTACCTATCTACCAGTGTATAGAACACCTACTCACCACTGTATAGGTCGCTTACCTGCCAGTGTTTATAACACCAGTCACTTAGTCACTCTTGGTCATCAGATAGACCTCCCTATGTTCTTCTACCCTGCTTTTACCTAAAGATGGTCCCAGAGCTCCAGAATGTGTGGTTCCTCTTTTCAGTCAGTTTGCTTAGAGCGTCCCTGTCTGCATTTCTAGGTTGAAATTACCGCGGGCACGTATATGACTTTCTGAGGATCTAAACTCCAGTCTTTACACTCACAGGCTTAAACAGTGAGCATCTCCCCAGTCTTCCTGTGCCCAACTTAATAAAGTAAACTAATCGTATACATGTTAAGTAGGAAAAAGCATAACATCTAGAGTTTGCAAATTTCTTTGGTGACAGGTATCTAGAAGGGTCTTGGGACACACGCCCTCCTTAAGAGAAGATAACAGTGGTGGTCTAAGCAACTCAGTTATCAAAAGAAAAATTGTTCGTATTGTGTATCACATCCCTCCGATGGCAATTTATGCTCATAATATTTATGAAAGCCCTCTTTGCAAAACCAGGTATAATGGCTAAAGTCTCCAAACCCAGCAACTAAGGATCCTAAAGCAGGAGGATTGCCATGAGTTCAAAGCTAGCTTAGGCTACAGAGTGAGTGCCAGTCTCAGTAAAGCAAAAAACAGGTTGGGGAGATGTCTCAAGCTATAAAGTGATACCCTGAAAGTACAAAAAGCTGAGTTTGAACCCCGAAACCCTTGTAAAAAAAGATTCAAGTGTGTACATGTTATCCCAGCACTACAGAGACAGAAACAGGAGGAGCCCCCAGGGCTTGCTGGCCAGTCTAGCTCATTTAGTGAGATCCAGGCTCAGTGAGATACTCTCTGGGGAAGAAACGTAAAGAGTAATTGAGGAATACACCTACTGTCATGGGCTAGGAGCTCAGTGTGTAGGAGATCTTGATGTGCAAGCATGGGGAGCAGAGTTCTTATCCAAAGGAACCACGTAAAAATGAAGCATAGTTGCATATGTGTGTAAGCCTAGCAATGAGGAATAGAGAGGACGATTCCAGAAGCATACTGGCCAGGAAGCCTAGACATAATATCAAGATTTACGTTCAGTAACAGGTCCTATCTCAAGGGAAAAGGTAGAAAGTATCTTCCTTTGGTCACCTCGATTGTGTGTATAGGCATGAGACACATTCACTCACACACACACACACACACACACACACACACACTCACACTCACACACATACATACCACATATATTGGGACATTTATGCGGACATACAAAAAAGTACATAAAGTAAATAAACAAGCAAAACTAATCAAAACCAACAAATCACTCTCCAGTCTGCATTGCTTAAAACTTGGTACAGATGAAGAAAGCAGGCTTCAGGTTTAGCAGGTAGTGTGTAAGCAGCCTGCAGGCAATCCTGTATGAACCCAAGTCCACCTGACCCCAGGCGTGACACACAACTTCCTTTTGCTGCTCTTACATTAGTCGGATGTAGGAAAGCAAACAGAAGGAGAAAACAATTGTTCTGGAAAAGTCCTCAGAAAAAAAATAAAAGCATGCCCTCGCGTGGGGCAGGAAACCCTCTGCGTCAAGCTGCGGTTGCACCTTCCCTTCTTGTGCAAACAGATTAAACTAATAGATTATGAACATTATTCTTAAGCAATGTATATCAGGGTTGATGGGAGCCTGTTCTTGAAAGATAAGCTGCATATCAGCACTGAGGGAAAATGAATTAAAATGCAAATCTCAGCATGCCCCCATTGTGAGGCTATCTTTAATAGATATGTCTCCCTGAATATATCACAGACCAAACTGTCACTGTGCATCCCAAGTAGACCCAACCAAGCTCTGGTGGCATTTCACAAAGGGTCAGCTTTATAATTGGATTTTGCCATGGGTGGGGTTTGTAATTGACCCCTTTTCTTGACCCGTCATCTTTGTTACATGGGGGCAAAATAAGCCGGATCTACTGCCCCGTTTTGAATCAGGGTTTAGGGGACTTGAGTGAGGACCCAAAGCCTCTGCTCCAAGTATAATAAGCCTGTATCTTCTGCTTCCAAATCCCTGAGGGAACAGTGCTCTCCCTGAGGGAGAGGCCCAGGTTCAGTCAGGACTGCTGAGGGGCACCTTCTAGCAGACAGTGCCATGCTGTGAGGAATAGAGGAAGCTTTCAATAAGCTTTGGACATCCTGAAATCCCCTCCTCATCATCATCAAAAGAGTCAGTAGACAAAATGCGGAAAGCTGGGAGAGTGAACAGGATCCAGGACCACGACTGCAGCCACATCTTACTGTAAAGCAGTCAGGCAGGGCTATGAAGAAGGCCCCTTGGGAGAAGTGTTTGTTGTGCAAGTAGAGCCTGCTGGGGTAGCATCATCTGTAATCCTGAGACACTATGACCAGATAGGAAGCAGAAACAAGAAAATTCCCAGAAGCACACTGGCCAGTTAGGCTGGCATATGCAGTAGCCATGAGACACTGTCTCAAACATGACAGAAGGCAAGGACTGACACCTGAGCTTGTCCTCTGAATGACACACATGTGTGATGGTACATAGACACACACACAGAACACACTAACACAGAGACACACAGACACACATGTGCATGCATGCACTCAAACACACACACACACACACACACACACACACACACACACACAGAAACACACATACTATTAGTATTCTGTCTAAACTCCACCTCTATAGTTACCCCGGCAACAGCCAGGTATGCTCCTCCCTACAGTTACCTGGTAACAGCCAAGTAGGCCTGGCCCACTGTAAATGGGGCTGCTTGCCCTCTCCTCTCTCTCTTGATCTCTTGCTCTCATGTCCCCTTGCCCCTCCCCCTTCCCTTCCCCCTCTCTCCACATGGTCTTGGCTGGCTTCTACTTCTCTTTTTCCTCTCTTCTTCCATCTTCTTCCCCCCACCTTTGCCCTATCTCCTGAATAACCCGCTCCCCCCAGAACTGTTTGGGCTGGAGTGGTCTATTCTAAGTTGTGCGTGGATGTCTAACACATATACTCACACATAGACACACACACACAGAACATACACACTCTCATACAGACACTCACACAGATACACATGTACATGCATGCACTCAAACACACACACTCACACACACAGACACTCATACAAACACACATGCGCACATACGCATTCAAACACACACACACAAAACACACAGACACCCACACAGACACACATGCACATGCATGCACTCAAACCCACACACACACCCACACACACAAACACACATGCACACATAGGCATTCAAACACACACAGAGAACACACACAGACACCCACACAGACACACATGCACATGCATGCACTCAAACCCACACACACACCCACACCACAGCAATGGTCTGTGAGGAAGCACAGTGTGACCTGTGCACTCAAGAGCATCTACAAAGGTGACAAAGGGTCAGGAAACACCCAGAACCAACACACTTAACACGAGGAACTAGTGCTTTGCCCCTTCCTGTTCACCAAACACATTGGTTAGTAGAAGGTTAACTTTTACTGCTAAAATGACAGGCTCTGGGATCACCAGCAAGTAAGTCTCCAGCATGCCTAGGAGAAATCATCTAGATTAGGTAGACTGGGGTGAGAAGACCCATCTTTTGTAGATGGCACCATTTCAGGAATTGGAACTCCTTCGAGGTGAATTTAAAAAAAAAAAAAGTAGAAGAACCAGAAGCAGTGGTGCCCCTCCCACTCCACCTCCGAGCGGTGGAGCTGTGGATGGGGTGGCCAGCTGCCCTCTGTCCTGATGTTGAAGCTTCCAGTTGTATGTTTCAGTTGGCCACCTGTCATTTGGACATTGAAGTGAATGAAGGATTTAGAATCCACAAATTCTCCAGGAAGGAGAGGGCAGGAGGTGGGGGCAGCTCAGCAGGAGGTCGGTGTCAGATTTCAAGGTCAGCCCTTCACTGCTTCACTGGAGTTGTCAGCTAAGGTGTTTTCTCCCTTGAAAACTGGAATCCACTGAATAATAATGACAATAATGAGAAGAGGAGGTGGGAGGGAAGAGGAGGAAGACAGAAGAGGGAGGAGGAAGATGAGAGCTGCCGCCATCTGCAGAAGTTGCTCCCTCTGCATCCTGTGCGTGCAGCAGGCATAGACTTTCCAGGAGAAACACCCACTACCATCTCCCACCAAGTGACACAGCTGCTAAAGGATAATAGGTGGTCTCACTGCCTGAGCTTGGTCTTAGCCTTTTTTTTCATTCATTTGTCCATTTTACTACTGACTTCTCTCTCCCTTCCCTTACACTTAAAACTCTAGTCTATCTACCTTCCTCCCTTGAGTGACTTGCCAGCCCAGAGGGTTCTCCTCACTAACCCATAATGACTGTTGAGTTCTGTAGGAGCCAAGAAAAGATGGGGAGAGGGGATACCGTTTCACTGCATCCATAAAAACATTGCATTCTCCAGGCACTGTGTACTACATTACATTTACACATTCACCTGCATGGTCATAAGACAAGGTTCAGAAGAAACAGCTGGATCTGCTGGGCCTGTGCTACAGTCTGGTGTTAACAGGGAACTTGCCAAGCTTCAGTGAAGTGGCCAGATGATAACACATTGAAAGGAATGTCCACTAGGGGGCAGACTTGCTTTCTCCATGGGTTTTGGATAAGTGGAAAGAACAAGCCTTCTGCCTATAGCTCTTTCCCAATCCCTGTTTTCCATTTAACACTGTAATATCTTTCCTAATGAGCTCTATTAGCTGTGCCAAAGGCCTTACTTAGGCAGTATGGTCCTGTCCTTGTAGCCGTGTTGGGATCTGTAAAGGTAGTTTGGGGGATTCTCATTTTCAAGCAAAAATATTTAGCTGCAAAAACTAACCACAGGGACTGTCATTGGCTGAGCACTCTCCACGTTCATCTTTGTATTCATCAGATCAAAGGTGTCAAGCCAAGCATGGTAGTTTAGGTCTCTAATTCCAGTACCAGGGAAGCTGAGTCAGGAGGACCATTGCAAGTTAAAGGTCAGCCTGGGGCACACAGCAAGTGGCAGGCCAGACAAGGATACAAAATAAGGAGACAAAGAGAGGAGAGGAGAGGAGAGGAGAGGAGAGGAGAGGAGAGGAGAGGAGAGGAGAGGAGAGGAGAGGAGAGGAGAGGAGAGGAGAGAGGAGGAGAGGGAAAGGGAGGAGGGAAGGACAGTAAAAAGAGAGGGAAGGAGGAAGTAAGAGAGGGAAAGAGAGAGGAAGGAAGGAAGGAAGGAAGGAAGGAAGGAAGGAAGGAAGGAAGGAAGAAAGGAAGGAAGGAAGGGAGGAAGGAAGGAAGGAAGAGCCTTAGGCTACTATTATCCTTGATAAACAACTTAGAAAATGAAGGCTGGGACATTTCATTAGCACATCTAAGATCACCCAGCTAACTTGTAAAAGACAAGAGCATTGTTGGAAGTCAACAAACCAGAATGGAAGTTCTTCACTGACAGAGGAGAGCACATGCGAAATGATTTCCTGAATTTGCATATGAATACTAATAAGTCTTTTCATACTTAGACCTGTTTGGCTGAAGGCATATTTTTTTCCTTCAAAACTTTACTTAGATCCCGTAATAAATATGCAGCTTTATAGAGCTCCTTGATCTGAACATGGTATTTAGCATGACATGGAAGCAAACATTTCAAACATGTTAGCCACCATCCTGTAAGATGTGCCACTGAGAACGTTTGTAGGCAATTAGAATGTTTTAATGTGAAAATACACAAGAGGGACTTTGTGGAAATGTCACTCTTACCTGTGTAGAAATGGGGAATAGAGAGATAGCATGCAAAGGACTTCCCCACTCCCTAGTCAGAGGTTCCCAGGTCTCTAGTTTCAAGTATCATAATTTACAGGACAAGTGGGCTTGTGATATGTAAAAGGTAATCTAGGAATCAATTCTGAGTATGTTTTCCAGACATGTGAGTATCACCCTGGCTTTGAAAACATAGACCTAATGATACAATTAAAAACTTCCTCTGGAGATCTTAGTCTTTGGACAGTGACGAGTGCATTTAAGTCCAAGGTGAATGCTGTCACATTACCTGTGTAGAAATGTGCACATCACATTAAGGAGGTGAGGCCTGAAATGAATGCTGCTTCTCAAAACCTCCTCCCTAAACAAGCATTTTGTAAGACCTCCCCATGAACTGAGGTTTAGGCAAAAATAATCCTATAGGGCAGACGTCACACCTCCAAAGTACAGAAGACTTGGGTTAAAATGTCACCGGAACCTGGCGTTTTTACCTATCAGTGCTCTACAAGATATTTCTCCTGAGCTCGATAGATGTCTTAGTCCAGAAAGAACTTTCTCTGGAAATGTGGGGAGCTGAGTTTGCATCCCCAGCACTCACATAAGGGCTTGACTGCTTATTAACATTAACCAAAAGCCGCCCCCCACCACCACAGTGAACTTGCTTACCGTTAATGACAAAGCAGATCTGTCATGCCTGATGAAATGTCTAAATGGAGTGGGTTTTCACTGGCTAAACAAAGCTGTTGTTCACTTATAGAACATTTTTGTGTACGTGTATGTGGTGGTTTGAATATGCTTGGTCCAGGGAGTGGTACTCTTAGGAGGTATGACCTTATTGGAGTAGATGTGGCCTCTGTGGAGTAAGTTGTCACTGTGAGGGTGGGCTTTGAGACCCTTCTCCTAGGTGCCTGGGAGCCAGGCTTCACCTCTGAAACCTCCTGAGCCAGTAGACTTATACAGCTTAAATCGTCCTCAGCATCACTACTAGGGTTTCTACTAGGATGGCCCATTAAGCCCACTTAAAGCTTTCCACTACTTTCCAAAGTCCCAAGATCCACATTCCTTCAAACAAAAGCATGATCAGTCCTATCACAGCAAACACAACACAGAAGGTACAAACTTCTGTCTTATTTAGGGTTTCCATTACTGGGAAGAAACACCATGACCAAGGCAACTCTTATAAAACACATTTAATTGGAGCTGGCTTCCAGGTTTTGAGGTTCAGTCCATTCATCATGACAAGAAAGCAGGCATGGAGCTGGAGAAGCTGAGAGAGTTTTACATCTTGGTCAGAAGGCAGCCCAGGGAAGATTGGCTCTGAAGCAGCTATGAGAAGTGTCTTAAAGCCCACCCCCACAGTGACACACTTCCTCCAAGGCCATACCTTCTAAGAGTGCAACCTCCTCTTAGGCAACAGTATTCTTAGACAAAACAAAGCAAAACTTTTTTTTTTCTGATTCTTGGTGAGTTTCACATCATACACTCCAGTTCCTATAATTTCCCTATCCCTTTATATTTACCCTCTGCCCTTATAACCTCCCCACCAAAATAAAAAACATACAAACAAGCAAAAAATAAACAAAACAACGCCTAAAAACCATCCAGGCTGCGAAGCTGTAGTGTGTCACAATGTGTTCCACAGTGTACCCCTGTGTCCACACACCTTCACTTGCAATTGTATTTTAATGTTCCATCCACAGCTCCTTCACATCAAGCCTACTTGAACAGTGATTTCCACCTCCTTGTCTCCCAACTTCACTCTATCCAGAACTATTGTCATAATGCAAAAGTCACATCACACACCCTTTCTGCACTTGTGGTTTCCATAGCATTCTTTAGCAGCTGCATTTTCCCCAGAGGCTGGTACCATTAGATGGAGGAATAGGAAAGCATATCATAAAACCTCTGCCACAGGCAGCACGCCACAAGAAGGAATCAACATCTCTTGTCCTGTGTTGCCTTCTTGGAGCAGGCGGTCAGCAACAGAAAGCTAACTAACATAGGCAACTGGCAGGGAGATGTAGAAATATGGCTATGACTGTATCTGATGATGTGTTTCAGAAGAAAGTTGGGGAGGGATGCAAGCTAGAGAAAGTCTAGAACACTTGAAGCAATGACTGATGGGTGATTCTAGTAGGAAAGACCAAAACGTGTTAAGACTGTAGAAAGTGGAAGGAAAACTCAGGTTTCAGGTAAAAGTGAAGACACTACTGGGACTTAGTGTCTGTCTGCTGTCCATACCCTGGGGCTTTATATGAGGCTCCCTTGAAAGGTGGTAGACTGCCTTATCTGGCAGAGGAAATTTCAAGACAGCATATCCAGGTTTTGGCATGAGTATGACTGGCTAATTTTAGTCAGATTTTCAGTGAGAATCAAGAGCAAAAAGAAGATCTGAGATTTGCCCAGTATTTTATGTAGTCTGGAGAAGAAATAGATCTACTTTGGGTTTTGAATGGGTATATTTACCAAGCATATAAAAAGCAAATTAAAAGACTATATGGCAATGAAAAGAAATAGATGATAGATAGATAGATAGATAGATAGATAGATAGATAGATAGATAGACAGACAGATAGAGTCCAGACAGATGGATGATAGGCAAACAGTAAAACATTACCAAATTGGATGCTCATACAGAGCATCTAGCAGAGACTGACTAGTGTAGTTGAGCCAGCAGCTAGTATTCCCAACTGAGCTTTCCCTCTATGACTGAACTGTCCCACCATAAGAGCTTTTAGATCAAGGGATAAACAATAGTGACCACTTCTGATGAGATAGCTCCTCATCTAGCTATTCTCAAGGACATCATGATTTTACTGTGTGGCTATTTTGCTATTGTCTTCCTTCCCTGTCACAGAGTTTGGGAGCAAACTGTCTCCAGACAAGGGGTTTTAGAGGACATTTAACATAAACATGCTTGGGTTTAAAATGGGGAAAGGAGCCAGTCCTGCTTCCTAAGCTAGTTTTTCAATGAGCTCAAATAGCACATGACAATTAACCAGGTAAAAGCAGCCCTAGGATGGAGAAAGCCCCTGATGAGGTGGTTTGAGCAACAGACCTTAGCAGCATCCTGGTTGAGATAGTGCTGCAGGCATGCTACATACAGGTGTCCCAATGTCATGGAGGCATTCATTCAAATCTCAAAGCAAAGTCTGAGAGGCACAGCAGGAATCGAAATGGGTGGCAAGTTCCTACAAGTAATTCTTAAGACAGTGCTGTGTGAGGCTTTGAGTTGTAGTAGAGATGTCAGGCCTGCCCAGGGAGGCCATCAGGGCAACAAGCAAAACCAGCCAGAGAGAAACCATATGAGCCACAGCTAGCACTGTCACAGGGATGGGGTTGTTGAAATCTTTGGAGCACAGGTTGCAGAGAGTGACAAGGTTTACCCTGCTTTGGGTTTGTGCTGCTTTGGTTCAATCTTTTCTTTGTAATTCGTTTAGAGTGGAAATTTCAACTCTCATTATATTTTGTAAATATATACCCTTTAAAATATATTTCTTTTTTCATAGGCTCTCAGGTAAGAATTGATCTTGATTCTTGGGGAAAACTTGTAAAGTTACTCAGGATTATGAGTAAAACTGGAACCTTTTAGACCCTGGAGATTCTCATACTTGAACCAAACGAATTTTGCATTATACATGGACATTATTAACCTTTGGGTACCAGGAAAAGAGAACATGGTGACTTATATCTGAACTGATCACCAAAGACAGTTCAGTAAAGACTGGGGCACATCCAAATGCTGCCACTGGAGGATGAAAATGTTAGGAAACAGGGACTGCTGTGAGTAAGGAGGGCACTCGCATGTGTCCCTGTGAGCTGATGCCTTTCTTGTTCCTTTCCATTGTTTGCCATGAGGCACACAACTTTTGTTCTTACTAACAACAATGTTTGTCTTGGGCATTCTGCTGCGCCATAGACCCAGAGTAACAAGGATGAATGGATACAGATGAAACCTCTAAAACCATGAACCAAATAAAGCTATGCTTTTCAAAGCTCAGTAAGGATAAATAATGAACATCACTCTGAGGAGAGAGCATCATCAGTTTTAAAACCAAGTTCCAAGGCACCTCCCTCTCATGGCCCCACACCTACCCAAGAGTACAGAATATATTATTTACCACAGAGGACAGAATCTTTGCAAGTAAATATTCAAGGGAAACTGCAGTCTTCCTTATCACGTCTACAGTGCTAAACTCGAAAGATCTGCTCAACAAATATTTCCTTAATGAAACTAACAACTTGAAAGGGAAAGAAAAACATCCTCCATTTGCTGGAACATTACAGCCAAAATGACAGCAAGTTTCACTGAAAGGTAATCATGTGTAAGTGCTCCAATAAAATTCAAATTGGGGTTTTATATACAATCAAATGAAAGTCTTTATGACTGAACACCCAAGAAGCCTCATAGGCATGTAAGAGAGGAATACGAGAGGACATGATGATGGCGCCACTATTGACTAACAAGCTGAACCTCATTGAACTTCAAAGCCTTATGCACAGCCATCTGATGCTTTAGTTACACCATATCCAATCCACTGCCTTCATTTTGATCCACCCACATTCAGCAAGTCTGACTCAGACAAGCTCAGGAGCACACTACACTGCTGCAAGCACTGTATTGTCTGTTGCATAGCAACTTTTAAAAGTGTGTGTGTGTGTGTGTGTGTGTGTGTGTGTGTGTGTGCATGTGTGTGTGTGTGAGAGAGAGAGACAGACAGACAGACAGACAGACAGACAGACAGACAGACAGAGACAGAGAGAGAAACAGAGAGAGATGTATACAGGTATCCACAGAGGCCAGAGAGGTACTAGATTACCTGAATCTGAAGTTATGCTGGGACCTAAACTTAGGTCCCCTGGAAGAAGAAAAGTGCCCTTAACTGCTAAGCCCTCTCTCCAGAGCCTGATGCCCAGTGAGTAAGACAGGTGTGACTGTCAGATGCTGAGTGCATCCTGCCTTCTCTTTGTACAAGTTTTTAACTCACTTCAGGCAATCCTTTCTCCTTCTCTCACTCACATGGCTTAGACATTACCTGAAGTTTTATCATGATGTCTGCCTTCTAAGGGGTCATTTGACCTAATATGCCAATCAGTACATCTCCACCTTCTACCCATGGCAGCAGGATTAGAGACTGACCAGGGACTCAAGTCCACCTATGTGACATAAGTGTGGACTTTCAATATGAACTGCTGTGGGAAATGTAGGTAGATTTCTTTTCCCTGAGGTTCAAAAGATGGCAGGGTAGAAGTCTGAAGCCATCAATATCCATATTAGCAAAACCAAGCTGATAATAAGCATAATACACAGAGGGTAAATTTACAGAAGCCTATGACTTAATCAAAGCAATATATTAAATTATATAATATGTAATTATATACAAATTGTATATTATGTATAAATTATATGTGCAAATTAAATATATAAATTAATTAAACCTTGTTGCAGTTTATGTTTGAAGTGTCTCCCAAGGTTTGGTCCTAGCTAGTGAGAGGTGGAATATCTTTCAGGAGGTAAGACCTGGCATAAGGAAGAGGGCTGGTAGAAGCTCAGTGGGTAAAGCACTGGCTGCTGCTCAAGCAGAAGGGACCTGAGTTCAAATCCTCAGAACCCACAGAAAGCAACTGGAGGCAGTCTGTGTCTATAATCTTGGCACTTCTACAGTGAGATGAGAAAGAGAGAGAAAGACAGGAAAATCATTGAAATCTCCCAGGCCGGCAAAATTGCAGCACATACCAGCAGCCCACAGAAGAAAGTCTTGTCTCAAACAACACACAACTGTCTCAAAACAAGACAGAAAGCAAGGTCTAGAAACCAAGATCATCTTCTGACCTATCCACACAAGAATAAACAAAACCACCCATAGACACTGGAACACACACACACACACACACACACACACACACACACACACACACGAAGAGAGAGAGAGAGGGAAAGAGAGAGAGAGAGAGAGAAGAGTGCAGCACAGGAATATTACACACAGGAATGAATTCACACTCAGAAATGCATACACTCAGGAGCACACACACACACAGGGTCCTACACAAAAGAATGGAACAGGAACACATACACACACAGGAACACACACACACAATAGATACATAAACAGACAGACAGACAGACAGACAGACAGACAGACAGACAAGAGGATAGGAAAGTTGATAAGTAGGTAGACAGATAGATGGTAGATGGAAATGAAGTCACCCTGCAGTGTACCTTAAAGGGGATACTAGGGTCTCTTCCACTCCTCCATTTCTTACTCTTCTCCCACCCCTTTCCCCACCCTCTCCTTTCTTCCTGCTAGTCATAAGATGATATTCTAGTCACAAATGATGTTCTGTCTCACTTTAGACTTAAGACACCAGTAGCCACAGACCAAAACTTCTAAAACTTTAGTTCACCAAAAACCTTTTCTCTTTAGTTCCTAACTTTTCTCAGGCATTTTGTCACAGCATTGGAAAACAGATGAACACAAACCAATCGTGTATGAACCAGTGGCGGTTGGGGAGTTTAAATCATAAGTAAGATTCTGCAAAGAGACACAAGGAACAATAAAACACAGATTCCAGGCCGAGGAGGATTTGCAGTCAACCATCAAGCAAAATTACAGAATGCCAGCTGGTTTTGAACTTCAGACAGAAAATAAAATATTAACATCACTAAACTCACATAGAACATTTGGGCCCTACTGACATTGATTAATTATTAACTGAATTTGGGTTTGGAGATTTAGCTCAGTGATAGAGCATCTGTCTAACAAGCTTAAGGCCCTAGGTCCAGTCCTTATTTTGGAAGAAAAAAATTTAAGAGTTTTTTTGTTTTTTTGTTTTTTTTTTTTTATCTAATCTGACAATTCTCTGGCGAGGAAAGTAGCAGACTGGCTTGCTGAACCTTATTTGGCCACAGTTTGCTGTGTACCGTCAAGTCTGGGCCATCAACCATCCTTCCTTCTTATTGTACATCTTTAAAACAGAAAAAATGTTGACAAAATCCCTTCCCTGGACAGTGGCAGACACCTGCCCCTCCTCATAATGTTCTAATCACAAACCAAATTCTATGACAGCTCACTCTGCTTGTCTCAGCTACTTTCCTATTGCTGTGACAAAACACAAAAGAAGTGTTTATTGGGCTTCTGGTTTCACTGAGTTTGAGTCCAGGATGACCAAAGAATGGCAAGAACAACCGAGAGCTCACATTTGATTTGCAAGTGAGAGGCACAAAACGCACACTGGGCATGGTGGAAGTCTTTAAAAGTCAAAGCCCACTCTCAGCGACACACCTCCTTATCCTCCCCAAACAGTTACACCTGCTGGAGACCAAGTATTTAAAGATATGAGCCTATGAGGGCTATTCTCAAACCACCACACTGGGGTATCAATGACTTTCTTTAGCTTTCTTATATAGCAAGGGTTAGGGTTTACTGAAAGGAGCAAAAATGATCCTCAAACCAGCTACACTGGTAAGTCTTCATCAAGTATAAAAATTGACTTCCTCCCATAGCACATAGCCCCACTGATGGAGTTATGGGCACCCTCCCACCCCTGCCTCCTCTAGACTTCTTTAGTCTGCTCTCTCTAGTCTATTTAGATACTCTAAAGACAGCAGAAGGGCACACAAATGGCTGGGGTGGGGGGAATGGCTGGAATACTAGGAGAGGGTCCGATGAGCTCCTTAATCCTTTCTCTGACTGAATATCAATAGCCCACAAGCCCAGTTGTGGTGGAATCTCACGTATAGGCACAGCTGATCTCAGGAAGATGATGGCAAGACAGTTCCTAGCAACAGGAGCTTCAATGAGCAAAATCAGCATCAAATGTGTCTCATTGCTTATAAGGAGGATGTCCTGACTCTCTCAAACTCTGGGCATGTCTAGGTCTCCTGCTGTCTTTTTCCACCCCTGCCTTTGAGACTCATGCAGCAATATTGAATGACAGAAAACATGGCTTTACTTTCTGTTTTAAGATCATGGACTCTCTTAGGGGAACCCTCAGCAGAATCCTCATATCCCAAAGTGAGACCAAGATCCATTTTATGTATGTCTTTAGTGTGGAAATGTCTTATAGCTGCTCAAAATAGCCTACTGTCTGTCAAAGCAATCCATGGCATACATGAGGAGACTATAAAAGGTTCCTGGATTCCAGGTCTGTTAAGTAAGTGTTCTATCCATGGTGTAGAAGATAAAGAGAGGACTAGCCTTGGTTTACGTGAGCTAGGGTATCCAAACTCCTGTGTCCTAGAGATGACCAAAACTTCTATCAGGCAGAACATAAAGGAATTTTGTTAATAAAAAATGTTCTGGAAAATCTGGGTTGAGGAATGTAGCTCAGTTGGTGGAGTGCTTACCTACCGTGAACAAAGCCCTGAGGTGGGTACCCAGCATAGCATCAAGCCAGGTCTAGTGCTACAGTCTTATAATCCTAGCATTTAGAAGGTGGAGTCTGGAGGATCAAAAATTCATCCTTTGTTACATGGTAAGTTCAAGACTAACTTGAATACATGACATCCTGTCCCATTACCACCCCCCCCAAAAAAACTGAGACAAATTAAGCAAAACTTATAAAACCTTCTACAGGCAGGAGGAAGTACCAAATGGTCAGCCTTAAAAAAATGTGCATTCGAGTAACACTATACAGGCAGAACAGGTTTAGGAATATATATATATGCATGTATATGTAAGTGTATGTTAACAACCACTAATAAAAGAGAGGCCATGAATTAGAAAAGGGGCATGTAGGGTTGTATTGGAGAGTTTGAAGAAAGAAAGGAAAAGGGAAAACATTGTAGTTATATTAATTTCAAGAACAATAGAAAAATGTAATTAAAGGATGATATTCTAAGAAGTTAGATGAAACAACAGGATGATTCTGGCTAAAGAGGGAGCTGGACCTGAACCCAACCTTGACTCTATGGCCACACTCTCCCCAGTCTCTTTGTAAAACCAAAAACAGAGCCCCTGACACATGGAGAGAGGAGGATGGGGTGACCTCATGAGAGTCAAGCACTCAGGAGAAAGATAGCCATATGGAATCGACAGCATCAGCTGCAAAACATCCTCTTGAAATGCTTAGCCAGAGAAATAATGGGCATGTCTCTCTGCGTGAAAAACAAGATGGAAATGCTTTGAAATGTTAAAAAACTAGCAAGCTCCAAAGAAAGGCTGGTGTCCTTGATTCTGACAGGATGCCTTCGCTCCCAGACACCTGGCTTCTTCCACTGAGACAGAGGGGGCCTCTCAGAGTCTGCATCTGGATCCTGGGACATGAAGCTAATAGCCAGTCAGTTAGTGATAAACTCCACCCTTTGTGGTCTGCTATGGGGGCCTGATGTCATTTCACACAGGCCATAGTGCAGCTGAAGATAGTAACACAGTATGGCCACTATGGATTTGGGACGTTTCTTATCCTGTAACTTAGAGAGGAGACGTTTCTTCCAATATCAAGTCCTTGAAGTGGTTTGCATACATGGGCTTAGGGGAGCTCGTCTTTGGATCAGAAAACTTAAGAGGTATATTCCCAGACCTCTCCTCACAAGTAGCTGGGCCCTTTGTCTCCTTCCTGGATTTGTGATCCAGACCACCAGGATAATGCCCTCAATTGCCTTTCGTGCCAGTTACCTTAGCACAACTGTCTTTTATTATAAAACCACAATTCTTTGTCTTAGTTTGCTATGGCTTCTCCCTCAGAGGCCCTAGAAGTATATAGGTCAGACCATGACAGCCAAGTAAACCACTGGACAAAGACACATCCCCAGCTTCCTTCACTGTTAGACAAACAGGCTGCCATGTACCGGAGGGTAGGTCCATTGTGAACAATGTTTACCTCCCAGACACTCCAAATCCCTGGAAGAGTAATTAGCTAATATTTTCTTTGCTCAACCCTGGAGCGCAGCTCTTCTTTGACCTTTATATCTACCCCATAGTCCCTCTCCATTTGATTCCTAGATCGATACCAGATTACCAGCCAGGATAATGAACAGCCAGAGATGGTGTCTAAGATCTGGTTTGACTGGGGCTTAGGAGAGGTCTAGGGTAATAAGTGCTGCCTACGCATGCATGAGGAGCTAAGTTCAGATTTCTAGAACCCATGTAAAAATTGGGTGAGATAGGACACAGGAATAATCCTAATGCTGAGAAATCGGAGACAGTTTGATCCTGGAGACTCACTGGGCAGCCAACCCAGCTGAAATCATGAGCTCCAGGCTCAGTGAGTGAGTGACTCTGTATCAAAAATGATAAGATTGATAAACACCCAATAAAGACCTCTGGCATCCACACAGAGGCACACACATGCACACACGCACCCACACACATACACAAGCATGCATGTGCACACACATAGGAATATGTACACACATATCCCACACATTATACATACACTTTTATCCCACATACCCACCCTCCAAACACACCTATACCCACCCTCGACCTCTAACACACACAAGTAGCAGATTCACCCAAGAGTCTTGAGGGCATTGTCCCTGGCTCCTACTCGCTTGCTTTCTTCTTTCCACTGAACACATCACAGAAAATGCCTGTGCCAGCAGAGACCCAGCATTTGATTATTCAGATCCGATATCCCACATGCTGTGAGCTTCCCGATAGTTCTCCTGGTGATTGAGCATGTCACCTCCTGGCCTCTAATTACCATCATAGTCATAAAACATTAGTGATCTTCACCATCATCTTCACAGTGACCTTGAATGTATCTTCTGTCCCTTGTCACAGATGAGCAAGCTGAGGGTAAAGGTAATGATGCTACAGGTTTAGTCCAGGTCTCCTTCAGTCAAGGACCCAGGGGCATCTTAACCTTACAGTCCACACTGTCACAAGGCCCATGGGTTTCTATATACATGGACTTGTCCTGATTTTGAACCTACAACTTCTTTCTAAGATTTATTTTTTATTTTTATATATGTGTAAATGAATGCAGGTGCCATAAAGAGCCCAAAGAGGGCATGATATCTACAAAACTATTGTCAGCTACCTAACAGGACACTAGGAAACAAACCCAGATCCTCAGCAAGCATAGCAAAGGCTCATAGCCACTGAGCCATTTCTCTAGACTCCATAGACTCTTTTCAAACCTGATTATGCCCTTAGGAAAGATGTTCAAACCCCACAAATGGAGCAGTTCACACAAAGGAGGACGAGAGCGTGTGTCTGTGTGTGTGTCTGTGTGTGTGTGTGTGTCTGTGTGTGTGTCTGTGTGTGTCTGTGTGTGTGTCTGTGTGTGTGTGTCTGTGTGTGTGTCTCTGTGTGTGTGTCTCTGTGTGTGTCTGTGTGTGTGTCTGTGTGTTTGCACATTACTGTATGCTCAAGTTCACTTGTGAATGCATGTGTGTTCATGTGGAGGCTAGACAGCAACTTTGGTTGATATTTCTCAGGCATCATCAACCTTTTCTTGAGACAGGGTCTATCATTTGCCTAGAAATCATCATGTAAGCTAGACTGCCTTGGTCAAGGAATCTCGGAGATCCACCTGTCTCTGCCTCCCCACTGCGGGATTATAAACACGCACCCTCACACCTGGCTTTTTAAACATGGTTTCTGGGGATGAAAGCTAGTTCCTTGTGGTGATAGCAGAGTAAATACTTTCCAAGCTGGGCCATCCCACCCCTCCAGCCCTTTGAAGGGGAATTCTTTAATCAAACCTTACAATGCATTGCTCCGTGTCTTAACCTAACTTTGTCCCATAATGTTCTTTTCTCATTCTTCAAGTCCTCCTTGGGAACTCTAGCCACCTTGTGTTCTCCTGAGGACACACAGCTCACCTCCATGAGCTATGGCCTGGGGGCCATGTGAGGAGAGCCATGTGTGCGTTCTGTGTGATTGGAAGGTAGAAAAGCCAGAATCACCACCCACTGCCCAGCAGTTTCCAATCAAGCACTTGTGGCAATGTTTCCAGGGTAATTAGATTCATGGCCTGCCACAGGGAACAATTTCTTCTAACTTATCTGGACTACAGATACAAGCATAAAGACCCCAGTGGGGCCTCTAAATTCTGACCCAAACTTGAGCTGAGCTGACTTTTATCTCATGTAAGAAGTTTCTCTCTGAATTATGGCGGGCTTTCTTGCTTCTAGCTTGAAGTAAACAGGCCTCTGGGAGTTGCAACATTCGCTTACGACTTTCAGATGCAGATATAGAGGAGGAAAACCCGCAGCTAGCCGAAGAGAGAAAGTATAGGCAGGCAGCCTTAAGCACACAATGAGAGCATGCGTGCATAAGAGGGAAGGGGAGAGGTGGGAGGAATAGATGATAAGAGACAAGGGAAATTAGGAAAATTGGCAGAAAATGGATGAGTCTGGAATGTATTGTAATGAACGAGGTAACCCAGGCTTTGAAAAATGAACACAGAATATTCTCTCTCTCATACATGGATCCTAGCGTCTAATGTGCGTCTGTGTGCCTGTGATCTCTGTGTGTTTCTATATATGTATCTGTGTGTTTCTGTGTATGTGCCTGTGTGTATATGTGTGTGTTTGTGCATGTGTGCATTTGTGTGTGCATTTGTGTGTTTGTGCATTTGTGAATATGTGTGCATTTGTGTGTGTGTGTGTGTGTGTGTGTGTGTGTGTGTGTGTGTGTTTATGTGAGAATGAATATACGACGGCCCTAGGAGAGTATAAAGGAAGCCTTGAGAGGGAAAAAGCAGAGGCTTTAAGGGAAAAGAGTAGGTTGGTGACAGGACACGCATGATATCAAAGCAGAAGGAGAAATGCTGGGCATGAACAGGCTTATACAGGATGGGAAACAGGACGATCTCGAAAAGTAAGGAGGAATCAAGACAAAGCATGTTTACATGAAAGTACATGATTAAAAACTTCTCTAGAAAGAAAAGGCAAGTCAACTGTGCTCAATAGCTCACCGGGGTAAGGTAGTTATCAAAGTCTCCATTAATTACATTACTCCATCGGATTGTCCCGGACAACAGGACACCAGCGTCTATTTTCCATTTTGACACAAACTCTGGCTTTATTGGTGTGTTCCATCAACTCGGTTAGAAACCTGAATCTTCAAAGCACCCCCATCACCTGACTGGGCAATAAAAGAAAAACCACAACGGATATTATAAATTTAAATAAAGTTGAGGAAGTGTGAAAATTATTTAGAAACCCTTGGAATGGTTCCTCACATGCGAGAGAGGCTTATTAGCATAAAGACATTCAACCTTCTAAATTAAAACTTTTCTCCCTCTTTTGAAGGGAGCAATTTCTGCATCATCTTAAGTTCCTCAAGGGTTCTGGGAAGGAGGTCAGCTGAGTTGCAGCAGCCGCACAAAGGGTGGGGCTGCTAGGTGAGTTTCCTTCCCCCTCCCACATTCTCCTCAACAAAGTCAGAGGGACAAGTGAGCCCTAGAAAATGAATGTGTTCACCTCTACTTTCCACCCACTTTGTGTTTTTCCTGGCTCATAGCAGAACCTCGGTAGTATGTCCCCTCTTCCAACAAACAGCTCTGTTTCTGGGAAGATAATCACTTGGGCTATGAGCTATTAGCTAAAGAAGACAGAAGGTTACATAAAGCCCGGAATCGGGGATAACCATGCAGTTCTGCAAAGGAAATAGTTTCCAAGTATTTGAAGGATGCAGATACCAAAGGAGATGTCTGTCTTGTGACTTGCAGAGGGACAAGCAAAGAGAAAAAGGGAGTTTCTGGGTAAGAAGCCACAGCTGGGCTGACAAGACAGCTCAGCTGGTAAACAACTGCCTTGCAACGGCGAGGAGCCGAGTTCAATCCTTGGAACCTATGTAAAAGGCTGGACCAGCACTGGAGGCTAAGACAGGTGAATCCCTGGTGCTCACAAGCTAGCCAGGCTAACCTACTGGGTAGGCTCCAGACTGATGAAAAGAACCTGTCTCAAAAAAAACAAGTAGATACCTTCTGAGGAATGTCACTCAAGATTGACCTCCAACCTACGTACACATACATATGGGCAAACACACACACAGACTCACACACACATATTCACACACACATATTCACACACTCATGCACATGCTCATATCCATGCTCTCTCTCACACACACTCACACATTAACACACACACACACACACACACACACACACAGCCCAAATCTCAACCCTGTACCCTGTGCTCATATCCCACTTGTAGACTTCATAGGAGACCCTTCTATCTACGTCTTTCCTTCAGCTATGTAAGGGGACTAGGAGCTTTAGAGAACTTAGAGGAAGTGGGGAGACCAAGTAAGGAATGCAAGAATCAAAGTAATTCAGCCACATGTCAAACCAACTGAAAGTTCATGAAAAATATCCAAGCACAGAAAAGCAATCCCTCACTCGCATAAAGAACCTCTTATGAGTTGGTTTGCTGTGTGCTAAGCATGCAGTTGCTTCCTAGGTAGAGAGGCATGAACTTGAACCAGCCAGTTGCTCTCATTGCACACTGTCTCCTGGTGTCCCTGGAGACTGGAAAAAGATAATAACCATAAGATAATTTCAGATAGATGTGTTATACCATGCATGATGGACAGAGAATAATGAGAAAGAAGTTACATCCTCCCTAAAGGCCCCCAGCCACTGGGAGGAGAAGGAACATAGAAAGAATATGCCATCAAGTGTAGGAAGGAGTCTTCTTATTTTTATCAAAAAGGGAAAATTATAAAAGCTGAGGTCCCAGTCTTGTCTGGACAGTGTTTATCTGTGCCTCAAGACTGTTACCATTCGAAGCCAGCTCTGAGTCTTTCTGCCAGCCCTGACAGAGTGCAGCAGTGGAGTTCTTGCCCCTGTGAAATACTGCAGTTATCAGGGCCACCTTCCTGGTGGGGTAATCACCCCGGAAACACACATGCCCTCAAGATCCTCCTTGCAACTCCCTCTGAACACACCTTGAACATTCTCACAGAATCTTTTCTATCGGCCTCAGTTTTTCACTCTCAGCTATCACACCCCATAAGCTAGGGACCCCATGCCCTGCCCACCGCAGAGCACAGGGCAGAGTACTGAGCTCACTCATCAAGCAGAAGGAATGTTCACACGTAGATGCAGCTGTGGATTTGAATGCCAGGAACTCATCAGGATTTGACGGATTTCTTTATCTCCACCTGCACCACAGTTACTGTTCAAGAAATCTTTTGTTCAGTGCACATAATCAGGACGTAATTTGTATAGCAATTTTCATCCGGCGAAGTGCTTTCATGAAGTTTCTCATTTCACCAAGCTATTAGGCCATCCATGTTCTCCAAATACTTTTTATCCTACCGTTGCTCCAGAGCAAGTAGAGGCCCTTCTCCTGTTTCAAAGGCAACAGTGCCTGAGCTGCTACCCTCTCGAGGTGTGGCTTCGGGAGACTAGAAAGCAAGCATGCGAATGAAAAGGTGTCTTTGCTCTCAGTTTTGCCCAACAGAGGGGAGCACAAGCAACACACGGCTGATCAGATGTGGAGGAAAAACAACAACAACAACAACAATAACAACAACAACAACAACAACAAATGGATGTTTCTCGTGAACCACACTGAAGGAATGTTAACAAGCGGCTTACGCAAGCTCATTAAATCAAAAGGAGCTGCACGATTTTAGAGGCTAATGCAAAATGAAGGTGCAGAATCTGCTATTAGAAGATGATTTAACAGGTCCAGCTGAAATGTCAAACCAAGCTGGGAGCCATTCTAAAAACAGAGATGTGGCGAGCCTCACTGGACATAACACAGCAAGCTGCACCGTCACCATCTTACCTGAGAAGAAAGGTTATGGCATATATCCAAGGACAGCCAGCTAATAAAGAATGCAACAGACCATGAAGTTCAGGATTCTGCCCAATCTATCTCCTGACTATACAAGGACACACACACACACACACACCACTCTTAATTGATTTCACTCTGAAAATTATGGAGACTCCCCAAAGCACCTAACAAAATGAGAAGCCTTAATGACTTCATGCCCTTTAGAACTGCTAAGTATTTGTTTGCATTTCATTAAATTTGCAAAGTAAAACTTGATTTAAAATTCCAAGGCCCCATTTGAATGATCAGCATCTGAGGCTCCAAGGCAATGGTTGGAACAAAGGAAGAGTAGAAGGCCTTTCCTTTTTCTTTACTTTGTGAGCGCTGGAATATTTTAATGAAAAATTTCATGGTACATGAGTCACTACTTGATGGGGGGGGGGAGGGCAGGCTTGATCCTGATTGCATTATTGAATTCTGAAATTACTTCATATTCCATGGACTGATTCCAAATGCCAAAGGATGCCATCCCAACTCAACCCTTAGATAATTGATAGGCATATCTCTCTCTATTAGATACACCAAGGCATGCCAAACACCCTTTACTCTGGAAAGCTCCAGCTCTCTCTGTCTTCCCTTCTCACAGTACAGCTCTTGTTCTATTATCAGATTTTTGTTCACAGCACAGTCACTTGATGGGGAATTTATTCGGAAGGCTGCCATGCACGAAGGTACTATGCCAGGCATACGGCTCTTTTCCACCCTGATCACATCTGTCTCTTTTATCTTTAGGACAAAGGGATATGGGCTGGGGAGAGGGCGAGATATCTCAGTGGGTGAAGTACTTGTCTGTAAAATCCTTGGGGAAAGGCACAGAGGGACTCGCTCACCAGCCAGTCTACTATGGAAATCCAAATCTATGAGCTCCAAGCTTGCTGAGAGGCCCTATCTTACAAATTAAGGAGTGGGAGTACAGGTAGACATCCTTGGCTTCCACACAAGGTGAGTGAATTAATGTGTAAACATGCATCAATTATACACACACCTAAAAGCATAAAAATGACAGCAGCATTTCCACGATTACTCATGAATGCAATTCTAGTTTGAGAGAGGTTGAGGCAGGAGGATTGCCATGAGTTTGAGGGCAGGATGAGATACAAAGTGAGAATCTGTAATCTGTCTCAAAATACGTACGCATGCATACATACATACATACATACATACATACATACATACATACATACAAAGAAAGAAGCAAGATTTGAGCTGAGGCCTGAAGAACCATGAAATTT
Source organism: Rhabdomys pumilio (assembly GCA_030674055.1). Taxonomy (NCBI): domain Eukaryota; kingdom Metazoa; phylum Chordata; class Mammalia; order Rodentia; family Muridae; genus Rhabdomys; species Rhabdomys pumilio. Next base: position 85,668,621 of record JANHMN010000002.1, on the reverse strand, counting down.
CCATTCAAGCAGCTGAGCGTGGGTGTTCAGAAGGCTTGGGAAGAACAAAGTAGAAGGCTCCAACCATTTTGGTGATCTTGAGGAATGGACAGAAAGGTGATCACAGAAGTATCATCAGTCAACTTTCTGTGGCTGTGACCAAACACCTAAAAAAATAAACTTAAAGGAGGAATTCTATATTTTAGCTCACATATCAGAAGTATCAGCTCACTGCGCTGACTTTACTGCTTTTGGGATTCTGGTGAGAAAGAGCATCGGGTGAGAAGAGAATTGTGGTCCATGGCTGCTCACATTGTGACAGCCAAAAAGTCAGGGGGAGAAGAGGGCACACACAGTGGGTCTGGGGCGACATCACACATCCTCTCTGACCTAGATCCTCCACCCCCTAGTAATTTGTTCAGCGATGAACTCATCAGTGGATTCCTCATCCATGGTTAGTGCCTTCAGGATCCAATTACCCTTTAATGATGCCAGCACCTAGGAACTCAGATTTCAACTTCATATCCAAAGCACAACAGAGAAGAAGAGAGCCTCACTAGTGGAATGGTGAGATTCAGTGAGAGACTGGTGAGATTTAAGTGGGAGATTCAGTGAGCAGCCAATCACCCCTGGAGACAGATCTAGGAGATCCAGGAGAAACAGATTTAGAAGTTGGAAGCATCAGGAGACTTGGAAGCAGATGGGTGTGGGGATGTTTAAGGTAGAAACAGTGGGACCCACTGACAGACTGGGTGGGGGAGACAAGATCTTAATAATGTCCAGGTGATAGCCCCAGCAACTGAGTGGATGGTGATGCCAGTTAAAGAGCTGGAGATGCTGCAGGGTTGCACACGAGCTTCTGAATCAGACATAGCAAATGGCACTCATTCTATAGACCCTGTTGTTTTTCTATTTATCTCAAACCAGGCTCCAACTTAAAAATTGTGCCATTCCTTTTTTTGTTGTTGTTGATGATGCCCTTTCTAGGGTTAGTTTGGGTTTGGGAGTTTCTTTATTTTTTTTTCATTTATATATACAAAAGTGTGCACATGGGTTCATATCCATGTAGGTGCAAATGTGTCTACAGATGATGTACTGGCTGGTTTTATGTCAACTTGACACAAGCTGGAGTTATCACAGAAAAAAAGAGTTTCAGTTGAGGAAATGTCTCCATGAGATCCAGCTGTAAGGCATTTTCTCAATTAGTGATCAAGGGGGGAGGGCCTTGTGAGTGGTGCCATCCCTGGGCTAGTAGTCCTGGATTCTATAAGAAAGCAAACTGAGCAAGCCAGTAAATAACATCCCTCAATGGCCTCTGCATCAGCTCCTGCTTCCTGACCTGCTTGAGTTCCAGTCCTGACTTCCTTGGGTGAGGAACAGCAATGTGGAGTGTAAACTGAATAAACCCTTTCCTCCCCGATTTGCTTTTTGGTCATGATGTTTTGTGCAGGAATAGAAACCCTGACTGAGGCAGATTAGTAGGGACAAGCTAACAGGAAGCCATACTGCTGTTCCTCAGGGACTATGAGCCTTGTCTCATGAGATGAGACATACTCTCTAATTTTGCCTGGAAATCACCAAGTAGGCTGAATCAAGCAGGCTTCTCAACACACTCTTGAGATGCAGCTGTCTATCCCACCCCAGCACCGGGATGACAAGCATGTATCACCAAGCTTGGCTTTTGTCCAGTGAGTTTTGGAGACTGAACTCAGGTCCTATGTCTTGTATAGCAAATATATCTCTGACTGAGATATTACCCTAGCCCCTTGAGGATTTTAGTTTAAGTTTCTGGAGATCCTCGTGGTTAGCATAAACACATGTGGCCACAGTTGGGGACACACACACACTTTGATCTACCTTAGAATGCTCGAATTCTTGTTCATGAAGATGTCCACAGATTTCTGTGCACAGGAAGTGTCTACTTCTAACTTAGCTTAAGCCAGATTCCTATATGAGTAGGGGCTCTCCTGCCATGACTCTGGACCAAAGGGAACAACATGGCTAGTATTTATGAATGTGAAGTGGGGTGTTCTCTCTGTTCCTGTCATACAGCACACAGAGCACCAGACAAGAGACTGAACACAACAGGGATACAGTAACTATCTCTTGTCACATGAGTGAAAAGAAGAGGTGGGAAGGTGCTTCTGTTTGTTTATCTGTCTCTGTCTCTCTGCCCCTCTGTCTTTCTGTCTCTGTCTCTGTCTCTCTCTCTCTCTCTCTCTCTCTTTCTGTGTGTGTGTGTGTGTGTGTGTGTACACGTGTGTGAACCTAGAACTCACTAATCCAGCTAGAGCAGCTGGTCAGTGAGCTCTGTACATAGTGTTGGAGTTGAAGATATACACAACCATATCTAGCTTTTCACAGAGATTAGAACTTGGGTCCTCCAGCTTGTGTCCCAACCACTCTATCCACTCAGTCAACCTTCCAGGTCCTAATTCTGGCTTCTTCAGCACCATAGCTCCAACACAGCATAGTCCCTCATGAAGCCAATTTGCTCATCTCTATCAGGTAACCTTGGCCTCTCATCGTACCCTCAGGCCTGCTGCAGATCAATACACACCTTTGGTCATGGAGGACAGGACACCCCAGGAGAGAGGACACAAGCAAATGAGTACAAATTCATCCTCAGTCGGGTGAAAAACAAGTCAAAATGCCTGCCCCAGGAGTGCCAGTCTTGTCACACACAAAGTGCTACGATGTCATTAATTACTTTAAAAATTACAAAACCAGCTTGCTAAGTGTTATTGTCTATTTGTAATTCTATTACTGTGTTCCCCCTGAGATTTGAAACAACAGATGTATGTCAGCAACCTTGACAACGGGCAAGGCACAAGAGGCTCCCATTTGCAGGTGAAATAAAGATGCTTAGGTTCTCTGAGAAGGAAACTGGCTCGCTTGAACCTAAACCAAGCATTGTGGATAATATACAATAAGCTATATAAAACTCAAGGCCTCATCTCCCTGGCTCACAACCATGATGCCCTGTACTGTTCCGGGTTCCTCCAACGGGAAATTCACTTACTTTGTTCCAACAGGCAATAGACCCAGTAGGGGCCACAGAACAAGGGAGGCCAAACTCTATATTCTACCAAGTGCTCACACACACAGAAAGAGCTGCTCACAATTCGTTCCAATAAATATGTGAAGTCAAATGTCAAGCATTGAAAACATCTATCTGAGCTGTTAGACATTACGGGGCCGTTGTTCGGGGGACTGTTTGATACATCAAGGCCAAACAAAGACATCTCTCTGCTCTCCCCCCCTCCACAACAAAAGCTGACAACATGTTCTCTCCACCGCATGGCGATGTGGGGCGGAGGATCTGGTTTGAGCCATGACACATTTCATCTCCCTGGGCTGCAAATGCTGTAACAAGAAGTTACATGGACTTCTATCAGAAAATTGAAAATCCAGTGAGTGTCTCGCTTTATCACCATAATTCCTCAATGCTGTCCCAATCTCCTGCAAATGAGAATCCACGTGTATCTCTGGAGGCCGATGGGAGACAGGAGGTGTTTGTTATGCTTTTAATAGGCGTATTGGGAGATTTCCTATTAAAACATACTTGCAGGAGAGTAATTCAGCAAATCTCCGAATTGAAAGAGATCTTCAGACATTCACCGAAATAATACCCAGAATTACGTACAAAACGATGATAAAGTTTGTCCATTTCCATGGATAAAATATATTATGAAGTACCTTTAACACAAGACTTCAGACAGAAACAAAAATTGCCTAAGTATGATGTCCACATGTCCAGGGTATGACATCTTAGTTGTTGTCATCAGAAGCTCATTTGAACCACACTTTAAGGTGTGATGAGTAATACTGATTGTCAAATGGACAGTACCTAGATATGTCAAAGAGTCCATTCCCCCAGCTCTTCTATAAAGTATTATTCAGATCTGGTTAAGTGAGTTAGGAAGGCTCTCTTTAAACGTAGGCAGAACAGCCCTATGGCCTGAGAAACCGAAATGCATAAAAGTGATCTGTTATTTAGTGCTGGATGAACCCCAGGGAGGGATCAGAGTCTCTTAAGTTCGGTATGAGTCTCCCTGCTTCCTCTTAGAGGCAATACTGCGATCTCGATGAGAGCAGCTGCACAACAGGGTTCCCTACAGCCCGAGCATACCAAAACACCACCCGCAAATGCTCCATGAGAGTTGTTTAATTTTTATTAGCAATATGTAGGATGTGTGCATGATTGGAGAAATTAGCCTCAAAATGAAAAATCAGAGTAGGCTGTGTGCCTGTGGTGAGTATCCTTTGGCTAAAACTCAAGAGGCTCCATCTCAAGAGCAGAAGGAAGAGGCATGAGTCTACAGAGCCATTTTCTTCCACAAACAAGAGCCGCCTTCACTGTGCTAGCCCTGGAACCAGTTGCTGCGAGGCAAGCACAAGAAGGTATTGAGATTTGATGAAATAATACTCCAGGCCATCAATCTGACTTATGAGCATAATGGTATGTTAAGATAAAGCACTTCTTGTCGAGTACACAAGCCCATCTATAATGGCTGAGGAAATGTTTTCATTAAAACATGCGGGGATAGAAAAACTCCGAACTCAACTCTGTTGCTATGGAAACCTGCAATTCAACTTTTCAGTGTGCCTGACGACAGCTTCTTTCTCTTCTATGTTATTCCTGAAAAGTGTTGGTAAATAATAAATGGTAGAAGGACAGCTAGAACAAAGTGTAGCTCAGAGCTGAACTAAGTGCAGCTTAGCCTTCTGCCTTCATCTGTTCTCCCTAGCTCTATGGTATTTGCTTTATTGATTCACCTACTTACCAGACTATGGGCTGAGAATCACTCATCTGAAATGCATTGAGTCCAAAGGTTTGGGTTTTAGGTGTTGTAAAAGTTAGGAAAATTTGCATATTTATTAGATAACATAGGGATAGAACCCGAGTCTAAACATAAAATTCAGTTATGTTTTATGCATTTCTTTCACATTTCAGTCTAAAGGAAATTTCATCAAACACTCATCCAAATTTTGTACATGAAACAACTTTCTGTCACGTAGAAATTTCCATGGCAGCTTCACACTGGGCACAAAAGGGTTGATATTCAGAAGGAGATTCTTTTCCTTCTCTTCCACCTATCTCTTTCTCTCTCTTGTTCTCTATCTTTTCAAGCTGGGGACCAAATCTTGATCCTCATGTCCCTGGGCAAATACTCTAATAATAACTGAGCTTTGGGACTTTTGGATGAGAGATGCTCTTCTGTGCTTATTAAGTGTGGACCGTGATCATGCTATAAAATGTTGCTGCCATGATCCAGAACCAAAAACGTCTTAAAGAACCAGGGAGGAGCAATAATCTCTTCCACTTAGACAATTGAAAGGATATTTTTGAGAAAGCAACAAAAAATGTGGTGGGTCTTGAATGACTGACACAACCCATTAACAAAAAGAGAAAAGGGTGGGTAGATAAAATCCACTAATGTCAAGTAGGAAGAAGGAGCAAAGACCAGCGAGTATGATGAAAAGACAATGACTTGGTCAGATTCTTTCAGGGGTTAGAAGAGAGGAATACATTTACCACCTATGCACCAAGTCACTTGGCCACTTGTTTATGTGTTCATTAAGCTGTTTATTCCTCCACTCATTCATCCATTAATTCATTCATGCACTCACTCACTCACTCACTCACTCACTCACTCACCTTCACACTCATTCATCTTCTTGTTGCTTAAGAAATGAGTGTTTTCTTTTCCTCCATGCTCAGGGTTGCTAGGGCAAACACTAATATACCTGACATATTTGGAGGACCCTTGGGTGTTAAGTGAACAAGGATGAAAAGCTGTAAGGGTACAGTAGTAACACAGAAACGGGAAGACATAAAAACCGATGTAAGAGATGGCTACAGGTACAGAAGTAGCAGAGCACTTGCTACCAAGCAGGAGTCCCTGAGCTCCTACCCTCAGTAGTGCTGAATAATTAAAATGATGACATAAATATATGGTAGAGCATGGGATACCCAAGAAAACACAGGCTGATGGCACTTGGGAGAGCCATGAAAGTGAGCATGGTCTTACGGGGTGGGGTGGGGAGTGGTAATTTCTTAGCAAGTAATACTTTCGGAACTGTGAACAGATAACCATGAGAATAGTCAAAGTTGTGTCCATAGACATTAAAACAAAGGATGAGCTTCTCTCTTCTTAAATGTATCTCCTGTGAAATAGTAGCCATTGGCTTTGCCTAATAATGGATTGGGGAAGATCAAAGGGGTTGATGTACGGTAATTGTTGGGAATAGATGCAAATCGAGAATGCCTCCTAAAGGAGCCATGTTTGGTGAGGGGCCAAGATGGTCCTAATAGTAGAGCAAGACGAAGAGGTATTCAAGTTGGGAAACATTCTATAAGGATGCTCATGCCTCAGAAATAAAAATTCAAAATGGACAAATAATTAGGAAGGAGTCAAGGGTAACACACGGCCCCAGCTTCATGAAAATCACAAGAAGGAAGAAGCAGTAGATGCTGGATGGGTTAATGTAGAGAAAGTGGAAGAAGTGAGTGCTGGGATGGGGCCGTGACCACAGAGGAGTCCCCGAAACACTTGAAAATGGTCTAAGAGTAGCAGGTAGAGAGTCTGAATAAAGGGAGCCACACAAAGACAACAGCCATGATAACTCAAATCATGGTGGTTTGTGTGTTCAGAGGCCTGAGTTGTAGCTGAGAACACAAGACTCTAATGTTACAGAGTGAAGAGTTTCTGGACCCAAGGAGTTTCCTGACACAGCCTAGGAGAGAGAGGATAATTAAAAGTGCCAGACAAGAGTATGTTGTGCTCACACAGCACTCAGACCTCTTTCTCACTTGATTTTCTTTTTGATTACTGCTCTTCCCACCAAATGAAGAGTTATTCAACCCAATGGAAAGAAGATACTTGGAGATATGAGTGAATATTTCTGTCAAGTGTTACCGCTAAAGGAGAAGCTGACAAAGTCAACAGAGAGCAGAGGTTTAACAAGGGCTGGACAGGAAGAGATTCTCCATTGTAACTAAACAATTACTCAACTGTGTGCCATTTAGATAACTTATCAGTCTCAGGAAAAAGAGGAAGGGATCACCTGGGAAGATATTAGAGGAAGGAAGTGGCCATTTTGGAAAATGTTAGAGGAGAAGCTAGCCATTGGAATAGATAAGCTAAGAAGGGAGGGAGGAGGAGGCCATTCTGAAAAACCTTAGAGAAAGACATGACAATTTTGGAAGTCAAGCTAGAGGATATAGCCATATTGGATACAAGCTGAAGTAACCACTTTAAAAGACAAGAAGGACATAATCCTTACTAAGGAAGCTACTACTTTATCCCCATCAGCATCTTTGAAGAGCCTCCTAGATGCACCTGCCAAGGCCTTGTCTATTTAGAACACTGATGTAATTGTACTCAAACCTGCCCTTATAGTCTATCCTCCCTTGCTTTCTTTCTTCCATCTGAAAGAGGCGTGGCAGTTGTCAGAATAAACATAGAGAGTAAGATAAAGGGACAAGGAATGAAAACATTACTGACAGGAGAAGTTAGGAAGAAAGGGGGACTAGAAAAGGTCAATGGGAAAAGGGTAAACACATTCATCTCTATCCTGAAACTCTAGATACAGGTGGATCCTTGTACCTTTGGAGACAATGTTTCACTAGCTACATTTTGTTACTTTGTTTCAGACTCCACCGAAAGGTTGAAACAACTGGGTTCTCAGGAATCTGCAATGTGAGAGCATGTTTTAAAGATATATATATATTTTTTTTAATCAATATATTTTCATTGTACAAGGTGATAGGTTTTCTAATGACATTTTCATTCAAGAATGTCACATACTCTGGCCATATTCCTTCCACCCACTTGCCCCTCCCCCACTACACTCTCCTCTACCTTCTCCCTTCCTTCTAGTCACCCATTAAAGTCCAAAGCATGACCCTTCTCTGGCTGAACTGTGTTGAAATTGTGCGCTGCAAGCAACTTGAACTTTGATACAGCTTTAACACCCATAGGCTGTCAGTCAAAAGCCCCACAGCATTCCTGATAAAGAACTGAGTGGATGACTTGAAAGAGACCATAGGAAGAGGAACTGACAGAGCCAGGCTGTCACCTGGGTCCATGTGACACTAAGTCCCATGTTCCTCATCATTTAGACTTTATTGCTTCCTGGAACGGTCAAATTACTCAGGAAATAACAACAGTTGCCTCATGCTTAATGGCCCCGAGAAGTGTTAATTCTAATGTTCACAAAGAGCAACCTTGGATTCAGTCCTCAGAACCTTTCTTTATACCTGGCTGCACTTGCAAATGCCTCAGACATGCAAAGAGCTCCTGTCCCAGCCTGGAACATGGGGAGTGTCTGTCACACAAGTGCTAGCAACATTGACAATGATCGCCACAACAATGCGTGCAGCAATGCTTCATGACAATTGCTTCACAAGGGACTCAAGTGTGTCTCTCCAAGACCCTGGCCTCTCAGCTTTCACACTCTGTGCTATCCTCTACCACCGAGGGGGAGGGGCAAGGCCTCTGTGATGCTTCTAACTGATAAAGCATAGCTTAGGTGTCAAATGCTATCCCTGCCATTGTTGCCTCACCTAAGGCTCCACCTTGCTAGCTGACTTGCCTTTTTCCTTCTCCTTCATGGCTTTGGAGAATCAACATGGCTTGCCTTCTATGACAAGAAGAATACCAAGACATGACCCCTCACTAGCCACACTTTCAGATCCGTCTCAGCCACCTTGATTCATCCATATGCTATACCAAATAGGACCTCCCTAACCTGAGTACAGATGTCTGAACACAGAAACCATAAGAAAGAGAGAGAATAAACAGATCTGAACACCGTGGCACTGTCTGGAATAGCTGCAGAATACCGGAAAATAAAGGTTCCTTACTCAAAGCTAATTTAGAAAATCTAAATGGTAAATGCCCTTCTGACATACGACCTAAAAACATCACATGTATCCTTATCAAATGGGATCTTACTAGCAGGTTGTCCATTTTAAATCTGTTTGAATAGCAGAAACAGATCTTCCATGCTTTAGGAGCCTTGGAAACTCAGATTAAGGCTCAAAGAATGAAGAGTGATGTCCCCAGGCAGACTCCCTAGGTCTGAAGCCACATACCACCTCCAGGTAGCTAGATAGCACTGGAATGCTAGTATACCTGAACATCAGTTTGCTTGTGCATACAATGGAGATAACTGTACCTCAAAAAAATTCCATTGATGATAATGAATACATCTATGTCCAGCACAGAACCAGGTAGATGGTGCAATTTGTAAAGAACTTGCTTTGAAAGCATGAGGTCCCCAGAAGCCATGTAAAAAAATAAAAATAGAAAAGCCAGGCACAATGGTGCACATTTGTAATCTCAACCCTGAAAAGACAGACATAGGCAGATTCCCTAGGCTTTCCTGGTCAGCCAGCAAGCACACTTTGCTTAACTGGTGAGTTAAAAGACACTGAGAAACTATTCCTCAAAGAACTAGTACAGTGCTTCTCAAACTGCCTAATGCTGAGACCCTTAAATACAGTTCCTCCTGTTGTGGTGACCCCTCCCCCCCCCCACACACACATACCATAGTTATTTCATTGTTACTTCATAACTATAATCTTGCTATTGTTATGGATTGTTATGTAAATATCTGATATACAGTCCCAAGGGGGTCTCAATCTACAGACTGAGAGCCACTGAGCTAGTGTTTCTGTGAATGACATCTGAAGCTAACCTTTTGCCTACACACACACACACACACACACACACACACACACACACACCTGTAGATACTTGTATATGAACCTCCATGAGTCCACATGTGCCCACATGTATATATGTGCATGAAAAGGTATCTGCTGCACAGCAGGGATTAAATCAATTGCAGATGAGCCAATCCGCTGAGTAACAGCCTGCTCCATCTTATTGTTTACCACCTACAAAATCTGTATGCAACTGTGGCAGCTTGGATGGATTTAGAAAATAACCAGCTATTGATGTGATTCAATAAGTACCTGGATAGAGGAGATATGATGGATGAGACTCTCCAAAATGTCTCAGATCAGAAGCAAGACAACAAAGCAAAGGGGGATTTCCAAAGGCAGAGGGGTGCTAATTAACAACTCAATTAAAAAAAGGCAAATTAAACTTTATGGTTCGCTATCCTCCGCTGCCTGGTAAATTGTTTTGTGAGGCGAATGATTAAAAATGATCGTTTCAGAAAGCTGAAATAGCTTCCAAGAAATACAAGGATTTTTCAATATTATACAAAAGGTTTGCACCGCAAAATAAACTTCCGTGATTAAAAGCAACAGCATTGCTCTCCGCATGGAAGCCGGCAGCACAAATGTCGGCTTGTGATGCATTCGGTATTTTGGGGAACTGTATGAGAATTTTGAAGATCGGTGCATCCTTATGAATAAAACACACCATCATTTCCTTTTGTGCTCTGTGTCTTCGTGGGCCTCGTACAGGTTATTCTGGAACACTCCTTGCAAATGTATAATTTACATCAAATTAGTTTAGAACTGAGCTCTGAAGAAATGCACAGAGCTCGGCATGCTCAACAGCGGGTCGCCAAGAGAATTAAGAGTTGGTTGGGAATGAGCAAAGGGAAGCGCAAGTCTCTGCGATCTATCTCCTTCTATTCACTCCGTCGTATTCAAGCCCTTTCTACCATGCAACATCAGAGACAAGAGACACACTTGTACCAAAACCATCAGTGTTCAGGACCATCTAGCCTGCCAGGGCACCGGTTAGATCAAGAGGCAAATCCACTGTGGTACATGTAGGAGTGAAAAGGTTTGGATGCTGTGTTAAAGACTAACCCCATTAGGTGGCGCCATTGAGAGGTGGTTGTATTGTAGTGTTTTGTCACTCTGTCACTCCGATGCATGGCAAAAGGCAAATGAGAGGCTGGGAAGTGGAGCCTAGCTGGGGGTAGTAGGTCACTGTGGAAGTCAGTGTAGGAGCACTATGCATTGAAGGTTACAACTTCTCCTGATATCCTTACCCTTTCTCCTTCTGCCTTGAGATAAGCAGCTTCCACCCCTGCCCATCACATGTTGCTATGGTTACTATTCCCCTATCTTAGTGTAGGACCACAGCAATGGACCCATTGGAAACCATGAAACATAATAAACTTTCTTCCCTTTAGCTTGTCTACATCAGGTACTTTGTCACCATGATGGGAAGTTGGCTGACAGAGGGGTGAAAGCATGATAAGTGACCCAACCCAAGGAGAGTAGAACTAGGCCTTTGATGACTGGAGTGGCAGGTTCAGGCTGATCGTCTCCAGTCAAAATATCACAAATCCAAAGAGCTATGAAACTCAAAGCATTTTGAAAACCTACATGATACCATAAGTAGAAAATTCCTACACATGACACAGAAATGGAATAGTAGCTCTAAAACCAATTAATGTAATCATGCTTGGGCTGTGGGCACACGGAGTACACGGAACATAAATAGGTTCCATTATTAGACGTGGTCTCTTACCTTATATAACTTACTATGTACATTAGAATATTCCGAAATTGTGCCAAAGACAACAGACAAAAGAAGTATTTGAAACGTTAGGATCTCAGCCTGACCAAACAATCTCCATCTTTATGTACTTGCCTGTGTAGGCTCACTCTATATCTTAATGACCATCTGGTCCATATAGCTCCAGCCCCCAAAATTAACAGCTGCCCCCCAATGTAGGTTCTAATATCGATAGTAGTCTTGCTACCTCAGCCACTTAGAGTTTCCCATTATGCAAATACATCACTACCACTAGGGTTGGGGCTGTGGATCAAGAGAAGAGCATGTGCCGTGTCCTTAAATGGTGTCTGTTACTGTGATAAAATATCCTGACAGAAAGCAACTGAGGGAAGAAGGAGGCTTCTTTCAGCTTACACTTCCAGGTCACAGCCCATCATTGTAGGGAAGCCAAGGCCGAAACTTAAGACAGCTAGTTACATGACAGCTAGGGCAAGGATAGAGCAGATGGATTCATGTACTCTCGTTTGCTGGCTTGCTTTTGTTCAGCTAGACTATCCACTCCTACAAAGTCCAGGACTGTGTGTCTAGACAATGGTGCCATTTCCAGTGGAGTGGGTCTTCCCATATCAATTAGCTGGTTCTCTCCACTTCAGACATGTCCATGGGCCAACCCAGTGTAGATAATCCCTCACCTTCACAGGTGATTCTAGGCTATGTCAAGTTGATAATTCAAGCTAATGATTATATTCCTTCTCCAAAACAATATTAATGACATAAACATGCTAAGTTCCCATACCGTGTGTTAAGTCCCACTTGGTGAGCTGAGAGCCACCATGTTTTACAGATAGGCTTTCATTCCCACCGTGAAACACACTGACTTCTTTTCTACTTGTACGCCATGGGCATACAGGTTAGTAATCTTATCCAAGTATTCATCATTATATCTGACCCTTGCTTGATTCATGACCTTCCTCTGTGCCTCAGAAACTTGATGGCAGTTAAGATAAGGAATGGCATTATGTACTCCCAGTATTGTCTGCCCTTTTAGTAAAATGTCAGAAACAATGGCAGACTTTACCCTGAGCTCCCAGGTTTCCCACCACCTCACATCACCAGAAGCAGCTTAAGCCTGAGCTTCCAAGTACAGTGATGCCCTGGATGCAGGTGCTAGCCTTTTCCATGAGTGGGTGACTAAGATATTGTCTTGAATTAAACAGGTGAGATCCTTCTCTGAAACCTGAGCCATCCGGAACTTAATATATGGCTTCTGAAGGCCCAGTATCACTTGCCTAGGACCGAAATGCTAGAAACGGGACTCTGTCACAGACTTAAGCAGTACCCTGGGATCACGCACTAAGATGACAGGACCACAGGGAATATAGAAGGCTCCCAGTTAGTTCCTTCTACCCAGTCTTTGCTTCCCTAGCACACTGAGGTCAAGTAGAGCAGGACAAGGACTACATCTTTTCTCCCCACTATTTCTTCAGTAAACTTTGAGATTCCCTGAGTTCAGGGAACCAGGTGGGACTTTTTGATTCCCTGGCTATCAGTGAGATACAACCATACCCTTACATGAGCTTACTGGCTGAGCAGAGTATCTGCTACATACTGTCACAGGCTCCAGGGTTCAAGGCTAAGAGAAAAGTGGAAACCTGCACAGCCCTGAAAGACTGGAAGCAAACCACCAGGATGGTGTGCACAGAACTGCAGCTGCCATATGTAGGTGTGTCCTGAGAATGAGGGACACTTGGTAACTCAGAGATTCTAAATGACAAAGAAAGGATGTCTTGCCATTTTGTCTGGAATCTAAAAGAGACATTGGAAGCAGCCATGATAATGAGTATGAGACAGGGAAGCCATGGCCGAGGCTTGTGGGAGCATAAACAGAGGCATCAGAACAGTCTTCATGGGTTCTGGAGTGAAAGCAGGACAGGGACTCAGAGGTGTGGTCATGCTGTGTGGTCCTGCTGAGAGCAGTCTTCCCTTACAGAGCATTCAGGAGCCGACAAAGGGTTAAAGCAGGAGGGAAACTGTGGTTTATTTCTTTAAATGGAAACATGCTCTTTGCCCCAGGGTAATGTTGAACTCTAGATGGAGCCACATATGACCTTGAACTTCTGATCCTTCTGTCCCATGTTTCTAGAGCTGGAATGACACGTGTGTGCCATTGCTCATGGTTTACACAGTACTGCAGTACTGAGGATGGAGCTCAGAGCTTCATGCATACTAGACAAGCATTCTAACAACAGAACCGCACCTTCAGCCCACCAATCCTAAACTTTAGATGGCTGAAGAAAGGCGTGCAGGGTGTTCTCTTCCCAAATAAAATCACTGGCCTCCCACTGTTGGCCAGCCAGCCATGGTATGTTTACTTTTTTGAAGGATCACACTGAATCAAACAAATGGATGCTCCAGGCTCTGATTTCCACAGAGATGGGTGACCCTGGGCCAAAGAGCAGTGTCTTTGTCAGGAGAGGCCACACTATGCCCAGTAACAAATCAGCCCACACCCAGAGATTACAGGAAGAGCTACAGACACACAGACTTGATTAATGAACACACTGTAGTGTGCTCAAGTTACTGGGTGCAATTTAGCAATACCACAAAGACTAGCTTAGGGGTGTCTGCATAGACATGAGTGAAATGTCAGTGTTATAAAGGGCATAAGGGACCAGACACAGGAGCACATGTAAAACATTGTGCTGTGTAAGAGTTAATGATACACAGAAGCTGATGGCGGATCATTCAATAGTGTCATCACTTCTGTAGGTTTGAGGTCAAGTTGGAAAGAGACAAAGGAGGATGTTCAAAGGTCCAGATTTGATGAGGACGCTAGCTAAGGTGCAGTATATACAGTCACCAAACTCAAGTTGCCTTTTCACATGTTTCTATATGTTTGCTCATTCGTGAACAAGTACTCACACATGTATGTATATGGGATTCAGAAGACAACCATAGCTGTCATTCCTAACATAACTTTTATTTAGATAGAATCTCATACTAACATAAAACACATCTAGTTTTAGATGTGTTATCTGGAGCTTATTAGCCAACCAGCCCAGGCATCCACCTTCCTCTGCCTCCCAGAGCTAGGATTAAAGATCTATGCCACAGCACCTGGCTTTCTTCTACATTATCGGGATCGAACTCAGATCTTTATGCTTGCAGGGCAAGCACTATATTGACTGAGCTATCTCCCTAGCTTCAGTTAGTCTTGTTCTCATGATCTTAAGATCTATACACTGAAGGGCTAGAGAAATGGCTCAACAATTAAGAGCACCAGCTCCTCTTTCAGAGGTTCTGAGTTCAAGTCTAAGCACACACATGGTAGCTCATATCTATAATATATAATGAGATCCAATTCCCTCTTCTGGTATTCAGATGTGCATGCAGACAAAATACTCATATAAATAAAATAAATAAACAAATAAATCCTTAGGGGCTGTAGAGATGACTCCATGGTTAAGAGCACTGGCTGCCATTTCAGAGGGCCTGGGTTCAATTCCAAGCACTCACATGGCAGCTCATAACTGTGACTCCAGTTTCAGGGGACCCAACATTCTCACATAGACATACATGCAAGCAAAAACACCAATGTATGTGCACATACACACACACACATACAAACAAAACACACAAATATCTATATATGTCACACACACACACACACACACACACACACACTGGTTTATACATGTTCTATAGGTATCTTCTACTGTATTTAAAAATATATGTTGTTTTAAATGAAAACTGTAAGTCAGAGGTCATCAAATTGTGGCTATTGGAATGCTATCTATTTGCATAAATGTGTTCTTACTGTTCATACTTGTTTAGCTACATATCACCTGCATCTGGGTTCACACTGGAATAATCATTGAGATGCTGATGTTGAGGCTGTGTGGTGAGTGAAGCCTAAGCTATTTACTCTGTGGCCTCCTCCATTAAGGGTTTATTACCTGCCAATTGTCCTGCATCTAGCATAGAAACTCTTTCTTTTGTGTGAAAGTGTATATGTGTGTATGCATTAGAGGCCAGGGTTTCATCTCAGGCTCCTTGGGCACCACCCACCTTGTTTGTTGAGACAGCATCTCTAGCACCTCTCACTGAGACATGCAGCACACTAATTAGACAAGACTAACTGGACAGAGAGCCACAGGAATCCTCCTGTCTCTATCTCCTCGGCACTGGGATTGCAAACACATAGCACCATGCCCTGATTTTCAGTATGATCCCTGGGGACCTGAACTTGGATCCTTTTGCTAGTACAAACTGTCTCCCCATCCCCTAAATGCAGGTTCTAAGATGCACACTTTGCAGGTGGCTACAAAGCAGAGGAGAACTGGTAGAGATACGGTTAGGCCTTCAGAGTCTACCACATCAACATGTGGCTGCTGTCTTTGATCATAAACATATTGTACTGGCTAATCTAACTTAATCATCTCCACCTTGTAAAAAGCCCATTTCCTATCACCAGCTTACTGTGGAGAGAGAGGAAGAAACTTTGCTCATAATGATATAATCACCCTTCATGGGCTTGGAGAGGCCACCACAGGCTGGGATCATCAGCATGCCCTAAGTTAGTCTGCACTCTCCTTGAGGAGCTATGGAAGAGATTTGGGGTTCAAATTGGGGAGCACATGCAGATCACTTTCCACAAACATCTGATAGATGATGACACTTAAGCTTTTCTTAAAATTGATCCGCTGTCGTGGCAGCTGGGCTGACTTGTTAACTGGTTTCCAGGGGCCTGTATTGTTTAGCATGATTTCTGTGTGTTGCCAAGGAGGAGCTTTCATAGGCTCCAGTTCACAGAGTCTGATATACTTTCTACCTTTACCTAGGGAAGAAAAAGGGGGCTCATTGCCCTGGGAACCTTCCCCCCACTGGTAGGTTGGATTTATTTGGGATTGAGAATTCTTTGTATTCTCTTTGTTCCTGTTATTCTAGAGTCTAGGAGGTATGAGTGTGTGTGTGTGTGTGTGTTCGCGCGTGCACACGGGCACTCACATACATGTATGCATGTATGTGTGTGTGTGAATGTGCAAGTATGCATGTGTGTGTAGTTTATACATGTGGCCCCAGCACTGTGGACATGTGTAGAGACCAGAGGTTGACAAACAGTATCTTCCTCCATCTCTCTCCATTTATATATTTTGAGACAGGGCTTCTTGTTGAACCTGAGATTCACCAATTAGTCAACACTTGCTGGTCAGTAAACTCTAGGACCCTCCTGTATCCACTCTCCAGGTCTAGAGTTACAAAATCACACCTGGTTTTTATGATGGTGCTAGGAATCTAACCTTCGGTTCTCATGCTTCTACAGAACTTTACTCAGTGAGCCATCTCCCTAGCTGTGAAAGCAGCTAATGATGTATTAAATTTGGCCCAATATATCTCTGGGCTCTTATTTTCCTCTACCATCAATATGAAAATGGGTACTTTTAAAAAGATTTATTTTTATTTATGTGTGTGGGTGCCTCTGTCTGTGTGAGCATGTGCCGTGTGTGAGAAATGCCCACAGAAGCCAGAAGATGGCATCAGATCCTATGGAGCTGGATGCAAAAGTAGTGAGCTGCCAGATACGAGTGCTGGCAACTGAACTGAGTCTTCTGCAAAAGTTCAAGTGCTCCTCACTGCTGAACCATTTTACCAGACCCTCAAATTAAGATTTTGCATTGCATTCAAGACTATATCTTTAAAAGCACGTTGTGTGTTTGCTGCTTAAAGCACTCTTCCATTCACCTGGCCAGTGCTCAGAAGCCACATGGCCAAGTGGGCACTCTACTTGGCAACACAACTCAAGAAAATCCTTCAGCAATTAAAATCTGAGCATCCCTGGACTACAGAGGACTTCAGGTAAATATCTAGTCCCCCATCACACACACACACACACACACACACACACACACACACACACACACACACCAAGCTTCTTAACCCCAAAGTCCTTCCCCAGTCAACTCCCTAATGTAAAACCTATTCAGGTGAAAAACAGCACACTTTTTTCATCAAAAAAAATTGACATCTTTTTGTTAAAGTTTTAAAAATGAAAATCGAAGTCATTGGTAAGAGGGTAGGAGTTAATTCACTCAGCTGAGACTTCATTATTAGCGCCTGTCTCTTGACCAAGCGTCGGACATTTATTTAATGGCATGCCCTTTCTCAGGTCTTGATTTCTAAATCTATGATGTGAACAAAGCCATAAACTGTCCTTGCTAGGCTGCAGGATAGTTTGAAATTGACTGGAGCACAGAATGATCTGGAAAGGTCCCACATGAATCTTCTTTAGCAGCTTGCCACCATCCAGCCTGCTATTCATTTCTACAAGGTCAACTTCATTTTCACTTTTAAAATTCAAAAGCTCCATGTTCCTAAGGCTGGCGAACACATCAGGACCGTCTCTGAGCCCCTGCCTGGCCTACATCATGGCTTGGCTCAAAGACTTCTGAAATTAAACAGCCCAGATAAACAGAGCTTGATTAGGTAGAGCAGGAGAAAGCCACACAGAAAGGCAAAGTCACACATTATTCTAAGAAAGTATAGGGACATCATCTAGCCTGTAGACTATTATTGTTCTGGCTCTTTAGACTTAGCTGTGGGATCCCCATAGAATTTACCTTTCTTTTGTTTAGTTCAAGCCTCACTATTGTTCAGTTTATCTATTTTGTGTGTGTGTGTGTGTGTGTGTGTGTGTGTGTGTGTGTGTGTGTGTGGTGTACACATTTGTGTTTGTATGTATGTGAGTGCATATGTGTATGCAGGTGCGTGTGTATGCAGATTCATATACATAAGGAGGCTAGAGATAATACAGCTTATGCTATACGGTCAGTGTTTCTCACTAGGACCAGAACTCACTGAATCAATATGGTTGTCTAGTTAGTGATTTCCCCCAAATCAGCCTTTCTCTGCTTCCCCATGACTGGGATTACAGGCAAGAGTCCAACTTTCTCTTATATGAGTTCCAAGGATTCAAATCAAGCTCTCACACTTGCAAGGCAAGCACTGCAGGCACAAAACCATCTCCCCCAGCCTGTCCAGTAATAATTGTCTCTACTGTGCAGACTCTACTGTCTTGGGGCTTCTGGGTGACCCTCCTTTGTCCATGGAAACTATACCCGTGGAACTTCGAGCAGCTTCCCACTTTTCCCAAGGCTCAGCAACAATGCCATCTTTTCAGGAAGAGAGCCTTGCCTGATGGTTATGTCCAATCCTCTCCTAACACTTAGCACAGTCCGTGCTCATCACCTGCTTCTCAGATGATTTTTCCCTTTGCCACTTAACCTCTCCATGAGATACGTTCTTGAAACCAGGAGAGTTTTCTTTAATACAATAATATTCTAGTTCCTAGACCAGATCCTGGTCTCTTCAGAGCCCCTCACAGGCATGTATGTTCACTAACACATGATACCATGCCTGTACATTTAGTACTTCTCCAGGTAACACACATATGCAAGCACCACCCCTCTCTCTGTCTTTCTGTCTGCCTCTCTCTCTCTCTCTCTGTGTGTGTGTGTGTGTGTGTCTGTATGTCTCTCTCTCTTTCCCTCTCTCTCTTTCTCTTTCCCTCTCTCTCTCTTTCCCTCTCTCTCTTTCTCTTTCCCTCTCTCTCTCTTTCCCTCTCTGTCTTTCTCTTTCCCTCTCTCTCTCTCACACACACTACCCACACATCCTGTACATACACCACATAGAGAGACCACTACATATATACTGCACACCAAAGCTCAATCCACAATACTACATACATACCACACACAAAAAGTACTACACACACTACACACCAAAAGACAACATACACACACATTACACACACATACTATACACACACACCACTCACAAAACCCACTATACATAGAAAAGCACTACACAAAAAATATTGCACACAGAAACACTACATACTCACATACACTACACACACACTACACATGCATACACACTACACACACTGCACAATACATACACATACACAAACTACATCATATACATGCAAACACTGTATACACATATAAACACTACATACATACCCAGAGAGAGGGGGGAGGGGAGGGGGAGGGGGAGGGAGAGAGAGAGAGAGAGAGAGAGAGAGAGAGAGAGAGAGAGAGAGTCTGTGTATCTGTGTGTCTAAATCTGTATGTTCTAGGGAGTCATGATGGCTTATTCTTGCTAGCCCAAGAATCTGAGTTTATTTCCAGAACCACATAAGTGTAAAGTAATGTCAGTACTTGGAATGTGGGGAGGGTGGCATCACTATGTTTTGCTGGAAAGCCAGCCTTACCTATTTAGTGAACTCTAGGCTAATGAGAGACCTTGCTGAAAGAAAAGAAAAAGAAAGAAAGAAAGAAAGAAAGAAAGAAAGAAAGAAAGAAAGAGGGAGGGAAAAAGAAAGAAAGAAAGAAAGAAAGAAAGAAAGAAAGAAAGAAAGAAAATGAGAGAGAGGGAGTGAGAGAGGGAGGGAAGGGAGGGAGGGAGAAAGGAAGGAAGGAAGGAAGGAAGGAAGGAAGGGAGAAAGGAAGGAAGGAAGGAAGGAAAAAAGACAAAAAAGGGATAGTACCTGAGGAGTGACAATCATGACTGACCCTGTCCT
The DNA here is from genome assembly GCA_030674055.1 of Rhabdomys pumilio. Lineage (NCBI taxonomy): Eukaryota > Metazoa > Chordata > Mammalia > Rodentia > Muridae > Rhabdomys > Rhabdomys pumilio. The sequence goes on along the minus strand of JANHMN010000002.1, from coordinate 85,648,602 downwards.
TCATACATATACACACTCCTTTGTACATACATGCATGCACACATCAGCACACATACAGAAAAATCAAATGAGACAAATCCCACTCCTTTCTAAACAAAGGAACAATCATATGTCTATACTATCACTAAGGGCATCAGGAACTCCCAGAGCAGATGCTTCTAGGAGCAGCCATGCATGCTCACTGGCCCAAGTGCCTGGCGTTATAGAGAAGAGGATTTGCACTCTGATCTTTGAATACCTTGCTTATTTATCCAACATGTCTCATTCTCCTTCTAAACCAAGACTAATGAGACAACTATTCTAAGTAGTTGTAAAATTCGATAAAATCGTGGATAATGAGTACTGGGTTTGGCACAGGGACATGTTCTACAATAAACCTCAGTGAGGCCTATGGATTGTCACTATGTGAATTCTGGTAGCTGGTGAAAGGAAGGAGGGCTAGCATAATGGCAGGGGCTAGGTAAAGTTGCCTCTCAACTATCAGGTAGCATGTGCCGCTATCCAGAAATCCTGACCGCTGTTGCTCTCACATGCTGGAACTTTCTATTTCTACACAATTCTCCATTACATGTCCAATGGAGTATTTAATCCCCAGGACTGGATTTCCTCCCTGGAGGAGACACAGAAAATGCAAGTAAACACCATAGTGAAAATATGTTCAATGAATTGCAGAATTCTTTTCTAATTTGTCATAGAACAAAATTTCTTTGAAGGATAGTATTAAATTGTTTACAAGATGGTCAGACTTGGACACAGTACAAAGACTTCCTCATCCTCAGATGCCTTTAATGGCAACAGGTATTTAACCAGAAATCACTTTTTAAACTATGAGCCACATAATCCTTTATAAAATCTCTGCCCTGGTGTTATCAGTAGGAAGATTTGTGAACCTCACCGTAGCACAGGGAAGAAAATCGCCTCCCTACTCTCTGCCACTGATGTGAAAGAATGTTCCACAGGGAACCAGCTCAGGACAGTAATTGCATTACTCTGTATCCCGCAAGCCCTGATCAACCTCAAATATCAATCCAGGTTGGGAACATACTTCTGCCGGCTCTAACCTGCTCCTAGCTCCCGTTCACCTTGCATCCAGACTCTCCCAGAGGCCAGCTTAGAGTTCAGGCCTTCTCATGATCTTGATCCTTGATTAAGGCGATACACACATCGTTCACATTGTGTTCTGAATCAAGCTCTTACCTCACTTTAGAGTGCTGGGTAATATATCCACATGCCAATGAAGATGACGACTCAGCAAATCCAAGAGTCCACAGCTCATTCTAGCAGGCAGCTAAACTTCGAAGCCTAGGCTATTGGTTCTCTTATCTCAGTGGGAGAGATCATTGTTCCCTTTGAAAGGCCTGCCTCACCACAACATTCTGTCTTCTCCATTAATGTTTTATTTATATGTTCATATCAGAAAACAACTGTGAGCCCAAGGGGATGATATAGTCAGTAAGTACACCTCTTGCAAGCCCAAGGACCTTAGTTCAAGTCACTGAACCCACACAGGAAAAGCTGGGCCTGGTTGTATCAATACAATCCCATCTTAGGAAATACCCACCTTCTATTTTGACACAGTGTCTCTTACTGGACTAGGCTAGGCAGGCTTGCCAGTGAACCTCAGGGATCCATCTGTCTCAACCTCCCCAGAGCTTGAATAAAAATTATATAGGCTATGGCTGACTTTTCCACAGGTGCCAAGATCAGAAATTGGGTCTTCATGCATGAATCAACTATGCCATCTCCACCTCCCCATTTTTTTATCATTTTTTTAAAAAGTTAAGTTTATATTTCTTTGTTTTTATTACATTTCATTTTGTTTCATATATGCATGTGTGCACATATATATGGCATTATGTAGAGGTTAAGGGACAGTTTTCAGAAGTCAGCTCTGTCTTTCCACCATGTAGGTTCTGAAGGTGAAACAAGTTGTCCTGTTAAGGTTTTACTGATGTGAAGAGACACCGTGACCAAGGCAACTCTTAAAAGAACAACATTTAATTAGGGCTGGCTTACAGGTTCAGAGGTTCAGTCCATTATCATCAAGGTGGGAACATGGCAGCATCTAGGCAGGCACGGTACAGGAGGAGCTGAGAGTTCTACATCTCCATCTGAAAGCTGCTAGCAGAATACTGGCTTCCAGGCAGCTAGGGTGAGGGTCACACCCACAGTGACACACCTACTCCAACAGGGCCACACCTGCTAACAGTGCTACTCCCTGGGTCAGGCATATACAACCATCACACAGGTATTGCCACCTCTGAGCCATGTCCCTTTATCCCTGTTTATTGTGCTAAAATAAAGCTCACAGAAAAACTACCTTTCAGTTGTCTTGAAGCATAGAATGCAACACTATTTATCACGTTGGTAACATTGTATAGCCATCACATGTACTCTTGCCTCTAACTCTATCTCACCCTTTTGAAATAAGGTTTTTTTTTTCCACTATCAGTAAGGAAACTCACTCCTTCCTCCCATCTCAGCCCCTGGAGTGTTGCAGCCTGTTTTCTCTGTCCAGGAATCTGACTGCTCCACTGTAAGGAGAACCACATTTGTTCTCTGCTGCCTTGTTTCTTCCACTATGTGTTCAAGGTTTATCCATGTCATTCTGAGCACAGATCTTATGGCTTGCTATTTTCCCACTTTATGTGTGGACCACATTTGGTTTATCTAGTCATCTGTAGGTGGGTGGATGAGTGGTTTCTCCAACTTGGCTGCTAGCAGCATGCTATAACTTAACATAGAAACACCTTTCTTGGCTCCTTGTTTTCTTGTTTATTTTTTATTGTGCAGTTTTGGGGATCAAATGCAGGGTCTTGCAACTGCTAAGAAATGTTACCAGTTACCCAGGGCCCAAGTTGTAAACTGTCACTTTTAACTTTGAATATTTTAGAAATAGAATTCATTAATCCTATGGTTCTGTTTACATTTTCTAAGAGTCTCTTAAATTTTTATACCTCCAAAGGGTTTCTCAAAGAAACATCAAAAACTTTTTCTAAGAAGCAGTAATAATGAACCTCATTTTTTTTAGACTTTATTTCTTGTCTTGTCTTGTTTTGAGACTGGGTTACATGTAGTCCAGGCTGGCCTGAGACTCATTATTTAGCTAAATATGACCTTGCATTTCTGATCCTCTTGCTCTACCAACCTGTGTGTGTGGTGCTGAGGATTGAATCCAGGACTTCATACTAAGCAATCATCTATTAGCTGAGCAATGTCTCCAGCCTTCAACTGTTTATCTGATGAAAAATACCTTTATTCTTCTAATTGTGATATAACAGTGTTTTAAATAATTCACATCTATTTATTCTAAAGTTTCTTAGCAGATGCTTTGGAAATCTGGTTAAAAAGCAAATGCTTTAACCAGAGAGTTCACACCCACACATACACACACACACACACACACACACACACACACTCACACTCACAAACATTTACATACACAAAACACATATAAACCCACACATGAACACACATGACACACACTGACATATCTACACATACAAACATTTACATATATAATACACACACAACACACATACACACACTCACACAATACACATACAAACACACACCCACATATACAACACACAAAAATACATAAACATACACACACAAATATAAACACAAACACTAATATGCACAATACATCCCAAAACACACACACATACATATACACTCACACCCATACACACACACACACACACACACACACACACACACACAACAGGAAGGGGTTAGGGAATATATTCTGTAATCCTGCAGAACGAATGACAAAGGCTCTGCACCTTTTTCCTTCTATTAACTAAAGAGATAGAGTTACTTCCTTCCTTCAATTCTTCAATGAAAGAAGCACCAGGAAGCCCAGGAGTGCCGAGTCAGCACAGCTACCTCATCTCCACTGTCAGTCAATCCCTAATGAGAGAGGAGGATGCTAGAAGCTCTGCTCAGCACTGTAGAGCCTAGAGAGACCACAGCAGTCAGCACAAGGCTGAAGAAGGCTGCAAGGCAAGGTATTCCATCTTGGAAATGCAGCAGAGAAAACAGTAAAAGCACTAAACAAATGAGAGAGGAAATTTATCCAGTTCATTTGTTCATCTATGCCTTCTCAGCAGGTAAAAAACTGTGTGTGTACCCACCAGCATGCATGTATACATGTGTGCGCATGGAGCACATGCATACCACAGGTTTAATTATCCATTATTAGACACCACTAAACTTTATAACAGCAAGGAAGATACAAGATTTTAGACTAGCCGAGGCAGCAATGAATAAATGTAAAAAATGACAGTGACATAAACTGAATCCTGTATCCTATAGCACCCAGAAGCATCCTCTTGTGCAGTTCCACGGTCATCCTGCAGAGGGAGGTGCTGTGAGCAGCTGCTGGTTATTATACAGATGTATGCAGCTGGTAAATGCAGAAGGTGCATTGCCTCCAAGCCCCTTCACTACAAAAGCTACCACCATGTGATGCTATCTACTCAAAGGAAAAGAAACATACTCTTAAGCTGGGTCCTGAATGATGGGCATAGCCAGGCAAGATGGGGCTCACCTATAGCCCTAACACTCAGGAGACAGGAACAGGAAGATTGAGAGTTCAAAATTCACCTGGGTTATAGCAACCTGGATTCCACCCACTGATAGGGGGAAAAAGATGAGCAAGAACATGTCTTTGGCTGAGCAGTGGTGGTGCATGTCTTTAATCCCAACACTTGGGAGGCAGAGGCAGGCAGATTTCTGAGTTTGAGGCCAGCCTGGTCTGCAGAGTGAGTTCCAGGACAGCCAGAGATACACAGAGAAACCCCGTCTCAAAAAAACAAAAACAACAACAAAAAAGAGGATGTCTTTGTACAGAACAGTTTTGTAATCACCATGGCAACTGTGTTTAACTCATCTTTTTATGGTTCTCGTCATTCTATTCCTCTCCCTGTCTGTGTTGACGTCACCTATAGGCATGTGGTAAAGGGACTATAGCAACTGTAACTGTCAACTCATAGACAAGATGCAATGAGTCTCTTCTTAAGTCCTTTTGGGAATGAAAAATGTCATGTGTCTCTAGAAAAGAATATTTATGTCTTATCTGTGTTCCATTCTCATTCCTAAAACAACCTTGGTGGGTTAGGAAGGTGACATAGCTCAGCAGAACAGAGCACTGGCTTCCTGAGAGTTATATGAACATTGGATCAAGGTTTGGGTCATAAGACACAGAAACCAAACCTACTTCATATTCTATAAATAAAACTTTTAAAGCTTCTTTTTTTGCTAGGACACATAAATTATACACCGTTGTTTTCATTATGACATTTTCACACATGTCCATCATGAATTTTGATTACATTTACTCTGCCCTTCTTCTCTTGTCCCACTTTTGCTCCCAGTGGCTCTCTTCTTCTCACCTGACAGACAACATGCACCCACTGGTATAATAGCAGTATAGCTAGTTCAGAGTTAACACGGCTTTCTGACTGGATTTGAGACCACCTGCACTGGAAAGAATTCATTTCTACTAATGTATACCTGATTTGTGAATAAGGTTTTTTTTTTTTTCAAGAAACAAACACTTTTAGTAGTAAACAATAGATATTTTGAAGAGGGGTTGCGTGCTACAGGGAATGACAGCAACAATAACTGGTTTGGCACTTGGGAGACAGAGGCAAGTGAAACTCTGTGAGTTCAAGCCAATCTTGGTCTACACTGTAAGTTCCAGGCCAGCCAAAGCTACGTACTAAAGCAGACAAAAACAAAATAGTTTTACAGGGAAAGTTTGCTGAACACTGGCTTTAAGTTTAGGTGAAGCTATTCCTGCATGGATGCAAACTTCGCATAGTACCTGTCTGATGTATAATGCCAGACAGACACAACAGCAGCAGCAGCAACAACAACAACAACAACAACAAAAGATGTTAACAGGAAACTATAACACAGTACAGACTTCCCCTTTAAGTCAATCAGCAGGCATACGAAAATTAAATATTTCTTTGGGAGAATATCCTTAGTGTTTTATATGACTAAATTTTATTTTTTTTTCATAAAATGATCACAAAAACAAAGAGCTCTTTTTTTCCTGGAAAAAAAAATATATATAATCTATATGATCCTTCTTAAAGTTCACTCATTATATTGTATCTTACAGTGAAGTCCCCAAGTTTTAAGTTTCTACTTCCAGTACATGAACCATTCCCCAAAAGAACGAAGATGTTAGTTCTCAACTCTACGTTCCTGAGACAGTGTCAAGGGCTTTGACAGCGATAGACAAGGCAGGCAATTCCCATTATGCGTTTGGCAAATGCAGCATCAGGATACTGGGGATGCTGTTCAGTAGGTATTATACTTGCTTCACAAGCTTTGGGGTCTCCGTTTGAATCCCCAGTGCCCATGTAAAATGCTTGGCAAAGCTGCATATCTTACAATCCATTCAGGGCAGGGACAGACAGGTGCCAAGAGCCCACTGGTCAGTTAGCCTAGCAGAAAAGGTAAGCTTCCTGTTCACTTTATCTCAACACAATAAGGCAGAGAAGGATAAATATAATCCATGTCCTGTACCACACACACACACACACACTCATTAAGTCTCAGCTGAAGGCAGCATTAAACACAGTTACCTTGAAGTCCACTCTACAAATACTTCAGAGTTAGAGCAGTACACAATAGAAAAGTCAGCCACCTTACTTAGCAAACAACAAAAGTCATACATGACACGTGTGATAAAGGACAGTCCTATTCACTGAGTTGTCTCACTACCTTCACTTTCAAAGACAGTCCATGGTTCAATACTGGGAAAAAGGATTGAATAATACTCTTCCTAGAATCTAAGTGGCCCATTTATTAGGTGACCCAATAATGGGTCATTTCTCCATTGACATCAGATCATCTTGCAGCAACACACTTTTTCCTTCATGACAACAATGACAGACAGAGGGAAGAGAAAAACATATCAAATACATGCCCATCTAGAGACTGACATCCAGGAAAACTGTTAATGAAAAGATCCTCTCCCTGGGTGACTTGAGTCTGAATATAGCTGTGCATTGTCTTAAGTGAAATTTCTTTGACAGAGACCTACTCTGTTTGGAACAGCAGGGCACCAACCTGAGGGCTTCAGACAGCCCAATCAAATGGTATTATTATGCCAATGGTGACATGGATCTCTCTGGGGTAGAAGCAAAGGTGAATGGCCTGCAGAAGAATACCTGTACAGAGTGAGACAAGGCACTTAGCCTCTGAACTCTTCAAATAGATTTAACACAACAAATATTCTAAAGTAAGGATGGCAGACAGTACACTGTCCACATCCTCCAAATGATGGTAAACCCCAAGGTCCAGCCTCAAACTCTCCCTTCTTATCCCATGTTAAATAGTATTACTTTCCTTAGTTATCTACATACTTTGAGTGTATGCACTTTGAGTGTGTGCATGCACAGTAGAGGTCAGAGGTCAGTAGCTGGTCATAACTCAGGAGCCACTCACCTATGTTCCTGAGACACTGGCCTGAAACTTACCAAGTTACATAGGCTATCTGGCTAGCAAGTCCCAAGCTTCCACACGTCTCTATCTCCCCAGTGCTAGGATTAAAGGTATATCACAATGCCTGATGATTTTACTTGGGTTCTGCAGATTGAACAGAAGTGCCCATGCTTACAAGGATGGCACATTATAAACTTCCCCTACTACTGATGTACACTTGAGTAGCAAATGGGACTTCTGGGATTTATTATTGATACAGCAAGAGGTCAACAGCTTCTGCCCTTGCTTCAGCAGCTGGAAATGCATTCTTTCCATGTTTGTATGATGCTTCTAGTCTTTCTACTGTGACCACAAGACTACTGGTAGGTGACTATCTGCAAACCTTTACAGGAAATGAGAGGGCAGGCAAGAAGGAAGTGCGGTAGCTTCTGTTTCATGTTTCATGAACACACAGACTTCCTCCCAAAGCATTTCCATCTAAATTTGTGTGTGTGTGTGTGTGTGTGTGTGTGTGTGTGTGTGTGTGTGTGTAGATGAGAGGGTCACTACTCCTGACTCTTCTCTTCCCTACAGTACTATTCAAACACAATCTAGGGATCAGCCAAATGGCTCCCTGGGTAAAGGTGTGTTGCAGGATATTTGATCACACTGTGAACCCTGAGATTGTGCTACTTACTAAAAAAATAAAATTTATTCTAGTTGTGGTGTGGCTCAGACCTTAACACACACTTTTAATCCCTCTGGCTGGAAAACAGACAGACATACCCTTAGTACACGCCTTTAATCCCAAACAATGACGGTAAAGTTTGCTTGTAGAAGGAAGCACCCATGTTTGAAAGTAATGTCCAGTTGAGAGGCAGACAAAGTGACAAAACAGAGAAAGATTTGACAGAATAGGATATGCCCAACTCTGAAGAAGAGAAGAAAAGAGAGGAGGCAGTTTTTGCTGGGACAGTGGTACAGACAGGCTGCAGAGAGATAATAAGCTAGAAATAGATAAAGACAGAATAAGCCAAAGAATAAGAAGGAGCTGGAAGATTAGAACAGTTTGCCAGAATTAGTTTGAGGCCAAGAAGGGCAATTCAATGAGAAGCCCAGAGAAGCCAGATTGAATTAGTCAGCTTGAAGAGAAGTTTGAGCCAGAACAGCTGAGTTGAACTGGCTAGCCAGAGTTCAGAAAGAGTTAGAAAGGTGAGCATATTTAGCAGTAAATCTCAGAGACTGAAACCTTTCTAGGCCTAGATTAGACTTTAAGGAGGCTAGAAGTTTCTAGGACTAGGCCTAGGTTAGCAGACAGAGACAGTAAGCCTCTGAGACAGCAATTAAATCAGGTTAATAAAAGTTACAATTATAAAAGTGATTGCTGCCAATCTGATCTCCTGAATCAAATCTCTAGAATCCACATGGAAAGAGAGAACAAGCTCTCACAAGTTGTCCTCTGACTTCCTCTAAGACACTGAGACATGTACATGTACACACGCGCGCACGCGCGCGCGCACACACACACACACACACACACACACACACATGCACACATGCAATCTAAATAAATAAGGAAATAGGTTTTAACCACATGATCTATCCTTTTGTGGCCATGTGGATACTTAACTTTGGTTTGGTCATATGCTTGCTTTGGACAGTGAGATGTCAAGGGATATGGTGAAAGGGCTTAGCTTAAAAGAGGCTTTGGTGAATAGGGGAACCATCTTATCCATCTGTGACTCACCACTCAGAGAACATGTCCCCAGAAAGACCTGGTCTAAGGAGTACACACCACTCCAGGCACGGATTCCTGACTAATCCCTCATCCCACAGCTGTCAGTCTGAAACCCAAATGTGACTAGCCAGACCACACTCACAATGATGCAAACGTACAGACCCACATGAGTAACTACATTTTAGGATGGTTCCTTACAGAGCACCATGGTGTCAGTAACTGACTGACACATCCTTATTGGATGCAACTGTGTGCATAGTTGCTTTCAGTCTACATGAAGTTAGAAAGGCAAACAAACAAATAAGACCCAATAGACTGATAAGCCAATATAATTTCCCCATTTAAATCCATATTCTATACAGAATTCTAAGATAACATTCTTTTATCCTGGTGTTATATTCTCCAAATGCCTCTAAAATCATTTTTCTCTGACATGTGCTTTCTTTCCATCATGAGGGTCTGTGCTTTTTAATGTACCTTCATTATCCAAGGGACAAATGCTTAACATGTCAAGAACAACTACAATTTCTACCAGAATATAATATACAGGTTCAGAAAGCAGTAATTAATGTTTGTTGTATCAATTTGTGAGCAACTACAAGATTCTAGAAAGTGTTCTTAGTTTTTATGTTCGTCATGTTGTAGAACCTTGTCTTAGTTGCTGTCCTGTTGCTGTGAAGACACACAAGGCAACTCTTACAAAAGAAGTCATTTATCTGTGAGCTTCCATACTGATTCAGAGAATTAGTCCATAATCATTATCATAGCAGAAAGCTTGGAGGCAGACAGGCATGGGACTGGGATCACCATACCTCTGTGTCTCATCCCACCCTCTCAATTCCAGCAATCACAGAGGCCTTCATTTTTCCCCTCACTCCAAAGTTATTTCACACATAATCCTAAAACTGAACTTACAATTCCACCTAGTCACATCAGCTGTGGGCCCTGTCAACACAAACAATTCATATTAGAAACATGTGCTTTATTTAGAATGGACGCTTTAATGCCACACCTACAGGAATTTGCCTGACAACTGCTTTGGGACTCCACTTTGAAAGATTCCACACACCCTCAGTGCCCTTTCCAGCAATACACTGGCAAAAGGAGTCAAATTGGAGAGGAAATTTTCTCAGAAACTCCCTTTTGGATGTTAATTCAAAGATATTCATCAGATAAGTCTCAACAGCCTCAAGGAAATATATCCCTCCCGATTTACCTCCGAAGTTAGTTCTAGAAAGCCTGGGCTATAGATTGAGCCTTGGAGGTGAGGTGTTACTACCAGACTAATGTACGCCCTACATTGACAGGCATGGCCCTACACTCAGTGTTGACATGCTATGGTGTAACTTTGTTCTTCTATTCTGGTTGCTGAAGTGCTGTCTATCCCAGAACATCCATGTGTCTGCTGTACTCCTCGTCAGGAATCATGAATATCATTCCCAGGGTACTGTCTGTCTTCATTCATGTTCTTCCTCCTTCTCCTTCCTCCCTCCTCTTTCTTCCCTCCTCCCTCCTCGACATTCTCTTTTTTTGTCTCCAAGTCTATCTGTTTCTCTCCTCCCCATTTCAGACAAATCATTGTTCCTAACTCCTCATGAGATATCCCTGTTCTCTGAAACCTTTGCTCAAACCAGTCCTCCAAATTTCTATGTCCATGCTAGTCTCAATGTGAAGCCTGGAGGCATCTCAACTCTGTCTAGATGTGTGTCACTCTCCCCCTAGTTCAGGACTTAAACTTACCTTGCCCCTAATGTTTGGGAATAGCTGATGCTCTGTGGTGAAAGTTCACTTCTTGTCCTGTAGGACATAAATAGCATCTCTGGTCTTTATCCACTGACTGTCAGTACCACTATCCCCGTAACAACTAAGAATTTTTCCAGACAATGTCATATGTTTTTCGTAAGTAACACACACACACATATAAACACAGATTGGGGGAAGAGGACAGGGAGGGAGGGGACAGTGCCAATGCTCTGGCCACTTCTCCAAGGGCTGGGAGGACATCCAGTTCATTCAGTTCACTGGAGAATGCCCTTCACCTAGAAAGATACTTGATGATGGCAGACTGACTTTATGTCCTTCTGGATCCATCTTAACTGGGTGGGGTGTGTATGTGTATTAAAACCACTCAGGGAGTTTGAGTTCACCATTAAGTCCATATCTCTGCAAAAATGACTGCTTAAGAATACTGTGATTTACACTCAGGACTTGGGTAGCAGAAACTTGACATCTGAAAAGAAAAATCTATTTTATTTTCTGTGTTTCTGGTTTTTTTTTTTTTTTTTCACCAAGGCCCTGAGATTCTGTGAGATTCACCTCCAATCATCAGTTAGTTTTTGAGAGAGGTTATTTATGAATCAACAGAGAACCATGGTGAGTCTGAGGAGAAGTCACAGTGACCTACAGAGAATCAGCCAGAGCCTTGGAGAGCTGTTAGGACAAATGACCTCAAGAACTAATGAAGAAAATAGAGAAAAATGCAAAGCGGTGGGAACATAACTGTTCTGATCATCCACAACACAGGTCCTTGGGCTTCTACAGTAGATGTGCTGTTTGTGATGGCTTCATTTGGATTTGTATTCCTTTGTTTATGTGGTGTGGCATATGCACATGCAAGTGTGCAGGCGGGCTCACCTGTGTGCACACATACGTGGAGGTCAAATTAACATTGTCTTTTACTGTTTTTCACCTTTCTAGTTTTTATACACTCCATGACAAGTTTGTGAGCTCCCAAGGCCCAGCCCTTAGACACCCTTAGCAGAAAAGAGCTATTGACAGTTAGTGACCATGGTGTGTGGGGGCAGTTTTCATTAGAAGCATGACCATTGGTAGCTTCCCCTGCCACCGTGGGTGACACCAAGCTACACATATATATACAGCACTAACTTGACTCCATGAGTTTAAGACAGAGAGAGAGAGAGAGAGAGAGAGAGAGAGAGAGAGAGAGAGAGAATTAAGTGTAAAAGAATGTCTCTAAATGATTAGAGAGAGAAGATGAGAATTCCACCTGGGAGTTAGAACGGAGTTGTGTAGATTAGATCAAAATGCATTGTACATATGCTCACTATAGCTGCAGATATCTACACAAGAACTACAAAAAATTTACAACCCCTACTTAGAAATTTCCCTTACTCTGTGTAGTGACTTTGTGTCAGGTGTGGTGGCCAAGAGTTTTAATCTTACCACTCTAGGATAAAGACAGAAGAATCTATGAATTTGAGGATAGCTTCATCTTTATAGTGAGCTCCAGGCCAACCAGGGTTCCATATACAGACATATATAAGTTCTATTTATTTTTTTGAGCAGGTCCTCTCCTGCACTGAAGCTCATTGTTTCAGTTGGGCTGCCTGGCCAGCAAGTTCTGAGGATCTGCCTGTCTCCTGCCCCAGCAGGCACACGAGTGGGTTGCACACAAGTGGGTTATGGCATGGTTGGCTGGACTATGCTTTACCACCAGTGTTTTAAAATCTCCAGCTTAATAATAAGCCACTCGAGATAATTATTAATCTCTTGTGTGGAGTCATCATCATTTTAAGAAATGAACAAGTGACATTATTGGCAACCCAGACACAAAAGAAGTGATTTCCAGATGAGAGGGTAAAGATATCACTGCCTCCAACCGGCCCAAAGCTCTTCACGCAATGCAGCTGAACATGCGTCCTGCTCTTTAGTAAAAAATTTATATCACATCCTGTTTGATGTAAAATTGAGAGGGAAAAAGAATGTAACTTATCCCTAAGCCAACTTTTAAAACTAAAATGTTGTACAAAGATTTCGGTGGCATTTTCAGCCACCCTTAAATTTTAATAATACTGATAAAATATTCTACTATCCCTGGCCAAGTAATTTTTTATCTTTAATTGGTAAGCCCTCATTTATTATTTCTAAAGCATAAAAATTCTAATATCTAGGATTTATAACTTGCCCAGGCAATCGTGACTGCAAATGTATTTTTAAGTGCACTCAAATACAGAGAAAGCAAATGAACACTGGGGAAATTTAAGTTTGGACTACAAGGGAAAAGTTCTCTACAACAAATATATCATCTACTAACTACATTATACTTCATATATTGGAAAGCAAACAAACTGTCCAATCCTTCCTGAGGTAAGAGCAGGGAAAAGACTTTGGGGGACTGGAGAGATGGATGGCTCTGTTGGTAAAGCTGTCACCATACATGTATAAGAATCTGGGCTCAGCCCCCCAGGACCCACATAAAAAGCCAGATGTAATGTCACATGCTTGTAATGTCAAGCCTCAGAGGCAAAGGGAGGAGGACCCCTGGGGCTCTCTGAGCAGCTAGCACAGCCTAATTGCTGAATAGCAGGTCTTAGAGATCTTGTCGGAAAAATATATGATGGATAGCTGCTGAGGAATGACACCCAAAGTTGACCTTAGATCGACAATACACATGTACACACATGGACATAAACCCACACATGCATTTGAACACACATCTGTACATACATACACCTTCATAAGCACACATGACCTGCACATGAATACAACCCTGCGCATGCACACACCTTCGTATGTACGTACACACCTGCACATGCACACACCTTCATATGTACATACACACCTGCACATGCATACACCTTCACATTCACATATACACTTACACAGGCACACACATACACACACATGTGTGTACCACCTGCACATGAACACACACCTGCACATGCACACACGTACATGCACGCACACACACACACACACACACACACACACACACATACCATCTGCTCATAAATACACACTTGCACATGCCCATATGAAAGAAAAGAAAGGCTTTTAGTGGCAAGAACAAAAAAAAAAATGAAGGCAGAAGAAGAGACCCATCGCCTCTTACTGGGGCATTCCTATAGCAGGAGGACAAAGATTGATATCTGACAGGAATGACAACTGAAGCAGAGCTACCAATCAGCAACCCACAGGTGACTCAGAACTGCTCTGTGCTGCAGGTCCTTTTACACCTACAATAATCTTCCAGGCACCGGGGCACTGGGAGAAAGAAAGAAGAGTTTGAATGGGATACCAAGGAGTTTTCAGTCAACCCCAAGGTGCTGATCCTCAGATGCCCCCACTGCTACTCACACTGGTGATCAACCCTGTAGGACAAAACCTTTGAGGCATAACACTACCACCCTGAAAAACTAAATCAAGGGCCATTCCTAACCTAAAGCATCCAGCTGAACAACAAGCATGAGGACATTAGGTCTTCATGTTATAGCCTGAAAATGGTATATCTACAAAGGCCACATCATTACAGCTGCGGTGAGCAAAGGATGCTGACATGGGTGTGGTGTTGCTGCGCTATCCGAGTACCATCATGGGTGTTCTTCTAAGAGAGAGACAGGCAACGTGACACGTGCAGAACAGAAGCATGGACGATGGAAGTACAGACACTGAGCCAGGCTATGCTAGCACCCATTAACAACAGGAACCAGCAATTAGCAGGCAGCCTTCTACAGCTGTCCTTCTCAACCTGTGGGTCTCCTTGACCCCTTTGAGTTTGATGACTGTTTCACAAGGGTCACCTAAGACCATCTGCATATCATCAGATATTTACATTATGATCCACAGCAGTAGAAAAATTACAGTTAGGAAGTAGCAGCCAGATCATCTTATGGTCGGAGGGAGTGTCGCCACAACATGAGAACCACATTTAAGGGTCACAGCATTAAGAAGGTTGAGAACCACTGCTCTAGAGTCTCCAGGGGTGAGACCAGAAGATGTATCAGCTGTGGCACTAGCTTGGGAGATGTGAACCTCCTAGTGTGACAGAAGAGATGCCTTCTGTGTAAAGCACTGAGTTTGCGATCATTTTTAGCACAGCAACAGAGCATAATCTCCATGATTCCTGGGGGCTTGGTTTCGAGTCTACCTGCTTATACAATTAGTAATGATGAGACTGCAGCCTAGCAGCACAGAAGCCTTTGTGCCCTGGACCAGGCACTCTGCAGAGCATTTGGGCTGATGAGTTCTCCAGAGATCATAACACCATCTCCCATGTTACTGTTCATCTCCAGACTATGCTTTGTGGGGGAGGATATGTCACTGTTGTCCCCAGCAGCATGCTGACACTCCTCCCCAGGACACCAATCTGAACTAGGCCAAGACAGCATTATTGTAAATTCAAAAAAATGTGCAATGTGAGATAATTTTGATGAACAGAATCAGCTTCTTATTTCCCCCTTCTGAGCTACACACATTAGAACAGCCTGACTCTCCGTGTGCAGCAAGACTGCCGAGAGCCTTCTAGCAACTGACAAATCATGCATCACAAATGGCTTATGTTTAAAACAAATGACCGCCTCCCACCACCCTACCTACCACCAGGTCTCATCAGACACGCAACAGTTCCCCAACATGTCAACTTAAAAATGGAGGTCGTTCCCAATGGGCTCTGGAAAAAAAATCAGTCAATGTGTAGAAAGAAGAAAGTGTGAGCCACGGGATGTTTTATCTCTTGAGTATGACTCAAGCTCCATTTTAGCATCTGGATTTCTTTCTTCAAGAGAGAAAGCAGATTAAGTAGCAAATCTAGGAAGGAACAAGATGGCCATGATTATTATTTTTGGAAAGGAAAGTCATAATTCCAAGTTCTGGTCCATCAAGAAGCTAGTGACATCACAGCCACAGCGGATAAGAAAGAAAATATATGTGTCTTTTCTTGCTTACTTGCAGTTGGCTAGCTTTCATGCCTCTGACACAATTCAGAATCCACTATCTGGGGAATGGTACTGCCCACAGTGGTCTGGGGCTTCGTTAAATCAAGTAACAACCAAGACAATCACCCCAGAGATATACTGTCAAGGAAAGTGAGCCTCCCATAGGACCCTGACTGGGCTAGTTAGTTTTAACCATCAACTGGACACAATGTAGAATGAGCAGGAGATAAAGTCTTAAGGCAGAATTATCTAGAACAGGTTGGCTTACAGCCATGGTATTTCAGAGGGAACTTCAAGGACTTAGGGATTTTAAAATGCAAAGTAGAAGTTTTTGTCAAGTGGAAGCCATGATCAAAATCAACTGTAGATTTCCACTTTTGTACATTTCATACACTGAGTCCTGTAACACGGGTCTTTTGAACTTGACTCCTATTAGCATAATCATTGAGCAACCTGTTCTAGAGTCCATCTACATTGGTTCTTGGGCTTCGGTTCTTTTATTTCTTTCCTTTGTAAAAAAAAAATATTTCTTTTCTTTTTTGTAATATAATTACATAATTTCTCCCTCCTTTTCCCTCCAAATCCTCCCATATATTCCTCCTTGCTCTCTTTCAAATTCATTGCCTCTTTTTTCATGAACCGTTGTTACATATATGTATATAAGAATAATTACATATATAATCTATATTCTATGTCTACAAATGCCTACAAATATAAAGATTTTATATATACATATAAAATCTTATATATGATATGTATATATATCATATATAAGATTTTATATGTATATATGTGCACATACACACACTATATATATATATATATATATATATATCACCTTCATAGAAATCAGGTATGGGTTCACCTTCCACCTTGTTCAGAGTAGTGCATGCCAGGGAAGCTGGTCCCATGATCCTCCAAAGATTCTCCTATGTTCATTTCCTCTATCACTGACACAAGAGCAAGGGCATCATAGATGTTCACTATGACACCCAGACTTTCTTGACTCTGGGGACCTAGATCCAGTCCCCCTGCTTGCAAGCCAAGTGTTTTTCTTCACAGTTAGCTCCCCTGCCTGGAGTTTTGGCATTTTTTTTTCTTTTTGTCTGCCTGTCTGGGCTGAAGGAAATTCTATTCTATGGGCCCAGAAAGCTCTGTTGCTTTTTAGCTTTTCAAGAGTATGCAGACATTTACATTGTTTACAGTGTGGGCTGTTTTGAATGAGGCTGCCAGGAGCCAGGATCAGTGGTCCCCTGGAGCTGAGGCTGGGGACAGAGATGGATTGCAAATAGACAGGAAGGAGCTCCCTTGGAGGACAGAACAGAATTCTAAAATTAGACTGTAAATTTTCTGGAGATAATTGAATTGTGAAATGAAAACATGTGGATTTTATGTTATGTAAATTATACCTCTATAAAGCTGTTTTAAAAAGCTGCTTGGGATATTACCTTATTTTCAACATGGCACCACTTGGCTTTCAGAGCAGACATTTCTATCTTAAGCTCCAAGGGCCCTTTTCATATTGCAGTATGACAGCATAGACAGTAAATTAGCCTTACACTTAAGGGGCAAATTCTAGATGGAACATTCCATCTGTACTGTCTTAATATATATCAAAATACAGTGCATGTACTTGTCTGTCAATTAAAAACAATATTAATTCATTAAAGATAGAAAAAAGAGAAAAGATACAATTGTCTGAAAAAAATAAACCAGTTTCCTAAATAGAGGACTTAAGAAGCTGGAAGTTGCCCTATAAAAGTAGGGCATGGTTTGGTATTCTAAGATGAAGGTTCTAGAAGGCTCAATACCAGGGTGTGTTTAAATTCTGGACACAATAAGCTGGGATTACATAGGCTGACCCTCAGAGGAGGAGGGAAGATGTTAGATAGTATCAAAAAATCAGGGTTGACCAATCTAAAATGGAACCAAAAGGCCAGATTTATCTCCTAACTCTACAAACACACACCAGAAAAAAATTCATTCATTTAGTAGGATGGTGGCTCTGAGTCTCCCAGGAGACTCTTTCCCATCCTGCTTTATGGTTACATGTAGGTCATATGACTTGTTCTGCCTAACAGATTGTGAACACAATTGATATACTAGATCTGACCTTTAAGATGCTTTCTAGATATGCACTCTACCGACTAACACGCATCTCCAGCCCCTACTACAACGGTGTATGAACTTGCTTCTCTTTTGTTTGATTTTTGAGGCAGGCTCTCACATTGCCAAGACTGACCTCAAACTCAAGGCTTATAGTTTTCTTTCTCCTCCTTCTGTGTGCTGTCTGAGTGGTCCCAGAATGACTCAGAAGCCATGAAACTACAGAAACAGAAGATAGAAGGTGCTGGCCTCTTTCTTCAAATGAGCTCTAGAACATCAGCCGTTGATTCTGCAAGAGGCAGACACATACTCTGATGCTGTTGAGCCCTTGAGAGCCTGGCATGCATTTGCCACTGCTTTAGCTAATCCTGAGTTGACAATCTCTGTAAAAATTCAATCAATACATAGATCATCTCATTTTACTATCCATACAAAAGTTCCTAGGAGATGGTACCAGAATCACTCCTCCCAGTGTTTGTCTATAGAGGATGCTAAGGTCTGGGGAGTCTAGTAACTTGCCCCAGATCACAAAGCAATAACTGTCATGGGCAGGACTCATAACTAAGGTTCAGATCTGCAGTCTCTACTCTTAGGCAGTAGGGCATGGCTTGTACCCATAAATCCCACACACTGAACACATGCTGCATGACCTCACACGCGACACACGACTGTGTCATCAACCTCCCACATTGGCACTGGTGTCCCAAGTTGAATTTCCATTTGAAATTCCTTCCTCACACCCAAGAGAGCAAAGACACTACAGCAGCTCATGAGGACATTATTCCCAGAAGCGCTAGAGTCACAAAGATCCTGAACACAGTCAGCGTTCTGAAGAGTCCCTCAGTCTACTGATTCTGAAAAAGGAAAACCAACCATGAATGATTTCCAACCTTTTTTTTTTTTAACAACAGGGACACCAGGCTTAGAAAGGGCTGGCCTAGTCCACAGTTGAAACAACCATGTCTTAAAATAAAGGAAGGAAAGAGGCTGAAGGGGAGGGGCAGAGAACAAAGACTATTCACAGAGCTCATCTAGACAGAAAATTCTATGCAGGAGAAGAGGTCCCCAACAACTATCTGTGCACCAGTCCCCAGAAGACTTAAAGGAACAGAGATGTGGGCACCAGCTTATGTCTGACCAAGTAAGAGTTAAAAATCCAAGTTTAGGGCTGGGACTGTAGCTCAATTGATAGAGTGCTTGCCTGGCACTCTGGACGCTCTGGGTTTGATCCCTAGCACCCTATAGACCAACTAACTGTCCACGGTGTCACACTCCTGTAACTCCAGCACCGGGGAGATGGGGATGAGATGATTGGAACTTCAAGGCCTCCTTGTCTACATGGTGAGTTTGAGGTCAGCATTGGCAATGTGAGAGCCTGCCTCAAAAATCAAACGAAAGAGAAGCAAGTTTCTACACTGTTGTAGTAGGGGCTGGAGATGTGTGTTGGTCTGTAGAGTGCATATCTAGAAAGCATGAGGCTCTGGGTTGATCCCAGCACATAAACTAGGTTTGGTGGCAGACACCTATAATCTCAGCTCTGGGGAGGTAGCGATAGAAGTATCAAGAGTTCAAGGTTATTGTTGTATATGCAGTTGAGTTTGAGGCTAATGTAAACAATACGAGACCCTCTTTCAAAACAAGCAAGTGAAAAACAGGTCAATACATTGTTGGAGTTAATTTCTTAGAGTAATTAACAGATGTCACGGGTCTAATGGTGCCTTAATATTTGTTTTAAGAAGGAAAGAGAGAGGGGGAAGAGAGGAGGGGGCAGTATGAGCTCTGTGCAATTCTGGGTGTATGCCTTTGCTGTCAGAGGGCAGGTCTTTCTAATAACCTCTTTCAGGTCAGGACTCATGCTGCTGTTCAGAACGCTTTAATTATGAGGAAATGAAATGGGGCCACTGTGCTACACGTGTAGGAAACAAATCTGACAAGTGCAACAGTCACAGCATCTTGGGTTTTAATTATGAGGAAGTGGAGCTCTCAGAGAACACTCCCAAACCAGAGCAATCAACCCCACACCAGGCCTAGGCATTCGGCCATGGCAGCAGGCTTTATTCCGGTGCTGGCACAGTCATCAGCTTCCAGGAGTGGCCAGCCCGGCCCTGCAGGTCTCACTGCTCCTGCTGACAAGGCCAAAAGAGACTGTGGATGTATATATGACTAAGACGTGGGTTTTGGTTCCTGGGCAATAAAGCTCATCAAAAGAGCAGAGCACAGCCTACAAGCATTATTATGGCTAAAGAAATCTATTTTACAGGCTACTTTTGAATGTATGCATAAGGGAGGGGTATGGGTATGTGTGTGTGTGTGTGTGTATACACACACACATGCAGATGTACACATCCTGTGTATGTGCAAGTGTACACCGTGTATGTGTGTACATGTATGTTGTAGCTAGAAGTCAACACCCAGTTTTCCTCAGTTGTTCCCCACCTTGTTCTTAGGCAAGGTTGGTCCCTCAGTGAACCTGCAGCTTAGTGAGTCCATTAGACTAACTAGTCACAAGTTCCAGTGATCCTTCTGCCTGTGCTATCTTGGCACTGAGCTTACAAATGGTTGCCACCACCCCCAGGTTTTACATAGAGTCTGGTGATTGAACTTGGGCCCTCATGCATGTGGGGCAAGGACATTACATCTCAGTCATGCCTCACTCTCAGGCTACTTTTAGTATAACTATATTCACATGTGCAATCCATGAACTTCTTACTTAGGACTAGGATATCTTCTACACACTGATGCTCTGACACCTCCCATTGTCCTCAATGGAGAGAAGGAATTCCTTGTGCAGAGGACCACACCGACAGGGGCAGTCGTTCCCACACGGCCATTTCTGGAGGTGAAATGGGACAGGGGAAGCCAGCTCCTATTAAGTGAGCAATTCTCATAGCTGTCAGCATTTTGGAATTCTGAGAACATCCCAACAAGGAAGTCACTGTTGGAGCACATTGCAGAAGAAGAAATGGGCGAAGAAATGGTTTGCAGAACTTGGCCAAGGTTCACTTGCTAACAACTGGTTCGAACAAATGATAAAACTGGAATTGAAGTGCTAGGAGATTCTAAAACTCTGAAAGTGAGTCCCCATCTTGGAAGAAGAGGTACACTCACCACTGTGAGCAGCAAAGTCCCCGTGTACCTGTAGAGAAACTGCACCCAGTACCTCAGGGCAATCTTTAACTGCCTGAGAACACTCAAGAACTGTTTGACAAGCCTGATGTTTGGGCCACCTGGAATTCAAATGTAACTCTCTTATTTTACTTAGCTCCATTAACTCGGGCAAGTTCATGATGACGCTAAATCTCAGATTCTTTATAATGTTCACACAGGCCCTCCACCACACGGCTGCTCCAGCCCTGAAGTTCATGATGCCTGTAAATCTTGGAACCTACAATAGAAATTCAATAGATACTGAATATTTTATGAGAACAAAATGAATCTGAGATGATTGTTTTGAACTTCGGAAGCACCGTAAATTCATGTGCACACGGCACGAGGTGTGAGTGGTGACAGAGGAGGCCGAGGTCTCTCCATGCATTACAGTTTTTGTTAAAGGTACAAAGCAGTGAAATTTGCTGTTCAGTGAGATTCTTCTAAAGCTGCCAATCTTGTCTCATCCCTCACTCTTGTGTCTGCTATCTTAAGAAAGAATGTGCATATAAACTTCTTGAAAATGCCAAGTCCTACACTACAGAGATCCTTCCTTTGACATTGCCCTCACTCCTGACTCCTCAGAGACTCCAAGCTGAATCGCTTGCTTGGAGAAACAGTGATTCAGACACACTTCATTAGGTTGCAGGTGCTGCTCGGTGGCAGAGGGCACGCTTAGCATGCACAGAGGAATCCATTACTTTTCTCACTGCTGCAACTAAGAACCTGACACGAAGCAAGGTAAGGGAGTCCATGACGAAGGGAGCTGGTCACATTATATCTATAATCAGGAAGCAGAAAGTAGACAGGAAATGAG
Organism: Rhabdomys pumilio; assembly: GCA_030674055.1. Classification (NCBI taxonomy): domain Eukaryota; kingdom Metazoa; phylum Chordata; class Mammalia; order Rodentia; family Muridae; genus Rhabdomys; species Rhabdomys pumilio. The sequence goes on along the minus strand of JANHMN010000002.1, from coordinate 85,626,674 downwards.
CCCCAGCCTGTGACTCAGTTCTCCTAGTGAAGGTCCACCTCCTAAAGGTTCCATATGTTAACTTCCAGAACAGCATAGTCACCTGGGTACCAACAGTTCAAACGCACAAGCACAGGAGTGACATGTTACTTTCAAACCCCAACAACAGGGCTCTGCAGGCATTGCTGGCAAAACAAAGCAAACCTTTGCTTTTTAATTGTATTGTTTCCTGTGATGTCCATTGAGGATAAGATGAGAGATCTCTGCCACTGCAGAAGTGAGGATGCTGCTAACATCCCTTTACGTTATGAGAGAACAACACAGCAACGGCAGAACAATGAACAGTGGTGGTTTGTTTTCACAAGGTTTGGGGGTTGTTTTTTTTAAACAATGCATATTTAATTCTACATGGATGAAGTTTTTCTTCTTTTTTTATATATTTATATAGTGTATGCAAAAATGCTTTAAAATAGACTTTAATTGAAATAGAATTACCTCTATCCCCTCCCATTTCCTCCCTCTACCCTCCCCAAGCTTGTGTAGCTGCAAACACTTCCATGTCTTTCCTCCACTCTCAGTCCAGTAACCTCTTTTTTCTTATTATCACTGTCACGTGTGTGTGTGTGTGTGTGTGTGTGTATGTGTGTGTGTGCACGCACACGTGTGTGCGCTCGCATGCGCACACATGTGCATGTGTGTATATGTGTATACACATATATCAATACAGCCTGCTGAGCCTGTTTTTGTTGCAGTTTTGAATGTGGTTTCAGGACTAACCACTCTGTGCTGGCCAACAAGAAAAGACCCCTAGATAACCAAAGCAGTCCTGAGCACAAAGAATCCTTGAAAGGTTGATAATTCCAGACTTCAAGAGAAATTAAAGAGCTATAGTAATATAAACCACATGGCACTGGCACAAAAGCAGCCATGTAGATGAATGGAACAAACAGGAGACTCCACATTAGTATTCATATTTAGAGCCATCTGATATTTGACAAAGGGGGTAGGGCGTATGCTGGAGATAAGATAACTTCTTCAACAAGAACCAATGATGGGAGGAGCTGCAATTCCATGGGTGGAAGAATGAACGAGATCTGAGTCTATTACATTGCACAAAAATTAGATCAAGTGCATCAAAGACCTCCATTTGAAACCTGAAACACTAAGATTGTGTGAAAACACAGGCAATAGCCTACACAATGTAGGTGCAGGAAAGGGCTTTATGAACAAGACTCTATTTGCACAGGAATTAAGGTCGACAATTGACAACAGGGACCTCATAAAACTAAAATGCTTCTGCATAGAGAAGGAAACAATCAATCAAGGAAAGAAGAGACACACATAATTAGAAAGAATCTTTTCCAGCTATACGTCTGACCAAAGATTAATATCTAGGATATACAAATAACTCAAAAAGCAAAGACTCGAGGAAACAAATGCCTCAATTAAAAAACAGGCTAGGGATCTAAACAGAGAGTTATCAATAAGATACAAATTGGCTAAGAAATACCTCAAAAAGTGTCCAGCATTCTTAGCAGATAGGAAAATGAAAATTAAAAAAAATTCCATGTCACCCCAAGGTCAATAAAACAACTGGCAACAGCTGCTGGCAGTGTTGTGCCAAAAGATATCCTTCATTCACCGTCGGTGGCAACGCAAATTGGTGCAGCCACTCTGGAAATCAGTACTGAGAATTCTCAAAAATGTAAAATCCATCTACCATATGACTCTTTGGCATAAGCCCCAAGGTCTCAACATCCTACTCCAGAGATACATTTGTAAATTTTAATAGCTTCATGAGTAAGACATAAACCTCGCTATTCAAAAGTAGGGTTCAGCGGCACATTTGTGATATGTGTAACCATCCAGTTCTAACACGTTATACTCATTAGATGTCTTTCCATTTTCTTTTCCTCTATTACCTGATAAGCAATCTTCTTCATTGTGTCTCTACAAAGATATTCTTTGGGATATTTCCTATAAAATTTTGACTCAGGGTGACTCAAGTCTCGATTGATAACCAAACTATTGAAACACTCATAGGCAACCCTTTCATGTCAATACAAACTACAATACTTCAGTAGGTGTCAGGTTCCATAGCATTTGTTCCTAGGGAGACTATTTATGGCAGCATCATGAAATCACCTATATGCCAAGTAGGCCAATATACACAGTTCAACTCAAACAAATGGAAAACTATCCTAATGCTTACCTTGGCCAATTTCCACTTTGACAGAATCAAATGGATTTTTCCATTCCCCCTGGACAGGATGCATGCTGGCTAATGAAAAGAAACAAATCAAGTTCAACCACATTTCCTTTTATGTAAATTCTAAAGCACACTGCCCATCACAGTCCAATAACTCGACAGACTCCCAGCCAGATGGAGGAATGTTCCTTGCCTAATGAGGAACTGGGAATCTGTCTATCCAGCCTATGGTCTGTTGAATTAAACCGTCAGAACTACAGGGTTCAGAAATCAGCCCAAGCTTTTTCCTGACACAGGAGATCTCCCAGGCTGCTCACAAAGTATCCAGAAAAGGCAGCTTTCTAAAGCTAGTCCACATTTTTCTACTTGGCAACTCACCAATGTGGGCTGGAACCAAATGACTGCATGAGCTTGTGAAATGAGTGCTTTTACCATGTAACCCACCTTACTCTCTACTGAGCTAGCATCTGCAACAAGTGTCAGCAATGAACATGTAAATACAGACATAACAGATTCAGAGGTACAAAGAGAAAGAGAACACAGAGGTATATGCTAGGCCTTGAGTAGCAGTCAAGACACTCCAGCGAGGCAGCTTTTTGGCAGAATTAATGTTTTCACAAGTGATTGCTCTTGACTTGGGGTCATTACAAAGTGCGTGCTACAAGGAACTCAAAAGATGTTTAGAGCTAACCTTGAACGTGAGTCTCGGGAGTGTGGGTCAAAGAAACAATGCTAATTTTGGAGGCAGTGCTTGTGGGTATGGTTAGAGAGGACACAAAAAGGTTTGGCTAGCGTGCAGACTGCAAGGTTCACAGGAGCCAGAAGAGCACAGGATTTGTTGCAGGTGACCGAGTTTCTATTCTGGGTTCATCCCAGGGACTCACTGGGTGACCTTGGGCCTGTCACGTCCCCTCAGCATTGCTGCCTCTCCATCTGTGAAATAAAGGTAGCAGTGTCTGTCTCACAAGCCCTCCCGGAGAGGGGAAGATTAATGAGTCGAAGTTTGCAAAGTGTGTAGGACTCCGGGAGACGAAGGGCAGAGAGGGACAACATTATGGTACCCTTCCTCCTCCCCACACTCTAACACTGTCACTTCTTTTGCCTTTGAAAAGTAGAGTAAAACCTTGGTACTCAAGAGAAGGCTAAAGTCCCACAGCAATCACTTTGAGTGGGGCTGATTAGAAAAGCAAACTCTCCAGTCCTCCTCAATCTTGCCAACCAAACCCTTTAGGGGTGGAGCCCAGTTACTTACCTTTCCAGGACTGACTGATGCCTGCTAAGGGTTCTAAACATAACATGAGGCAATAATGCAATGGACATACTAGGTACATCCAGTTTCCAACAAGCTTACATTCTAATGGTAGACAGGATGATAGAAACAAAGAAAATATTCAGGGCCCAGCAGATGCAGTGGATAAGGGAGCTCCCTACACAAGCCTGCAGACCTGAGTTCAAATCTCCAGAAACCAGAGATAAACACATCACTGTGTATCTATAATTGAGTAGTCCCTGTGGTGAGAAGGGAGGTGCAGACATGGAATACCCAGCAGCTTGCAGAGCAGCTAGCCTGGAGCACACAGTAATGATGTACACAATAATGTCCCTGCCTCATGTAAAACGTGTGGAAAGCAAGGACTGACCTTCAAGGCTGTTCTTTGACCTTTAGGTCCCCCCCCCCACACACACACCTTCTTCTCTCCCTCTCCCTTCCTGTCTCCTGACACATTATAGAAAGGAACACAAGATAAACATCAAGTTAAGAAAGTAGAAACTTTGGATGTAATGGTGACGGTGCAACTAGGAAGGATGAAGACATTGAGCCATGCGCTGAGCTTCACAAAAGGTGGTAAGGTCTCAGAGAGTCACACTCAACTAGGTTCAAGCCCCATCTTGGGCACTTATACAACCTAGGCAAATTATATTCTACCCATTGACTCATATTGTGTTATCTATAAAGTGATATAAATGAAAACAGTTGCAAAGGATGGGCTCTCACACTTGAGCACAAGGAGGCCATTCGTAGTACCAGACTATCAGGACCCACCCTACTGGGTCGAATCTGCATCTCGAAACATAGCATCCATGTAAGGCTGGGAAGCAACTTAATTGGTTAAGAGTTAGAACTGGGAAACTGAGGCAGGTAGATCCATGAGGCTCACTGGCCATGCAGCTTAGTTTATGTGGTGAGGTTCAGGGTAGTGAAAGACCTTGCCTCAAAAAAAAGGCACATGGCACCTTACAGTGCCACCTGAGGGTGTTCTCTGACCCCTATGCATATGTCACCTGCACAAACAAGTCAACACATCCCCACACAAAACCAAGTGGTGATGTGCTGTTCCAAGGCCAGTAATTTGACTGGAATTTCCCTAGAGACACCAAAGCTTTAATATTCCTTCCAACTTAGCAAGGGACCCTATTCAAATACAAAGGTTGTTTCAGTGGGACTGAGCATAGGCCTTCTATCTACTATTTCTCAGGTGAGGCAGGGCTAACACACTGAGCGATAAAGTTAGCTACACAGTGGGTCAGCAGAGTGACTGAGCCCATGAGTGGCTCAGGGATTGAGCAGCATTTTTGGATAAACCAGAATATTGCTGATGCTACTGCAATGGAAAGAGAATGACTCATGCATTCAGGAAGATTCTTTGCCCAAGATTCTTGTTTTGCTCTAGGGACAGAGTAGACGCAGAGGATTTACCAAGCCATGTTTCTGCTGGAACACTCAAACTGTTGCTTAAGCTGAACCTCAAGTGGGGGTGGGAAGCACCAATTGAGCAAGTGTAATCACTGCCCCACAGAACCCTAGGTACCTTTGAGCACAGCATGGATGAGGAAACCGAGCCTTTACATAATCCGGAAAGAAAAATGCATTGGGAAGGATTTTTTAATAATTTAATTCAGTTTTTGATAATCTCATTGTGTTTGTCTTTCTTTCTTCCTCCTCCTCTTCTTCTTTTCAGAAGAATTTTTCTTCCTCCCAGGGAACAATTAAGCGTAACAATGCTCCTCTCCTGGGACTTCCTGTCATCAGCTTATAAATAACTCTCACACATAACTAAGAGCTCAGAGGAAAGCAATGACAGGGTCCTTTACTATGAACAAACCATGTTCTGTTCCCATGACAACATGGAGTCAAAGGCAAATATGATATGGTGATGATGCCTGTCATCTAAAACTCTGGAAAAGCCAGCTCTGGGGCAGGCCAGGCACCTGCTTCACTGGAGTAGGTACCCAGGACCTGGGACTCAAAGGCCAAAAGTGAAACATGAAGAGCAGACTTCACCTGGACCAAGGTGAAAGTCACCACAAAAGATCATGCAGCTTCCCCTCCCTTAACTGAAGACACACCTTCATGCTTGTCTCCAAACAGCAGAATCAGAGTTATAATGAGAATATACGTCAGAACCACAAGCCAGGCCTCTGCCTCACTCTCTTCTAGATGTTCTCTGCCAGTGCACCTTGGTTCCTTTTCTCTATTCTTTCCAGAAAGGACTTGTGAGAGGTAGAGAGAGGGAGATGCAAAGACAGAATACTGTCTTCTAGTTCAAGCTTGCTAGCAGGTCGGCCTCCCTGAATGAGTGGCATTGTGAAGCATTGGGATCACTTACCCAGCAAGGCTGGTCCACTCAATTTGAATCTGGTATGCAAGTGTCATCTGTGTCAAGAACAAGATGGGTGAATTTCATGGTATCCCAGCCCTTTATGTCTCAGGTCCTGGGCACCCACTCCAGAGTGAAGCAGGTGCCTGGCCTTCCCCAGAGCTGGCTTTTCCATATACATACTGATGCTCTGACTGTCAGACTTCCTCTGGAGCTCCACAAAGGATCCACCATCTTGACTTTGCTCATTTGCATATCCAGCCTCAAAAATTACTTTCAGTGTTATACATGGAAACCAACCCCACATCTACTCAAGTTTATTTAGGGTTACTAAATAACCCCAATCTCTGTCAAGAAATCAGATAACAGAGAGGATAACGTTACATGATATGTGATTGGACCCTCACCAGGCATCAAAGAATCTACATACCTGACTTCGTAGAAAGTTTATGGTAGCACTGTGAAGTCCACACAATTACTATTTCCAAAGTTCAGATACGGAAACAGACATGTAGAAGGGAGAAGCTGCTGGTGATCTGTGCTGTGGACATGGTGGAGCTTGGAATCAAAACTCAAAGTGACCACAATTTCAGGTTTCTCGGCTCTGAACTGCCTGCCTTAGAGGAGCACTGTCTTTTATTTTCTCCCAAAATAAGAGTTCCATACTGATGTTCTAGCACATGTGTGTATCTGCCTGTTACCCTGCACACTGGTTATCCTCTCTCCCTCTTTGCTCTTCTCTCTTCCTCTTTGCTCTTCTCTCTCTCTCTCTCCCTCTCTCTCTCTCTGCTGTTCTTATCTTTAGTTTGTTTTATTTTGTTTCAAGACAGGATAGCAGCTGACCTCAAACTGGCCATCCTCCTGTGTTATGTAACTTTATACTCTGAATTCAAACTTTTCCTCTTAGAGAATGAAGGAGCTGCCTAAGACTCAAGGAAAGTTATAAGACACATGGGAGAGGATTCTCTCCAAGGTTATGTAAGCAGTAGCTGATTGCTGAGGGTAGGGAGGACATGTCAATAAAACTCCCTGCAAGTCACCTGACCAATACAGAACCCTTGGAGAGATATTTTCTGTGGTAGTGTCCCATTTGAAGTGAAGATGGGTTTGCTCATCATTCTCCTGGAAAAGTCATATTACATCCTTCCTCTCCCTTCAGTTCTGAGATCGCAGATGGGCATCACATATGTGCACCTTGGCCTGATAAATCCTGCCTTTCCTAGGCAGTTCAGGCACTTGCAAACTTTATACAATAGCTGATTCTGTGGCTCAGTGCTTCTTTCTGAGTAGAAACCAAAAAGGAATTAGATGTAGGACTTCCACTCAGAATAATATCCTTAAAAGCTCCCTTCATCTGAAAGGTAACTTCTGGACACATAACCAAGAAGGAAGCTGACACAGAAAATTGCCTGCTCTCTCTTGTCCATGACAAAGGCAATCTCTGAGGAGATGCCCAGCTCAGACACAACTAGAAGCTTCTTCCTGACTCAGTTTCTCAGCTACGGTGGAGATCTGTCTTGGGATCACTGGGGTGAACAATCTAGAAGACCACTCATTTGAAAATCAACTTAAAAGTGCTCTGCAAAATGTAAACCATCCTGAGGAAAAAAGCATGGTTTTACCTTTATAAAATTCAAGCAGGTTTGGGCAGAAAAAAAATGGCCACAATGTGCACAGAACTTGGGTACTTCATGGCCTTTATATTCACTGTCCCTAGGAACGTTACAATGAGATCTCTAATACATAAAGGCCTTTTCTTTGCTAAAGACCACTACACAATATTAAAGTAACGTTTGATCTACCCCAACCCATGCAGCTCATAACTCGACATTTTTTCTTTGAGTTTCTTGACACTCCTATCTAGACATGAACATATGTTGGATTTTTAAATAATTTCTACTACTTATGGTAAAAGAGCATGTTGCTCATTTCAATCAGTTTACATTAAAATCCTAAACCATGAGGATAACTGCAGCTCCTGACACCTGTTCCTCCCAGAAACTTCAATGAAGATGTCAAATAGAGCGCCTTCCTAGAAGCAATCAGTTCTCTTGAAAAATGAAGAAACCAAAAGAGTAATATGCTGTAATGAAGTTATATAGTATTTGAATTCACCAGACCCTCCCTTTCTTTAGGCAAACTTGGGGTATACCAGAAGGAACAAAAAGGCAGCTGAGTCCAGACATGAATCAATTAGGGCTGTGTCACTACCTCTAGACTTCACAGACTTCAAAACAACTCACTGCCAGTTTTGACAACTTCAAGACAGAGATGCTTAGATCAAAACGTTCCTGGAATTATCATCATGACATGCCGCTATTGACTTTAAGATAAAACAGAAAATAGAGAGGAGGATGAGGACAATAGGAAGAACTTTCCATATGCTTTCAAGTATGTCTTTGAGGAGGATAAACAGATGAGTGGGTAGGTGAATTGGCAGGTGAAAATGGTTGTTGGTGGATGGCTGGATGAATGGATGGATGGATGGGTGGATGGATTGCTTGGTGGATGAATGATAAACTACTGGGTAAATGGATAAGATGATTGGACAGCTATGTAGGTGGTGAGGAGATGAGCTGATAGGTGGGTAGAGGCATGGATAGGTAGATGAACAGGTGGGCTGAAAATGGATGGATGATGGGTGTGGTGAAGTGGATGGATGTATATGGGGTGTGTGGGTGAATTGATAAGGAGATATAGGAACAAATACATGGATGGATGTGGCTTTATGTATAGGTAGATAGGTGGATAGATGTTTGAATATATAGATGGGTAGGTAGATACATGGATATGTAGATTCAGGGGAGGATGGATAGTTGTACATGTGGATAAACAAGTGGGTAGATGGATGTATAAGGAAACAAACATATTAAAGAAACAACTACTCAATAAACACTGAGTCCCTATCATGTAATCAGTCGAAAGGGTCAAATGTCAATTAATAGACAGAGACTTCTACCCCTGTAAAGGAGATAAAATTCTCACAAAGATATTAACTATAAAGTTGATGAGACCTAGAAAGGGAGGGAAAAGGTATAATGGAGATTCTGGAAGGCTGAGTTCATTTAAGTGGAGGAGAGGGAATTAGAAAAGTGAAAACAGTACTCTAAAACCTTCCAAAGCCGTGTTCTCAGCCTTCCTAATGCTGTGGCCCTTTGATACAGTTCTTCATGCTGAGGTGACTCTCAACCATAAAATTATTTTTATTGCTACTTCATAACTATAATTTTGTTATTTTAATGAATTATGATGTAAATATTTGATACAGGACCCTAAAAAATGGTTGTTCCCCCCCAACATGGTCATGACCCACAAGTGGAAAACTGTTGTGGCCTGAGCTGCCCCACGTTGGGTGCCAAAAATGTTGAGGACCATTCTACCCCACATTTGGGGGCCAAAATGTCACAGACCACTCTGTCAATGTTGGAACCAGCACTGCCAAAAGCCTTAGGGGCTAAGTTGTTAGAGCCTGCACTGCCTCAAGCTGCTCCAGTCAGAGGGTTGGGGTTCAGCAAGAGAGAGAGAGTGAGGACAGACTCAAAGAATGGAGACAGGACAGAATGTGATTCAATCCCATTTATTCTTCAGTCTCTCTTCTTAGCTCAAGTCCCTAGTTCCAAGCATCTAATCCTAGTTCCACTTGCTAGTCTCTTTCCCAGTTCCAAGTTCTTTCTCCAAGTGCTAAGTGCCTAATGTCTAATTCTCTTCTGTCTGTCTGCCTCTCGCCTTTTATATGTCTTACTTCTAATCCACGCCTTTAAGTGACGCCTTTAAGTCATGCCCTTGGTCTTATCTCTAAATCATACCTTTAATTCTCACACACCCAAGGGAAGATCCTGGGTATCTAAAACAAGATGTTATCAGAGTGTGGTCAGCTGTTGTAGGCTATTGTAAACAAGTCTCTTGTCAGGGTATATAGCTCAAGATGGCTGCAAGGATGATAGCTGCCTTCTGTCAGCTCCCCACAGAGAGCCATAGTTTCAGATTATTTATTACTCACAATGGGGATATTGATAAAAAACCATTCTGGGATAAAGAATCCACCTTCACAGAGTCAAAAAAGGGGCATCCATTGGACACATGAGGAGGCACAGTGATGTGCTTTGGAAGAGGGATAGCAGGGGTGTGATTGAGCCAGGAAGAATTACCAGCTTTTATTCTTAGAGAAGACAGAGATGATGAGGCCTGGCAACTGGGCAGCCCCCTCCCTCCACCACAAACCCTCCATTTGCAGAGCTTCGAGACCCAAGGGTAAGAGAGTAGAAAACAAAGAGGGTTCCTTTGTGCTTTGTTTACTGCACTGTGAGGCCCTGGAGCTAATTAGAGATGTTAGCTTGTCAAAAGAACAGAAAACCCTGCCTTGGGGGCTGTACTCTGCATCTGAAGAGGAAGGGTCAATATGGTAAGCTCCAGCTTTAGAGCCTGCAGTAAAACTCATTGATTTATGAGATCATCAGAACTGGAGACTTTTCCGGCTCCCTTGATCATCCACATCAGGCTAAGATTTACTTTTTAGCACCTGCTGACTTTGGAGACAGACACTTAAAGGTTCAGATCTTACTTTTAACCCTCAGTGGCTGATAACAACATGGAGAGCATAGAGAGATGATGTTGCATGGTTTATAGAAGGATGTTCTCTATAGATGCTGTCCCATAGTTGTTTGTGAAAGTTTAAACATTCCCTCCTTGTAGGAGGCTCCTTAAGACTCAGAGAATAAAAGAAACCTACAAAGCTCAGGAAGTCTCACAAGTCTCAGAAAGGTACTGAAACTTACAAGAGTCATGAGGCCCTTCCTCATCAAGGTTACACAAGTAGGGGGAAAAAACTGTAGATGGAGAGACTCTCAAACTTGCTGAACTACATGCACATCAAGTGGAGAATTCCAGGGAGGCATCTTTCATGAGTTCTCAGCTTTGCTGGGGTAGTCTTTTCAGTGACATGGTTACCCTGATTTGTTCATGCTCCAGGAAGTAACTTCTCACACATATTCCTGTACTAATCCTCACCAACTTCCTATTCATCAAATTAGACTTGGACAGAATCATTCCTTGTATGTGTTTTCAGTCTCCTCTCTGGGTAAGTGGCTGTTTCTTCATGTCTTTCCAGGAGAGATCCTACTATATATCCCCAACTGCAATCCCAAACCTACCGAGACTAATGGGAATTTCAGGTCACTACTCCATTGACTCCATGACATGGATTACCAAGGGAAGACCAATATAATCACCACCTTCTGAAAATATAGAAAAGAGAGGTAGAGGAATAAGAGGGTATAAGGTAAGACTCACTTGACCTACCCTTTCATGCTTTCAGGTTGGAGGAGGAGGTCAAGAGCCTAGCAGGACAGGTTGTCTCCAGAATCAAGAAAGGCTGTAAAGTAAAGCCCATCCAAAGCCTCCCTGAGAAGCTGTGCCCTGTCTATTTCATCCTTCAAACCTGTGGGACCTTGTAAGGATAGCTTGGTTTCTGGCTGGGCACAGGTCTCGAACCCCAACCCCAATGGGGCAGGTGTTCAGCCACGCCCCCAGACTCCAGACTCCTGACACGAGGCCTTTCCCCCACAAACTCCATTAAACTTTACCTTCCAGTCATGTAGGATGCAGCCCCTCCCTAAGAGGTTTACATCACCCTACACAGGAGAGGGAGTGACTACAGGCTTCAGCCTCAAGAGATTTCCATATTAATGAGCTACCTAAAGGCCAGAGGGTGTAGTTAATTAAGTATTCTTTCCCAGACTCTCCTTCCTTCTCCCTCCCTATTAAATGGGGGTGCACATCCAGACCATCTGTCATCAGCCATGTTAATAAAGCTCTTGGGACCCCAGACCTCGTGTTGTTGGAGGACTTCTCTGCGTTCCAGCCATGGGAGTAGAACATTCAAGCTAAGCGAAGAGAACAAGTGAGCACTTCCTGCTGAGTGCTTCCAGAGTACACAGAACGGCTGTGGCCTCCCAGCAGCATCTGGGACCCCCAGAATTGAGGCTAATTGGTCCCCAGCCACCTCAAGGAAGGGGGATTCCCACTCAAAAGCCCTGCGCCCCCCAAGGAACCAGACTAAGTGAGGGACTCCCCACGCCGGGCAGAGGCTGCTCCGCTTGCCTGGTGCTGCATGGAACCAACTCAGTCAAAGATTCCGAGCTTCTGCCTACTGAGCCCTGGCAGACATGCGAACCCACAACGCAACAGAGATCAACGTTTGTGCGCCCACGTGTGGCGCACAGGCCCTCAGTTTTTCCCTCCATATAAACCTAAGGAGATAGCTCTAAGACACTGACTTCCAGACCCCTTGGGGGAAAAAATCACATTTTTGAAGCCACTGAGATTGTGCACATTTGTTATGGTGGCTATGGGAAACTAATACACTTTAATATCTTTGGAAGTTTTTAGGATTTGGGAGTTTCTTTATGCAAAGTGCATGATGCTCTGAGCCCTCAATGTTGGTTGTCTTACTTATTACTGTAAACTGTACAATTTGAAGCTGACAGTGTTCACACCTACCCAAACCATGTGACTAATCAATCCCCCATATTTTTATCGATGTGCTTCACCCCAATAACAGACACTTAGCCCAGCCCTCAGGTGTGTCAGAAAAGCAGGAGACTCAAGATCCTTCCAGAAATATCTGTAACTAAAATACAAGCATACTAGGTCACTCTGCATAACATCTTCCAATTGTTCAAAGTCCCTCATAGATTGCAGCAGACAATGAGATGGATAGATGATGAAATACATGGATGATAGAGGGAAGATGAAGGAATGAAAGAATAGGAGAATGGGTTGCAGAAGGATGGATAGATGAATAGACATGTGGATGTGACTATACATAGATGTATGGATAGATGTATACATGGATGTATGGATAGATGTATACATGAATGTATAAATAGATGTATACATGCATGTATGGATAGATGTATGAATGGATGTATACATGGATGTATGGATAGATGTATACATGGATGTGTGGATGGATGTATACATGGATGTGTGGATGGATGTATACACGGATGTATGGATGAATGTATGAATAGATGTATACATGGATGTATGGATGAATGTATACATGGATGTATGGATGAATGTATACATGGATGATAGAGGGAAGATGAAGGAATGAAAGAATAGGAGAATGGGTTGCAGAAGGATGGATAGATGAACAGACATGTGGATGTGACTATACATGGATGTATGGATAGATGTATACATGGATGTATGGACAGATGTATGAATGGATGTGTGGATGGATGTATACATGGATGTGTGGATGGATGTATACATGGATGTATGGATGGATGTATGGATAGATGTATACATGGATGTATGTATGGATGTATACATGGATGCATGGATAGATGGAAGAGGCAGATAGATGAAGATCCTAGTGGATACGTGGATGGTTGGCTAAAGTTAAGGATGGACGGCCATTGAATGAAGAAGTGAATGATTAATGTGTTTTATGTATCACTAGAAAAACTCATCTAGAGAATTTCTGCTCATAGACAAATGGAGATCAGTAAACCACATCAGAGAGGGAGATTAATCACACTGCTCTCAGTAATCAACATGCGTGACAAAAAGGCATCTGTGCAGAGCCCTTACTGACAGCATGGTCCATATTGTTCTTGGGCTGCTGCAGTGTTCTCAAGGAAAATAGGCATGAACCATCTGATGCAGCCAGGCTGAAAAGAGGAGAAACAAAATAACTGGGAGGTAAATGTTCTGGTTGAGTGAGTCAGAGCAAGGGACCTTATGATCACTCTTTACAGATAACGAGCTGGAATTCCAGAGATTATAGTATGTTTGCGCTATGAAGTTGTGTTACAGCTGCTCCAAAAGCTGTGAAACCTTATGAGTAAAGTTAAATACACGCAGGCATTAATGCAGATAACAACTGGAATCCCCAAAAAGGGGACCAAGCTCTATGTGGAACACTGTGAAACTATTCAAAATACTATGGTTTAGAAACACTTATGCTATGAACATACGTACATACATACATACATATATACATACATACATACGTGCTACCTTTTGCAGGACCTTAGAGAGGTGGGGTTGAAACAGGATATGACTCTCTAGCCCAGGTTAGCCTGCCTGGTACTCACTACCTAGCACAAGCTGGCTCCAAACTGCTGACAGTTCTTTTCAGCCTCAGCCTGTGGAAGACTAGGATTATAAATATACCATAACCATCTTACGCCATCTTAAAAAGTACAGGTAAAGTGATCTAAAATTTTCTAACATAATGTATACACAGATGTCGACGTTACCTCTGAAACTGGGACTTTTCATCATGGCTATATGTATGTACAGACACACACACACACACACACACAGAGAGAGAGAGAGAGAGGGGGGGGGAGGGAGAGGGAGAGGATAAGGCCACATGGAAATGAAACACTGTTTTAAATGTTAAATAGGAATGGTGGCAGGGGTGCACACACAGCAAGCAGGTGGGCTATGTTTTAATTCTTGCCTTCTCTTCAGATGGAAATTTCCTTGAAATGTGCTTCTTACCATGTGGTAGTTTCAAAGTCTGCATAGGTGGGGAAATCGAATCTTTCCTCCTACATCTATCTTCTCCTCTTATGATCCAAATTTGCTGAAAGATATTAGATTCCCATCTAATTTGTTTCTGTTTCTCCTGGGGCAGGCCTCTCTCATTTCTGCCTCCGCAGCCTCTTTTTTCTGCATCATCTTTTGAGACAAAGCTCCTAGGGATCAGGAGACTTAACTTGCGTGATTTCTGTTACAGGTTCTTCTCAGGTCTCAACTCTGTATTTCCTGAGTGGTTTATGTGTTCTTTCTGTAACACCCAAATGCTCCTAATATGGGAAGTCTGGCGAGCAGAATGAGGCACACTGTGCTGTATATTCTTGCCCCACTGAACCAAGATATACCTTAGAGAAGGGTAGCACCTTGGACCAGAGAGAATGCTCAGCTATTGAAAAGCGTGTTATATATACATGAAGACCTGAGTTTTATCCTCAGAACCCAGGAAAAGATAATAGTGAACATGGTAGACCACACTTGCAATCCTCCACAGTGAGCTCCAAGGACCCTCCTTGGCCAGTCAGTCTAGCCTACTAAGTGAGCTCTAGGCCATTGAGAGACCCTGTCTCAAACAAAGATTGTTCTCTAAACCCCACATTTAAACACACACAGGGAGGGCACTCTGATTAAACATAGCTTGGCTTAGCTTGAAAAACATCTTTTTGTGCTCAAAGTAGTAAGATGGAGTAAGAGCTAAGGGTGGTGGCACACACCTTTAATCCCAGCACTCTGGGGGGCAGAGACAGGGGAATCTCTGTGACTTCAAGGTCTAGAACTACAGAGCTAGTTCCAGCACAGCCAGAGTTACACAGCAAAACAAAAGAAAACCAAAAACTACAACAGCAAAAAACAAACCTAGATAGATAGATAGATAGATAGATAGATAGATAGATAGATAGATAG
>JANHMN010000002.1:85594324-85611421 GCA_030674055.1 Rhabdomys pumilio | reverse complement strand
TAGATAGATAGATAGATAGATAGATAGATAGATAGATAGATAGATAGATAGACAGATAGATAGCTTTAGGTCCACTACAATCCACATTATAAACAACATGGTATTCTTCAAATTCCATGCTTTCCTGGCAAACAATAATAAATGACCACCCTGACAACGACTTCAGACACAATGAAAACAGCCACTTCTACCTTAGCCAATTTCACTCCAGCTAACACAGACTTCAATAGGTCAGCAAATAGCACGGCTGCAAGCTCCGTGCTCTACAGGAACCAAGGATTATACAGTCATTCTTGATTTATGCTTTAGCAGAAATCCGAAAGAGTCCTTGGTCCTCAATAAACAACGATGTTATCATCATGAGAAGTATCAGAAAGCTCTCTGCATAGCAGCTAGAGCATTCAATCAAACCCATCAGAGACAGGGGATGGCAGAGGTTTTGCATTAAAACTCTTCGGCAGGGGAAGCATAGGCAGAGTGAACAGTCACAGAGCAACAGTGTAGAGACACATGCTATTCGGGGAACATACAGCATCCTACTTCCAAATACTGTTTCAAAATCTGAGTGCAAAAGAAGAGGTCCTGGAGGAGATGGTAGTAGGGGTAGGATGTAGACAGGGAAGGGTTACCAACCCCAGAGATCCAGCATGTGACACAGATCCAAACCCCAGCACTGTGCTTGAAATTACATGAATTGTGTGAGTGAGTGAATGAATGGAGATCAAGTTGGGGACAGAAGTAGATTTAGGCAAATTGATCAGGGAAAGAAAACCACTCCTGCAAATGAGTTCTGATTACTATCTAGCCCTCCCTCCCTCCCCTGCCGCCACACACTCTTCTCACAAGGAAATGGAAAGGAAACTGAGATATCATCTCAGAGTCTGGTTATCCAGCCATTAACCACTTCAGTCAAATAAATAGGTCAAGGTCAAAATGAATTAGTCATTGGAGATTCTCAGATTCTGCAGTGGTAGAGTTTCAAGATGCTCCTCCCGACAGATGTAAAGTGCTGAAGCCTTCTACTCCATGCAGAGGTGTGCCCATCTGGCATCTCCAAGTGTGTGATCTCACTACTGACCTCAGAACCCCAATGTCAAGACAGAAGAAGAGAGAGGTAAGGGAGAGAGCAATGGAGAGGCTCTTCCACCATGCCACAACTTAGGTGTCAGGAGCTATTAAGCTGAGAAGATCCTTGATCTTTGACAGCCAAAAGGCTCAGAGTTAAGAAATGACAGTAACTGGAGAGGATTAGTGAGAACTGGAAAGTCCCGTGCACTGTGAAAATGCGCTCTGCAAAAAGCATCTCAGCGATGACGCTCCCAGGAGAGAGGTAACATTATACTCACAAGATTAAGTTGTCCAAGGTCAAAATGTGCTCAGAGCCGGAGCCAGGGAACTTGATCCAATACACCATCCCTTTTCTCATTTTCTAAAGTTTGACATCATAACTGAACGGGGGATATTTTTAAAAATGCAACAAACACCTTGGTTCATATCTCCTTGATTCTCCCTCCAAATACATTCGCTGACTCCTGTGGTGCCAGCTCTTCTCAAAGGAGGCCAGGGCTCACTGAGGCTGAGAGGATAGGAACAGGTAGAAAGAGCCCTTTGGGTGGCTGGGATGCAATTCAAAGAGCAGAAGAAACTGGTAGGAGACGGCTCACAGCTCACGGCTCCAGCAGTCCAGATTGCTAGGGAAGCTCAAGAACAGTTTGGTCCTTATGATAAATGTTTAAAAGCCCAGTATAGTGGTGTGCTTGTAGTTTCAGAGTGGAAGGGGAGCAAAGATAGGAAATCCCTAGGGCTCCCTAGCCAGCTAGCTCACTCTGCTTAGTAAACCCTGGGTGCCCTGAGAAAGTATTGCCCTACCTCCCCGCTCACACACAAATATGACCAGCAGCTTAATTAAGCAGAGCACCTGGGGGTTTCATCTGACCTCCACACACTGTGCGTATACATGGACATTCACACACACAGGAGCATACACATACATACAGTAAAAAGGGAGAAAGAAAGCAAGACCTGACCACCAGTCAAAAGAAAGCCTGTAGCTGACACATATGGTCTCAAAGCAGGTGCTTACGGTGTGGCTGGACCTCTGAGTACCCTAAATTCCACCATCTACACTAAAGCTTGGCCATGATTCACACAGTATTGTACACTTCCTTCCTACCCCTTCCTCTAGCATGTGACTCTCCTCAGTATGTGACTGGATAGACAGCATCCTGCTAATATTCAGCAACTCTTAGAGAGAGCTGCCTTGAACCAGATTATTTATAAAGAGAGCGAGAGACAGAGAGACAGAGAGACACAGAGAGAGAGAGAGAGCTGGTTTAGAATCTTCTAGAAGAGCCGTTTTCCCTGATCTGAATGTATGAAGTACCTTTGATGGTGAATATATGAGAACATGATACCTCAAGCTTTGGTGTTCTGGAGCCATGGCAGCCAGACTCTGTGGCAGTCCTCTTGTACCATGAGGGGAGATATCTTTAAGCCTATGCTCTGAAAACAGGGTGGCAAGATACAACTCAGTGTGAATCTCAGCCATCTTCTTGCACTTGCAAATCAATACAACCCTGCGGCCATTTACCTTGAAGAAGAATGACAGAAGACAATGCCCTTACATGATGACATCTCTTCTTGTGAGTCTTCTATTGTTTGCAGCTCCAAAACAAACAAAAATAGAAAAGAAAACAAAACAGAAACATCTTTCGAATGCTATGCTAACCCTGTACTAGAACGCATAACCCTCCAGTTTCAACTCTCTTGTTTTTAAATACAACTTTGTCATGTTTTAAACATAGTACAACATGTATCCACACTTGCACACATGCACATGTGTATGTGTGTGCATGTATATGCATACACACACACACACACACACACACACACACACACACACAGTGTCCATGCTATAGTGTATGTGTGGAGATCAGAGGACAACTTGCAGGAGTGGGACCTAGGGATTCAATTCAGGCTGTCAGGGTTGGCAGCAAGTACTTTAGCTAGCTGAATCATCTTGCTGCCCCTCAACTTCTTAGTTGTGAAATGAGGTGCTCAGTGAGAGTGACCCACAGGAGTGTGGTGAAGATTGAAAAGGAGAGAGGATACATATGCTCATTGCTTCTTACCCAAACATGAAATAAGATCCTACCACAGCTCAAATTCACAGAGATACTCAGAGAGCTGATGTGATGTCTGCAAGTCATACAGATGCTAAGAGGTTGAGGCTTCTATTTCAAGCAACAATCTGACCACATGTGATAATGTTAGTTGTCAGCTTGACAAAGTCTAGAATCACCCTGGAGATGGGTCTCTGAGCTTGCCTGTAGGGATTATCTTATTAAGTTAATTAAGATGAGAAGACTGGCCCACTGTGGGTAGCACCATTCCCTAGATGGCATCCTGGGCTGTATAAATGGGGAATGGGAAGCAAGCAACAGCATGAATTCCTTGTTCTCTACTTCCTGACAGTGAGTATGGGTACAATTGTGAATACAGTTCATTGTCCTCTACTTCCTGACTGTGGGTACAGTTGTAGCTACAGTTCATTGTTCTTCCTGATTGTGGATACAATTGTGGATAGAGTTTATCCTTCCCTACTTCCTGACTGTGTGTACAACTGTGAACACAGTTCATTGTTCTCTAACTCCTGACTGTTGATACAGTTATGGATATTGCTTGTCCAGCAGCTTCAAGCTCCTGTTGCTTTATCATCCCCACATGATGAAAGATACCTTGGACTATGAGACAGAGCAAACCCTCCTTCCCTTGAGGAAACCCCTTGGCAGAGTGTTTCCTCACAGTCACAGAAAAGAAACCAAGACAGAAAAGAAACTCAGAAGAATCTCACTTCATTGTGCGGCTCTGCTCCCTCCACCCTGCAAGCTCTGGGTTCTAGGTCAAGACCTGGGGAAATTGGGAATAAGAGGTTAACTGAGTACCTAAAGGTAACCAGATACTGGGACTCTAAAACAAGAGAACCCAACAACAGGATAGGGGCTCACAAGCACCCACATTCTTTTTTAGGTGTTCGTAAGCCCTGGATGTCCTGTGTCTGCTGGTCACTGTCTCCCTGTTTAGCTCAGCTTTCATTTAAAGTCTGTGTCACTGGCCAGCCAGCCTCTGAGCAGCAAGGAACCCAATGTTCTTCTTCACTGATAGATCCTCAGTCGCTGATATTTTAAGAATTGCCTTCAAAGGAAACCCAGTTGTTCTCAATCAAAAGCAACAGGGTGCAGCGGAGAGCACAAACAGCTAGGCACCTAAAATACCTAAAAGCGGTAGAGAAGGAAAAAAAAAAGAGTAACAACGAACAACCTTGATCTGCAGCCCTTGAGTAAAAATATCCCGACATAAATGGTGGGCAGATTCACAGTTCTAACAGAAAAATATAAAAATAGTGACAGAGGCCTGAACTGAACATTTAATCTTCGGTGCCAGCCTTGGGTGGAGGTAGGAGGTAGTTCAGATAGTTCCT
Source organism: Rhabdomys pumilio (assembly GCA_030674055.1). Classification (NCBI taxonomy): domain Eukaryota; kingdom Metazoa; phylum Chordata; class Mammalia; order Rodentia; family Muridae; genus Rhabdomys; species Rhabdomys pumilio. The sequence goes on along the minus strand of JANHMN010000002.1, from coordinate 85,606,941 downwards.
GGAACCTTGTTGTATTTAGGGGTGCCCTTGGATGAACTGAAAAGGGGATACCAGGATCCAGTTTAAACTCACTTTGGATGACTTTTGTTTTTCTCAGATTTAAAGCCACCTGGGTAACTGCCTTCCCCAGTCAACTTCAGTGCATCTGAGACCCAGTAGGAGAATTTCCTGGTCTATTTTTAAACTCTCAAGGCAAAGGTGACACAATGCTCTACATTTACTGAAAATCACCTCCTGGAACTGAGGATTGGCCCGTCTGTACAGTGCTTGCCATACAGGAACGGATATCTGAGTTTGGTCCCCAGTACTCATGTAAAAGCTGGGTGTTGTAGGGCATGTTTGTCCTCCCAGAGCTGGGGAAGCAGAGACAGGCAGATCCCTGAGGCTCACTGGCCAAACAGCCTAGCCTACCTGGTGAGCTCCACGTCAGTGAGAGACTTGTCTCAAAACTCAAGGTGTAGAGCAAATGAGGAATGATACTGTTGCATGAATACCTGTGCATACGTGTGCACAGACATGCGTGCGCGCGCACACACACACACACCCCACCTTTTTAACTACAATTGGCCTCTGAGAATATAAGATGAATAAAACTCCACTCTGCAGCATGGATGCCTCAGGTCTTAGGGATTCTCATGTAGCTTGGATTTGAGGCTGTGGTGCTTTCAAATGGAGAACAAGGCTGTGGTTATCTCCTCGTGTACATTTAAGCTAATTGACTTAGAAAAATCAAACAAAACAAACAAACACAGCCCCATCTGAAGGAACTTGGCCATTTGCCCCAGGTCTAGCCTTTAATTGTTTGCCTAAAATGGACGCATCTTTATTGTATTATTTAAGTTCAGTTTTAAGTTTCTAGTCTTTCGATGGACACATATTTTTAGATGTTTTCCTCAAAAAAAAGTCATACATCCCAGTTCATAGGCGAATCATATTTGGACCCAACCCACCATAGCTGCTCCACGTGCTGTTTTATCTCAAAGAATCATCACTTTTTTTCCCCTCAGAATATTGTCTTCAGTTGCCTTCTGAATTCAAAGCATTTCCTTAGCCTTTGGGAGGCTCTCCATGGTCTTGAAGCCCTTCAAGGATCATTGCTATTTTGCTGGCGATGGTGCTGGGTATGAGGCTCAGGGTGGAACCAAATCTTTGCATAAAAAAATAGAGTGTTCCCAGTGAGTTAGGGAGGACGCACATTGGCAATGGGGATGGAGTTGACAAGGCTAACAATGATGAAAAACTTGGGTCCCATAACTCAGGTAAGGCAGGAAACCATGGTGGGAACATCCTCACATAGTGGACCACACAGAAGAGGTCAGTGTCACCAGCTCACCACAGAAAGATGCTAGGAAATGAAGAAGCAGACCCGTGGTGGGATGGCAGACTTTGCTCCTACAGCTGACTTACCCCATATCCTCCCATGTGCTCTGAACTGCACTCACTCAAACAAACAAAGAGCAGAGATTTCCCCTTCCTACAATAACATTACTGTACCGGCATCTTCCCCTACAGTTAGGGTGACTGTTGTGTGGCTTTGGGTTTCATGTTTGTTTTATGCAGGTTTCATATGTTTTATGTTGGTGATCCAGCCCTGGACTATATACACAGCAGACAAGACCCCGACCAACTAGGCTACTGTGCTAGTTTCCTTTCTGTTGCTGTGAGAAAATATTTTGAAAATAAAAAGCAACTTGAGACATGGAAAAAGGTTTATTTTAACTCCAAAACTGCAAGTTACTGTCTGTCACTGTAGGGAGGTCAGGGTGGGAAGAACTTGCTGTTTCTATCACACCCACAGTCAACAGCAGAGGATGGATGGCTGCTTTTATTGTGTTCAACTCCACTCTTTCACATTCTAGAACGCAGACCAAGGAAGGGTACCCCACAGTGGGCTGGTTCTTCTCTCAACAATTAACATAATCAAGACAATTCCCAAAAGACATGTCCATAGGTCTACCTGGTCTAGACAGTCCCTCATTGAGACTCTCTTTCCAGGTGCTTCTAGATTGTGTCAAGTTAACAATTAAAGATAACTACTGTGCTGGTTTGAATGTGTTTAGCCAGGGAGTGGCACTATTAGGAGATGTGGCCTTGTTAGAATAGGTATGGCCTTGATGGATTAGGTGTGTCACTGTGGGAGTGGGCTTTAAAACCCTTGTCTTAGCTGCCTGGAAGCCATTCTTCTCCTAGTAGTCTTCAGATGAAGATGTAGAGCTCTCAGCTCCGCCTGCACCATGCCTGCCTGGAGGTTGACATGCTCCTACCTTGATGATAATAGACTGAACCTCTGAACCTGTAAGCCAGCCCCTATTAAATGGTGTCCTTACAGGAGTTGTCTTGGTCATGGTGTCTGTTCACAGCAGTAAAACCCTAACTAAGAACAATTACCCTAGTTGTTTTCCCCAACATGTATTAGCACACTATACAGAAAGATTGAAACAATATTCTAGTGGCAGACAGCATCAGTATCTTACGGTAATTTTCATAATGCTCTAGGCACGTCTAGGTTTACGAGCAGGCTCTTCCAACAAGTGTAATATCTTTCTTCCAAAACTATTTCAAACATACCCTTTTCACTTGTTCAAGATACTACAGAAATATATCAGAGTCTGGGCAATTTACACACAGGAGAAACTGATTTCTGAGTTCTTCATGTTGGGAAGTCCAAGATGAAGTTGTCTACTGATTCAGTGTATGGTGAGGGCCTGTTTTCTGATGGTACATTCTATATGCTGCCACACAGCAGAAAGGAACAAAGTGTCTTTTCTGAAGACATTAATCCTGTAATGAGAGAGCAGTCACTGTAGCACAACCACCTCCTGTACAAGTTACTTTCCTCACTGCTGTAACAAATGCCTGACAAAAGCAACTCAAGGAAGGGAGGGAGGGAGGGAGGGCTTGCGCTGGCTCACAGTTTAAGGATATAGTCTGTCATAGCAGGGAAGGAGGCATGGTGGCAGTGGTATAAGGCTGGCCACATTGCAGTCACAGCCAGGAAGCAGAGATGACTGACAGTACTCAGCTCATTTTCTGTTTTTATCCAGACCCAAGACTATGGGAAGGTGCTATCACTTTCTTCAATTAGACCTGGAAACACTTTCAAGGACAGACACATCCAGGGATGTGTTTCTGTGGTGATTCTAAGTCCAGTTGAGTTGGTGACTAACCATCATGTTCCCTAAAGGTCCCATCTCTTGATTCTAATAAATCTGTGACTAACTCCCAATTCTTGTGGATTTGGGGATGAGAGGCCACAGAAACAGCACAAAGTATCATTTGTCCTAAATGCAGTTCGTTGAGGGAAGAAGAGAGAAAATGAATGATAAAGCATGTGGGCAAATATGGGGCATTGGTGAGCCTTTTCTGGAGGGATACATGAGCACAGTAATCGAGGTCTCCCACTGCCACACTGCAGGGGATTTTCCTCCTCCTCTTGCCCTCCCAGCACTCTGGAAAGAGGCCACAGAACTCCTCTAATTCCAGGAATAATGAACCAGCTCACCCCAACCCTGTATTTCCATGCTCACATAGTTAGTCCCAACCACGTTGACCTTTTAAAGATGTGATTTGTTTTTTTAGCACCTCAAGCACTAAATGCTGTTGTATGTGAGCTCATACCTGGCCCAGTTGCCATGTCAACTGAGACACCACAGTGACTCCAGTCATCTCCAAAAGGCCAGCAGGGAACAGAGGCTGTTGCAAGAAGCTGAACTTGAGGACCTGAAGGCTGGCAAGCATGAAAGGACCTGAGCCCAGTCGTGTCTGCAGGATCACCCATGAAAAGAGAGCTAGCAAGGCAGGCTTATGAGACTGCAAGTGAGACTAACCTTGCCCAGGTCTGCAGTCTTGGGTAATCTTGACATCAGATATTGCTCTCTCATGATGGTGACCTCCTGGATACTACCATAACAATTTATTCTGCCCTTAGACTCCTGTCCACTGCCTCTCCTCTTTGGACAGAGCCTATGAGTGCATTCATGGAGTATTGATCTTCTCTTGCTCCCTGGCTTGAACCTGATGGTCCTCTTCTTAAGGCTTACACTGAGAATGTTTCAGATATCCTCAACTGTCCATTCTGTTGAGATCAGGACCTTCACAGTTAGCTTATCCATCTGTTGTCTCTCAGAGGGATACTTTGTGTCTTAGGTGAGGAAGAAAGACTGTGTTCCACCTACAATTAAGATGGGTACATTTTTATATCCAGTGTTTGTGTGTGTGTGTGTGTGTGTGTGTGTGTGTGTGTGTGTGTGTGTGTGTGTGCTTGTGTGTAGCTGCCCTTCTATCTGTGTGTCTGTTTATGTACACATGCATGTTTGTACTTGTACATGTGTGTGTGCCTGTGCTCACATATTCGTTTATGTGTGCACACAGAGGTCAGATGTCAAATTCCGGTTATTTTCCCCATGATCTCAGGCTATCTTCCTCACTTACTATCCACCTAAATTTTTTTTTTAAGACAAGTCCTCGGGGGTTTTGGATCTCACTGACTCTGTTAACCTGGAGACCAGCAAGCTTCAAGGATATGCTTTTCTCTGCCCCCTCAGTGCTGGAAATATGGACACACATCATTACACCTAGCTTCTTACATGGGTACTAGGGACAGGATTCAAATTCTTTCCCCATAACACAGGACTTTAAAGAACTTCCCACAGTGAGAATCCTAAGACAGAACATAAGCCTAAGCTTCATCTGTGATGTGGGTTAACAGCCAGTGGTGTCAGCATAGCAGGCTTTATCGTGAGTACTCAGAGAAACACCATGATAAACCATTACCACAATGCCCAGCCAAGAGCTGGATCACAACAAGCCTCAGTCACTAGTGTGTTCTCTGGCATATCCAGTGTGTAAGTCAACTTTTATCCATGTCACAAAACTATGATGTAATCATTTGGGGAAATAACAGCTTCAGGAGAACTGATGGGGCTTGGATGAAAGCTCAGTTTGTAAAGTGCTTTTTAAGAAGCACAAAGTTCTATTCCCCAGAACTCACTTAAGTCACAGCTGGGAGTAGTGGTGCATGCTTATAATCCAAGAGCTGGGCAGGCAGAGCTGGAGCATTTCCAGAGCTTGCTGGCTGGCCAGCCTAGACAACTGGCAAGTTCCTGCCAGTGAGAAGCCTTGGCCCATATCAAGGTAGGTAGTGATGGAGGAAGAACATGGGAGGTGGTCCTCTGGTTTCCACATGTACTAGTACATATATGTATAAAGGCCTACACACATATACAACTAGGAGTGTGTGTATACACACACACATACATACAAGCAGATTACTCAACTTTAGGATGAGTGGATTGGACTGAAATTACAAACATGTTTTATGTTACAAATAAGAAGGTGTGTGTGTGAGAGAGAGAGAGAGAGAGACAGAGACAGACAGAAAGACACACAGAGAGACAGAGAGAGACAGAGAAAGAGATCTATATCAATGTTACATATCATTTTTAAAAGTCCCACCCCTAGCTGAGGAGTTATTGCCAATTCTTAGCTGCAGAGAGAAAAGGGGTCAATTCAGTTTTCTTTAATAGAGAAACCCCTGATAGGTCCACAACACTCTAGTGGACCGTATGTCTAAGGATACTTGGCAACACAAATCAGCCTTGATGAAGAGAAATAAATAACAAATTTTTATAAAGGGAATCGTGTATTTGGGAAGAGTTGGAGAAAGGAGGGTGGGTATACTCTAAGTATATTGTATGAAAAGCTCGAGGAATACTTTTAAATTTTTTTAAACATTTATGTGTGTGCATAAGTGTGTTTATGTGAATATGTGCAACTGTGTGCATATGTCTGCCGATGACAGCATATGGCATCAGATCCCTAGGAACTGGAGTCACAACTAGTTTTGAGTCTCCCAATTTGGGTACTGAGAACCAAAGTCAGGTCCTTTGAACGAGCAGTCCATGCTCATAAATGCGGAGACATCTCTTCAACCCCAAAGACACAAATCTTATAATCTATAATTATAGATCACAGAAATGGACCAAAGATGTGGTCAGGTGACAGAGGGCTTGCCTAGCATGCACAAGATCCCGTACTCTACCATCAAGTACCACATACGACACATGAAAATAGAAACCCCAGTAGATTTCTATGGGTCTCTAACATTTAGAAAGTCACTCAAGGTAGGGAACACTCAGCTTGCATTTAGAAAAAAAAAATGAATTGATTCCTCAGTATTTACACCTCAGAAAACTGAATAAAAATTTGGACAACCTGCTTCTCAAGCTCAACAGAAGCACATGCATCTATGTGGACATTTGGAAGCACTGGATTTATTGTTTTAATCCTCTTTTAAAAACTTATCTGTAGGTGCACATGTCTGCTTGTTAATGTGCACATGGGTGCAGGTTGCTGTGGAGGCCAGAAGAGGGCTCCAGTTACCTGGGAGATAGAGTTAGAAGTGGTTGTGAGTTGCCCAATTTGGGTTCTGGGAACTGACCTTGGGTCATCTGCATGAGTAGCTTATGGGGTTGTGCACTGAGCACTCTCTCCAGCCCCAAGGGAAACACTGATTTTAAATTAACCTCGCATGGGTTAGTTTCTCCCAGTGTGTGTTATCTGGGAACTTTGTTCATAGAGCTCTGTCTATTCTGGAGGAAGCACACTAGGGGAACACACATGAAGATTCCTGATTCATCTCTCATGAGACTCTTCTGAGTCCTTGTCCCCAAGAGTGCTGGACAGACAGTTTTTGTTCGAGAATTTTGTTGTTGTTGTTGTTGTTGTTGTTTGTGGTCTTGGTTTTGTTTGTTTTTGTCAACCTGACATAAGCTAAAGTCATTTGGAAAAAGGAAACTTCAGTTGACAAGTGTCCCCACCAGACTGTGGGCAATTCTGCAGGATATTTCTTGATTGATGATTGATGTGAGTAGACCCAGCTCACTGTGGGTGATGTCACCCCTGACCAGGCGGTCCTGGGTTGTATAAGAAAGCAGTCGGAGCAAGCCATGGGGAACAAATCAATAGCAGCAGTCCCCCATGCCCTTTGCTTTGGCTCCTGCCCTGACTTCCTTCAGTGATGGGCTGGAATAGGGAAGTGCAATAAACTCTTTCCTCTCTAAGACACCATGACCCCCCACCACTCAGGTTTCATGTGAATGTCAGCACAGATCCTTCTAGATCAGGTTAGCTGAGTCAGCCCTCATTAATGATGCTTTTTCTTAGTTGAACTACTGGTCCTGTCCACTACTCTGCTCTCTGGTTATAAAACCCTATTTTTTCCTGTTATGTTTAGAGTTGAGCCCAGTGGCTCTCCTCAACTGCTGAATCCACTCCAGTGTCCCTACACTCTGCTCCAAGACTCTTCCCCTGAAGAAAGTCTCCCAGACTCCCCTCACCAACTATCAAGAGAAGCTATTTTTTCCTTTAAGAGGACTACTATGCTCTGGCAGGAATCAATTCATGAGAGCAAATCAACCCACACAGTGACACTGGCTCCCCAGTTGTGTCCCAGACATTTCCTGACCTTTATGATGCATCTCTAGAGCTACAGAGGGAGGGAAATGTTTGCATGTGGGATTTTTAAGTTACCATGAGCAATCATGCTTTTACATTGTACATAAAGTCCCTGCAACTGTACAAGGCACTGAAAAGGAACGGGAGAAAGAAGTGAAGGGAGGGGGAGACAACCCTGGCTACAGACATTGAACTGCTTAGCCCAGCTGTGCCTGAAGCCTATTTCCTAAAATGTGACACCCTCTCCCTCCCCGTTCTTGACACTAAGTTCTATTCTACTTAATCTTATTGGACTGAGTTTCTGACCCTTACAATGAAAAAAGAAAGAAAAAAAAAATCCTGACCAAAAAAAAAAAATGCATGTTTTATGGTGCTGGTTTTCTGGGTCTGTCCATTTCCAAATGATATGCTGTGTCAGACTGAATTCACCTAGAAGAGAGGGACGGTGACACTCACAGTGTTTCAAGACCAATTCTGGGCATTCAGTTGAGTCTGCCTACTTAGCTGCCTCCCAGTAGTTAAATGAAGCCCTGAGCTAATGTTTCCATGAGAAAGCTGTCTCCAGCAGGTGGCGCTATTGAGAGGTAATTGGAGCAGCAGGGTGTTAACTAGCTTCGTCTAGGGTAAACCAGTGGGGCAGTTGACAGCTGAATGCACTATTAGGAGATGGGGTCTTGTTATAGAAGCCAGTTCCTTAGAAGTGTACCTTTGTGGGGTACATCTGTGTGTGGAATGGTACTCACATGTGTGCACTTGCATGTGGAAGACAGAAGACAGTCTATAGTTATGCTACTCAAGCAAAGCCTGGGGGATCCTCCTGCTGCCTCTTCCCTGCTCTAGTTCAGAAAATGCCTCTGCACCTGGCTTCTTTATGTGAATGCTGGGGACAAAAAAAAAAAAATGAGATCTTTCTGCTCCTGATTCAAGAATTTTACCAACTGGTCTATCTCCTCAGCTCTGAAGGACTCACATCCCTGCCCTCCCTCTTTCTTTTTACCTCTCTTGTCTTCCAGCTGCCCTGCCCTATCACACCTGCTCTGTCATGATGCCCTCCCCCACCTCAGGCCAAAGCAGTAGAACCAGCAGGCCTTGGGTTGAAAGCTCTAAGACCGAGGTCAGAATCAACCATTCCCCATTTATGTTGATGTGCTCCGGTGTTTTGTCACAGCCATGGACAGGCTGAGTAATCGATCCCAGATCCCAGGTCAGAAAGTGATATGAAGACGAAAGGTGAGTTACAGGCAGTGGCCAGCCTCTCAAGGCTCATCACTATTCCTGAGAATTGAGAAGACATTAGCTAGGAAGACTAAAGCTACTTCAACATCTGATTCACTGGGCAAAACGAACGTATGGTTAGAAACTCTTCATAAACAAGATAGCCTTTCTATAAAGAGCAGTCAAGCCAGTAAGATGGCCCCGTGGGGATAGTGCTTGTTGCCAAGGCTGACCACCACATGCAATTTCCAAAGTCCATGGAGAAGAAAAGAATAGATTCTCACATGTTGTACACACACACACACACACACACACACACACACACACCATGCACATACATAAATAAATACACATTTTTGAAAAAAGTTGACATTTCCGTCGTTCAAGGTCTACACTGTCCAGAACTGCACCTGTTGGGGTGGCTTGAGTTATGCAAAGTTACCCCATGGGATTGATGGATTTAATCATTTGGTTTCAGCACGTGGCACTGTTTGGGAAGGTTGTGGAACCTTTAGGAGGCAGAGCCTAAGTAGAGGAAGCAGAGATCATCAAGGGCAGGCCTTGAAGTTTAATAACCTAGCTCCATTTTCTGTGCCCTTCCTACTTCTCAATAGCAGATAAATGCAATCAGATACCTCGTTCTCCAGCTGCCAGGCTTCTCCTGACATAAAGGACTGTATCCCAGAGCTGTACATGGAATAAATGCTTCCTCCTTTAGGCTATTTCTTGCCAGGTCACAGAAGCTAGAAAATGACTTGATACAGTATCTGGACTCAACAACATTGTATTGTACACTTAAAAATGTGCTAATAGATTTTTAAATAGACCAAGTTTCCTATCTGTTAACAGCATCTATTCCGACTGGCATATCAAAAAAAAAAAAAAAAACACTCGTTCATTTTTATAGAAATCAAATTTATTTCATAAAAAGTCTTTCCTGTCCTTCCATGTCAAGGTTACATTTCATTTTAGCACACAAAAAGAGCTGTGACCCTCTTCAATTTAGTGAGTAGGATGTAGAAAATGCTGGATAATCAAAATCAAAGGAACAAGATGAAAACCTGACAAATAATTCAATTTGATGGCATGCTTTACTCTAAGCATTAGATGAAAAATATTAAATTATACGCCTACTCTTGAGGATGCTTCCCAAAGAAGTCAGTGGGGATATTGTATGTGTGGGCATCGTTTCATTGTGTTGTTTTATGACTTAGGTGCAAACTTCCTAGGAGAATGGGTTGTAGGAAAATGAATTTCCCCGAACTCCAATGTCAAGTAAAAGGTCAAGGTTGTGTCGTTCGATTTATGACCAGAATTTTCCACGAATCTGCCTGTCTAGTGCTAGCTGCTTTTCTGGGTTCCTCTGTGTCATTCCATGTGGCTGGATTTGAACTAAATTAATCAGAAACAAAGGCCACTTCTGATGTAGCTCTACTATAATGGGGTTTTTGGTGCTCCCCTAGAGTGCCTGACATTAGGCTTCTCCCATAAACGGCCAAATCTGATGAGCTATATTTGTCTGTGTTCCCAGAGGTCAAGCATCCCAGTGCATGTAAATAATACAGGTATTTGCTGGGATTCTATTCTTAAGTCCTCAATGCCAAGTGCTGGTATGAAGCGCAACTTTCGACCCTCATGTCATATCTTCCTTAAAAATGATTATTTTTTTTCTGATGGATTTAGGATATGAAGGAAACCATGAATAGATTCTCCAAACTCTTTCCAGAAATGAGGAACCACATTCTTTTTTCAACCACAGGCTTGGTCCTGAGTTTAGCAATGCAAAGTTCATTTGACATGATTAGTCAGACACTGCCTTTTAATATTTTATATTACTTTTTTGAGATTTATTTTTAAAGTATGTGTGTGTGTGTGTGTGTGTGTGTGTGTGTGTGTGTGTGTGTGTGTTGGTCTGTGCATGTGTACACTGGTTCCTGCAGAGGCCAGAAGAGAGTGTCAGACCTCCTGGAACTGGAGTTACAGACAGATCTGAATTCCAAGAATCAAACTAGTATTCTGTAACAGTGAAGTGTGTGCAACTAATCCCTAAGCCATCATTCTAGCCCCAAAACTTGCTACTTTTTAAATACAATGAGCTTTAAAAAAAATTAAAGTTTGCTAAAACAGTTTGGAAGGACTAAAAATAAGCAAAAGCCTTCCATTGATTGTGAGCTGTGAAAAAAAGATTGCCTTCTTAATCGTTTAATATATAATTATAACTATAGCCTCATTACTGCACAGACCTCTTCTATAACTTCCAAAAATAACTAAGTTCCAGGGGAATTTATGTGGCCTTGAAATTCCACAGACAGAAGAGCCTGAAGGTCCATTACTGACAAAGAATGACAAGTGATCTTGTCCCTTTCTTTTAAACAAGAGAAAGTGCCAGCATGCTGTGGTAGGAAGAAATTCACTTTCTTCCAATAAGGACATCTCCTCCCTCCTCCTTTCCTCTCCCTCTTTCCAACCTTTCAGACCTGTTTATTGAGAGTGTGGTTTGTGCCAGACATTGTGGCAGGCACAGAGAAAGCATCCAGTCCTTCCAGGGACAGAGAAAGCTAGACATCCAGGGGTAGCATTGCTGAGCCACCCGGAAGATGGTACTAAATTCTAGTTTTTCCCTTCAGACGAAAACTGAGAGGGGTAGCAGGTACCTTGGGCATTAGCTTGACTGGACTGAGATGCACCCAGGGATCAGCAAAGAGCAGATCTCTGGCAAGTCTGGGAGGGTATATCCAGATGTGATTTATTAAGTAGGGAAGATGTGCCTGGGCTGAGTGTGGGCAGCAGGCTGAGGTCCTAGGCTCAATGAAAGGAGAAAGAAGAAAGGGATCCAATTCAGCCATGTATGGTCATGTGTATAGCTAATTATTATTATGTTTATTTACTTTACTTGTGGGTGTGAATGGGCACACTTGCCAGGGGATACTTGAGGAGGTCAGAGGTCAACTTGCAGCATTGTTTCTTTCCTTCTACCTTGTGGGTTCTGGGGATGGAAGTCATATTTATATAGTCACCTCTCTTTCTCCTTTCTCCCAGGCTGTACCATCCCTTCCCAACAGGCTGGAAGCCTCTCAATGCAACATAAATCCTCCCTGTCTTCAGTTGTTTCTGTCCGGTGTTGTGTCACTGGCTGGAAAACCTGACTCATGCAAAGGTGAAGATAGAGAAAACTGCTTCCAACCCCCACACAGCAGCGTCTCCCCCTTGGGATTATTGACAAAGAAGTAATGGCAGACAGGGATGAAAGAGAGAAGAAACCTCAAAATACCGATGGACAGTTTCCAGTTTCCTCGCAGAAGGAACTCACAAAAAGGCTAGTTTTGGGATCTCACTGGTGCCCCCCCCCATCCTCACTCTCCCCAAAGTGAAACAGCCAGTCACATTGACTCTTGTGCCAAATGGCTGGAATGCCTTGTTTTAATGTTGCTGGCAGGCTTGCACCATTAACTATTTAATGCCAGTGCCTTATCGCTGAAGCAGTGTAGGTAATGAGCTTTTAAACTTTTTTTTTTTTTAAATGTTTTCTTCCTGTGTAAGAATCAAATCCTTCTTGCAATGCCGGGTCACAGACACATCTTCATCTTTCCATCCTTTAAAACAATCCCAGCTACGAAGAAGGGTTTCACCAGGGACACAGAGGTTGTAGCTTAAAGAAAAAAAAAACAAAAACAAAAAACAAAAAAAAAACCAAAACAAAACAAAACAAAAAAAAAAAACCTTCCATCTCACTAAACAGGAAATCTCTCCCAACATATTCTGTCAAAATAGCTCGGATATTATGTCTAATATTAAGCCTTGTAAAATCCACATCACAGACTCCTACAAGCACCACTGCTGGTTTATTTTCAATGAAACCTCAGATTCTTACCCAGGTGCCTGCTTCAATTTTCAGGTGTTTACACACACACACACACACACACACACACACACACACACACACACAC
>JANHMN010000002.1:85577488-85594314 GCA_030674055.1 Rhabdomys pumilio | reverse complement strand
ACACACACACACACACACACACACACACACACACACACACACACACCCTGCTCCCCAGCACTCTCTTGCTGCTAACAAAATGAAGCTATATCAGACACCTGTCATCTTTGTGAATTAAGAAAAAAAAACACAAGCGATTGGCTGTAGAGAGCAGAGGCTGTTTTGTTCAAAGGCTAATGAAAACCAGCTTAACTTGTCTGTGTCCACTCTAGGCCATGGCACTGTGTGGGCAGAGATGAGAGAAGGAAGGAGTCCTGCTTTACTGCCTCCTTCAGAGAGTCTGTCAGCACTTCACAGCGCACAGCATGGGTGATACATTCCATTTTGTAACACAATGGAGAAGCCGGTGGTGGAGACTGCTTTCTTTTCCTTTTCCCACAAACCTCAGACCACTTGCAAAGTAAAGAATGAATCTTAAAGGTGGAATGTTGGTCACTCAGGCACTACCCTTCCCTTCCTCTTGTCCCTCCCATTCCTCCCAAAATGCACAGACCAGTGGTCCACCTTAGAATACGCTCAGAGTGCTAAGCCCAAGGTCAAGCCGAGCCAGTGCAATGGGAATCAATTACCTTCCCCAGCCTATAAATCAGAGCTCCCACCTCCATCTCTCAGAGGATGACAAAGGGTGTGGAGAGCCAGAGAAGCATCCTGGCAACACCAGGTCAAAGCCAAGGCCTGGCACCCACCGTGACCTACAGTCACTTCCATCCAAACATGATCTGTCTCCAGATGAGCACCTGTTCTTACTACTGCTCACGGAATAGTAACAACAGGACATGATGACTTCCTGCAGTAGGGAATCGTGGGTTCTACGATTCTAGAGTGATCTACTAAAATGGCATCAGATTTCCAACTGTGTTCCAACAGTACCAAACAACTCTGAGAGGCATCTGCCCAGAATACATCGTTCCCAGCAGTGTCTAGCTTCATAGTTAGAGTTGGATGTCTGTGTTTTCTCCCCTCTTGGACCTATTGGCCAATGATCTGAATTCTCAGACATCAAAATGGGAAATGACAAGTAAAGTAAAGGAGAGGAATGCTTTGGGTGTTACAATAGGTAAAATATTATCAGGTGAGAGGCCAGATGCAGCCAGCTGTGTTAGAAAAGGCCTGTTGTGAGTCCAGAAAAGAAATGTCACACCCAGTGGATCTTAGTTAGTGAGGGAGCTACACAGAAGGTAGACAAGTGAAGGATGCAAAGACCTCATAAAGAGAAGGAATCAAAGCACAGCTGGAGTCCTCCTTAGAAGGAAGGAGATATCTCCTCGACTGGGGAGGTGATGGACACTCCGGGGGCTCCTGGTTACCCTGGTGACCAGAGCACTCTTCATATGCTAATGGCTTAGAAATGAACCCAATCACTTGGACATGAAATAGTGAGTTTTGGAGTGCATGACAGTCATGAGAGCTCCACACAGGAACAGTTGAGGATGTGGAGTTTGGGTGGAGGCCATTAGTCAACAAGGTATGGGCAGTGTTGAGTACTGGGAGAAATATTACAAGCCTGACAGGTGAGGAACAGGCTAATGATAGCTAATGCCTTTGACAAGTAATATGTCTGCCATTTCTCCTTCTGGCATGCTTTAGCCTACAAAGCCTAAATTAAGTGTTAATGACCCCATATTGATCTCCCTGCTCCCTTCTGCCTTCAGCATGAGGAAGGCAGGCTGGCTGGGGAGACTCGGTTGGAACTCAGTCTTTGGATGTGGGCATCTCTCTGGGTGATCATGGCCACTTCTGCCTTCCCTCCTGCTGTTCACACCAGCCAGACCAAGTTCATGGAGACAATCTCAAAGGCTCTGCTGTTCACTGCTCAGTGAACTGCCTGGGAGAGAGCAACCAGATAGCTCAACGCTCATCTTGATGATTGCAGTGAGCACAGCATTTCACAGATGTGATCAACACCTATAAACTCTTGACATAAGCAAACAACCTTCAGAAATGGGGAGGAGCCTGGTCTCATGAGCTGAAGGCCTTTACAGCAAAGATGGATTTCCTGGAGATAAAGGAATGCTGTCCTCATATGATATCAGAGAAATTCCACCAGCTTCCTGCCAGCTGGCTTTCTATAATCCACTTCCAGACTTGCCAGACCTCAGAATCACAAGAGACAGTTCCTAAAAATAAATCTTCCCAGAGATTGATAAAGAAATAAGTGCATATATATATTTTTTTCATATGGCTGGGGTATAGTGTCTTATAATATAAAATATCTATTTGGTCTTTGTTCCAGCTTCTTGACACACAACTGTCTAAACCTAGAGTGTCTCCAAATCATCTGTCTTTTCATGTGCTAGTGACTGAATGATGCCCAAGGGCTCCTGAGTAGCCTCAGAGAGAAGCTTCTACCCAAGAGGAAATTCCATGTGAGAAGGTTAGAATTTTGAGTCCTCCCCTAATACACACCACTGAGGAAGGGAGAAAGGCCAATGATATCATCAATTGTACACACATAATGAAGCCTCTGTAAAAAGCACACAAAAAGGGCAGAGTTTATAGGCGTTCCAGAAAGCTGAAACCCTGATCATGCTTGAAGGGGAGGCTGGGAAGCCTCCATGTTTTCTCCTCATACAAGGTCTCATCTCAGTCTTCATCTGAAGAGTCATCTGTATCCTTCCTAGCATTGTGTGTACCTGTGTGCATAAAGGTGTATGTGTACACGTTAAGCAAACTGATCTTTGTCTTTTATAGCACTGTGTGCACTACATATGCATGTATGTATCAAGGCTAGTGGTCAATGCCAAGTCTCCATCTTATTTTTTGAAACAAGATCTCTCCCTGAATCGGACCACAGACAAGGCCTGGTACAGGCTGGCACATGAACTCTAGGAAACCATCTCGTTCTGCTTATCCAGTGCTAGGATTACAAACATGTGAGCCATGCCTGGCTTTTACATGGGTGCTGGGAATTACAAACTCAGCTTTTCAGGATTGCACGGTGAGTACTTTATTGACTAAGGGCGGAGACTGAGCCACCTTCTTAGTCCTGAATCCTTTATAAAACATAGACAAGCATAGGTCATGCTTTCCTGAGTTCTGTGAAACCTTGCAAATTCATCAAAGTCAAGGACGAAGTTGTAGAAATTCTGACTTGCAGTGGTGTGTCTGAAGTACTGATTGCCACCTGAGGGGTTCTGATTGGCCCCTAAAGTGGGAAACATCTCAGGAGAGGCTCCTCAATCTGTAGACTCCAAACCTTACTTCCGCTGGTTTGTTTCGGGATTGAAATGCCTTATGGGGTGTCCAGGGGATGTCTGCTGAATAACTGGTTACTAAAGTAGGAAATCCCACACATTTGGACACAGATCTTCCATATTGTGTGAAGTGTAAAAATACAGAGAAACTGTATGTTTGAAACTTATTTTTAATATCACATTTTATTTTTTTGTTTTGTTTTGTTTTTCGAGACAGGGTTTCTCTGTGTAGCCCTGGCTGTCCTGGAACTCACTCTGTAGACCAGACTGGCCTCAAACTCAGAAATCCGCCTGCTTCTCCCTCCCAAGTGCTGGGATTAAAGGCAGGCACCACCACTGCCCGGCTTATTTTTTTAATATGCACATACCTGTATGTGAGTGTGTGCACATCAATGCAGATGTTCCTAGAGGCCAGAAACACAAGACCTCCTCAAGCTGGAGTCCCAGTGTGGGTGCAGGGAACCACATTTGGGTCGTCTGCAAAAGCAGTATATGATCTTAGCTGCTGGACCATCTTTCCAGCCCCTGAGAAAAATGTGTATTTTTTGTTAACATTTATTATGTGTGCATCAAAGTTTAGACATACATCAAAGAATTATATAACATATAAGGTAAATCTAGATATATCATATAAATATAAAATAAAAATTAAATTATTTGAGACTTTGAAATGTGACCTTGAAATCTTATCACTTATACCTACTGACTCTAACCTCACCTCCTGATATCACCATGAACAAACTCCCTGTCGTCTCTAGTCTAACTATTTAGGAACTCCGTCTACTGGCTTGGCAGACCAGTTCCTTTATCCATTAGTCCATTGTCAGGAGCATGACTCTCCTTCAAAGTTTCTTCTCCTGCATTCTGCTGCCAAGATGGTCAGGCACTACTCCTTGAGAACCTTGAGAACCACTCAGCAGACAGAGCACAGGTCACTCAAAGAAAGAGTGACACAATTAGCCTCTAGCTACAGTAGCTATTGATGGATACTGTGGTCATACTCAGGGTAGGGACAGAGCAGGGACAGGGCTGAGGCAGACTTGTCTCCATGCCACCTACAGAAATAAAGTCTCTCCAGGCAGAAGGGGGTGGTTAAATTCCATTGTGACCTTCATCTGACTTAAAGATGCCCAGGAATAAGGAAGCTCATTTCTGGATGCATCTAAGAAGGTGTTTCCAGAGTGATGACAGTGTAACAGACATGACATGGTCAATGGGTTTTATAATACGGTGCCATCATTAGGAGGTGGTGACTGGCAAGAGTCGGGCTTGAATTGGAGGAAGCAGGTCATTAGGGGTGGCAGTCACTGAAGGCAGGAGACGAGGAATTAATAGAAGAGGTTTCAGAGAGGGACACACAAAAGGGACTAGCAGTGGAAACAGTGTCAGTTATTAGTATACCTAAGCTTCAGTCAGCCAGGAGCCCATGCTCTGCAGAGTCCTTGGCCCTAAGTTGTGTTAGGGCCAGGTACTATGTTAAAGACTCACAAAAGGTCCCTGTTGAGCTCACATCCCTCCTTTCTCTCTTCTTACCTGCCTGGGGCTAGCTCACAGTTGAGGTGTGGCACATTTCAATTCCCCTTGCCAGTAGCAATCCACCAGTCTCTACACAACTTGCTGTAAAGTGGCACAAAAACCTGGGAGCTTCCATATCTGCCCTGGAGTCTCGGATCCATGCCTCTGATACTTGGGTCTGAGTCTCACCTCAGCTGGTTGCTATATTTCCCTCTTTCCCCACTTCCTGTCAAGAAGTGAAAGGCAACCTCCTTCCTGCATTCACACTTCTAGGATGCTTTCCCAAACATGGGGCAAAGTGAACATGGGCTCAGCCTTGTAAAGAACTGAGCCTAAAGAATCCCTAATTCCCTTGTGTTGTTTCTGCTATGTATTTCAGTCTCAGTGTCCACTGTACCTATGACACTCCAGCCCAGAAAAAAAAAAAAAAAGCAAAATGTCAAGGCTCCCTGCAAAGCTCACACATACCTTGTTTCCTGGTTCAGTTCCTACCTGGGAGCTGATCTGTGATTGAAGTCTATGTCCTTGAGTTTGGGAGACAGATCTGGATCTTTGGAAGAGGTGTTTTGTCTTCAGATAAACAGTGGGTTGAAGTTATTTCCAACCCCATGATCATGGCTCACACTGATGTTATTCGTGTTGCCTGGCAACGCAGCCAGATGTAGGACTTCTGCTTGCAGAGCACACAGAAAGTACCAAAAAAATCTGAACTTGCTCGGTTAAGGAACAATCTAAAAAAAGGTGTAGGAGGGACATTGGAATAAACACAAGCCTGGAGAATTGTTTTAGGAACTTGACCCCACAGTAAGATATTTAGTTGGGTCTGTCACTGTCACAAAATATCTGAGAGAAGCCAACTAAAGGAAGGGACATCTATTTTGGCTCATGGTTCCAGAGATCCTGTAGGATGGCTTTTTCCTCCAGACATGACAGGATCATTCCAGGGCCATTTTGGAGATTGCTTTGGTATCCATGACAACAGAAGTACAGGAGCCATATTGAGACATCCAGATCTGCAGTAATGGTGATGGAGCTCTTGAGTCAAAACAATACTCTCCTAGGATTCCAAGGATTCCAGCCTGCTCCCCTCCCCCAGTTGCAATTGACCTCGGATGAAGCTAGAGTATACAAGATGTAAAAGGTTAGCTAAAAGTGGACTCCATGATGCAGCTCCATGACACCATTGTCCTAGGGCCACAGTGGGACGAAGCAAGGACTGTAGCTGTTTTGGAGGCTCCCTGTTGTTGTAAGTAAACTTCCACCCACATTCCTGTGATAAAGCCTACTCAACTCACTGGTGTATTAACTGGATTTCAATCGTTTGTCCTTTGATGCCCTATCTGTGATGAACAGACCTATCCTTGTCTCCTCAGGAAAAGTTTCCTCTCCAACAAAAAGTTCAAATCCCAGATCAGTGGCTCATGTTACTTTTAGATCTTTTTTTCAGGGCAGAAACATTATGGCAGAAAAGTGTGGCAAATGGAAGTGACAGCCTGGGTGGGGTCGGGAGGCAGGAGACTTCTAGGCCTGGTACAAGATATAAGCTTCAAGTTCATGCCTCCAGAAGGCTATTCCCTCTAACTGGGCCCTACATTCTAGCTCCTACCACTTCTTAATGCCATATATTATGAAGACGTGATGGATTAATCCCTTCATGATGTCACAGACCTCATGATTCAATCACTTTCCTAAATTCCACTTCTAACCACAGCACTAGGAGACAGTCCTCATACTGAAAGCCAGACTACAGATCTCTATGTTCTTCTGAGGGTCTTACATCAATTGCCTTGTCTACCCTTACTTTAATACCACGAGGGCTCTGGCTTATGTTACTTGCAAAACTATAGTTTCCTAATACTGATGCTGATTCTGCATTGCCTAGCAACCACAACAAGCCTTGGGACTCTTGCTTACAGTATCCCAAGTACCCAAGGATAGTTTGTTTCTCACTTTACAGTCTCAGCCTGGAAGACTGATGAAGACATGGGATCTATCCAGCAGCCAAATTGCAGCTAAGGAGAGAAGAAACAGAGTCCAAACTTTGTACTTTGCAGCAAGAAAGTCTTCTTCCCAATTAGGAAACAAGATGTTTTTCTTTTCCTGGTGTATGAGGGTGGGGACTTAATCCTAATTTAGGTCCTGATGGAGCCAATTATCTATGTTTTTTAATATTAAAAGTGTCCTATATCTGTTTCCAAGATGCATTTGGTGGGAAAAGTGGGAAGTGTGGCATCCTATCACTTCATTTGGAAATCTGGAAAATCTCCCCTTCTCAAGTCAGAACACCCTCCATCTGTAAACACAGGGGAAGGATGGCATAATTTTACTCTTGCTGCATAACAGATAGTCCTTCATTCCTTCATCAAGTCATTGTGGGTCTCGGGATGCATTTTCTATTTCTGGAATCCTGGCTAAATGCTCTTTAAGTGGCAAAAAGCGATCTCCAAGTGAGCTTAAGTTGTGAAATGTACATTATCTGAATGGTGAATTTGGCTGAAAGAGATAAACAGATGGCAATGGCCCCGATTCAGCTACTCAAAGTAAAGGGAAGTGGGAAAGGAGAAGGAAGAATTAGGCCCCGTGAAACCAAGAGATGCTCACTTTGAACTACCCCAAGCATAGATCCAAACAAATGTGTATTCTCCACCCCATGAACAAAATGGCTTTAGATTTCTCTTTTAAAGCATGTGTTTTCACGTACACAATACATTGAAAGTGCGGGGCTGGTGATGCACACCAAGAGAAAGGAGGACCTAGTAACATGAGCCAGCACTTGATGGGGCCTTCTCCAGAAGAGGAACCCTGTCCTAGGCACTGGGATGAGATGAGCTATGTATCCCTCCCACTACTTCAGGGTTAACTCATTTTCATAATTGCCTTTCAAGGAATCAATGAACACTACTCCCCTTGGGTTTGGACTGTTTTCCACAGCCACCATGAACTCTGACAGACATCTCAGTGCTCGGTGACTCATTTGCCTGTGATACTCATTTGTTTCCTTTTGCTAAACCTGGATCCACAATGCAATGTGACTGCTACAGGGAGAATGGGGAAGCGGGGATCAGGACAACCATCAAGAGAGGCACATGCTGTTTCCTCTCACTTAGGTGCGCCTTCATGAACAGTCACTATTTTTCTTCACTCCCCAGCTATAGTCTGAGAGACTTGTCTCTGCTTCATGGACAGAATGCTGGTGGGAAGTGAAAATAGAAAATGGTGCTGTTGCTTTTAAATGTTACGGGATGGGGTTGAATGGATGGATGCATGGGTGGGTGAGGGAATGGAGGGAGGGATGGAGGGATGGATGGGTGGATGGAGAGTGGATAGGAGAACAGGTAGGTCAGTAGGATAGTGGATGGGTCAAAACAGATGAGTGGATGAATGTAAGTGGGTAATATTTGTGGTTAGATGGATGAGTAGATGAAGGAAGGAAGGAAGGAAGGAAGGAAGGAAGGAAGGAAGGAAGGAAGGAAGGGTGAAAAACAGATGGTTAACTGGAAAGGTGAGATGGATAAATATGGCTAAACAAGTGAAAGGGTGGGTGAGTGGATAGATGGATAGATGGATAGATGGATGAAGGGATGATAACAGATGAATAGATGGATACATAAGTGGATAGGTGCAGAGATGAGTGGGTAGATGAGTAAACAGATGAATGGAAAGGTAGGAGAATGAATGGTTTGGAGAAAGGATAAATGAAGGGGTTATACTGATGAATGAGGGAATTATAAGGGAATGGTATGTGGAAGGATGGAAGGATGGATGGATGGATAGATGGATGGATGGATGATGAAAATACATACAAAGTAAATCAAGGAATTTTTTTTGACCAAATTGCCTAGTTAGCAAACATATAAATCGTATTCATGAAGTCTTAAGCACAAGCTATAACGTAGTCCAGGAGATGGTTTAATGCTAGTACAGAAAGTGGGCAGAAGCTGAACCTGTGACATACCCAGATATAAGGAAAATGGTGAAAGAAAGGAAGTGTGGAGGGAAAGGCCTCAGGGACACACAAATAGTGACACACACTCATGTTGCTGATAAGACATGATATCATACTAACACCTGCGATTAAAAGGGCCTTGGCTAGCATTTCTCTCCTCCAAGCCCATCAAGTCCTCAAACATAGCACTTCAAATATGTTCCCTGCACACAGTCTCTGCGGTGTCTGCCTCTCTTCCTTTTCTATAGCTCTTTGAAATCAGGCTGCCTTTCAAGTGTGAAAAGCATGACCAGGCCTCTGTCTAAAGGGAAGCCTGCAGGCTCCTTTCCTCTCTGAAGATTTCCCTCTCATCTTTGACCTCTCTGCATGCAAGGAACAATGTCCTGTATCTGGGATACAAGCTGGCAGTTGCCTACTGCTGGCAACTAGAGCCCAGGGATGTTGACCACAGAGGGGCCCTGCAAACCTTCTCAGCCATGGATGATCACGGTAAATCAATGGAACGCCTCAACAGCACCAACTAGCTCTGTACAACGAGAAAATGCCAGGACATTTCTTTTAAGCCCCCATGAGACCATCTTTGCACTCTCATGGGGCCGGTGTCTTTGAATCCAACCACCAATTCTGATCTCTCTTCAAGCCATGATGTCATGAAGCAAGAGAAGCAGCCTTCACTCTGAAACTTCTGGTCACATTCTGAACCTGACACTTTTACTTCTTTCTGATCCCTTTAGGCCTGTCCCCATTTGCAGGCACACTGAGTCTGTCTTGTTTCAACACTGTATTCCCATAAGCTTAACCCAGTCCAGTCACATCAGGAGCCCTTGATAAATATTAGTTGAATAAATGAATGGATGAGGCACATGCAGTGGGGAGAAGAATGAATCTTATTAAATTTAGTCTGATATTAGAATAGGATTAGAAAAATCCTTTGGGGTTTGCATCTTATTAATAAACAGTTGCATGATATTAAACTATGAAGACAGAGAAGAAAAAAGCCATCTCATTATTCAGGCATTTCCCCCATAACAGACAGCCAATGAATAAGCTCCATTTAGAGGAGGCAGACAATATATTTAAGCACTGTAAATATCAACATTAGTACTCAGCCCCCATGCAATCTAATTTAGATGCTAACACAATCCATCATAAGCGAAATATGGTTTTGCTTATAGGGAACATAAAATCTCTCCTGATTGATTGCTCCTTTTTCTTCTTTTCTTCCTCCCCTGCTCCTGTGTTCTCTGGGGGTGAAAATCAGTTACACACAAATCTCTTTCTTCGGGGACAAAAAGACCCTTGTCACGGGGGCATTTATAAACACAAATTTACTTTTCACTGTGCAGCAAAGGTATCATAAAACGGGAGGTTAATCAATTGCCACAGCGGTCCTTGGGTCATTTGTCTGCCCTCGCTTTTTATGTTTTCAGCAGGCAACTCACTTCCAGGCTCTACAAACAAGGTCTTAATTCTTCATCAGAATGGTTGTTCAGGCAGCCATGGACTCTGATGTTTATTTCTGGTGGTTCGTGGGAACAGTCAATGAGAACATGGGAGATGTGATTTCATACTTGTATTTACATTTTTATAGCACCCACTGTAACAGAGGCTCAAAACCTTGGGCCCTGGAGCACCATTTCACCGCTGTGGTCAGGAGCTGTGCCAGCCTCCTCCCCAGGATAATCAGGGACAAAGCAGGATGTGGAGGGGAAAGAGGGCAGGGAAGGGGAACAATGGGACGTTTGCTTTCTTCTTCTTGTGCTGCCCTAACAGGATGCAAAAGGTACATAGTATTCAAATACAAATGAGAAACGCAGAGAGAAAGAGAGGGGCAAATGGAGAAGGGGAGGAAGGCAGAGTGTTGAGAATCATAAAAGGGGATGGGGGAAGAGAAGGGGTGAAGGAGGGGAGGTGAGGAAGAGACAGGGAGAGAGAAGAGTAGAGGGAGGGATGGAAGAAAGCTGGAATCTGCTCAATGATTTAATCTGAGAGCAGAGGAAGAAGAAAGGAGAGAAGACAACAGGGAGGAAATCAGAGAACAAATGTCTACTCAGTGGCTTAAAATGACAGGAGAGGAGAGAGGAGAAAGGAGAAAGAAGAGAGTGGGGAACAAAACAGGTGCCTCTGCAGGCTTTTAAGAAGACAGAGAGTAAAGAGACAGGAGGGGCGGGATGGGGGTTGAGGCAGGTGTCTATCCCCGTGCTCATTCCCACGCATGGAGATGCTTGTGTAGAAGATTTCAGAGCTCAACCCTGAACACACAGCCTCCAGCAGTGATGCTTGCTACATGGATCTATTAAATGAAATCACAGTAATCATTCTGTCTGTGGGCATTTTACATAATGCTTCCTAATGCTGGTTAGCACAAACCAACATAGAAAACCAAAAGACAGCTTGCCAGAGGCTCAACTCAAGTCCATCCCGCCACCCCAAGCTGTCAGTGTCTCCCACCACAGGGAACTCCGAGATGGAAGTGGAGAGCAAGGACCAGGGTGCTTAAAACACTTCTGTCCTAAAGGTCCCATAGAAAAGAAAAGGGAAAATTAAACTAGGAAAAATACTCAGTTAAAAACAGGTTTCTCTGGAGACAGTGTGAGTGTGGATATTGATCTAATACAGGGCGTTGTTTCCCCGGGCAGTTTATTGGCTTTGGTGAGTCTTTGGCTGGCTTGCTTGTACCCAAGGGACACATCTTCACCACTGTAAATTAAGCCACTGCAGCTACAGCCTCACCTTAGTTCAGCCATGAACTTCCTCAGCTTTGACCTCCTAACAGACACCTCCTGGACCCTCCTTGCCTAACTGTCCTTTAACCCATGCTGGGGTGACTTCACCCACTCTGGCCCTTTCTGCTCTTTCAGTCACTCTGTCTGTCTTTCTCCATGGTGACAGATAGTAATACCTCTGTGTCCTTGTTTGTTGGCGAAGTGCTTGTTTAGCCTGCAGGAGGCCCTGAGTTCCATCCCCAGCACCACAAAAACAGAAACAAACAAAAAAACTATTATTTCCAGTGGAGAGGCAAGATGGATCAGAGTTTACATCAGGAATTGATGCAGAATGCTCGTTCCATCTGTGACATTAAAACCCTGGAAATAGTGAACAAGGGCTTTCATCTGTAAGATACTGTTTGGGGACCACAGATTTTAAAAGTTTAAATTGATATTGAAAGAATAAGGCCTTTATCCTGAAAAATCTCCTAATTTCAAGAGGCTTCAAGACAGACAGGAGAGAGAGAGAGAGAGAGAGAGAGAGAGAGAGAGAGAGAATGTGCACATGACTGCGGGTACTTATGGAAGCCAATTTGGAGAATACTATGTTCTCTTAACCACTGACCCATCTCTCTATCCCTATTCATTACTTTCCATTTTATTGTGATGAAATACCAGGTAAAACCAATTTAAGGAAGGAAGAGAACCAGCCTAGATGTCCATCAGCTGGGGAACAGATACAGAAATTGTGGTACTCGTACCCAGTGGAATTTCATTCAGCAGAGAATGAAATTATGTTGTTGTCTGGAGATCATTATGCTAAGTGAGATGAGACAGACTCAGAGAGACAAATAACACATAATGTGCGTTTCTCTCAGATGTAGAATCTAGATCACACACACGCACGCACCTGTGTACACACGAAAGTTTGGGGGACTTCATGAGGGAAGAAAATAATGGGAAAGGAGGGGAGTTGGGTACTGAGGGTGAATAATTAGAAGGAATGATAAACATTTATGGAAATTTCACTGAGAACCCCACCATTTTGTATAATTTGACCATGAGCCTGAAAGCTCTCTAAAAACATAAAGTTCTGTTTTAAAATGAGAACAAGCAAGTTACGTGCTAGAAAACTGTGCGCATCATGATTTCATAGGCAAAAACAATGAATCGTCAGCAGTCTCCAGTAACTGTGAAGACATGAGGAGAAGACCCCTCTTGTGTATCTCAGAAATTCATCACAGCAGCAAAAACCTGACTGATGCATAAGGTAATCTACAAGTGACAGTCAGAACCCCTCCAATGCCCCGTTCTGCTGAAACCAATGTCTAAAAGGTGTGAAGATTCACGATGGCCCAGGAAACCACAGGCATGATGTTGACAGATTATCATAGGTCGCCCAGAGAGGAGGAGGAGATGCATCTCCAGTCCAAGAGAAAACCACAACTGGCAGAGAGATGGACTCCCTTCTTCCTCTTCCAGGTGTGCACACCCTAGAGCTGTCGCAGCACCCCCACCCCACTTCTTAAAGGTCACACAAATGAGATGAATGATCAGGGACACCAAAGGTCACATAATATTAAAAGTAAGCTGTGTTTTAAGACTTTGTGGCAAATGTCATTTTCTGCAGGAGTCCATTATGTTCCAGCAAGGTCACAGAGTTACTTGTAGTGTTTAATGGGATCTTTGGATCTTTTAAGGATTACCATTACTAAGTATGTGCATACACACACACACACACACACACACACACACACACACACACACAAGCTTATTCACAGAAATGGATGCCAAGACTCATATGTGGAGGTCAGAAGAGAACATGAAGGAGTCAGATTGCTCCATCCTCAAGACTTAGAGGTGAGCACCTTTGCCCACCGATCCACCTCTCCAACTCACAATGCTGTGCTTATTAGTAACAACCTTCCTTGGATGCGGCAGGTAAGCGGTCATACACTGTAACCCCACAGTCTGTGGCAGGGGAGATGGCTTGGCAGGTAAAGTGATTTTTGCACAAGCAAGAGGATCTGAGTGTGTATCTCTAGTGCCCACGTGAAGGCCAGCAATAGCAGGTTGAGTTGTAGCCCCAAGTGCTAGGGCAGAGCCAGCAGATCTGGGGGCTTGCTGGCCATCTAGTTTAGGCTATAACACTAAGTTTCACGTTCAGTTAGAGATCCTGTCTCAAAAAATAAGGTGAAGAGACTGGAGGAATGGCTCAGGGGTTAAAAGCACATGCGGTTCTTGCAGAGTCCTCATCATGGGGACAGATTTCATCTATCTTTACATATAGCTCCGGGGGACAGGACACCATCTTTTAGCCTTGAAGAACACTTACACGCATGTGTGCACACAAAGAGAGAAGTAACGTACGTGTGCCCTTATCACTGATAATCTTCAGTAGTGCAGATTTTATAGAAGAGCAGGGACTATCGGTTAGGCTAGCAGTGGGAGCACAGACAATGGGAAAAGGCTACAGAGGTTTGGGGGAGCAAGGCATTGCTCCTTAGAGAGATATTTGTACCACTAGAAGAAACCTGTATCAGTTACTTCCCGTGGCTGGGATAAAGTACTATGACAAGAAGCAACTTCAAGAAGAAAGAATATGTTTTGGCGTTGGGTTCGAAAGAGAGAGTCCATCCTGTTTGGAAGGCATGGCGGCACACAGACTGAGTAGCGAGTCGGCTGATTACACTGTATGCTCATACAGGATGCAGCAAGGACAGGCAGGACTGCACCTACCCAGTGAGGCTCTGTCCCAGTGTCTACAGCCTCCCTAAACAAAACAGCATTGCTAACTGAGGACTGAGTGTTCAAATACCTGAGCGTACGGGGACATTTATCATTTAAGCTGTCACACTGTCATTTTGACTTTATGTATGTATACTTCTATTTCCAAATGCACAAGGAGCCTCCAAATGCACAAAGGCCCCATGCTATCTGGGTTTAGGAGGGAAAATAAAGACCTGGCCATTTAAAATTCAGAAGCATTGAACAGTGGTTTAAAGGTGTAAGTCAGAGACGAAGAGAGCGGCATCTAAGCTCAGCTGTTCAGAGCCGCTTGGCCTCAGCCCATGAGCTCTTCAGTCAGCTCCCTCAGATGTGACAAATAATAGCTCTTCCCTGGAGCCATAAAGAGAGATTCAATCAAATCAGATATGGCAATGTCATCCATAAAATGCGAGCATACATTAACAAAGCTGTATTTATATTAAATTAAAACTCAAAAAATTCTGCAAAGAGCCTAACATCTTGGCTTCTCAGGGGACTGAGGCAGGAGGATGGCAAGTACAAGACTTGGGCTACAGAGGCGAGTTCAAGACCAGCCTAAGCAACATAGTGAGCTTTAAATAAAAAGTAAGAGATCTGCACATGCCGCTCTGTGGGAAACTGCTCAGCTGTTGTATACCCAGCACTGCTAATTCACCCTGTCTGTCTTTGTCTATCTGTCAATCTGTCTGTCTCTTCCTCCCTGCTTCCCAGGAACAGAATGCTCAGCTTCCATGATGGGTTCTGTGGAATTGAGCTCAGGCCTTCTCTTTGTGCTGCAAGCCCCCCTCTCTCTAAACCATCCCTCCAGCCCTTCTCTTGCCCTTGCTTGCCAATCCTCTCCATTTTTCTCCCGGTATCCATTTCTTTTCCCTAGTTCTCTATTAAGTGAACATCTGAGCGTTTCCTCTATCATGTAGCAAAATGGGTTCTCAGTGGAGCTGTCTGAGTTCCAATTCCAGATTCCAATCTTTTTCTGGCTGTGGAACCCCAGGAAAATTGTTTCATCTCCCCGGATATTTCTTTTTTTCATGTACCAAGTAGGCACAGCAAGAAACCCACCCCACCTCCCTGCTTCTGCACTGTGGTAGTTAAGTGACTCTGTGCACATAAAAAGCAAACCCTTTAAAACAATACAGAATACAGTGAATAGTCTACACAGCAAAGACCACAGTGCCCACGGTGGCTTCACAGTCAGCCCAGTCCCCTCATCCCTGGAGGTTCTGTGGAAGGTGACTTCCCTCACCCCAACCAGTTCCATTTGGGATTTAACACTCCCATCTGTGAGGAAGCAGCCTGTAGCCCTCACTTCCTTTGCTGTCTCTGCCTGTTTCTGCTCCCAGCTGGCCCTGCCCTTGTTGCAGATGGAAGGCAGCCAGGCTCTGTGTGCTCATCCCCCCCAAAGCCTGGAGTTTTCTAAAGCTCTGGTCATGTGGCATCTGGCCTCTTTCCTCAGGAACACAATTCAAAGGGGTAAGCCTTTCAGAGAAATCTCATCTCTCATCAGCTGCCAGGAACAACCACAGGGAGAGGAATCCAAAGGCTGCACTCTCCCTCACTCCGCTGCCACCCCATGCAAGGGAGCCTGCCTTTGAGACAGACATGGGGCAGGAGAGATGGCCATGCTGAGTGCTTGTGTGAGGTTCGAATAAGAAGGCTGTCCCGAGGAACACACAGACACACAGACACACAGACACAGATACACACACACACACACACACACACACACACACACACACACACACACACTTAATTGTAAATAACATTTGAGGGGCTAGGTTAATAGCACTTGCTATTACTCTTCCAGAGAACAAGGGTTCAAGTCTCAGCATCCCCACAGTGGTTCACAACAGTCTTTAATTCCAGTTCCAGGATGCCCTCTTCTGGTCTCTGTGGGCACAAGGCATTCAAGTGGTGCCTACATGACATAGAAGCAGAGAAACACACACACACACACACACACACACACACACACATATATGTGGGGGTGGGGGGAGATATGTGGACCTTGGCTAGATAGTTTCATCTATTGGTGAGCTCTGGTTCCAATAAGATGCACAGCTCCTAATGAGTGATACCTGAGGTCGATCCGCATGCATGCTTCCACAGGTATGCACACATAGTCACATGCACCTGCATGCACAAAATGTTTCTGTACACATAGGAATACACACACACACACACACACACACACACACACATACACACACACACACACACACACACACAGCCTTCCTTTGTCTCTCAAGGTGCACTTAGCATCTATTAGATTTCCTCATTGGATCCTTCTCTGACTCCATTTCCAAGAGCAAACGTCCTTCATTGGCAACCTTGCCCAGTACTGAGGAAAGAGTGCCAGCCCACACATGTTTCCCTTCCCCACAGTCGTTAACACCACTCACCATATAGTTAGACATCTGGCCAATGAGGCAGCATGCTCGGCCCCCCCCCCCCCCCCCCCCCCCCCCCCCGCCCTCCATCAACTGGCAGAATATCTGTTTCTTCACAATTTGTCCCTCTGAGAGAGACAGTGAGATAAAGCTGACATCATTTCAAATCACACTGACTCTGGCCAGATGTCCTATGTCTGGGAAATAATATTTGCTAAACTTTGCATTTGTTTTAATGCTGAAATTGCTACAGAGGTTACCTTGAGTCTAAGATTTGAGGACCCTGGCCAGGATAGGGATGGCAGAT
>JANHMN010000002.1:85556251-85574978 GCA_030674055.1 Rhabdomys pumilio | reverse complement strand
TGTGTGTGTGTGTGTGTGTGTGTGTGTGTGTGTGTGTGTGTGTGTGTTGCATGGACACCATGGGGATGCAGTGCTCCCGAAAGCCAGAAGAAGGCATCAGATCTCCTGGAACCGGAGTTACAAGGAAAGGTGAGCCACACTCTGATGCTGAAAACTGAACTTGGGTCCTCAGCAAGAGCAGCAAACACTCTTCTCCACTGAACCAGCTCTCCAGCCCTTTTCAGTTCTATTTTAAATAAACCCAGACTCTGCTTCATACAGACTATGCTGAAATTCCTTACTGTACTGTAGTTCAGAATTAAGTTTCAAAATGCCTTAGTTGAGGTCTCTAAAATATTAAGGAGACTCCTTGGGCTGCTGAGGATGACAGAGAGGAGCTGCATCTCTGTACTCATTCCTCAGACGTGCTAAAAAAAAAAAAAAACACAGACACACATAGCCAAATAAACATTTTACTAACTCTAGACATGAGGAGGAAACAGCTACTACAGAATGAGAACAAGACACAAAGCAAGAACAGAAAGCAAGGATGCCTGGGTAACTACCTCCTTATCCCCACCATGAACCAAGCTGTGCCCTGCAAGGAAGAGGAAGGCAACTCAAGAGGTCAGAGCCTGGCTCAGACATAACGAGGGACTCAGCACTTGCTGCTTAGTCCTCTCAGCCCTCCTAGCAAAAGGCATGGAGACATTTTGCAAGCTTCCATCACAATCAAAGAAAGAGAGGAAATGAACCACCTAAAGATGACATCCGTCTCCTCACACCTTTTGGAAATTTCACACCTTAATTCAAGGCAGATGCTGTTTATTTGTACAGTACCAGTGTTTTGAAACCACTATCTGTAATTGGCTCATTAGCTCACCTGTGGAATTGTTTGGATGTGTGTGTGTGTGTGTGTGTGTGTGTGTGTGTGTGTGTGTGTGTGTGTGATATAATTACATCATTCCCCCTTTTCTTTGCTCTCTGAAGCTTCCTATATACTCCTCCTTGCTCTCTTTCAAATGCATGCCTTCTTTTTTTCATTACTTGCTGTTTTGTATATTTTCCTAGACGTGTAAATATAGCATACTAAATTTGCATAATGCTTCTTGTACAGATGTTTTCAGGATTTACCGTTTGGTATTGGTTGATGAGGTCTTCTCTGCGGAAGAACATTTTTTTCCACAGTCAGTATTCCTTAGTAACCTGTAATTCTTAGTGTAAGATTAAGGCCTGACTGGCTTTCCTCCACTCAACTTCACTATGGCCATTGGTGTTGTTCTTGTTAAGCTTATGTGTAGGCAGCCATGTTGATGAGAATTTGTGGTGGCATTCTGACATAATCTCACATAAAAACTCCCTGATCCTCTTACTCTTCCAATCTTTCCACCCCTCTCCTCTTCCACAATGTTCCTTGAACCTTAAGTATAAAGTTCTTTTGTAAGATGTCTTCACTGGGACTGGATAACCAGTTGATGAGATCTTTCCTGAGGACGATCATTTCTAAATTTTGAATATCTTTGGTTGTCTGTAATCTATCACAAAGATAAGTTTCCTTGATGAAGGCTAAAGACTATCACATACCTGTGGGCATAAGGGCAAATATTTATAATATAGTTAGAGATGTGCTGGCTTAGTGAAGTGCTGATTGCATGTTCTCCTTCAAGATACATGACTTGACTAACCCTGAGTATTGGGCCAAATTCCAATACCAGGTATGATCGATCTCCCTATTGTTGAACAGGCCTTAAGTTTCACTAGAGACCTGGTTGCTACCACCAAGATGTGCATGCCACTACTACATGCTTAGGGTTATTGTACCATGCTAGTCATTGCTGTGGTTCATAAGCATCATAGCTGGGTAGAATTGATGCATGTTTCTTTGGAATCTTGAATGGCACATTCTGTGACCATGAAAGCCAATCCTCCAGGAAGAAGGTCAGTTCCAGTTTCAGGGCCTTCTGCATCTGAAGTTCTTGATGTCCTCGGTATACGGATTTAATTTAAAACTCTAGAGTCAACCAAGAGTAATAGCAAGGGTGTTTGACTTAGCAAGGTAATAGCAAGGACTCTCTTGGACAATTATAACCAATAACTTCAAAGAGAGTTTTCATCCCTGTTATTAGAGTTTTTGTTAGATAACCTTTGGTTCTTAAGCTATTAAAAAAAAAATAAAATAAAACCAAGAAATTTTCCAAACTCATTCAATGAAGCTCATCTCACTCTAATATCAAAACCAGGTAAAGATACAACAACAGCAACAGAAAGAAAGGAGAGAAAAAGAAAGAAAGAAAGAAAGAAAGAAAGAAAGAAAGAAAGAAGAAAGAAAGGAAGGAAGGAAGGAAGGAAGGAAGAACAAGAGAGAGAAAGAAAGAAAGAAAAGAAAAGAAACCCACAGGCCAATATCACTAATGAACGTACATTTAAAATAGTCAATAAAATATTTGCAAGCTGAATACAGACATACATCAAAAAGATTATATATCATGACTGTCTTTGTTAGGGTTTCTATGGCTGCAACAAAACACCATGACCAAAACGCAAGTTGGGGAGGAAAGGGTTCATTCAGCTTATACTTCTTTGTTTCTGTTCATCATCAAAGGAAGTCAGGACAGGAACTCACACAGGGCAGGAACCTGGAGGCAGGAGCTGATGCAAAGACCATGGAGGAGTGCTGCTTACTGGCTTGCTCCTTGTGGCTTGCTTAGCTTGCCTTCTTATAGAACCCAGGACCACCTGCCCATGGATGGCACCACCCACCATGGACTGGGCCTTCCCCCAATGATCTCTAATTGAGAAAATGCCTTACAGGTGGATCTCATGGAGGCATTTCCTCAACTGAGGCTCCTTTCTTTCTGATGACTCCAGCTTGTGTCGGATTGACACACAATACTAGCCATCACAACAAAGCTAGCTTTATTCCTGAAACACAGGCATGGTTCAACATAAAAAGTCAATATGAGGACTAAACCACATTAATAAATTTAAAGAAAAAAAATCACATGATCATCTCAACAGATTCTTTAAAAGACCTTTGTCAAGCCATAACATGGCTTTCATGATAAAAGTCCTAAAGAATGGAAAGAACTAGAGGAGACACACCTCAACATAATAAGAGCCATATACGTAAAACTCACAGCCAACATTATCATGAACAGAGAAAAACTTGAAGCAATACCACTGAAATCAATAATGATACAGGGTTGTCTGCTGTCCCCACACACTTTCAACATTGTGCTTTACTAGCTGGAGCAAGAAGATAAAGAAGAAAACTAAAGGGACACAAAAAGGAAAAGAACTCATGCAGTCCCTATGTGCAGATTGTATGACGCTGTACATCAGATGTCTGAGAAATTTTACAAGGAAACTTCTAGAAATAGTGAATGAATTCAGCAATGCAAGGTGCAGAATCAACTTGCGCAAACCAAAGATTTTCTATACATCAACAGCAGTTACACAGAGAAAGAAATCATAGGCTATTCACAGTCATGATAGCCTAAAAAAAAGAAAGAGAAATACCTAGGAATAAACCTACCCATGGAAGTGAAGGAAAGAAAGAAAGAAAGGAAGAGAGAGAGAGAGAGAGAGAGAGAGAGAGAGAGAGAGAAAAGGAAGAAAGAGAGAAAGAGAAACAAAAACAAAAAAAAAGAACAAAAAACAGACATGTACTCCAATGGAACAAAATTGAAGAACTAAATATGTAACTTCAGCCATTTAATATTTAATAAAGATGCCAAGAATATACACTGTAGAAGACAAAGCATCTTCAACAAACAGTGCTGAGAAAATTGGATGTTCACCTCCAGAAGAACAAAATTAGACCCACTTTTAGCACTTATACAAAAACTAGCTCCAATTGAATAAAGACCTAAATGTAACACCAAAACTGCTAGAAGAGAATATGGACAGAACTTACAGGACACAGATAGTACCTACAGGACATGGCCCAAACCTACAGGACACAGGCAGTACCTACAGGACGCAGTCAGTGCCTACAGGACATGGACAAAACCTACAGGATACAGTCAGTGCCTACAGGACATGGCCAAAACCTACAGGACACAGGCAATACCTACAGGACACAGGCAGTACCTACAGGACACAGTCAGTGACTACAGGACACAGTCAGTGCCTACAGGACATGGCCAAAACTTACAGGACACAGTCAGTGCCTAGAGGACACAGTCAGTACAGATAGAAAGAACTTTATGAATGGGGTTCCACTTGCCCAAGAACTAAGGCTAACAATTGACAAGTGTAACTTAATAAAAGTAAGAAGTTTCTGCACAGATAAAGCAACAAGCAACTGGTGAAGACGGAGTCCACAGAATGAAGGGGGATCTTTGCCAGCTATATAGAAAACATATTAAGAACTAAAAATCAAAAACAAGCAAACAAAAAAACAAACAAAAAGTCAACAAACAACCCATTTGAAAATCATTCCTGGGACCTAGACAGAGAGTTCTCAAAAGAAGAAAAAATGGCTAAGAAATATATGAAAAATAATGTTTATTGTCTCTAGCAATTAGGGAAATACAAATCAAATCAACAGTGAGCTCTCATCTTACCCCAGTCAGAATGGCAAAGATCGGCAACACAACTGACAAGAAGCACTGGAGAGGGTGTAGGGCAAATCAATGTGGAGAAGTCTCAAGAAGCTGAATATAAATCTACCACACAATTCACTTATACCGTTCCTTGGCATATGCCAAAGCACTCAACGTCATGCTCCACGGATACCTGATCAGCCATGTTCATTGCTGCTCTGTTCACAGCGATAGCTAGGAAATAGAAACAACATAAATGTCCTACAACCAAAGGATGGATAATGAAAAGGTGATACATATAAACTGTGGAATACTATTCAGCTGTAAAGGAAAATGAGGTCACCAACTTTGCGGGTGAATGGTTAGAACTATAGCAGATCATATTGACTGAAATAATCCAGACCCAGAGAAACAAAGGTCACACGTTCTCTCTCATTGGAGGCTCCTCGCTCCAAATCTTGAGATGTATACACATACTCCTGGATCAACTGCAGAAACCAGGAAAGTAAACAACAGCAAAAATGTAGAGTGGGCTAGCAGGGTATAAGGGGAACATTTAGGGGCTGTAGTCAGAGAAGGGGAAGGAGAGGAACACAAAAGAAGAAGAAATTATGGTAAGAATGTCTGAAAAGGTTGTAAGGAATCACACTGTTAACTATCTATCTATAATAACCAAAAAAACACCCCTCCTATAATACAGATAAGTCTTGTATGAATATACACATATACAGTTTAAATGAAACTCTATCATACATGTGAATGTTTAAATTAATCCATTCCTATAGGACCAGATAACAACACCCTACAGGAGAAGGTTCTCTTAGACTCTTCCTCTTTTATACCACAGGGGGAAAAGGATACAGTAAAAAGGAGACTATTCTATCTCTTCAAGAAATCTTTGATTAAGACATAGTAAAGAAGGTCTTCCTTGCTGTGGGTGTCAACTTGATGTATAAGAACATGCAAGAACCAGGTGTGTGGATTCATGTGGATAGTGCTAACAAGGGATGGGGGCGCTGTGTAAGGTCCAGTGTTCTTTAATGTAAGAAAAGCCTTTTAAATGACAAATATGAACTGCTTAGTCATCAGATGTCCCCATAAGATGCAAATGCCATTAAGGGTCTCACTTACAGGAGAGGATTCTCAGAGGGAAGGTAGGGGAAGCACACAGAGCAGGAGGATCAGAGCGATTTAGATACAGCACAGACATCACAGCCCCAAACTGCTCCCAGGAACCAAAAGCCAATGTTGGGTTCCAGATGGAAGGAGGCCCCTCAGTGAGGATTGGTAGCAGCCTGGGTACAAGATGCAATCCCTGAGACCCTAGGGGGGCACCAAGCCTGCAAAGACCTTAATTTCCATCAGTCCATCTACTCTCTACCTAGACATGCCTCAAACCTTACCTTCCTCATGCAGCAGACCCTAGGATGCCTTTCACAGTAATCTGCTTCAGTTTCCATGGAAGAACTAAGAATGGACCAGAGAATCCTGCCTCCGAATCTCAGCACCAGAGACAATAGTGGATTGTGGGTAAAGTTTGAAAAGTATGTTTCCGCATGAATTTGGTTGTTAATATGTTGGCATTAAGAGAGCATCTGTGTGGGTGTGGTATAAACCCCAGCAACAGGGGTTGCCAAGGCAAGAGAATGACAGGGAGTTTGAAGCTACTCTGGGCTTCATAGTGAGTTCTAGGGTAGTCTGGTCAATGAGACAGAATAAGACCTTGCCTCAGAGAGAGAGAAGGAGGGAAGAATATTTTGAATTATTCACCTAGGTTCAAAATAGACTCAGGGTTGTTAAAAGGGCAAGAAAAGACTCATTCAGAGGCAGAGAGGTGCCTAAGGAAGGATGGTAGGAACATGGGAGCTGTAGGCAAGTGGTGGGAAGGAACTCTTTCCTTGCCTCCCAGATGCCCATGGAAACCTGCTGCCATCAGGTTAACCGCCTCTACTTCAAGCTACATAGCAGTCAGTAGCAACTTGCTGAGGCCCAGCTCAGCACCTCATACTTTTGTGAATACAGAACATTATGTCTTTTTATGCTAGACTACAAAACTGGGACATATTGCTGTGGAGAAAACACAGGAATATACTAAACAAGAAGGAAGAAGCATTTTAAGAGACACTTCAAAAATAATGACAGTGGCTGGGGAGGTGGCTCAGTGCCATGCAAGCATCAGGACTTGAATGCTGGAGACAGAGATACCCAGATCAGGGAGCTTCCTGGCCAGTCATCTTAGCCTAATAGGAAAGCTCCAGGGCCAGACAGACACCCTGCCTTCAAAAATGATGTGGTCTGCTCTTGATGAATAACACTTAAATTAGTCCTTGAGTTTGATAGACCCCTGTCCCACCACACCACATATACACATATGCAAACCTGCACATATGAACATACTCTCACATATACCAGATACACATATATACACAAACTAATGTTTTGAAAGGAGAAGACTGACAGATTTGTAGGTTTCCTCAAAATGACTGAACCCAGTGTCAAATCAGGGGTTATGAGCAATGCACAATAATTCAGTGATGACTAAAGATTTCCTCTTTAATAAGGAAATAAATCCTTCCTTTGTGATCCAAGCCCACCCAACACCTATGTGCTGCTCCTGGAACTGACGTTGAAAAGTCATATCTTCTGACTTCTATAGGTATGCCATGGAACATATGGGCCTGGACATACTACACAGAGAGAGATAAAATATAAATATAAATGTACATATTTATATATATTCATATATATGAGTGTGTGTGTGTGTGTGTGTGTGTGTGTGTGTGTGTGTGTGTGTGGTGTACATGTGTGCATGCACAGGCATTTGGCTTTTAGAGTCACTGTGATGGAAATAAGAATTTGCCTAGCATGGAGTCCTCTGGCCTCTGTTCATCAGCCTCTTCCAGCATAACATATGATGCTGATGCACCCAGACCCAGGGCATCCTTGCCACGGGCCATTAGCTGAATCAAAGCCACAAGTCTCTGTGTCCTCATCATGTGTGATTGAAATGTCATCTACCAATGGATGCTTTCATTACTCATGAAAAAACAATCCATCCCATTGCTGGCACTACGAGTCAGCAGCACTGGAAAATTCAACACGAGTTCTGAGAAAAGTCAGCTGAGGCCCATTAAATGTAAGTTAAATGTAAGTATTCGCCTGCAAACAACCATAGTCTATGACATCATTCTTGCTTTTGTTCTAGCATAGCGCTATAATGTTGGCCACTTTCTAAGTTAGTGGACTGTAAAGCACAGAGAGCTTCTGCTTCAGATGAAGACCATGTGCTCTTAAAGAAACAGTCCTCTGTGTCCACTCTTTCAAATACAGTGTGCTTTAGGTATTTTTCTATTGCTTTGATAAAATATCATGACCAAAAGCAACCCATGGAAGAGTTTAGTTTGTCATAAGTTTATATCACTTCAGAACTTATGTGTGGAGAAGGTACAGCAAGCAGGAGATACTGTGTCTGAGAGCTTCTATCTCAGACACAAGCACACAGAAGACAGATTAAACTGGGGAGCTGAGAGCTTTTATCTCAGTCACAAGGGCAAAGAAGAGAGATCAAACTGGGGGTGGGACAAAGCAATAAACTCTAAATACCCATTCTCAGGGATATACTTTCTCCAGTAAGGTTTCAGCTCTTAAACCTCCCCAAACATTACCACCAGCTGGGGACCAAGTGTTCAAAGGCCTGAGACTATGGGGGATATTTCAATCTGACACGCTGAGTCACCAAGACCCTATGCTATCAAAACCATCCCAAACATGTGGACTTCACAAGGAGTTAAAAAGTGGGTAGCCCTCAGGTGCTAACTGGGTCACAGGAAAATGATATGAAAGCCATTGTCCTTGTGCAGGTGAATTTATTTATAGCTCCTAGCACTTCAAAAACTTCTCCTTCTCCTTTCTTTTCCTCTGCTTCTCCCTGTTCATCTCATGACACCGAGGACTGAACCTAGGGCCTTGCATCCCACCCAAGTGCCCCATCTCCAAGTTGTTTCCCTAGTCTTTTCTCTCTGTCTCTTTCAGTCTTGTTCCTTTTTATCTACTTGTATGCCTATATATCTCTATCTCTATCTCTATCTATCTATCTATCTATCTATCTATCTATCTATCTATCTAACTATCTATCTATCTACACATATACATATTTCTCACTAAGATACCTAAGTTGGCCTTTAATTCCCTCTGTAGTACAGACAGACTTAAACTCCTGGTTTAGTCTTGAAAGTAGCCAGGATTACAGGCCTACGCCACCATGCATAATGAGTTTTTTAAGTATCTAATAGATCCTAGGCTGGCCTGCAATGTTCTGTGTTGCTAAGGATGGATGATCTTGCATTCTGAAAAGAGAAGAGCCATAAGCTTCCCACTATGATACAAACATTGACTCACACCATTCTGAATATGCTTTGGAGAAGCCCCGCAGTTCATCATGTCTCTTGGCCATATTAAAAACTCACTTTTTAAAGGAGACAATATCGCGTCCCATTTGTCTGCATCTCACACAGACTCACTCACCTCAAAGTGGAGAATGAAGATGTTTCCATGGGCTCTCCAGAAGGAGACTTCCACACTGGCCCAGAGGCTTTCCTCCCATCATGATTGCTGTTTCTTTCATTTCCTTTGCATCTCACTTTGATGGTGGGGGTAGTGCTTGGAATCAAACCTCGAACGTGCGAAGCAAACACTCTACCACGGAGCTGCCTCTGATGCATAGTTATGAGAAGACGCCTAACCACATTTTCACATCTGTTTATCCTTTGATGTATGTGTGAGGGACTGTGTGGTGTTGGGAAGAGCAGTAAATGGAGGATGCCTGCTTCCCTATTCTGTCAGTTCCCTGCTTTATTGCCATCAGAAGGATCTCACACTGAGTCAGAAGCTAGACTAATGGCTAGCAAGCTCTAGAGATCCTCTGTCTCTGCCAGCTGCAGCCCTGAAGTTATAGTTACTTCCAGTTTTAATGTGGGTACTGGGGATTCCAACTCAGGTCCCCATGCTTACACAGCAAGTGTAATCTAGTGAGCCATGGGTTACATCTCTTGCCTCTGATAGAGAACGTTTGGAAATTGACGTATTAATTGCATATATCAATTGTCTATTGGTTATACACATATATGACCAGGGAGATAGGTCAATATATGTGTATCTTTGTATTAATCAATCAGGGTAGTGATTCCACCTTCTTACCATTGCTGGGTGTTCAAGTCTTTGGCTTAGGCTCCTAGACCCAGCAGGTAAAGCTGCAGCCTCTGAAGATGACAGCTGTCCCTGCAGTTCTCTGGGGTTGTTCGGCTACCCTCAAATGCCTCCAATGACCTACTGTTAGAACTCCTGCCATGTCCTCTGCTGAAGGACTTCCTGCACCCAGAGCCTTTCTTTAACTTGTATTTAATTATTTATATATATGATGGCATGGCAGGCACAATGGTAGATGTCTGAAGACAGCTTCCCAGAGCTGGTTCTCTCCTTCCATTGTGTCAGTTTCAGCAAAGAACTCAGCATCTCAGGCTTGGTGGCAAGCACCTTCACCCACTGAACCATCTTACTCCCCGTCTCCCAAAGAGCATTTGATTCACCCCAGGTGTCTGTCTCACTGAGCTTTATGGTGACTCATCCCAGTCAGAATGATGATCACCAAAACCCTCTCACACCAAACGCTGGCAAGGATGTGGGGAAAGAGGCTTTACTATTGCTGTGCATAAAAACTAGTCCAGCTGCTATAGAAATCAGTGTGGAGCTTTCTAAAAAAAAAATTAAAAATAGAACTTTCATAAAACTCAGATATTCCACCCCTGAGTAGATCCCCAAAGGGATGGATATCCTAGCATGAAGACACTTGTTCATCCGTGTTTACTGCTGCTTTACTCACAATAGCCAGGAAATGGCATCAGCCTAGACGTCCATCAACAGGAAGATGGGTAATAACAATGTAGCCTGTATGCCCAGTGGAATCTTATGCAGCTGGAAAGAGAAATGAAGTTGTGAAATGTGCAGGGAAATAAATAGATCTGGAAAGTAGTATATTAAATGGGGGTAACTATGACCTAGAAAGACAACATCCAGCTCTGTTTTCCTCTCCTCTCTGCTTTCCTCTGCCCCCCATCTCTCTGCCTCCCTCTTTCCATCCCTCTATCCCCACCTCTCTCTTTTAGTTTGTTCTTTGAGAATTGTATACAATTTTTATCATATCCATGGCCTTCCCCAAGTCTCCCCAGATCCATCCTCCTTCCTACCCACTCAAATCTGTGGCTTCTTTTATTTTTAAACATATCAAGTCTCATCTGTACTTCCCATTTATTCTTAGATGTGGGGCCTTCTACTGGAATATAGTTGACAAACCAGGGGCTACACATGTAAACAAACAAACAAACAAACAAACAAACCCAAAACCTGACTCACCCTCCTAGCTCTGTCCATGCTGGGATTTTGGCTGGATAGAGCTTATGCAGGTCTTCTGCCTGCTTTTCCAACCACTGTACGCTCCTGTGTGCACCTGTCTCACTGTGCCAGGAAAATACTATTTATTTTTGGTCATCCAGAACCTCTGGCTCTTAACAGTCATTCCACTCTCCCTTAACAATGATCCCCGGCCTTGGGAGGGGTGTGTGTGTGTGTGTGTGTGTGTGTGTGTGTGTGTGTGTGTGATATAGATGTCCTGTTTAGGGCTGAGCATTCTGTAGTCTCATGCTCTACACCCTGACAAGTTGTGAGTCCTACAGAAGCCCCTTGGGTGAGGATCACAAGATGCACTAATCTAAGGGTATAATGTTAGCCATTAGGAGTCAGTTTGATACTGTGTCTGTTTATCAGGATAACAGAAGGAAGTTTTCCCCTAGAGACTATGACTTATCTAGCCATAGATTCTTTACTACGAGAATGGTGCCAAGTACAAGTGCCATCTTCTTGAGTGAGCATTGGATCCAACCAGAAAATAGTTTGCTACTTGTATGATATTCGTGCTACTATGGTACCAGTGAACAGGTCTTGCCAGGCCAGTCATCACTGTAGCGTGCAGAGTTCATATCAGGGTGAAGCTGATACTGATTTTCTCCTCCAGTAATGTTCACAGCACCTTCCAGCACTTTAAAGCCAGCCAGGATGGACAAAGCTTCCAGATGACTATCATACAACAGTGTATGTTGTGTGACTCAAATGTGTGGTGTCTTCAACAAGAGGGCCTTACCACCAAGTTCTAGAGAGAAACCAAAAGTAATGTCAATAACCTGTGGTCACCTGAGCTGTTTTCCAGGGACTGCCTCCTCCTCCAGACCCATCTCCCTTTTTTTGGGACTTGCCAGATCCCAGACTGCCCCCTACAAGGGATTCTCTACCTACCACACACCACCTGGGGACTTGGGTAGGTTACATGTTCTTTCTTATATAAAAGTCCCAGTTTGTAAAGTACTTATGGATGTATACAAGTAGGTGTAAATTTGGGCAAAGCCTACAAATACTAGAAAGAAAATCAAGAGTTCTTAAAAAGAGATGCAAGGAGGGGTTAACATTAAAATAGAAGGGGAAGAGGTTGTTACACAAAGACGGGGCAGGAAGCAGGGTACTGGGAGATGAGGGAAGAGGAGAAACCACTAACGCCCACTTTGTTTGAAAAATTCCATAATGAGGGATAAGGGGCATGTCTTGGTGGTTAATAGTACATGCTGCTCTCACAGAGAACTTTAGAAAATCGCAGCCCAGTTCCCAGCCACTCATACCAGGGAGATCAGAGCTGCCTGTAACTCCAGCTCCAGGGATCCTTTGCCTTCCAGAGGCATCTCTTCTCACAAGCACAGATAGAATGGCACCTGAGAGTCTATGTGTTCGCTGGGAAACAAGACAAAATTGGAATTAAGCATGAGCTGACCAGAGAACACCAACAGATATGCTAATGGAGATGAGGAAGTCCAGAGGCCTAAACCCAGACAAAATGTTTCAGGCAACCATAGAACACTGAGAGTGGGAGAAATTGACCTGCCCAGGAAATAGCACACTGATTGGCTATTCAAGACCACATGGTCAGCCCTGAAAATATGTGTACAAGTAACATTACACAAACTGAACAGGTTCTACATTTAGGAACATGCATACATACACGCGTACATATGTATGCATGTGTGTGCACATGTATTATGTATGTAAAGAAAGAAAAAGAGGTTATTAATAAAAAACAAGGGCATACCTGGAAGGGATTGGAGGGAGGAATAAAATGGAAAATAATATTATTATGTAATAATCTCAACATTTTTCATTAATTTTAAAAAGGAAAGAAATAGCAAAATACGGAATTATGCAACTGTATCATCACCATTTTTATTATGACATGAAAGAAAAATAATTTATTATTTTTCCTTTTGGAATTTTAAAGGAAGAAAGGGAGTTATTTGCAGCAGGGGCAAAAATCTTCCCCTGCTGACGTGTGTATCTGACGAGAAAAGGACCCGTAGAAAAAGTTAGCTGATGCTAATCGTGCCTCCACCACAGTTATATCCCTCATTACTGTTAGAAAATAGAACGTTAAGAGGCCTTAGAAGGCATCTAGTATGTATGTTCCTCAGGCTAACCAAAAAATAATCTTATACATACCAAAAGAAAACTAAACAAAACAAACAAAAACAAAAAAGCCTACCTCCTAGGAAGGTAGACTTTTTCTTTGTAAGAGGCACCAAGAAATAATCATGGTAAAGACTTTAAATTTCTCAAAGGAGTCCCAACTAGTTGATGGTGGACACTGAAGGCAATGTGCTGGAGATCTGGAAGAGACATCACTGATGAGGTAGAAGGAATTGATTATTAATGTCTGCCATGAGAAAGGGAAAGTATAGCTTGCAAGGCATTTGGATGTCCAGGGTTTCTGAACACTAAAAGGAAGATCCAAAACAGCAAAACCGGCTCTTCCCTAAGCTGATCTCTCACGGAGAAAACGATTTGTAGAAGTCTATTTCTACAAGAAGACCAGGAAATTTGTCAACCGAGCTTTCAAAGGCAAAGTTCAGTTGGGTGATGCCATTGGGTGGAGCAGGAGCTTGACCGAATGTGGCTCCCAAAACATCCATGGTCCTCTGGATGGGTATCGGGCAAGGCCAGGCCATCTGTTCAACCCCGGGGCAGAGGTGCCATGAGTGTCTCTCCTCTGGGGCAGATGAATGGAGGGGGCCCTGACATCAGCTACAATATGTCTCTTCAAATATATGGTTTTGTCTTTGTGCATGTGCGGTCAAAGCACGGTGTTTTCCATGAGTCAGCACTCTTCAATGGGGACAGCCCCTCCCCAGGGGAGGAAAACATCTGTAGGTATCTGTTGTTATCTCAGCAGAGGAAGGCAGGGCTACTGTCATCTACTGGATAGAGGCTGGGGATACTGCAGTATTTTCTGAGGTTCTCTGTGAGAGCATATAAAGTATCAATGAACTAATTTTCTGGTTGGGAGTCACCACAACATGAGGAACTCTATAAAAGGAAAGGTTGCAGCATTAGGAAGGCTGAGAATCATTATTCTAGACCTGCCTGCCTCAGTCTCCTCAATGCTGAAATCATAAGCAGGTATACCGTGTCCTGAGAGATAACCTTTTGTAAGTGTACGCTTACAAAACGCTGGATCTGTGGCAGGATCCATGTATGTACTATATCTGATGAATGACAGGCAAGGACAAGGGAGGGTTGTCGTTCACTGTCTCCTCTTGCAGTGTTTGTAGGCTATTCCACTTTAATCACAAATATTAAATAAACAGAGCAATTGTCTCATGCATCATCTAGCACATCCCTCCCTGCCTGGAGTACGGCTTGCACACTTGACATTGGTATATGCTGCCAAATCACCCCCACCTAAAGTTGGCCACTCTCAATGTCTACAGTGAAGTCTGACTGTCCTGCCCCCTCCTCCACTGAAGCCAAGGAATGCCCAGGTAGGGGCCAACTGAGGTATGTATCTTACTCTACTCCCAGCGAGAAAGATGGCAAAGGGTCCTCCTAGAGCTCAGGACATTCCTCGAGGTTCCACCTATCCGCCTCCTCAGCTTTGCCAACTCCGTGCTTTCAAAAGAAGAGGCCTGTCAATTAGCAAAGCAAATCCAACAGCTGAGCTCGATCCTGAACCATTATTAGCTTCTAAGCAAAGGCTCAGGCAGAACAAAAGGGAAGGGAGGGGGCGACAAATCAAGAGAGGAGAAGGTAAAGGAGGAAAAGAAAGAAACTTAACCTGAGCTTTCAGTCTTGAGACCAAGCAAGAGCAAGATGAGATCCTGTGACCTGAGATAATTCAAAGCTTTGCCTGACGCAATGAGTTCTGCTGGCCCTCCCCTCAAACCAGGAAGCGCCATCTCATATCGTCTTCCTTTACAGCTGAAGAGGGATACAGCTATGTCCTTGGCTACTGAACATAATAAATGTTGCTTTATACAAAGTTAGGAGGGGGAAAACTCAGATGCTAAAGCCATACTGACACCTGCTGGCACTCCCTCAACTTCTCTTCAGAGGAGGGTTGGCCTCCTGTCC
The DNA here is from genome assembly GCA_030674055.1 of Rhabdomys pumilio. Taxonomy (NCBI): domain Eukaryota; kingdom Metazoa; phylum Chordata; class Mammalia; order Rodentia; family Muridae; genus Rhabdomys; species Rhabdomys pumilio. The sequence continues at coordinate 85,559,955 of JANHMN010000002.1, read as the reverse complement.
TGCTGCTTTCTGGCACACTGGGACTCACATGTGGCCAGCTGAAATTAATATTCCTCAGTGTGTGCCTGATCAACAAAAGAGGAAATCGAAAGGCCCTCCGGGTGGTTACAGCCAGTCCCTCTGCCTTCCCTAAGGCCCACAGGCCTGAGCTGTGCAGATAAATGAGTTAAGTCTTTTGCTAAATCCAGGGTGGCAAATACTAGAAGCCTTGTTTCTGGGCTGATGTCTTTTCATCTTTTGTAGTGCTGGGGATTGAACTCAGGACCTCCTGTATGCTAGGAGGGAGCTCTACCTCTGAGCTATATATATATGCCCAGCTCTTTTTACTTATTGTTTTGAGATATCTCACTAAGTTTCACAGGCTGGCCTTGAACTTGTGCTCCTTCCACCTTAGCCTTCTGAGTGCTCCTGTGTGTGTACATTACCACCTTCCCAAAAGTAGTCCTAGTCTTTCGTACAGTGGTGAGGAGCTGCATGTTAAGACCTAACCATCCCAGAGGCAAAACAGCTCCTTCTCCTTTTCTAGGCCTGAATCTCGGTGTGTCCAGCTGAGTGTCCTCGGAGTCCCTCCCATGAGCTTCCTGCCTTAGATGATCGGCTACTGTTTTATGATGAGCATGCTCCATCTTGAATCCATCCTGGCACCTGTTCCCACAGGCATCATCAATGCAACTGTCCCTTTTCACGGGCCACTCCTGTTGAACTGGGAGTTTCATGAGGCAGAGACTATGTGGACCCTGGGTGGCACCCTCCCCTAATACAGCACCTGCCTGGAGATGGGTTCAAAATATTTACTGAACCCTAGGGAAAAGGCAACAAATGAACCCAAAAAACAACTCATGTGGTCTAACCAGTGCTAACAACCAAAGGGGAAGGGTCAGAGGAAAAGGACTCTCCCCTTCTATCTGGACACTCAAAACCGCATTCCTTTCCTCTTGCTTAAATCTCAAACCTCAAGCACTGGCCTGTGCCCTGTGCTCTGGACTCTCTGCACGGAATCGTGACTTCTGGCTCCTGTCTATCCTCGTACCTCTGTGTTGCTTGTTCTTTCAATAGTCGAGCGTGCTTATTTTAGAAACTTATCAAGAATTTTGACATGCATGTATATGTGATGTGAATGTATGCCTGTGTGTGCACCTGACCGCATGTGGAGGGAAGCGATGTGCATGCTTATGGAGTATGTGTGTGTGTGTGCCTGTGTGTGTGCACCTCTGTGCATCTAGAGGGCAGAGGCGGATGGTGGGTGTCATTTTTAGTTTGTTACCTACTTTTAAAATGGGTTCTGTCACTAAACCAGGAGTTTGGTACTTAGGCTAGACTTTCTGGTTGATGCCCCCCCACCTACATGTCCCTCTGTCTTTGTCTCTCAATTACTGAGGTTACAGATACTCACCACTGTGCCAGGCAATGGTGGACACTGTTTGTTTAAACTTGGGTCCTTGACTGAACCATCCTCCCACCTTATAGAGATTATTATTTTTTTTTTTAAGGAATCATGGTAACATAAAATTCAATAAGGGAAGACGATTAAACTAAAGTAAGAAAAAAGGGGGTAAAATGGAGCTGATGACAAGCTGAACACACAAAGCCTGTGCTACTGGGCCCTATGCACCGTAGAGATAAGACTAAATCTAACATGAGCTTCCTTGCAGGCTTTGTGAAAAGGGGGTCGCCTCTCTCAGTCAGAGAATCCGATAAAAACATAAACAAACATCTCCCAAAAAGACAGCATCTTCCTGATTTTGAGAGCATGGATCACACAGCAGTGGGCAACACAGTCTTCAGAAGTGTCATCAGAGGGCATAAGGGCAGGGAGGGAAAATCCTCAGTAATCCCACTGTCTGAGTGGCATGGTCTCTGACAGAAGGCGTGTATGATGTTTGCCTTTTAAAACTTAGGGGTGACATTTTTTTCTTCAGTGTTCTTCATCATGAATAAGAACTTTACAGGGTGAAGTGGAGGCTTCTTCGCCTTGAAAAGGTGACTAGACTTACATGTTTCAGATAGGAGGTGAATGGGTTACTCCCTCAAACCACCACCCATATGCTAACTGTCCTCGGAGTATCACAAAGTACATATATGGGCAAAGAGCCTCCCTCGATATCTGGGGACACTCTAGGGACATCTGTCTTGGAGTGGCAGACCAACTCCATCCGTGCTAGAGAAAAAAATGGAAGCCCAGAGAGTTACTATAACTTTCACAGGGTCACACAGCTGCAGAATGGCAGAATTCACACTCCCTTAATCCTCCCCTGTCTCTGCTTCTAGTTAGTCTTTCTGCACTCTTGAAGGTTTTCCAAGTCCAAAATAACTCCATTAGCCCAAGTCTTTGTGGCAACACCTTTGAAAGCAAGGGCTTTCTTCCCCCACTCCAATCCAGCCCCAAATCCCAAAACTTATATAAAAGCCTCCAGCAGAGCCTTGTGGGTTTTGATTTCATTTCCTGGGATATGATCTCAGGATAGCATGGAGCTCACTATGTAACCCAGGCTGTCCTTGGTCTGCAGTCCTCTCCATCTTCCTGCAGCAGCCATCTGAGCTCCAGGATTACATCTATGCTCCACCATGCAGACCTCACCGGCCTCATGTTCTCAAAAAATAAAGTCAGGCACATCATGAAATCTGCACAGCCTGTGCATTGTATTTACTGTCACTCCAGGAAGGTCTGATAGCATACTTTCCCTTAATGTTTAGCCCCCATACCCACAGCCGACTAAGCCAGGCTACTGACCCCGAAGTGTAAAGCCGTGACCGTGAGCTCGAGTCAGAGCCTCTGTGGTAGTCTAGAACTCAGCCAACAGCCCTGGAATCAAGAGAGAGTTGTCCAGAGAGGAATAACCCCACCCCCAGCTCTGCCAGGGCTGACAGTGCTGAGTCAGCTCCCTCCACACCCTGCTGTCACGTTTTCATAACGACTCTAATAAACGAGCATTTCTCTCTGCTGATCAATCAGAGCAGTGCATATGGCCACTGTCAGCATCCTCAGCAGGCAGAGCTCCTTGGCGAGATCCAGGCTGTCGGCTCCTTCCTTGGGTATCTGCAGCAACACTGGGCTCTTCCCCTTCACCCTTAATCCATCAACTCAGTTACAAGCAGAAGAATGTAAGCCGCACGTCTGAAACTGAGGTACCATGAAGAGAGCTGGTCAGATTCCTGTAAGGTCAAATTCTTCAACCTTCAGAACCCCATCCCTACAAAACCAGGGTTGAGGAAGTAGGGGAAGCCCCACATTCTAGGCTGGGAACCATTGTTCTGCCCAGTTTCCTCCAACAAGCATGGTGGCTTTTATTCTAGTCCTTGAGGGATTGAGTCAAGAAGGATATTGCCATGAGTTTGAGGTTAGCCTATGATACATAGCAAGATTCTATTTCAAAAGAAAAGACAGACAGACAGACAGACAGACAGACAGACAGACAGACAGACAGACAGGAAGAAAAATTGCTGGTCAAACCTCCTTTGGGGCTGGGGATATGGCTCAGTGGGTAACAGTACTTGTTGTGCAAGCATGAGATCAGTTTGTATCTCTAGCACCCATGTCAAAAGCTAGGCATGGCTGCATGTGCTTAGGATCCCAGCACTATGGAAGACAGATATAGGAGAATTGCTGGGGCTTGCTGGCTGACAAGCTAGCTCCCATTCATTGAAAGGCTCTATCTCAAGGAAGGAAGGAAGGAAGGAAGGAAGGAAGGAAGGAAGGAAGGGAG
>JANHMN010000002.1:85543143-85556241 GCA_030674055.1 Rhabdomys pumilio | reverse complement strand
AAGGAAGGAAGGAAGGAAGGAAGGAAGGAAGGAAGGAAGGAAGGGAGCAAGGGAGGGAGGGAGGGAGGGAGGAAGGAAGGAAGGAAGGAAGGAAGGAAGGAAGGAAGGAAGGGAGATTAATAGAGCAAGATGCCAAAGATTTCCTCTGGCCTCTATGTGAGTACACAGGTATACACGCACACGCGCGCGCACACACACACACACACACACACACACACACAAAAAAAAACACACACCACATGTGTGTATAAACCCATTCATGCAACATACACACATACAACTCCATTGACACTCTGGAGTGAAAGGGTTCCCAACAAAGAGATGTATTAGAGTTCTGACAAGGACATAACCACAACTGACATAGGTTTTCTGTATCTAATATCCCTGTTCTAAAGTCTGCAGGAAAGAGGAACAGACATCTTGAAGAAAGATAGACTCAGCAAGAGAGAGGTGAGTACTGTAAAGTCCATATATTGTGTGGCCTATGTCTCACTGGGCTGCCAGAAGAAACGCAGCTGCAGCTGCTGTGGGTGGTGAAGTGACAGAGGAAGCAGCTGTGTGCACGCGGCACAGTCAGTGGTCAGCCAAGCAGCTCCAGCCTCGAGCATGTGATGACCAGTGACTGCCACAGACAGATGGGAGGCCCAGTGTGCACTGCACACCACACTCAGAGCCTTTCGGAATGCCGCAGTGAATAGGGACACGTGCCTGCCTCCCCTGTACGACTCTGATGCTCTCAGCCTAACTTTCCAGAGCAAGAAGAACCAAGCAACAATACCCTCGTGTTAGATAAGATTTCTATTGCTGTGATGAAACACCATGACCAAAGCAATTTGGGGAGAAAAGGGTTTATTCAGCTTATGTCTCTATATCACTGCTCATCATTGAAAGTATTCAAGATAGGAACTCAAACGGCAATAAATTAAAGGTGAAAGTTAATGCAGAGGCCATTGAGAGATGCTGCTTACTGGCTTGTTCCCCATGGCTTGTTCCCCATGTCTGATTTCTTAGAGAACCCAGGACCTGCCCAGGGATGGCATCACCCACAATGGGTTGGGCTCTCCCCTATCAGTCACTAGTTTTAAAATGCCCTCCCTACAAGCCTGCCAACAGCCTTATCTTTTGGGGACATTTTCTTAACAGAGGGTCCCTCCTCTTAGATGATTTCAGCTTGTATCCAGTTTACATAAAACTCTACAGCTTGACACACAATCACATCACTGTTAAGCCACAACCGTCCTGTTCTTGTTCATCCCTAAGATGACACATTAATATCAAAATCACATTATAAGACATCTTACAAACTTTTAAAAAAGTCCCACAGTCTTTACAAATGCAAAAACTTTAAAATTCGGTCATTTTTTTTTAAATTCAAAGATTCTTTTAAAACCTAAAATCTCTTTTAAAATTCAGTCTCTCAACTGTGGGCTCCTGTAAAATCAAAAATAAATATATCCTTACTTCAGGAAGCAGGGCACAATCACAATCTGAACAAATCAAAACCAAACTACAACATTGTAAATAATTCAGTGTCCAATATCTGAGATTCACAGATGATCTGGGTTCCTTCTAGGTGCTTGGGACACTTCTCCTGCTCTGCCTTCAGTGCTACATACAGCTTGTCTTCTAGGCTCGGCTGGGAGCTAGCTTTTGTTTTCTATGCTCCACTGAGAGCTATCTTGTCTTCTGGCTCCATTCCAAACCTGCTGCTCTTCTTGCTGGTTATCCATGGTGCTGAAATCTCCAAAATTGCTGGGATCCCTTGATGCAACTGGTCTGTACTTTCACCAACAGCTTCTCTGGGTTCTTTTTAGGAACTCCAGCTATCATACAGTGCCAAGCCTGAACTGCTTTCCATGACTCCTTCATGCCTTCAAAACCAGTACCACGTGGGTGAATCTTATACTACTGAGTTTGGTACAACCTTGGTCACTTCTGGAAAGCAGCTTTTTGTGTGCTGTCCCTGAGAAAACACTTCCCACAGAATTTCACTTTAGTGATGCTGGTTTCTTCTTAATCATCACTAGTTTCTTAGCTCCAACTAACCACCATCAATTGTCCCAGTAACACAAAGTTTTCACTCAATGTTCTGGCCTCTTGTTAATCCCAGCTGACTCTTCAGCCTTGACTGACCAGAATGACAGAATCTTAATTCAAAATAGCAAATGGTCCTGATAGTCTTTAAACATCTGTCTGAAACTTCACAAACCAGGTCTCTATCTTCTGCATGGATCTCAACATTCTTATCCTCCAAGCTTCTACAGAACATCTCACTGAACTCTCAACACTCAATGGCTCTTCTAGCCCAAAGTCCCAAAGTCATTCCACAGTCCTCCCAAAAAACATGGTCAGGTCTATTATAACAATGCCCTACTTCTGGTACCAAGCTGTCTTAGTTAGGGTTTCTATTGCTTATGATAAAACACCATGATCAAAGAAATTGGAGGATGAAAGTTTATTTGCCTTACACTTCCCCATCAATCACTGATTAGGAAAATGCCCTACAGGCTTGTGTTCAGTCCAATCCTATGGAGGCATTTTCTTAATTGAGGTTCCAGCCTTTCAAGTGATTTTAGTTTGTGTCAAGTTAACATAAAACTATCCAGCACAACCCCTAACACTGCACCACATGGCTCTTACCTCAACTGAGGATGAAGAGGCAACAGGAGGCCCTGTGGGTGGATATGGCCTTCATGGGACTATCCCTTTTGAATTCCTGGGTATGTAGCCCAGCTGCTCCAGCAGGTAACCTGAACAAACTGCTTAAAGCCACCCACAACTCACTGTCAATCTCCAGAAGAGGGATTCAAAAGAGAATCTTGGAGTTTCAAAGAATAACCTTGGGGCTGTAGAGGTGTCTCCATTGGTAAAGTACTGGCTTCCAAAGCTTTATGACTTGATTTTGAATCTTTAATGCCACATAAAAATTAGCCACGCATGGTAACACACTTTTGATCCCATCCCTGGAAAGGCAGAAATAGGGGGATCAATGGGACTTGTTCGCCAGTCTAACAGAATGTGCAAGCTCCAGTGTTGGGCCTTGTCTCAAAAAGCAAAAAATACAACAAAACAAAGTAGATTGTACCCAAGGGGGATGAAGGGACAAGGTAGGGAGAGGGAGGGAATTGATGGAGGAAGGGAGGAAAGAATGGAGGGAGGGAAGGAAGGAAGAAGGGAGGGGGAGAATGAATTCAACTTCAAGTGCATGAGAAGCACAAGGCAATTTGCAAGAAAGGTCTGGCCAAGTGTGTGCCCAGCACCCTGGAGTTTACCATCAGCTAAGAAGAATAGAAGGGACCACCACTCAAGAGCCCATGAGATGAATGCTCGGAAACAGAACCTGTGCAAGGAACCAGGGAGGAGGAAGGCAGAGCCTGAGAGAAGATAGGAAGGCAAATGGTTGGTGAGCAGAGGTAACTGTATGTCAGAAATCCCTTCACATGCAATACAGGTGTGTAGGTAGTGAGCTCAGCACAGTCTATACTGTGTGGGAAGGATCTGGTGCAGGGGCCTTGTGTTCGCCTCATTGCATAGGTAGTGGCAGACAGGAAGTCCAAGGAGACAGGTTTGGAGTCAAGTTAGGGAATGGGGTTGATTGACCCCCAGGACAAAGCCCTGCAACAAAGCATATTACCCCTTTTAGGGTCAACAAACAGGGTTATTTGCACTTGGGGATCTCCAGAGGAATCATTACATATTGCAAAGAGCAGGTACCATTCTGCCCACAGAAAACAGTGAGCTGAACGGGTCCTGCATCCTGTGAGAGTCTACAAGGGCAGTAACTGAAGAGCCCAGAACCATGGGTCCCTGCTCTCAGAGACTACATGGGCAGATGTCAACAGAAAGGACTGTGTGTTTGGTGGACTGGCATTGCTTGTTTTAAGAGAGTATTTCAAGACTAGCTAAGCAGGATAATGCAGATCTTCCAAGTCCAGGGGCTCCTCTTTCACACAATATATATTACTGGGAAATCTTTTTTTCCTACAAACTTAGACAAATAGGTAGGGTAGACAAATAATATATAGATGAGTAGATGGATGATAGATACATAGGTATCTTTATAGAGGTGATAGAACAATAATATAGATATAGATAGATGATATATAAATAGATAGATAATTGACAGATAATAAATAATGACATAATTGACAGATATAGATAAATAGAAACAGAGAGATAGGTATATGATAGATAGATCATAGATAAATAGATCGAGAGATGATAGATAGATAAATAGATCATAGATAGTTAACAAAGAGACAGAGAGATAAATAGATCATAGATAATTGATGCATACATAGTTGATACATAGATGATAGATGGATGATAGATAATAGATAGATAACTGATAGATGGATCATAGTTGATAGATAGAAGATAGACGATAGATTATAGATATATAGATGATAGAAGATAGATTATAGATAGATGAATAGACAGATGATAGATAGATAGATAGATAGATAGATAGATAGATAGATAGATAGATAATCTTTCTCCATCTTTCTCATGTTGGAATTGCAGTCAGGGGTCTTACACATGTGAGGCAAGTGCTCTCTAGATAAGCTACACTGAAATCTCAAACCCTATTCTCTCTTTGATGAAAAACTCTAAACCTCAAAGGAGGAGAAATAATACAATCTAGATGCTTGGATGTTGAATGCTACATTTCTCTGCCATGACATCCCGTGCCCTTCAGGAATTAGAAGCCCATAAATAAACTTTCTCCCCTACCTTTTCCTGGCTATAGTGTTTTACCTCAGCAACACGAAAGTAACTAACATAATATATCAAGGTCATTCAATAGACCCTATGTTCACTCATTCCAACCCCTGGGCCTTGGCACTTGCTCTTCAAGTCCCTATCACATTGCTGTATTACAACTTTTGTAACTTCTTTTACTATCCTGACAAAAGTGGGTATTTCACTTTCTATGGATCACAAAGTTCCCACCTGCACTGTCAAGAAAGTACCTGCTCTAACATGGGATGTTTTCTTAATTAATCAATAGGCTGATTATGTGGTCCTCTCCCAGCCGCTGGGAAGACCACAGCCACCCACATCTTCATGTTCAGTGACTATTGACAAGTTAGTTGTAACTTGGAGCAACAACAGATGTGAAATACAAGGCAGTTGTCTCACCTGTGACCTCATATGTCACTGTCAGTACGACACCCCAGTCTAGTCTGCACTCACTACTGACGTCATCCTATCATCCTGGGTCCCCTTACTCTGCGGATCCATCACTGATTAATTCTTTAATTAAGGTTTCACGTGTATGTGCCTTGGGGCAGTATTAAATGAAGGCAGACATTAGGGAGAAATTTGTAGCTCCTTTAAACATCTCCTTTAAACAACAGAGGGTGAGCATGTATGTGGCGAATTCCTGGATAATTCCCACAGAGTTACTGAGTCAGTATTAATTTGGGGATCATGGTTGTTGTGTGATCCCCATGACAGGCACAGACAGTGCAAGTTACGAGGTGACCTTCAGACCACGTTCTCAGATTTCCTGAGTCTCAGGCCAGTGGGAAATTGCTATGTCTCCAGAGTATTTTCTCTGTCAAATACAATCTCCTCTTGGAATGTGCTCATTCCAAAACCCATGAGCTTAAAGAGTATGAAGAAATGGTTGAGCTTTTGAAAAAGGAAAATACCAGACATATGTCGAAGCAGACCCATGTTTTGAGGTACAAAAATAAAGATTAGAAAGGAGTTTGATTAAAAAAATAATAACAGGTTGTTTGCTTTTATTTTATCTTATTATTTTTTAAGATGCCTGTTTATATTCTAATGAGAGAGAAAGAACTCCTGTGGATTGGATTTGGGTATCTGAGGAGGTGAGGAGGGTCTGGAGGGAGTTGGCAGATGGGAAACTGTGATCAGAATATACTGGATGTAAGTCCATCTGTTTTCAATAAAAAAGAAAACTCTAAAGAAAGACATGGAAGTGGGAAATACAAAATGAAAAGAAATTCCACGTTCACCATGTAGCCCAGACCTCAAAATTATAGTTCTTCTCAGCCTTTCCAGTGCTGACTACAGCTATGCCCCAGCATGAAGAAACCATTTTTTTAAATTTAATTTTATTTTTTGGAACTCATTATTTTAATATGGACAAATTTGCAGAGATTTTGTGTGATTAAATTCTTCAAATTAGAAAAAACATCTTAATGGCTTAGATGACTGGATCTGAAGGGGACAAGCCTGTTTTAAAGACTGAAAAAGATATCAGTGAGAGAATTCAGACAAGTGTGATCAAACCTTGGAGAAAAAAAACTCACACACACACACATACACACACACCACATCACCATGTGCACCACCACTGCCACACACACACGTACCATACACTGCTCACACACACATATACACATACACAGACATGTACCACATGCTGCATACAACACACAGACACACACACACACACACACACACTATGAGTGATGCTATGATCAAGCTGGAGAGGGTAGTTGAGTGTCAGGGGCACAGAGTGCTCAAAGCTGTGTCCAGGGTAGAAAACTCTGGAAGCAATGAATAACTGGTAAAGACAGAATCAGGCTTTAACAAAGACATCACTCAAATTGGTGATTAATGACTCACTATCCCCAGTCTTCCACAGGTACTTTCCTGCTCCCTGCTCCCTGCTCCCAGAGTGTGTATTCCTTATGTCCCCTGTCAGCCTTGTTTGTCTTGAACTGGGAAAAAGCATCCTGCACTCAACAGTGTGGGCAATGTTCTAAAACCCTGTGTCATAAAGGCCAGAACACAGCTCTGCGGCTCTGTGATAGAGCTCTGGGCTGGCCTAGAGTTCACCACTGAGGGGCTGAAAGTATGGTTCAGTGTTAGAGTACCTACTTAGAATCTACCAATGGGGGACTGTGGGCATGTCCCAGTGTTAGGGAGCTTTCTAGAATCCACTAGTCAGGGGCCAGAAGTATGTCTCCACATTAAACCCTCTTTTTAGAAGCCTTCAGTGAGTGACCAGGGTCATGGCTCAGGGGTCCAACAGTTGCATAACATGTATCGTGAATGCCTGGGTTTCATTCCCAGTACAAGGGAGGCAGATCTATAAACTGCTCATACTACAATAAAATAAAAGAATTGATTTTGAACACTTTGGTTAGAGTACCACATTCTTCCCTTTTGTGGCTCAGGGATGACCACAATTCTGCTGTCACAATTAGATCATGTTACAAAATCCCTTATTTCAACATGGCAGGGTGTGAGTCATGGAGAAGGACTGCAGAAAGCCACCTCTAATATCCCTTAATTCTTGTGTTTTCAAAATACTCCCTGTATCAGAGCAATGAGTTTCCAATTAAAGAGGCGTGTTTCATCCCAGGAGGCAGAAGTGATGGTGGCCTTCTCTCAGCTGAGGGGAAAGCACACACGCTACAGAACCTGACTGTAGGTACAGGTGCTTGTCGAAGCCACAAGCCCACCCACCAACCAACCAACTACCCAGCCAGTGGACAGCTGTCCCCAATCCCAATCAAAACCCAGAGCAGAGCAAGAAGAGAGCAGGGCAGTGGCAGGCCTTGCGAGCTCAGGCAACCCTACCAGCAAAGGCTAGTTGTATTTGCCAGAGTTGCTTCCATATGTACACTTAAAAGGAAATGGGTATACAACCAACAAGCTACTGGGCTGGATATGATGAGGCTTGAAACAGAAAGCAATAGAATTGAAAACAAAACAGAAAGGAAGAGAAGTAGATGTCTGTAAGTTAGGCACTTACCATGTGCTAGGTCCTGCTCTGGGTCCTTCTTGCTTTATTTAATTACCATCTAAGGACAGAACGACCACTGAAGCTCCCACGGGGTAGACGGATCAACAGCCACAGAGGTTAGATAACTTGTCCAAGGTCACAGAGTTGGCAGGCAGGAACGCCAGGAGCCTCCAGCTCTTCTGGACTACCATAGTCCTACCTCTGCAGACCCCAGATACAGCTGGCTCCCTTTCAAGCCCAACTCAATGGACTGCATAAGCTAATTTCGTGAAGACCCAAGGAACCCTTCCAGAGGAGGTCAAGACAGGGCCGGCCTGCTGTCTGACTCCTGGTCTGGGTAGTGCTTGGATTATCTATGCCCTTTAGGGGTGCTCAAGGTTTTACCTCAGAATAAAAATTAAAAACTCAAAAACTCTTGAACCAAAATAAACCTGCCTGTGGCTCCAGCCAGGCCTCTGTGGTCACTTAAAAACTAAAAAGAATCGGTCTTTTATTTTTTTAGTTTCCTCTTGTATTTTTTTTTTCTTTTTCTATTTTGATAATGCAGACAAGGGGCCCGGGGAAGAAAGGCAAACAGGATTTGGGTGGAAGAGGGCCTGCAGTAGGCAGTGATTTCTAAACTCGGCAGGACAAGGCCAGACTGCTCCTTGCACGTGATTTCAAAGTAAAACCTAATATGATTATAAAACTCAACCCAAGTTGTAATTCACCGTGCACACAGGCTCAAATCTATTCCAAGCCTCCACTCCCATTTCCAAGTTCAAATGAGAAGACCTTTGGTTGGGAGCCAGTTTCACAGATGATGAGGATTTCCAGGCTGAGTGAAAGCTGGGCCCAATCCCCCCACCCTCCTCAGTAGCTCTGGGGCAGGCAGGCAGGCAGGCAGACAGGCACACCCTGTACTGGGGCTTGCAGGGAAGTCAAAAAGTCTCCTGTTGTTGTCTTTGACAGAGGAGATGCCAGTGGCTCCAGGGTGAACTGGGATTGGGTCTTCCCTTCTCTTGGTCAGCAGACACCTGGGTGCTATGAGACACCTGGATCCTGGAAACCAGAGCCTTGAAGGTTCCAGAATCCTCCTGGTCAGGGGACCCCACTGGCCACATTTTGCCTTTGCCTCCATCCCCATGGAACTGAGAGACTAGCCAAGACTGGGGCGACCTCCCTGCCTGCTCTCCAAGGCTGAGCTGAGATTTGAGTTCTTTCCCCTATGTGGCACCCAAGGAACCAGGGGGCATGGCCAGAGTTTCCAATTCCAAGGTTTCCGTGATGCCCTCATCTTCTGGGGTCCAAGATAGCTGGACATTGACCTGGCAAAATAACAGTTCTTCTTGCTCACCCGGGCCCTCGCTCTGCTTCCCACCGGTGGTTTGGCACTTCCAAAGGCCTTCCCAGCCACCAAGGTGCCTCCTCCCTCTGACTTCCACAGGGCTGCGAGATTGGAAAGCAGCAAAGAACCAGGAGCTGTACTCAATGTCCCTGGTAGTCCACCCAGGAGACTGAGTGACCCAAAGTGCGCAGCCAGGACGCAATGGGAGGACAGAGGAGGCGTCCTGGGGGCTTGGGAGGGATACTCTGGGGCAAGGAAAGACAAGAAGGAGAAGAGACAGTGTGTGGAGGTGGAATAGGGGGCTCGTGGTTTCGTCCCTCTGCAGGAACATGTCAAGAGATTGCTCCTCATGCCCCGCAAAAGTTCCCGGTCCAGCACACCAGAGTGACGCTGAGAGGAGGCCACCTTTGGTGGGACCTCGTTTTTTTCTTTCCTGGGACCCTTTATGTTGGGTACGGATTAGGGAGCGCAAAAGCGGGCGACTCTGCCTGGACTTACCTAGAACTCCTGACGAGCTTGGCAGTTGTTGCCTGCTCCTGGATTCAGGACCCCTGGATTCCTCTGTGCTCTGTGTGACCCCGGCCGCGTTCAGCATCCACCAGAGGCAACGAATTGGGATACTGGCTTCTCTCTCGCCAGCTGGCCACAACTTCGCGGCAGGTCAGCCGCGCCCTAGAACTGGGCGCGGCGAAGGTCCGGATCACCCCTAAGGGGCCCTGGTGTCCAAGGCCACCTGGTCTGAAGCGCAGAGGTTTTGGAGATCTGGAGATGCTCTAGGTCCTCTCAGATCTGCCCTGAGCTGGGAGGACGCTCGGAGTTGTAGGCTCCGGACGCCGGGGCGGGGCGCGCGGCTGTCCCCTCCAGATGCGAGCTGCGCGACTCGCTGGTGGTTTCTCGGGTCCGCGAGGCGCACGCGTGGGTCCTGAGGCTGGCAGAGCGCCCCCACTCTTCCGCGGGTGCAGCCGGGTCTGGCGCGATGCAAAGAAGGAGGAATTCCCCCTCGACTCTGAGTTCGGGCTCCCCTCCCCACTACCACTCACGGACCCCTATCTGAGGTAGCAGTCGCTGCGACTGACACTTCTGGGCTCCAGACGGAAGAGGGTGGCGGCGGCTCGGCTCGCAGGGGGAACTAGAAAGGAGGTGACCTTCAAACCCCGCGCTCCAGGAGGCCGGGAGGAGGGGACCGGGTGACGCTGATTTGGGAGCAGCAGGCGTGCACTGGGTGGCCCGCGGGAGTGCTGGCAAGCTGGACCGGAGAGGAAGCAAAGAAGAGCGCAACCAACAAAATACAGATTAGAAAATAAACAAAGGACAGCAGAGAGCTAGGGAGAGCTCGAGAAAAATGTGTGCATGTGTGTGCGGGTGCGTGTGTGTCTCTCTCTGTGTGAGTGTGTGTGTCTGTGTCTGTGTGTGTGTGTGTGTGTTCGTGCGCGCGCGCGCGCGACAGGCAGCGAGCAGCAAGGCTGGCGAGCCAAAAATAATCCCGAGCACCAGGGAGCGCCCCCTCCCCCTTCCCTCTCCAGCGCTGCCGCCGCGGTCACGGTCACGCGTGCAGCCTTGAATTCCAGCAGCCGCTGTGGGAAAGGAACTAGGTGCCCCTAGGCTCTTCTTCCTAAAGTGCACAGGGGTGAAAGTTGCCTTCCAGACAGGGTGGAGCAATGAACACAAATCTTTAGGTTAATGCCCCTGCCTTCCTTTTCCCAAAGCGGGTTTGCTCAACCAGCACCTGAAAGAGCTCTCCATCCTGAGCGCCTCCCCCTTGCCTCCCGTACGCAATGTAGGAAAAGGAATCTTGGAGGAAGGCTAAGGGTATGGAGCCCCCTTGTCTTATTCCACTTCTATTCGAAGAAGTTTCTGGCGAACGCTTAAATCTCTCTGTCTGGCAGAGAGGGAGCCTAGTCCTGAAACAAAAAGTTACACCCATGGGGCTAATCTCCACCTCTGAGATGCAGGCCTGGCCTGACCTAACCTGCTCCCTGAGCAGCCACCTCTTCTTGGTGGGCAGAAGTGCCTCTGGGTCCGTTTGTTCTGAGTAGCTAGTTGAGGGGCCCATCCGTGGCTCTCCCCAGAACGTCCTAGTACTCAACTCGTGCTACCCTGTTGCTTACATAGTTTACACTGTCATCTCAACAAGACAGCAAGATAACCTGAGTCTGCCCATTTCAAGTGTTAGAAAGTTGAGGAATCAGAAGCTAAAGCAGGGCTTCTCTTTGACTGGGCTCCCCAGTCAGAAATGCTATTTCACTCTTTCTTTCTTTCTCTCTTTCTTTCTTTCTCTCTCTCTGTTCTCCATCCTTCCCTTTTGCCTGCTCTTCCCCCTTCCCTCTCTTTCTCTTTTATTCCTTCCTCCCTTCTCGCTCCTTCATTCCCTCCCAGTCCCTCCCTTCTTTCTTTCCTCTCTTCCTCTTTCCCTTCTCTCCCCTTTCCTTCCTTCCCCTCTTAGTCCTAGATTCTTTCTTTCTCTCTCCTTTTCTCCCTCCCTTCTCTCATCCCTTCTCTCCCCTAATTTCTTTCTCTTTCCCTTCTTTTCTCCCTCCTGCCTTCCTTCTCTTTCCTTCCTCTTTTCTTTCTTCTAGATCTCCTTTCTCCCTCCTTCCCTCCCACCCTCCTCATCCATCTCTCCCTCTCCCTTCCCTTCCTTCCCCCTTCCTCCCTCCTTGACTCCCTCTCTCCCTCCTCTTCCATCTCCCCTCCCCCTCCCCTTCCTTTCCCCTCCCTCCCTCCCTCCCTCCCTCCCTCATTTACATTTCAAATGATTATGTTACACAATAAAATCTTCCCTGAAGCCTGCTCTAACATTTGCTGGTGATCACCAAGTCCTCTGCCTGAATCCAGGATCCCCCTTGGCAGGTCTACCTCATTTCCCAAAGAAGGCACTATACCACCCTGCCACTTATGGGCAGATGAGCTTACAAAAGACCAGTCTCCATCATGGACCCCCCCACCCCCCCGACCTGAAGCTCTTGCTTACTTCCTGGTTTCTGGGTTGATAGCATGAAGCAAAGCCCATGCATTCTCCCCCCCACCCCACCCCGTGTTCCTCTGGAAGTTCCCAGAGTGAATGCCTAGGACCTCATCAATAGAAGACTCACTAGTCTCTACATCTCTATATCACATTATTATTATTATTATTATTATTATTATTATTATTATTATTATTATTATTATTTCCACATCTAGGAAACACAATGTTCTGCTTTCTACAACCATCAATTTATTTAAACTACCCAATGTGAAGTCATACTTATTTGAGAAAGTAACCTTGCAAATTCTACAATGTGGTCCCTCTCTCCAGTTCCAGCTATTTGCAGTCTGGGTTGTGTTTGACCATGAGCTTTCTCAAAACTCTCTCCAATAATAATATATTTGTATGAACACAACTGTGTTTTCCTTTCTCATAGTCTCTTATCCTCCCCAGAAAGCACAAAGAAGCCATAAATCCAGGTTAGTAACATCACAATCATTTCCCCCCAGAAACCGTTTGCATTGGGAGAGCGCCTGAATTTAAATGTAATTGTCCAGCCATACAGGGAGATGCCATGGCTTGTAAAAGAAATATTCTCAACTTTAAGGTAAATTATCAATAATGGGAGAAGAAATAACTGGCAGCTAATGGGGAGTTCTGTTGAACTGCTTCTCTGTGCTCCTGCACTGGGGTTCTGAGGGGAAGATACAGACCTGAGCACTCAAGGCAGAAATACTGGCTGTTGCTTCACTAAAGGGGCGATGGATGAACCAATTTATTATTGTTAATACATAATTCTACAAGAATCAATGCGATAAAATCCACCAATCCAAAAATCAAGATCAGTTTGAATCTGTTCTGATTTATTTATTTGGGAGTAGAAATAGGTTTCAATATATCAGTAACAAAGGTCAGAAATGACTACTCATGCCTGATTGCTAGTAGGCTTAAGAAAATTTATCAAGAGCCAGGTGGCTCACATCTGTAATTCCAGCATTAGAGAGGCAGAGTCAGAGGCAGGGGCAGAGGCAGAGGCAGAGAGGCAGAGAGAGGCAGAGAGAGGCAGAGAGAGGCAGA
>JANHMN010000002.1:85524161-85543133 GCA_030674055.1 Rhabdomys pumilio | reverse complement strand
GAGGCAGAGAGAGGCAGAGAGAGGCAGAGAGAGGCAGAGAGGCAGAGGAAGTTTGAGACTAGCCTGATAAACACATTTAGTTTCAGGCCAGTTAGGTTTATATATAAGGCTTTATATAAGGAGGAGAGAAAGGACGAAAGGAGGGAGACAGAGATAGAAAGACAGTGAGGGAGGAAAGGAGGGAGAGAGGCAGACAGACAGGGAGAGAAGGAGGGAGAGAGACAGACAGACAGGGCGGGAGGGAGAAAAGGGGGGAGACAGACAGGGAGGGGAGGAAAGGAGGGAGGGAGGGAGGAAGGAAGGATAGAAAAGGAAGGAAGGGTAGAAAGGAAGGAAAGAAAGAAGGGAAAGTAGAGACAGCCACTACAATTTAAAATAAAATTAGTGTCACCATCCCAATGGCACACCATCATTCCACTTGTCTAGGAAGCACAGGCTGCTGCATTTTCACAGTGACCTGTCCAGTTCCAGACAGAAAGTACTTTAGTCACATCTGTGTTGAGACTAAAAGGTCATGGGAGGTGCTGACTGGACAGCTCCTCATACACCCTAAGGGGACAGTCCCCCAGCTCTGCTTACAAAGAACGTGGAGGCTCTGGCTCCTTCTACTGGCCATGTAAAGTACTCTCTGTTTGGTATAGTAGAAGCCAAAGTTGAGAATGAAAGTAATAGTGGGCAGGGAGTTGGAAGAAGAAGAGGAGGAGGAGGAGGAAGAGAAGAAAGAAGGGAGTGGGAGAGGAGAGGGAGGAGAAAGGAGGAGGTGAAGAGGGAGGGAGGTGGGGAGGAATTTTTGGCTTCACCTTTGGCTAATCAAGGTTGCAAATTTCGTCATCTCACACTTCAGCTTCAAGTGCTGCTTCTTCTTCTTGTCTGCTTGCTAAGGTCTGCAGTCCTGAACATGGGTTTCCAGCCTCTGAGTTTCTTCCTGGCTCTGTGACCCAGGGATGCTTTTCTTTAGATGGCCTCTGTCTCATTGCATAGGTTGGTCCTCCATCCTGGAACATCCTGCAGACTCCTTCTATCTCTTCTTATGTTCTGATCATTCATTAGGACACCATAGTCTTCCCCTCAGAATCTCCTGCCATGTGAAGCCTTTCAACTCCTTGCAAACTCCTACAGCACCTGCATTTAACTGGGCCTGTTTATCAAAAATTCTATTTTTCCTCCGGGAATCAGCATGACCCACAATGCCAAAGGCCTATCACAAAGAGTGAAGGGTCAGATGCAAGTTAGGTTCAATAAATGTTGTGCCCTGCCATAGGCTACGTTGTAACTGAGCTCACCACTGAGCCTGGGACTCACTCACCAGTTTGACTAGACTGGCTGGCCAGAAAACCACAGAAATCTTTTCTTCTCTTTTCTCTCCCTCCCCCATGTTAGAATTTCAAGTATATACCATGCCTGGATATTTACATGGGTGTTGGGGGTCTGAACTCAGGTCTACATGCCAAGAATTTGACCTATGGAATCATCTCCCATACTCCCTTGCAGCCATCCAATGTTCATGTTTCTCATGGGAACTCTCCCATACAGAAATTAGATATAATCTCTACTTATAGTCTGCTAAAAGAAGACAAAAAGTCCCATCATAGTGGTTTTGCTGAAAATGACCAACTTGGACCCAAGCACAAGTTTCTGGAGGAGGTAACTCCAAACAGACAAGATAAGCAAGAATCACATGAGGAGCTGGGTCAAGGGCAATCCTGGAAAAGGGAGATCTGTTCAGGAGAGAGCAGCATGAGAGCAAGGTGCTGAAGGTGCTAGGGAAAGCAAGGCTTGAGGATGAGGATGCGGCTGGGAATGGTCCTACAGTTACCCTTGCTGTGATGCAAGGCTTTGGCTGAGCCATGCTACTTTCTCCCAGCAAGACACCCCATCACCTGAATTCCTATCTACAAGCCATGTCTAGTGAAGTCTAGGGGTGAGTTAGTTACTCCCAACCCCCATGGGATGTTAAGTGTGGCTGAACGCTGGGATTACCTTAGGAAAGAAAAATGCTTGAAAAGATGAAATAAAATGCACTCAAGCATTACCTTTTTGAGGATGCTCTTCCACAAGCATGAGAGAAGAGGATGCTTTGCTCTGAATCCTTTACAGGAACCTCCAGGTTCACAAAGTGCAGTCTGCTGTCCTAATATTACACCAAGACCTGCTTTGCCTTGGGCTCTCAGACCCAGACCTAAGCTGAAATATTTGTGTCTATCAACTAATGAACTAATTAGAACAATCTGAGGACCACCAGGAGACAGATTAGACCTTATATTCTCTACTCCCTGCTCCAGACCTTAGACACATGATAGATACTCAATAAACAGGTATGGCTTGGTTGAGCTTGCCCACTGTCTATCATGAAGCTCAGGATTCTAATGTTAATCCAGGCATCTGAGAAATCTATCTATCTATCTATCTATCTATCTATCTATCTATCTATCTTCTCTTCTCTCAGAAAATACGTTTTCATGCTGTTTGAAAAGAGTCTTTGAAGTCCAGCAAAGTGGCTGAGCAGGTTGAAGGTTCTTGTTGCCAAGATTAAGGACCTGAGTTCTATCCTCAGGCCCCACAAGTGAGAGATCCAACTTCTATAGGAGGTCCTCTACACACACACACACACACACACACACACACACACACACACGACTAAGCAAGAGTAGTTTTAATTTTTAAAGATAGTGAACATAGGAGCTTCTCTCTCATCTGTTTGGTCCTTCTCTTTTCCTGGCCTCCTTCTTCCCACCCTAATAATGGAGAAAAGCACACTGAGGCTGGCCTGGGGAGGTGTCTCAGTGGCAAAGCACTTGCCATACAAGCATGAGAGCTGTAGTTCAGATCAGCAGAGATCATGTGAATGCTAGATGGGTATGTGGCCTATCTTTTATTCCACCTTCTGTAAAGCAAAGGACACCATCAACAGGAAAAAACACAGAATGGGAAAATATCTTCACCAACCCTGTATCCAACAGAGAGCTGATATACAAAATATAGAAAGAACTCAAGAAGTTAGACATCAACAAACCAGCTATCCCAATTAAAAATGGGGTACAGAACTAAACAACAGAAGATTCTCTAATGGCTGAGAAACACTTAAGGAAATGTTCAACATCCTTAGTCATCAGGGAAATGCAAATCAAAATGACTCTGGGATTCCATTTCACACTGGCTAGACTGGCTAAGATCAAAAACTCAAGTAACAGCTCATGGTGGCAAGGATATAAACCAAGGAGTATGTCATTCTGCCTCTCTGCCGGGGGCATCCAGACACCACCTGCAAAGTCTGGAATAGGGAGTTCATAGCCCCTGTTTCTTTTCAGGGCATCATACACCACTGCAGGTGGGACTGGAAAGTAAAGTGGGGTCTGAGATGAATACTGTGTTCCTGGTCTCCTCTCTGAGTACCCAGGCATAGTCTAGAGAAGCAGAGACAGGGGTCCAAGGTTCACGTTTCCCCTCCCAGCTTCTGCTCTCCAGACAGGAAGAGGAAAGCAGAGCCTGAGATGAGCAGAGATGAGCAGGATCTGGTCAGGTTGGAATGAGTGCTGACTACCAGAGGGGTGGGAGAAGAAGAAGCCTTCTTAGGGCATCTTAGGTACAGTTATTCCAGGAAAAGGCCTTCCCCTTGGTGATCTTTAATGAAACAACTCTCAGAGATGATCCTTGCTTATTCATACTGCTTTACTGGGGAATGGATGTGAATGCATATACATTATTTGGGAGTGAACCAGGGTTTATATACCTCTTGGGGGAAGGGGGTGGGAATATCTATGAGTGGAAGGTCGTTGGCTGAAGGCTACATACCTCATTAGCATGGAGAAGAACTCCAGGTGCCATGCTACGTGACTGAGTGCCCATGGTCCTCTCGGTGAGCTGTCATGGCTACATGTTCCAGAGCAGGTACAGAGACAGGTAGGGAGGAGCTCCCTCCACTCCTGCTGCTCTCAAATCCCTGAGACTCCTAGGGTTTGAGCTCATTCAACCTCACCAGTTTTTATGCCCAGCTGGTGGCACAGCACACTTGTCCTACACAAGGCAAACACTCACTCCTCCATTGCTGGTGGAAGTGAAAGCTGTACAGTCGCTCTGAAAATCTATTTGGTGGTTTCTCAGAAAATTAAGAATATGTCTACCTCAAGACACAACTATACCACTCCTAGGCATATACCCAAAAGATGTTCCACTACACCACAAGAACAATTTCTCAACCATGTTCATAGCAGCTTTATTAGTAATAGTCAGAAACTGGAAACAACCTAGATGTCCCTCAACTGAAGAATGGATACAGAAAATGTGAGATGTTTACTCAACGAAGTATTACTCAGCCATCAAAAACAATGGCATCGTGAAACTTGCAGGCAAATGTATGGAATTAGAAAATATAATCCTGAGAGAGGTAACCCAGGACAGGGAAGTAGGCTCAGATATTTTGGTCATCCTGATAAGCCCTTAGAAATAGTGACCCCAGGAGTGATTATGGGACTCTGTTTACTATCGTGCATGTTCTTTGACTAACTAAGTTTATTGTCTTGCTTGTTCCTTGACTATTTGCATCTATTGTATTGCTAGTTCTTCAACTTAGAACTGACCTTAATACTTGCATGTAATTTAAACTGCATAAAGGCAAAAAGGAGGAGGAGGGATGGGATGGGATAGAGGATTAATGGAAGGAGGGGAATAGGGAAAGGGGATAACATCTGAAATGTAAATAAATAAAATATTGAATTAAAATAAAAAAATAAGAATAGAGCCAAAAAATATTGGGGGATATTAAGGAGAAGATTGCATAGGCAATTTAAATCTTTTATTCATACTGAGAACTCCATATACCTTTTTAAAGTAAATTTATCAGGAAATCAAAGCATAAACATTATTTAGAGTTATAGAAGAAGGATTAAAAAAAGTTGTTGGACAACTCAAATACAGTGATTGGCATTCAAAATTAGGAAGGGGCAGGGCAATTGACTCGACAGAAGTTTTTATGGCCCACTGTAATCATTGCCATATGAATATATTTAATCTGAATCAAAAAAAAAAAAAAAGAAAAAGAAAAAGAAAAAGAAAGATGGTTTTGAACTACCATGTAGATGTTGTGGATTGAACCCAGATTCTTAGGAAGAACAGACAACAGAGCCACCTGTCTAGGCCCTAATTTTTTAGTTATGTGTATATTCACATGAGTCTAGGTGCCCCCCAAATCAGAAGAAGGAATTGTATCCTTTAGAGTTGGAGTTACAAGCAGTTTTGAGCCACACCATGTGGTTGCTTGGACCCAAACTTGGTTCCTCTGCAAGAGCGGTATGTGCTTTTAACTGCTGAGCCAGCTTTCTAGCCCCATAAATGTATGAGTAATACCAACACCTCCCTCCAAAAAGTCATTTGTAAAATATCCCCAATTCTGCTCTGTGTAGTTTCACCTAAAATCAGGCATGAAGGTTAAAATCAAGACTTCTCAAGGAAAAAAAAAATGTCTCAAGTCAATGAGGTGTTAATAGTTAATGAATTTATAATCAGAAGAGAAAAAGGTTTTCCCTGAATGTACTAACATTGTAGAGGGAAAAATGCTCTGTGTCTTAGCAACACGGGTATAGGGGATCGATTTCTTTCAAATGCACTTCATTTTCAGTCTCACTCATTTTATTACAAACGGATAAGTAAAGACATTGAAGCCATTTAGCATGAAATATGCAACCCCGCAAAGAAGAATGTGCATCGGCAGTGGTTACTGGTGGCTTATAGATGGTCTTGCAGCTGGAGATCTATAAATCATGGTCAAACCATGCATTACTGTGCTCACCATTCGCACATACATTATTTCTATTTAGCTCTCCTTCTTCAATTAAGAGGCATACACCTCTAGACAAAAGAAATCACTGGAAATGTTCTTAAGAACACATTACAGGCAATCTGAGGAAATATGAGTGAACGGCCAGGTTTGTGGGTACTAAGCTCTAACACTCCTGGAGGTTCCAGGGCAGGCACTTAGTGGAAAGTGAACCCCACTCCAAGAACTGAACAGCAGCAAGTCCAGCTTGCTCTAGCAGAGTATCCCACAATGCAGGCTCAGATCCAGGTATGCCAACTAAGACAATAGGCATGAGTAGAGTGGAGTCCAACAGCGATGGAGAGGTTTTGGGAGTAAGTGGGTAAACAGTGATGTGTCTTGGTGACATGAATACAGTAGAGTCTAATGGCCACAGACGGCAGGAAGGGGCACGTAAAAGAAGCAGAGTACAATGACCATAGAGGTTTATGAGTAGAGTAGAATCTAGTGATCACAGAAAATTCCCAGAAGGAACTCACGTTGTCAGCATTGAGAAATGCCCACTCTGTGCACATACACAGAGGTCTGAGTCTCAAGGTAGGAGGCAACTGTGCAACTTCTGGCTTCTCAGTGTTCCATGAAGGAGGAAGGCAGAAATAACTGGCTTTACAAGCATTTCCACGTACATTCTTAAAAAGAATGAAGACCTTAGGTCTTTGTTTACCTATAAAATTTCATTGTGACACATGCAAATGTCTTAAGGCTACTCAGCTTCAGGGCACAGAATAGTCATCAGAAATGTCTATCAAAACTCAGATCCTTGATCCACACTAGAGACCGGAATTCATGAGATCTAGGGTAAGGTCAGGATCCAAATTGGGCACGCACCATTGCAATCATGCATGTTCGTGCACTCATGCATACATCCTACGTTAGGCTTCTGGAGATGCCAGTTCTTGTCCCAGGTGTCAAGTCTGGCTAAATCTCTAGTCTGATCAAAGCCCTGATTGACTCAAAGATGAGGAAGGTGGTTTCCACGAGACATAAATCAGCAGGTGGTGGTATAACAGGAAAGTAATTGTGGAGGCATCTCTGTCCTCTGCAGCTCTGTCTTAGAGAATTTGGGGTGACAGCAGCCCTTCCTTTAGCATTGTCAGGTATCATCAGTGTGACAATGGCAAACACTCTTTTACAGTTGTTAACAAAGGAAAATAAGGCATATATTGGACACTGTAAGGCAGCAAACAATTTGTTCTTGCACCCCCCTCTATATTTTACTCTATAAAGTATTTCCCAGGTATTAACCACCATCTGTGGGCTGACACAAGAAGGGGGACCAATGAGAGAGACAGTCAATGAAAAGGCCATCGGTCTATTTGATTTCACTCCCTCTCTCTGCTTTGATGCATCTCTGTGTTCTAAAGCTCCAAGACGAGCTTGCTTGCTGTTATTCCGTCAGGCAATTAAGCGACTTGGCAATAAAAGCAACCACTTTTTTTCCTGGACTCATTCACAGAGAATACAGAACAGCACAGGACAGATGTTGAACCAAGACATAAGTACTTTTCTGAACACACTTCTTGTTGCCAAAGCTAAATGGTTTGCCAGAGCATTGATTCCAGAATCCTTCTCTCCTGAGATCTTTTCCCACACATTAAGCCCTCCTTCTGCTTCCCCTTCATGTGTTCTAGACACCAGGGTAAGGATATTTCAAGGTTCTCTAACATGAATCCACCCTTCTGCCTCAATCTTTGCTCTGACTGAACTGAGTTCCTGGTTGAGGTACACCTGTCATCTCTAAGCTTAGCACAGACACTGCCTCTGACTTACTACCCTGCTGAATTTGTTTTTCCCCATAAACACCATTATATGGAAGCACTGGGCTTCCCCTCTTCCTCACTGTTGATCTTCAAGGTCAGACACAGTCCCAACTCCCCATTGCTAAGTATGTTAATGCTTTTCTCAACCATATTCCTAACAAGGCAGTTGAACAGAAGGAAATGTTTATTTTGGCTCACTGAGGGCACAGTACATGATGGTGGGAAAGGCAAGACTTTAGGAACAACTCACAGCTGTGGAGTAGCTGTGGGAAGCATGTAGAAAACATGAGGCTGCTTGCTTACATCTTGACCAATAGGCAGCAGAGAGAACATCCAGAAGTGGGATCAGGCTACAACCACAAAGGCCTGTCTCTCAATGACACACGTTCTTCAGTAAAGACACACATCTTAATGGGTTCATTACCTCCCAAGATAGCACCACCATCTGGGGACCAAGTGTTTTAAATGCATGGAGCTGGCAGAACATTCCACATGGAAAGCCATAGCTTGCTCTGTCTGTCTGTCTGTCTGTCTGTCTGTCTGTCTGTCTGTCTAATATCTATCTCTCTTATGCTGATGTGTTGAGAATCTCTATAGTTCCTGGCTTCGCCCTGCTTCCTTCTCGTCCTCTTGTCTGTCTTCTCAGTGCAGACAGTAGACATGGTGCTCTTTAAATGACAATTACCCCAGTGTCTCATTGTTCATATGCTGGTCACATTTCTTCCTGTAGATGTCATTGATATTCCCATGGCTGCTAGATCTCAGAGTCTCTAGACCCTTCACCTCTCAGCTACATCCCCACCCCCACATTTCCAGCTCAAAAATGCACCATCCTTCTGGCTATCTGCCAAGCATCTGGGCTGCCATTTAGACTCGATCCAGTCATCATTTGGCAAGCATTTTTTGAGTGCCTAGTATGTTTGCAAAATAAATTAGCAACAAATTTCACTGTATTAGTTGGCTCATGCTGGTGTAAGTGTTTGCTCCAAAACTTAGCAGTTCAAAACAGCAAATATTAACTCACAGTGTCTGTAGGCTGGGGTGTGGCACAGCTCATATGGGTGCCCTAGTTCAAGCTCACTGGCAAGGCCTTCATCAGAGCATCAACTGTGGTTACAGCTTCTTCTCAGGGCTTGATAACAAAAGGTTCTGTTCCCATACCTACCACAATGCTTAATATCCATTGTGAACTCAACAGGATCTAGGACTGCCTAGGAGACAAGTCTCTACACATGTCTATGAAGAATTTTCTAGATGAGATTAATTAAGGTGGGGAGCAGCACTCTAAATACAGAAAACAACATTCCAGGGGCTTCAGGCATTGCTGGAGCCAAATCTTGGGGCAGTGAGAACTGTCTACAGCCTTATTTCCCCTTCCTGCTACCAGCAACCTCTTGGTTATTTGGTCTGAATTTCAAAAGCCTAAGAATCACACATCACACTGCACCAAGTTAATGACCATAACAAAAGGAATATCTATGGTAGTTCTAGAAGAATCTTGAACATGGTACCCAGCCTATGGCTTATACTTCTCTGTCAACACAACACTGCTCTGACAGACCAAGTCTGTGGAATCAGGTCTGCACTACTGCACTAAAAGAGCCTAATTATAGACTGAAGGAATCAGATGTCTCCTTAGAGGAAAGCAGGGTCCTGGCACCATATGGGAGGTGCTGGGAGGTAAACACCCAGAGAGGTGATACACTTGGGCAATCTCTTGTATATGAAAAACTTTGACTAGGAAAATGGCTCAGAAAAGTTGCTGGGCAAGCATGAGGACCTGAGTTTGGAGCCCTATCACCACATAAAAAGCCCGGTATAGCCATGCATACATGTGTAAGGCATGGAGAAAGGGGACTGCTGGTCAGCCAGTCTAGCTAAAGCAGCAAGCTCCACAGCTGGTGAAAGAACCTTCCTAAAAGGAATAAGGTGGAGAGTGACAGACTAGGCACATGACATCCTAGCCTGGCTTCCACACATGTGAGCATGTGTGTGTATATATGACAGTAGACAAACAAACTCTCATATTTCTCCATTACCTTTGATATAAACCCCAATCATCTTTACTTGACTTGTGTGTCTCCATCAGAGTCCAAGCCAGCCTTCCTACTTCTATCTGTGGTACGGTATGTAGATACATATAACCTTATGACATTAAAACATGGCATTGTCACCAATAAAGATCATACCCAAGAACTGTGCAACCAAGTTTTTCTTTTAGATCAACAAAAATTGGTCAAGGGAGATGCCATGAAAACAGTCTTAGTATGGTTCCTGGAACCTTCATGGTGAAAGCAAAGAATTAACTCTTGCAAGCTGTTCTCTAAATAGCACACACACACACACACACACACACACACACACACACACACTCATAGACACTCACACATATACACACACATAGCTTTTAAAATTATTTTTAAAATATCACAAAACAGGTTTTCAATAAATTTATGATTTCCTGCTGGGCTCCATTCGTAGCTGTCATTGGCTGCATTCAGCTGCACACACTGTAGGCTGGACATTTTTGGCACTCCACTACAAAGAACTGTGCACTGTTGCCTACATAGCCTGTGCTCTGCAATGACCCTGCAGCCCCAGTTGCCTGGATGACTCAACTTTGACCTCTTCAACTACTGTTCAGACTCCTGCTGAAGACCCTGCTCAAAAGTCAGTATCCTTTACGAAAAATCCACCCATCTTCTCCTGGCTGAATCAGCGGCTTCTTTCCCAAGAAATCATGTAAACCTCTCCACTCAACAATGCTTCTCCACAGAGGTAATGTTGTTCCCCCAGGAACTGTTTGGCAACATCAAGGGACCCCTCTCTCTCTATTCCTTCTCTCCCTCTCTCTCTCTTCCTTTCCCCCTCTTTCTTCTTTTCTTTTCTCTTCATTGTCACAAGTGGAGAGGAGGAGTTTTTGGTGTTGAAGAAGGAGTGGGTAGAACAGAAAGATGCCTCTCAGCATCCTCCAGTGAGCATGCAGCCTCCTTTCTACAGGGATTGAATAATACATTTCAGATGTCACCATGCCAGAGATAACACTGTCTCTCTCTCTTGCAATACTTAAGGCCTCGTATTATAATGATCAATTGCATAGTCTCCTGATTAAACCAGGAGTTCCTCGGGGCTAGGGACACTGCTGTGTTTATCAATGTTCTCTCAGCTCTGGCAGGTGCTTGGCCCATCGCAGATGCTCAACAAACATTGGCAGGATGAGGGAAGGGAGGAAATGAGCATCCAGGTGGGTTCGTGAAACATAATCCAAGAACCCAGTTCCTGGAAGTCTCAGTGTTTCCTTACATGGCTATTGTATTTGAAAATTTCTGTTGCAGGGTGCGGTGTGCCACTCTCCAACCCCCACTACCAAGAAGCTGGAAAAAGTATCAACTTCTGATAACTAGACTCATGTGACTTGATCTGCACGTCTGCAATGATCTGTTTTATTTTATGTTAGTCATAATTATGAAATGACATTTTACAAAATAAATTTCTAAAGTCAAAGGAAATCTCCATACTCTCATTAAAATACACAGCCCAGGGCAGCAGAGCTGACACAGTGCTTACCACACAAGCATGAGAAGGTGCATTTAGATTCCCAGAATTCGAAGAATAGAATCTGACTCTGTAGCAGGTGTCTACAATCGCAGCACTCCTGCAGAGAGACAGGAGACAGAGACAGGAGAATTCCTAGAAGCGTGTGGTCCAGCCAGCCTGGTATATGAACAGCCAACAAGAAATCCTGTCTCAAACAAGGTAGCCAATGAGGACAGACAACTGAAGTTATCCTCCGATCTCTATTGGAATGCTTTGGCACACATGCACCCATACTCACATATAACCACATATGCACATGCATCACACAACCCTGCTAAGGATGTATGTGTATCCATGTGTGTTTGTATCTCCACACCATTGTCACCTTAATTTTTGTGTACACAAAGTTCATGACCCTCTTCCCCATCCAATTCTAGTCTCAAATAAGCCCACATGTATGTGATGTCTTCAGCATCCAGCCCTCCCTTGAGTGAGGAACACACATACCACTGGGGGCTCAGTATCCCATGTGAGGTTCAACATGTGTCTCAGAAAGGACATCCAAATGTCAGATGGAATGGTTTACAGCTAACGCCAATAGAAAGCACTCGGAGGTTCACTGAGTCAATAAAGCTTATTAGAACCATCTCTGAGCTGAGTATCGATATACCCCGATGAGAATCTCTAAAGTCAGGTGCAAGCTCGCATCTACTGGCACTCAATAGGCTGTTCCAGAGGGATGGATGAAATGGAATGCTTCCGTGATTTTGAGAGTTGGTGGTCAATGAATAACACAGTTGAATCAGGAGGGAAAAGATGTTTGTGTTCCTGTAATTGAGACCTTGCTGTGTCTCTTTCTTTATGCTCCCATCTAGTGAATGACTCTAACCCACCAGCATCGTGTTTGCATGCCACAGCTACTCGGTTTTATTTAACAAACACTTACAGAGCATTTTCCATTACATTCTTCTAAATCTTTGCAAATATTAGCCGTTTTAATCCTCGTTAGGATGCTGTGAACTGTTTGAAGCATTGCTATGTGGCAGAGAAGAAGACTGAGCCTCGAGAAACTGATTGCGATGCACAGTGTAGAGGAGGCGGAGAGAGCTCAGTGGGTGCACTGCTTGCTGTGCAAGTCTGAAGATCTGAGTTCAATTCCCAGAACCCATACAAGAGGCCAAGTGTATGGCATGCACCTGTAATCTTAGATCTGGGGAGGAAGGGACAGGAGTATTATGCCTAGGACTGGCTTAAGTTCTAGGTAAGTTTGAGATACATTGTCTTATAAAAAGGTGATGTCACCTGAGGAATAAAACCTTAAGTGGTTCCCTAACATCCAGGGGTACTGATTCAGGCACATAAACTCACATACACACACTGACATGCAAACACACAAGCACATACACATGTACATACACACACACATACACACACACACAGGCATGGACACACATACATATACAGCATGCAAGGTCACCCAATATAATGGTTGATCTTAACTATCAACTTGATTGGACTGTGACACACCATGCCTCTTGATGTATGTGTAAAGATACTTCCAGAGACAGTTAAGAAGGACAGATATGCCCTGGGTGTGAGTGGCACCGTCCCACAAGCAGGGACCCCACATGGAATAAAAGGAGAAAGATCAAGAGCACTCCAGTGCAGGCATAGTCTGTTTCTCACCCCATGGCGGCATATGGTGAGCAGTTTTGCTCTGTAACTAAGCCCCTTTCCCACCTCTTAACACACACATACACACACACACACACACACACACACACACACACACACACCCTGGTTCACTGCACTATGGATCCAGAGACAATGGCACCAGTCAACCAGGAGCTAAGTCTTCTGAAACCATGAGCCAAACAAAATCCCCCTGTCCTTCCTTAATGTCTGGCCTCAGATATCATGTCACGGTGACATCAACTCTGACAAGAGCCAGGTGCAGCAGCAGAGCCTTCAAGCAAAGCCAGGCTGTCTGGTTTGGGAACAGTAACCCAACTGTTGTGAGCAGTTGTAGCGGGGTATCTTCCCACTACATTTGTATAAAGCTCAGCGATTAGGCTGTATGAGAGGTGGGCAGAGTGAGGAGTCTGAAGGAGAAGGAAGAAGGGAGGAGGAAAATGATCTAGGAGGAAGAGGGAGATGTAGGGGCCATGAAGACCACACATGTATCGAGAGCAGTCCTGGGTAACAACTTATATCATAACGTTAGATATTGAGACACACCTTTAATTGTGTGGGCATCTTGATATTTGAACATTACCAAACATATAAAGCTTTTGGATAATCTTTAAGCATTAGAGTCTCATTTCTACTAGGTACTGCATGGATGGTGGGATGGTCTGGGCTCAGCCCAGCCTTGTGGAGACACTGTGGCAGATTGGCAGAGACATCTCCCATGCTGGCATCTCATGGGTGGCAGGGCTGGTGTCTCTGGCAGTCCGAGTAGGCGACCTGAGCCAATCGGGTGTCACCTTATAAATATTACCCCTAATAAGCAGCCCTGCCTCCCATGGTCTACTTCTGGTTCCTTTAGTCAATCTCAACTCAAAATCCAATCTGCTCATTTTTGAAAAGCTGGGTGCTTGATTCCCTTGACAAATGGAAAGTATCTACCCTGCTGGACCTGTTTGCTGCATAGGAAAATGGAGGATGTAGGAGAGGCTGAAGATGGGACACAGACCCATCTCTTCCTCTGGGATGTGGGCCTCGTTCCTACTCTGACCACCCCAACTCTGTGGTTTTGCAGATTAAGATACCGAAGCTTAGAGAGGTGAGAGAATTTGGCTGAGGCCCCAGATTGAGTGAATAGCAGAAGCTGCTTTAGAACTTGGCAGAATCTCAGAGGAAAGACCTGACCCACTCCAATGGAGGCAATACAAGATGTCGAGGGATTTAAAGGGCATTAGTGACAAAGGCGCAGCAGGTGTGAAGCAAAAACCCTGGCCAAAGACTAGAGAAGCCATGATTATTCTAAGGCTCTATGTATGTGGGAGGACTGGAGCAGGGTGTAGGTACTTACTAGAAGGAATGATCATGTTCAGGGGAGAATCATGGGAAATCTCACCAGGAAGAGGCAGGAACAAACATCTGGATGCAGTCTTCTGGGGAGACTTCTCATGTTTCTCCCGGGGGGGTGGGGGGGAAAGAGAGATAAGAAGGGAAGAGGCCCCGGGAGAGAAGGAAGAGAGGAGGGCATGATGGCCACCAGGGGAGAGAAGAAAGAGCAGGGGGAGGGGAGAAAAGAGAAGGAGGACCCAGTGGGGAGCAGTGCATGCAAGAACCTGAGGCTTTGGGAAGCAGGTTAGAAGAATCCTACCAGAAAGTGATTTGTTTAGCCCTCCACAGTCTGCCTCAGGATAAACACACAAACCATTTTTTTCTTCTTTTCCATCTATAAAACAGAAATCAGCATTTTGTTTTCCAGGCCAGGACTCATTCTCAGTCCCTGGGAACTTGTGAGCTCTGTTTGGGTGGTTATCCACAGAACTCCTGGAGCTAAAGTGGATGGCTGGACCCAGCATCCTGGGGTGGGAACTGATTGGCTTCCTGACAGCTGCACCCTCCAGTCATGCTGTGTTGGCTGCACATTCATGATGCTTTTGGTTTCAAGGATGAAAGCACACAGTCACTCCCACCAGTTCTGCCCTCTGCCTCACACAGTAGGTACATCTGGGTAACCTATACCAACACTGGCAGAGAGGGAAGGGAAAAAGAGGGTGAGGGCCAGAAATGGACTTCCAGATGCTGTCCTGGTAGGGGGGTGTCAGTTAGCTGTTCTCTAAACTGAGTTCCCTGCCTCTTTTAACCAGAAGATTAGCAGTTGCTGTTTTTACTCCCTCCCCAGTCCTTTGAGGAGGAAAATGCCTTTCTTCTTTGTAACCCACGATGCATACCCCGTCCTTCATTTCCAGTAACCTCTCCTTGCTTTGTCCAGTTATTCCCTCAGCCCAGGTCACACAGCTCAACTGTTGTGTTCATATGAGGTCTCCTCCTCACACCAAATTCCTATAGCTCTTGACTGAAAACAAAACAAAATGAAACTCCCTCGCCAAACAGGACAATGGGGACAATGCTGAGTCTATGTCATCAAAGAAAACCCAGTGCAGGGCTGGGGAGACAGCTAGGTAGAAAGAAGCCCAGTATCTTAATTAGGGTTTTACTGCTGTCAACAGACATCATGATTAAGGCAACTCTTATAAGGACATTTAATTGGGTCTGGCTTACAGGTTTAGAGGTTCAGTCTATTATCATCAAGGTGGGAACATGACAGCATCCAGGCAGGCATGGTACAGGAGGAGCTGAAAGTTCTCCATCTTCATCTGAAGGCTGCTAGCAGAATACTGGCTACCAGGCACCTAGGATGAGCATCTTAAAGCCCACACCCACAGTGACACACCTACTCCAAAAAGGCCCCACCTACTCTAATAAAGCCACACCTTCTAATAATGCCACTCCCTTGGCAGAGCATATACAAACCATAACACTCAGCATCTACCTAATGCCAGGTGATAGTGGTGACCTGCCTGTAATCCCAGGCCTTGAGGTGAAAGACAGAAGCAGAATGATCCCTTGAGCAAGCTGGCTAGCCAAAGTAGCCCAGTAAGTCATCAAGAGATCCTGCTTCAACGAGTGGGGTGGTAATTATCTAAAGAAGGCATCTGATATCAACCTCTGGCCTTCACACGTACATACCTATACAAGCATATGTCCACCACACATTTCAGCACATGTGCACTCATGCCACACCACACACATATGGAAAAAAATGAGAAAGAAAAAAAAAACAGTGTGTAACCTAAACAATTGCCCTGGCCTGTGTTCCTACGGCTTTCATTTCAAAACATGACTTCCTGGTAGACCCACATTCTAGGGAGACATGAAAGGAAGGGTGGAAGTCAGGAGGCTATCCAATTCGGAAGGGTACAGGGCAGACTGAGGTCACTGCTCTCTAAATGTCTTCCTCCCACACCTCCCACCAACTCACCATGTGATAAGAGGTGAGCATTTGGGCAATGAGGAGTTCAAGTGAATATCCCTGCATAATCCAAGATAGATAATCTGGGTAGATGGTTTCCTTGGTTGTGTGCAGCCCTGAACATCTCAGTTTGGACCCTCAGTTTCCACATGAAAGCCAGGCAGAGCAGCATGTGTTGGTCACCCAAGTTCTGGGGAGCAGAGTCAGGCACCTCCCTCATGCTCATTGGCCAGCCTGCCTAGCCACCCAATGGGCTCGAGGTTCAGGGAGAGACCTGGTTCAAAAAATAACATAGAAAATGATAAGCAAGGACACTCGACTCTGACCTCTGCCATCCACACATGAGTAAACATTCAGGCACGCCCACAGCAGTTTTATACCCAAGATCCATCCCTTCATGTCCTACCATACCCTGTCCTTTATAGTTTACACCATAACAGTTATCATTAAAAGACTGCTCTTCTCCCTTTCTGGGTTCTTAAAGAACCCTTCATATACCTCTAGCCAGACTCTAAAATCCACAGAGGTCAACATGTCTTAGGGTTTCAAAAGTTTGAAAATGGGAGTCTGAGGTGATGGTGCACACCTCTAAACCTAGTGCTGGGGGCCGGGCGCAAGGGGGGTAGGGGAGGCTGGAGCAGGAGGAGCATGAATTCAAGGCCAGTATGAACTACACAGCAAGATCGGTCTCAAAAATAAAAAGTATGTTTACCTATCTACACAGAAACACTGTTCATGTATTCATGCGAGACAAGACAGCGATTCAGCCTCTGGGAACACCATGGGAGATTGCAGTTGGGAAGAGAGGGACAGATCATGAATGTCACCCTAAAAGAGATTGGTTAAACAAAATATAGACTATGGTGCAGTCAATAAAAATAGGAAAAGGATACTTACTTCATGATGTGGAAGCATTGTGTTTTAAGCATTGTGAAATACAAGGTTGGTGGCCCACATCTCTGATTCCTGTACTTTTGAGACTGAGGCAAAATGGGTCTCAGAAAGTTCAAGTTCGTTCTGTGCTACACAACAAGAACCTCTGTCCAGAATAAATTTATAAGGAGGAAGATGAGCAAAAGTTAAGAAAATGAAGTAGGAAGGAAGGGAAGGAGAGAGTGAGGGAGGAAGAGAGGAGGGCAGGTAGACAGGCATTAGGTAGATTTCAGGACAGGCTGCAGCATAGTATAGAAATGCCTGCCAGGGACCTAGGATACACAAGAACTCCAGGAGACAGGCTATGGATGTGAGAAAGAGATACTCACTCTCCTGCCTCCTTTCCACCTTCATTCATGGCCTGTTACAGCCAGTAGTCACCTGGATCTAGGTTTTATGTTCTGACATCAGGAAACACAATTCCTGCTGTAGCCTCATGGGTCTGCCAACACCATCAAGAAATGTGGGACTCTATCTCTTTATTCTTAGATATTTGCATTCCCCAATATGCCCTGGACACTTTACTAGGCACAAAAATACAGCTTGGAGTCAAACACAGCCCAAGCCCTTGTGGGATCTACAGTCTCGAATGAGGGTGTAACAACCTACCATCCAGGGGCTAAATCCAGTCTGCCCCTGTTTTTGTCAATAAAGTTTTATTTGCATACAGTATAAGCCTTTCTTGACCTGTTCCCTATGACCTATTTTTCCATTCCAGAGTAGAATTGAGTTGGGTCACATTAGGAAGTGTGGTCTAAAGAGATGAAATAATATTTACACAAGAGATACTATTGGGAAGCCATATTCCCTGACCTCTGGGCTCTTACAGTCTCTCTGCTTCCTTTTCTGTGATATTCCCTAACCCTTAAGGGGAGGGCTGTGATTTAGATGTCCTATAACAGCTGTGGTCAATTGCACAAGTGAAATTTTCATCTTGAATTGGAGAGGGCTTAGAAGTATAGTAGCTACTGGCACTCCATGGCTTCTGGGGGAGGGAGAATTCATTTCCTCCAGGGCTTGCCCATATCTTGTGTACATGTTTGTACAGGCAGCACTAATTGGATTAAAGGGATTCTCTTTTGAAAAATGAGGAAGACATGAACTTTGGAGCGGGGTGAATCAGGGAAAAGTTAAAAGGGTGGAAGTGGTGGGGGTTGAATATGCCCAAAATACTTATGCACACACATACGCAATTCTCAAAGACTATTTTTAGCAATGTATTTACTCTATGAGTCTTTCCAGGAAGGCTTGCCAAGCTCTAGAGTGAGAACTCGCAGCTAATGCTCTTGGAGCCAGCATTCCCATCCACCCCTGACCCGAAAAAACAAAGTTCTAGGTTTTCCTGCACTGGAACTGCACACCCACTAAAGCCAGAGGGACCCAGATCCATTCCTGCTCTGTGTTATTGACCCCTGAGATGATCTCAGAGTTAGAGAAGGACTCCTCCTGCAGAGCTCAGGAGAGCATCCCCTATAACTATCAATATTGCCAGTGGCAAAGGGATTTGATGGAGCAACCCAAGCATCACTCTCCCACTCTGTGGGGCCTGCTGCAAAAATAAAAATGAGCCTTTAATTTCAACACTCAAGAGGAGGCAGAGGCTGACAAATCTCTGTGAGATGGAGGCCAGACTGGTCTAGGTCAGCCAAGGTAACATAGTGAGACCTGTATCAAAAATAAATGGATGGATAGATAGATAGATACATACATACATACATACATACATACATACATACATACTACATACATACATACATACATAGATACATACATAGATACATACATACATACATACATAGATACATACATAGATACATATATAGATACATACATAGATACATACATAGATACATACATAGATACATACATAGATACATACATAGATACATACATAGATACATACATAGATACATACATAGATACATACATAGATACATACA
>JANHMN010000002.1:85456564-85524151 GCA_030674055.1 Rhabdomys pumilio | reverse complement strand
AGATACATACATAGATACATACATAGATACATACATAGATACATACAAAGGTACAAAGATACAAATACAGATGCAGATGAATTTGTGAAATGAATCAGTTAGTAAGGGACTCACCATACAATCATGATGACCTGAGTTCAATTCCAGTCTTTCTATTAAAAAAATGGGCATGATAGGATATGTCTGTAGTCCCAGTGTCTGAGAGGTACCAACAGGTCCCTTTGTGCTCACTGGCCAGACATACCAGCTGACTCAGTAAGTCCCAAGTTCAGAAAAGAACCTGACACCCCTCAAAATCAATCAATCAATCACTCAAATCAATCAATCAATCAATAAGGAAAAATAAAAATAGAAGAAAGGGGAGACGGCTCAGGGAGTAAAATGCTTGCTATGAAAGCATGAGGAGCTGAGTTTGATCCCGCAGAATCTATGTAAAGCTATGTGCGCTAGTGTCTGTCTGTTTTTAACCCCATAGTCCTATGGCAAGATGGGAGGCAGAAGGAGGAGACTGCCCAAACGCTCATGGAGCTGCTAGCCTGGTATACACAGCAAGGTGGTCTGTTTCACACACAGTGATAGGTGAAGTCCAATACTAAGGTTGTCCTCTGACTTCCACACACATGCCATGGCATATGAGCCCAATTCAAATATGTGAACATGCACGCGTGTGTATGCATGTAAGCATGCACTCATGCACACACACATACACACACATATACATATACACATACATAAACACACACACATACACACACACATACACACACACACACACACACACACACACACACACACACACTGGTGGGGCGAGGTTGTAGGAATAGACATTCTTTTCCAGGATTATCTATCTGACATTAATCAGAAGCACAGCATTTAACATAAATGAATTGCTTCACCATATTAGCAACATTGCCAATGTTATCAATTTTAAGGAACTGCTCAGGAAAAGGCAGAGTTGCATCATTCCACCCAAAACACAAAGGTCAAATGCTATTAATTAATGCAGAGTCATGACTGACTACAGCTAAATGGGTATTCTTGATTATGGCTCCTTGATTGAGAGCTAATGCCTCATTAATCTTAAACACACCAACCCAAGAGCATATGAGAAGTCAAACAGAATAACGGCCAACATTTCAGTGAACACAGCGTCCTGCATGCTGGGTAAGAAAGCGAACATGGCACCATGACTGTGTGCTTGCATCCTTCCCCAGCATCTTCCCCAGCATCTTGGAGGCTTGGGCATCTTCAAGTCGGCAGGTAGGGAGGGGTTTTCTCTGCTGTGTTTCCCACATACATGCTACAGACAGGATAATGGATGGGCTGCTATGGCTCAGAGCCCAGGGAGCATCACTCTTGAGGTCCCAGTGTCCACACACCTTCATTTATTTATCATGGGTAAGTGGATGGAAGACAGGAGGTCAGTGGCTCGACCTTGTGGTCATGGCTTGGTCTCCATCCATTTCAGTTTAGACAGATCAGTTCTTGTGGATCTGAAAGGGCCTTGGGATAAGGAAAGAGGAACAGAAGACCTAAGCCCAGAGTTACCTGGGCTGACAGTCTGTGTCCTCTCATGGTCTCAGTGTAGGGCATCTGCTGCTGTCTTGCAGGTCTTCGTAGAGATGAGTTTCCCTCTGAATCCTATAAAAATAACTATAAAAATCTTTACCCAGGGCTGGGGCATTTAACATCAGTAACATGATTGCTATGAAAGTGCGGGAATGTGAGTTTGCACCCTCCCCCCACGAAACCATGTTAAAAATAAAAACTCAGACATGGTGACACTGGCTCATAATTCCAGAACTGAGGGAGATCCTTCTGGCTGGCTGGCCCACCAACCTGGTTTACTCAGTAAGTTCTAAGCTTAAAGATGAATGGCACCAAAAGTTGCCACCTGGGTTGTCTCCTGACATCTTCATACATGCACACACAGATATGCAAACACAGCTCTACATGCATAGACAGGAGAGAAGACCTCAGTGCACCCATGTGCATACACAGAACACACGTGTACACACAGGAAGAGCTGGTGAGTTACAGATGCATGACAGTTGACCAGAATGTGGCATGCTTGAAGTCAGAGACTGAAGCTTTACACACTGGTGTCATTCTGAGCACAGAGTCTCGTGAAGATAAGGCTCGGTTCTCCCACCTCACTACCACAAGTAAATGTGATCTGAGTTAGTCATGGAAGTTACTTCTCTAGAGAGCCACATGCAATGGAGCCTTTCTGTCTGTCTCCTCTTATTGTTACCCATCCTGTAACTGCATGCACTCCTCACAGGATGACACTTTGAAAAGAACAGCAACTAATTTTTGGAGGTGTGTTGGCAGTATCCACACATCACCCAGAGCTTGCTGTTGGCTGGTGACTCATCATGCAAGGGCAGTAGGTCTCACTGCTGTGGACAGGGTAACACTCCCTTTGTGACAGTGCCAAGATGCTCTCCTGGGAAGACATTAAACACACCTGACTGGGTGTGGCTTGAGCCCTAAGCCTTTCCCAGGCAGCTGGATCTCTTTGAAAGTAGACATGGTAGGGTGGGCAATAATGGCATTAGCCCCTTCTTTTTCCTAAACTGTTCAGTGTGTCTGCTTGCCACAGCCTGGGTGACTGCACAGAATCTTATCCATGACTAATGTAAGCCTCAGGCCCCAGCAGCAACACATGTGGGTGAGATCACTTCCCACTCCCATAGCAATTGAACCTTAACTCTGGATATTTCTTCTTCCAAGATCAGAGCCTGAACAAGCAGAAAAGCAGGAGTAACTACGAGACATAAATAGCACCTACTCTGTCAGAGTCTATGAAGGCCATGAGCTACTGATCACAACTTTACTCTCTCAGGTGCTCTACTCAGACACTATCCCTCGAGCACCTGAGCTCTGAGCAAAACAGTTACAACTTGGCCAATCTCTTGACATTAGTTGACCAGCGTCTCAAATGCATGTTTTCATGTCCAGTTCTTACTGAAGTATGTCTTATTATAAAGAGGGACACCCGGTAAGATAAACCACTGCCTTTTCTTTTAAAGAAAAGCATTCAAGCTATTTGGGAGACTGAGGCAGGAGGATTGTGAATTTAAGCTCTGTTGGGCTACAAAGTAGGCTCAAGACCACCTGAGACAACTTAGTAAGATCTGGTCTCACAATAAAAATAAATACTGGTAATAAAAAAACAAATAAAAAGAAGACCGGGAACTTAGCTCAGTAGTAAATGCTTGCTCAGCTTGCATGAGGCCTTATGTTCGATCCATAACGTAAACAAAGCAAGCAAGAAGGAAGGAAGGGAGGGAGGGAGAGAAGGAGAGAGGCAAGCAAACTGATCCACACAGAGTAACTCACCCAAAGTCACACAGCCAGGACAAGGCAGAGGTGGGACCCAACCGTCCACAATCAGAGCCATGTCCCCATCCTATGCTCTCTGTGCACCAAAAAGCTTCAGTCCATATTCTCCAAGACTCTACCAACACCAAGTCTATGTCTAGTTAGAAGAGAAACATGGAGGAAAGTCTGAGCAGGGGAATCTCTCTGAGAGATGCAAGATGAGTACCTTGCCAGGCATGGATGAGATGCAGGCCTTGATCCTAGGCTGCTCCTGGTAAATACGGACTCCCAGGCAGGCTTTGGCTGAGCTCCTGAGGATGCCAGGATGCCAGGATGCCTTATATCCTGCACTTTCTCCATTGGCCACTTCCCTGCGGGTTTATGCTTGTGAGTGCAGGTAGTAGGGAGGTGGCAAAACCACGGGGCTCTGGTCAAAATGTCATGGTCCTCCCTCTAGGAGGGAGTACGAAGTGATGGTAAGCAGATGTAGCACAGAACCATGTCCTACTCTGAGAGCACCTGCCTCACAAAAGTAAATAAAATTATATTAAAGACAGAGATATTAGAGGCTCCAGTAACATAATCATAAAGTAATCACCTTGAATTAGGATAATGGCCATGTCCAAGTCTTTATTGCATTTATTTTGAATATCGTATTCTTTCAGCTCTCATTATTTTAATTATGTTCAATTACAGACATTTGCATATGCTTTCTCATGGATATTAGTGAGGGGAAAAGACTTCCCTGAGTTAAGTGATGAGCAGATATCCCACATTAAATCACATGTGTGCCTCCGGAAAATCTGATTTAGCTGCTGCCCAAAGAGGTCCCAAGACAAGGTACTGATACAAGGTAGTTTCTGTGGTGATGTAGGAATCAGATAAGCTGGTCACCCAGACACTAAACTGGAAGTGGAAGTAGTTAAGTGTGCTGAGGAAGATGGAGAAAGGTGAGTATTTCTATCTTCTTCCCCAAGAGAAGATGGAGACGTTGCTGTGGAGATGTATAAAGGAGAAGAGAACTGAAACCTGCGGATTTAGGACAGTCAGGCCTTCATATGTAGCTATTTCTTGTAGACTAGAACAATCCTTCTGGGAGGAAAAGGAGAAACTTGCCAGGTTCAGGGACTTGTGAGAACCAGGAGGCTCCTGAAACTTATAAGACTCCCGGGTTTCCTCCCTAGGTCCCTCCTCAGGCTCTTTCCCAAAGCCCTTTCCTGAGACTACAGAAGATGTCAATGGCTGGTGGGAGAGAAGATTCTTCAGTGGAGCTGCCCAGTCAGCGCTGAGGAGAAACCTCAGCCAGCAAAGTGCTTGCTTGCAAACACAAGTTCCTGAGTTCAGTCCCAAGAACCCATGTAAGCAAACTGAACCTGTTGGAACACCATGGTTTCAGTGTTGGGGTCAGGGACAGAGAGAGGCAGGTCCTTGAGGCTCTCTATTCAGCCAGTCTAGATGTCGTAGGGCTGCTATTGCTGTGATTAAACACAATGATCAGAAGCAACTTGAAGAGGGAAGTGTTCATTGGGCTTACATATCCTGACTCAATGGTCCATTAAGGGAAGCAAAGGAGCACAAAGCAGGCTGGAACCTGAAGGCAAGAGCTGATGCAGAGAATGGAGGGGTGCTGCTTACTGGCTTGTTCCTCATTGGCTTGCTGGGTGGACCTGCCTGCTTTCTTATAGAACCCAGGACCACAAGCCTAGGGATGGCACGACCCACAATAAGCTGGGCCCTCCCCTATCAATCACTAATTAACCAAATCACATTGCCTACAGTCTGCTCTTAAGGAGGCAATTTTCCAACTGCAGTTCCCTCCTCTCAGATGACATTAGCTTGTGTCAAGTTGACATAAAACTAGCCAGCCCACTGACCAAACTAGAAAGTTGCTGGTCAATGAGAATCCTTGTCTCAAAAACCAAACAAGATGGACTGCTCCTAAGAGCAACACCCGAGGTTCACACACACACACACACACACACACACACACACACACACACACACGCACACTCTTCGAGCGCACACACTCCGGGGATATAAAACCTGGAACCCTCGTCCTTCCACCTTCTCTCTGCACACCCCTCTGGAGACCAATAAAGCCCAATTTGGTGACAAAACTGGATTTTCCTGTGGAGGAGCTGCCTTGTGAGTGGAAGTGCTGAGCTGTCAGGAGGCATTTCTTCTCCCCACCTACTAGGCTTTTAAAAGGACTGAAGTGCCGCCCTCCCTAATTACCCAATTCAGTGGTGCGCACAATGGATCTGCCACTTTCTGAGGATTTCTGACATGCCTAATTCTCTGGGGCCTCCAGGCTCTGACAGAAGGCATCTGGGGTAATAAGGGTGGGGCCATGAGAGCCCAGAGGTGACTAGAAAGCTAGCCAGGGATGCAGATGTTTCTCTCTGTCTCTCTTGACTGAGGACCACACACAGCACAGCTGGAAGGGCCTGAGAAGTGGGCAGTGCCCAGACCTCACCAGAGGAGGAGATTGAGGTAGAGTCCTATTCACGCTGGATCTGAGTGTTCTGGGATGAAGAGTGGAAGATAAGATGATTTCCAGGGGTGCATTGTGGAGAATGGATGCTCATTCTGCCCCCTGCCTCTATACTCCAAGAAATAGAAATTGATGCATTTGGGGTAGAACTCCATGTGGCTTGGTATTTCCATGGCCTGTGCCATCAATAATCAAATCACTCTGGATATCAGCAAGACTTTTCATGCCAGTGGCTCTCACCCATGCCACCACTGCCTTTAAGACTGACAAAGCAACAGAGATGGTGTTATAGTCCCCCTGATGCCACTTCAGTACCCAGGTAAGACAATACAAAAATTTAACCGTTGTACATGGTCAGATGTTCCTCTTGGGACCTCTAGTTGAGAACCAGATGTGAATTAACAGAAAAAGCGTTAACACACGTGTGATATATATACATAAGGCGTCATATTCTGCCATAAAAATGAAATTATGGAATTTGCAGGAAAGTGGATAGAAATGGAAATGATTATACTAAGAGAAGTAATCTATGCTGAGAAAGACAAATGCTGAG
This sequence comes from Rhabdomys pumilio, assembly GCA_030674055.1. Taxonomy (NCBI): domain Eukaryota; kingdom Metazoa; phylum Chordata; class Mammalia; order Rodentia; family Muridae; genus Rhabdomys; species Rhabdomys pumilio. The sequence goes on along the minus strand of JANHMN010000002.1, from coordinate 85,517,777 downwards.
TGTGGACTTGCTCTCTCATATTGGGAACCTACCTTAGAGTTTTACCCAAGAGTATTTCACTTGTGGTGAGTTCTATGAAGGCTAATTTTGTTTGTCAGCTCAAATACATCCTGAAACAACTAAAATCCAAGTAGCTAGGCATACCCAGGAGGGACTTCTTGACTGGATTATCTGAGGTAGGAAAACCCAACCTAAATCTGGGCCACACCTGATGGCAATCCACGTAAAAGAACATAGAACAAAAACATTTTACCTTTTTCCTATTTGCTCTCATTCTGGCAAGTTCTTCCATCCTGATGCTGAGGCATTACTTCCCTAGCACTCGAACCCACTTGTTCTGCCTTCTAACACCTAATGAAGACCAGAGTATCTCTAGGAACTCCGGGGCTCCAGAACCAAATTAGTACCACTAAGACATCAGTCTCTGGGACTGAACAGCTATCGGATCCTTGACGATCAAGAGACGGCCACTGTTGAACACCGAGACCATAGCTTGTAAGCCACTCTAAAAATTTCCCTTTAAATACACATAGATCCAGTTCTGTTCTTCTAAAGAACCTTGACTAGCACAGTGGGAACATTGGTCAGAAAGCACGAGAGAGGGCAAAGGCTTTGAAGAGGGGTGTGGAGAGGGTGATAGATTACAAGTGATTTGAAATGGAAGAAGGGGTACTGGGGGCCACAGAGATGAGGGGCAGCAGGATTAGTCTAAACCAAGTATGCATGAATCCGCCATTAGAAAACATGTTACCATATATGCTAATTAAAAATAAATACCAGGGCTGGGGAGGTAGCTCATAGGTAAAGCAGTTATGTAAGTATAAGCACCCAAGTTCAGATCCTGGGAGCCCATGTAAAGTAGAACAGCATATGTCTGTTGCTCCAGCACTCCCTCTATGAGAAGGAATGCCAAGAGAGAAAACTTGCCTGAAGCTTGTAGAACAGGGAGCCCAGTCTATGTATTCAAAACAAGAGACCCTGCCTCAAACAAGGTGGAAGATGAGAGCTGACCCCTGAGGTTGTCTTCTGACTTCTACACACACACACACACACACACATGCACACACACACACACACACACACACACACGCACGCACGCACGCACGCACGCACGCACGCACGCACGCTCCTGGAATGCAAAGCCTGGAACCCTCATTCTTTCTCTTCTCCACACACCTCTCTGGAGACCAATAAAAGGCCAATTCACCATATACATATACATTCACCATAAAAAGGAAGAACACAACTGTAGTTCTTAAACCAATACTAAAGATGTAGTAAGCCCAAAGCATGCCCATCTCAACACAAATAGCCCTAGGGTGGGATCTGATTCCTGTCTTCATACTGGTTCAAAGATGCCCCCTGACTTCAGAAATAAACATCTTTCTGGAGATGCAGAACATGACATACAGAAGCTGCTGTGAAAGGCAGGACCTGTGTAAAGGAGGCAGTGCTTACCTGCATGGAAAGGATGTCTCCTACCAAAGCAGAAGTCTGAGGTCTTCCCCTGCTGGTGCTAAAAGGGGATATTAGCAGGGATGTAAAAAGGTGTTAAATGCACCAGCTCCAGCATCTAATTGCTGTTCCCTCCTCTGGGCCACTGGGGAACTGGGTAGGAAGGCAATTTAAGCAATTATATTGTTAATGTCAGGGCCATGCCCTATCAAACATTTTACAAATAGCTTCTTCATTCATCTTGGAAACTCTCCACCTCTAGGCAATACCAGCCTACTCTAGTTCTCCCCTCTTAACTTCTGAGGGTGCAGGCTTGCCATTGCTCATTGTCCTATGCTGATAGAGCTGTATACAGCTCTGGCACTCTCCCTGAATGCCATGCAGGACCAGTCTAAAGACCTGGCTTCCAGGAGGAAGCCCCACAAAGGTCAACAGCATCCTCCAATTTCCCACAAGCTGGGTCCAATTGGCTGGGAGCTATCACCATCTACCCGGTCTCTGAGCAAGCTGTGACCTGGTGACAAGTTCTTTCAAGAAGTCAGTCTGAAGGGTATAGTGACAGAGATGCACACAGCGGTAGAAGACAGTAAAGAACCATTAGTTCGCAACCTCAATAACCAAGTTAAAGAATCAGGGTTGTTTATAGTGAATTAACCAAATGTTCCATGCCTTGCGTTGAGGAATGGTTGGAGGAAGAAAGAAGAAAGAGTTCCCAGACAGGCAGGTGTGTGCAGCTGCCTGGGACCCTTTTCAGGAGTGCATAGATCAAACTCGTAATACCCCACAGCAAGCATGTGAGCAGATGCAAGGTGTGTATATTCAAACCTGCTTCAGCACCAACCACACACGTGTGTTAACAGGACCCAGAAATAACAAGCCTGTGCCTTAATTTCTCTTGCATAAAACTTAGCTGAAAGAAGGTGAGAATTATGAAGGCAGCCTCACACAGCACATTGTCAAAGTCCAGCACAAGGGTCTAGCACACAGAGAAGTATTTCCCTGCTTGGCATAGAAAGGATTGAGGAAAAGACATTCCTATTGATGCCTGTAGTGAGCCAGAGGGCTCCATTTAGACATGGGTGGAATTCATTCTCCGATAAAGGCTGGCATCTCACGTTTGCCCATTGGGAGAGCCTCTATTGCAAAGGTTTGTGGGTCCTTACTGATGCTGCAAGTGGGAGCAGGGATATCCTCAGCCTTCCACAGGCAAGCAGAGGAGTTTATACTAGATGCTTTCACCGCCAATCATTTCTGTCCTGAAAGACCTGGCTATCCCTTTACAGCGAAGTATACTCTCTGGCCCATGAGATGGCTCAACAGGGTAAAGACCAATTCTGCTAAGCTTCACTACCTGAATTCAAACCCACATGGTAGAAAACAGCCAATTCCAGCATGGAAGAAACACACACACACACACACACACACACACACACACACACACACACACACACCACACAGCCCCCAAATAATAAAATAATAATAATTCTAATGTAAAATGAAAGTAAGCTGCCATTTATAGTAAAACTGTCTTAGATAATTTCTCAAAAATGACCCCTTCCCCAATGGGCTGTGGAGATGGCACAGTGGGTAAGGTGCTCACTGTGTAACCATGAAGATCTGAGTTTGGTCTCAGAACAACATAATCTCTGGGACTCATGGGCCAGCCTAGCCTACTTGGAAAGCTCTAAGTCACAGTGAGAGACCCTATCTCAAAAAGAAAGGTGTGGGGATCCTGAACAAGATGATGACCTATGACCTCTACAGGCACGAGTACCCCTCCCCCATCCCCACATACATACACACAAATGTCAAAATGAACTGATATAACTCAATGGAGGAGAGGTAATCTAGCAAGAAGGAGGCCCTGAGTTCTCTCCCTAGCACCAAGGTTTGGGAGGAGCCTATGCTGGAGACTGACAGGACAGTAACTAGTTAACTTTCCTATACAGCAGAGGAAACTGGGTAGATCATAATAGAAACAGGCCCTCATTGAGAACACTGGGAGAAAGCTTGTGAAATGTAGAACAGAAGAAAGAAATATCTCAGCCTACTCTCCTTCAGTGATGAAGGTTCCCTGCAGGTATGTGATGCTAACACTGGGGATAATAGTGGAAGGGCTGCAGAAAATTCCCTTCAAATTCCCAGATCCTAAACTCACTTTAAAAATGGCTAAGAGTCCATGCTCCGTAACCACCCCCAGGATGAAAGAGAAAAAACAGACTCAGGGCAAGCTGCACGTTACTATCATGGCAGCTTCTGAGTGTTGCCGAAACAGGCTTCAGCAGAGAGGGCATGCAGTGGGGCTTAGCTCAGGGTGTTAGGCAGAGTGGCTACATGGCACCCTAACAGTTAGCTAGAGGATATAGAGAGAGACAAAGAGAGAGAGAGAGAGAGAGAGAGAGAGAGAGAGAGAGAGAGAGAGAGAGAATAGATGGTAGAAAAGAATTAAATGTACCTAAAGAGGTTTGCCTCGTTTCTACACTCTCAGTATTTTTTAAAAGCAAGAATTCAGGCCTAATGTAGACTAATGTTTGCCTAGTCTCCCTCTTCCAAATGAAGATGGAGAGAAAGTTGACTGCCCTGTCTGTATGTTCCCAGTGGCTGGAGGTCCTTCCAGACCTTTTGTTTGGTTCCATTTCTTATTTTATTTTTTTCTTGATTGAGAAATTCTTTTTAATTTCACTTGCAGCTCAGGACAGGCAGCTGGGTGAGGCACTGGACTCATCTCCCCCACTGCGTTCTGTTTTCTGTTCTTGTCACAAGCCATAGCTTTTCAGAGCTTCTCAGGGCTGAAGACTGTTTTCAGGGCTAAAGGTAAGCTATAGTCACCTGGTCTCCATGGAAACCAAAGCATCCTGGCACTCTTTCCTGAGTATCTTAGCATGCCTATAGATCTGCCTCTATGTTTCTAACTCATTTTCCTTCATGAACAGGTCTCCCTAGAGGACCACAGTGATGCTGATGCCTAGTGCTAAGCCAGTCTACGAGGGTAGCAATATGGGCATCTTCATGGCAGGCCAGCTGGTGGACACTCAGCATTCTCTATAATCATGGGAATCTTTGGAGCATAAATTCACCAGTGCAGACATCTGCACCAGGCAGAACTCTGTCAATTTAGACACGTGGTTCAGCTCTAGTCTGGAGGACCTGACCTCGGCTCACAAGAAAATCACCTAGGATATAAATGTGTGGCTGCACAGGTGCCTGGGCTCTGACAAGTGAAGGTGTGGGTCACCAGGTCTGAAATGCTTGGCTGTAGGGGACTCCATGGTGATCTTGGTTCAGGAGATGTCACACCTGTGAATGCTGATGTTGAAAAAAAAAGAGAAGGACCCATGTCTAAGAGTTCAGAGTTCCTCCCTATACTGACTGATATGCTGGAATTCCTTGACCAAGGCATCAAGAGTATTAGTGGAGAGCTGGGTCATGGTGGGAGTCCCTTGCGGTATTTGGATTAGTCAGGGTTCTCTAAAGAAATTGAACTAATAGAATGAGGATATTATTAAAAGAAGATTTATTAGGTTGGCTCATAATATACGACCTTGGAAGTCCAACCATGACTATCTTACACTGGAGAACCCAAGAATCCAGCCATTGTTTAGACCATGAGAGAAGGTGTCTCACAGACCCAGTCTAACATTGGAGTCCCACAGGATTCCTGGAGAACTATTGGTCTTCAGACTCCACTGGAATCCCAAGAAGTTGATGGTAATATTAGTGAGTGGATGCCATATCAACAGGACATATGAGCTTGCCAAAGAGACTGAGGGCAAGCAGGCAAAAGCTGTCTCCCTCTTCTTGTCCTTTGGTCTGGGCTGCTACCAAAAGCAGAAGGTACCAACCATAGTCAGGGTGGGTCTTCCTGCTTCAAATAATCTAATCAAGTAAGTCCCTCACAGGAAAGCCCAGCAGCAAGGGTTTGACTTGATTACAGATGCAGTCAAGTTGACAGCCAAGATTAGATATCACAGCACTCTAAACAGCAAGAGGTAGTCACCTTTAATGCAGTTCTAGAGGGCTGGAGACACAGCTGAGTGTCAGCCTAAAATGTTTGAGGCCACAGGTTCTATTCCCAGCTCTGGGCATGGTGGCATACACCTCTACTCTCAGCATTCAGGAGGTAGAAGTAGGAGAATCAAGGGTTCAAGGTCATTCTCTGCTACACAGTAAGTTCAAGCTGTATGAGGCCCTGTCTCAAAGCAAATGAAAAGACAATACATAATCTCCATTAAATGCTTGAGAATCTGTGTTCAGCCCATCCCTTTGCACATAGAAACTGTACCCAATTTATACATATAAATGGCTTCAACTTATTAGAATTAGTTATGTAGTTACAGAGCCCGTGGGAAATTTTGAAGTTCTTGTCCTCTCTCTCTCTCTCTCTCTCTCTCTCTCTCTCTCTCTTTCTATCTCTCTGAAGATCCTTCTCTGCTATCTCTGTCTCCTATGTAGCACAGAATTTACTAAGTGATGTGCTGAAAGATAAACTCAGTTGCCTAGTGTGAGCTCCAATGTCTAAAGCAGCAGACCCAGCCAAGTGGACTGCAACCCACACACTCTGACCCTGACCTTAAATTATGCTCCCTGCTCTCCAAAATCAGCAAGTACAACAGCTATGACCTTGAGCTTATCGGTGAGAACAGATTGTTCAGGAGAAAAATCCCAGCTCTGAAGTCTCAAAAGTGCTAAGTGAATCACAACCAAGACTCTACATCAAAAACCAAACTTTTGGACTCATCAGCCCACTAGCTTTCCCCCTCCCCATTTCCATCCCTATCACATTGGCTTCTGGGTAACACGGCAGCCTGGCGTGGCGCTCAGTGATGTATTACATTAATGCATTATCAGAACCAGCTGTTGCTCAGATGACACAGAAGAAGGATGAAGAGCCCGAGTGATGGATGGCCATGCAGCTGCGATGGTAGAGCCAAGCAGATCCCAGGCAGGATAGCAGCTCAGTCGAGGGAGTCAGGATCGATTTATCAGAGACATCCCCAGCCAGCGTCAGGAAAGAGGAGTCAGCCCAGCTGCTGGAATTTATCAACATAATTATGTGCTGTGATTTATTAAGTACCGAACAACAAAGGCATCAAAGGCACTTTTGCTGCAGTGGTTTGGGCTTAACTTATTGCAAAAAAAAAAATGAAACTTTTCCTTGGTAGTTTGGGGTTTTAACTTTTTAAAATATTTTATTTATTAATTTTTTATTTTATGTATATAAATATTTTTCCTGTATATAGATAAGTGCACCACATGCATACAGTGTCCATAGAGGCCAGAAGAGGGTATCATGTCCCCCAGAGATTTTTGGAATGATAGGCTGTTGTGAGCTGGGTGTAGGTGCTGGGAACTGACCCTGGTCCCGTATGCGTGTTCTTAGAGTTAATTAGTGAACCACTACATTGCTCCGAATAGGATTATGTCAGTAGGTGGAAATCCCTTTCTAGGAAGGGAGGTCACTCCTCCTCGAGCTAAGCATGAGAGGTTACCTGTGACTAATCTGTGCTGATCTAGTCACCTAGGATGGAAACCTCTGGGCTTGTCTGTAAAGAGAGCAACTAGGCCGTGTAAATTGAGGTAGGAAGAACAGCCCTAAAGGTGGGCAGCGGCATCTCATGGTCTGCATGACCAGTCATAGCACACTCCTGCTCTCCTGCCTCACCCTCCACGAGGGTCCTATGAACTGTGAACCACAATAAACCCTTCCCTCTGCAAGCTGCACTGGTTAGGAATTTTGTCACAGCAATGAAGGGTACACAGTGCACTACCTCTTCTCTTGGAGGATCCTACTGCCCAGGAGCAACCGACATCACTTGGATCTAAACAGAGCTACCACTGCACGGCCAGCTGCATAAGGGATACAAGATGGCCATAGAAGAAAATTACTATGGGTCAGTTACTCCTCCTGACCACTAGGCTGTGCACTTCCTACATACGCTTATTCTGTCTGTCATATATCAGTTCCATGAAAACAACGTCCTTTTTTTTTTTTTTAGGAAGGAGGGGGTTGGCCTTACAAACATTATGCTGACAGAACACAAGTTTTCACAGTGAGCAGCCAGTGAAAACACAGGTCTATATGATGCCACTGTTCATTTCCTGAGTGTTTCCCAATGGAGTCACCAGGTAACAGCAGGGAAGGCCTTCTGCTGCTGCCCACAATTCAATAATACAGCAGCTAACTCTTCCTATCTCAAAGGAAGTGAAGGAAAGGAGAGTGACCAATCAAGTGCATGACACTGAGTCACAGTAAGAGAAGCAGGAAATGAAGAAGGTGATGCATTAGGAAAGAGCAGGCTGGGGCTGTAGCTCAGCTACCAGAGCATCGGTCTCGCATGCATAAGGCGCAGTGGTCAGAAGATGGGGTTCATCTGCAATGTAGCTCCTGTTGCCTTGAACCATGAAAGAAATGGACCGTTTTTATCTTTGAGGACCGTCTGTTCATTTCATTTGCCCATTTATTGGCTGGGTTGTTTAGTGGTGTGTAGGTTGTTTTGAGTTATTTATATATTCTAGGCATTAATGTAGAATCTGCCAGATGTCTAACTGGCAAGGGCTTTCCCTTATTCTGCAGGCTGTCTCTTCATTTAATTGGTTATTTTTCTGTGCTGAGGCATCTTAGCTTCTGCCAACCCCATTTGTCCATACACAGAACCTTTTCAGAAAGTCCTCACCTGTCGATCCATCGTGAAGCTTTTTCCTATCAGCTGTCCCTGTGGTGTTAAGGTCTTTGATTTGGGTTTTGTGGAGGGTGAGATGTAGAGATCTAGTTTCATTCGTCTACATGCAGATATCCAGGGTTCCTAGCATTACTTGTCTTTTCTGCAGCATATGCCGAAGTACAAATAGTCAACACACATATGTAAAAAGCATCCAGCATCCTTAGCCACCAAAGAAATGGAAATTAAAACTAAATTAGGATCCTGAGGACAACCAGAATGGCTACCATCAAGAAAACAAAGACGATATTGATGAGGATGTTGGAGGAAAAGGAAGACTTACACACTAATGCTCAAACATAAAATCATGTAGCAGCTATGGCAATCGGAACAAAGATTCCAAAAGAAACTAAGTCTATAATCACCCTATGACCCAGCTAGACCAGATCATAATATCACAGAGATGTATGTCCATTCATGTATACTGCAGCCCTGCTCACAACAGCCAAAATACGGAATTAGCATGGGTGTGCACCAACAAGTGAGTGGGTAGAGAACATGGTGTGTGCACACAATGAAGTTTTATTCAGCAGTAAAGAGGAATGGAATTCAGGAAAATGGATAAAAGCAATGAGCTTCTTGTTAGATGAAATGCTACAGGTCCCAGATGTTACATTGTTGTATAAGAATCTCATATGTGTGCATTTTATGCACACACACAAATATATACAATGCATATACACATGTGCACACAAAAATATACATACATACACACTCAAATATAAACATGTACATACACGCATATGTGCATACACATATGCATACATACATACACACATACACACATACATGCACACACATACAAATAAGCATACAGGCACACACACACAAACATACATAATACAAACACACCTGCACACACACAAATATACACATACACATACACATGTGCACATACAAAGACATACAATTATACATACACACACAAATATAAACACATACATACATACATGCACATACACCACTCACAATTATACCTACATACATGCACACACAAATATACATATATATATATATATACATACACAAACAGCACACACACAAACATACATATGTACATACACACTCACAAAAAATATACACACATACATGCACACACACAAGTATACTTACATACCTTTGCACATACAAACACACACACACAAGCACACACACATATTTATTTATACATGATGTGAAAGCAGAAAGGGGACCAAGGAGAAAGGAGACTGGCAGGAAAACTAGCCCCAGCCTGCTCTTTCCTAAGCTGTCACTTTCTGAACTCCTATTTCTCTTGCTGTGACTCTCCGGAATGCACTCAGTTTGTCTGTTTCTTTTTTCTTTCCTTCACGGTCAAATCACATGATGTACTCAGAAAAACCCCTTCTATATGTATTTTAATGACTATGAAAACAGAAATGAGGGTGTTAATCCCCATGCACAGCTCAGAGTCCACTCACAGATTTTCCAATACCTCTTTCCTTCATGTATATGTTTTATATTTATAAGGGCGGTAGAACTCTCCTGTCCTCCTAAATATAAGTAGTCACTTTGTTCAATACCATATGATAGAAAATAAAATTTTTAGTACGTCTCTTTATAGGGACAGTTGACTGACTCTAACCTGCCGTCAGATGGAATAGACCCTGCCAGGCACCCTTGTTCCCTCCTGCCCCCCAATGTTTAGGACCTTAAAGTAGTGATGACTGACAAAAAGCTCTGGTTTCTTCTGTGTGGGAACTAGGAGACAGTTTCTGTCACACTGTTTTCAGTCTCTCAAAGTTGACCTTGAGGACACCACAGGAACCTAACCAGCCAGGGTGAGCGTCACCCAACAGGAGGACAATCAACAATCCAGTGTGCAGGGCAAGAGGGCTGCGAACTCTAGGATGCCTCAAAACATGGACAAGGTTTGAACCCACAGAGGCCATGTGACAGGTGGGCACCCACCTAGCCAGCTACCTACACTTGCTGGATTCTTTATAATGCCAGTCACTCCTGATGCCATAAGCCATCAGCTTTTTCTATGACAGAGTCACTCTATGCTAAAGGGAAGGACCTCAGGGATAGCAGCCTGATACTTAGAAGTATCCTTGTTGTTAAAGGGGATTCTGGCATGCTGGGAGGGATGGGTCCCAAGCCACGGTACCCCAGCTCATTAACCAAGGCTGAGCCACACTGTCCAGCTGCAAGGTTGAATCTGGATTCGTGTTCCTTGTAGAATCTATGGGAGTAGTATTTGTTGAGGGAGTTCACTGCGCATCTGTCTTGGGGCTCTCAGAGGAAAAAGAACCTGTAAGGATGCCAGGTGGTAGTGGTGAATACCTTTAATCCTAGCACTGGAGAGGCAGAGTCAGGTAAGTTTGAGGCCAGCCTGGGCTACAGAGTGAGTTCTGGAATAGCCAGGGCTACACAGAGAAACCCTGTCTCAGAGAAAATGAAGAACCTGCGTGTGCCTATACTATGTGTATCCATGTGAAGGGCAGAAGGGTAGGAGTAGAGTATCTTCGTCAATGATCTCCTCTTTCCTCATCTTTTTAAGACAAAGTCCCTCAGTGAATCTGAAGCTTGCTAATTTTGCTAGGCTGCCTGTCCTCCGTGACCCAGAGATCTGTCTCTACCTTCTCAGTGCTGAGATTGATTGAAGACTTACGCCCCCATGCACAGTTTCTTTATGTGGATTCTGGTGACTGAACTTTGGCCTTTATCTTGCAAGGTAAGTGTACTGGCTGGTTTTTGTGTGTCAACTTGACACAGGCTGGAGTTATCACAGAGAAAGGAGCTTCAGTTGAGGAAATGCCTCCATGAGATCCAGTTGTAAGGCATTTTCTAAATTAGTGATCAAGGGAGGAGGGCCCCTTGTGGGTAGTGCCATCTGTAGACTGGTAGTCTTGGGGTCTATAAGAAAGCAAGCTAAGCAAGCCAGGGGAAGCAAGCCAGTAAGTAACATCCCTCAATGGCCTCTGCATCAGCTCCTGCTTCCTGACCTGCTTGAGTTCTAGTCCTGATTTCCTTTGGTGAACAACAGCAATGTGGAAGTGTAAGTTGGATAAACCCTTTCCTTCCCAACTTGCTTCTTGGTCATGATGTTTGTGCAAGAATAGAAACCCTGACTAAGACAGCCAACATTTTTATGGTCAAGCTATCTCCAGTCCTGCATGGTTTTTTTAATTGTAAGAAATTGACTCACGTGTTGAGGAAAGCTGACAAGTTCTGAGTCTGCCCTGAACAGCCTTCTGGAAAATGAACACCAGACAATCAAATGACTAGGTGGCTGTAAACATAATGACAGGCAGTCAGAAGCAACTACAGAGTGACTTGCAAACTGAGATGAACCAGGAGTGACAGTGAAGAGTTGTCTCGTCACAGCTGCACCAACTGTCAGCAGATCCAGCATAAGCATGAAATCTGCAGACAATCAGAGTAATGAAAAGGAAACACAACAGCCCTGTGTCCAGATACCACAGCTGGTGAGAAGAAGAACTCCAGGCTTCTGCATGTGGACATCCTGTGTCCTGCCCACACACCCTGGGGAAGGCAGCTGACCACAGACATGAAAGTTTGTCTCTGTGATCACTCAGGTTCCATATTTGTGTCAGCGCCATGCTTCTTCAATGACTTTGGCTTCAAATCTGACATGATGGCATGGACCTTTGCAGTTGCTCCTGCCTGATTTCTTTATCCATTCAGGGACGTTTGTGGTTCTTTACACATTTATGGTGTTTTGTTTTATTTGTTTGTTTGGTGGTGGTGGTGGTGGTGGAGGTGATAGTGGGTTTTTTCTTTTGTTTCTTACCACAGGGTGCATGTTTAATGTTGTTGGTTCAACCCTCCAGAATGTTCTCCTCCACTCCCCTCTCAACCCACAACTTCCCCATCCTCAATGCTGATAGTAACAGTTCCTCTGTCACCTTGAGTTGGGCTGGTTACCAGCCTACCATGCACATGTGTAGCGAATGTCTACTAAAGTTTGGCTCTTAATGGACTTCTAGGTTTGTCAGGCATGGCGGCCGTAAGAGACTTTCACTGACTGAGGTAGACACAGAAACTGTGCATAGACAAGCTGTCTCAGATGTCTTTTTCTGGTGGTGTGTTTCTGTCCCATGATATGTATGTGTATGCATACATGTACCATGTGCATATTTACATGAACGTGTTGTATGTGTATTTGTGTGGTATGTGTGATGTATACATGATGTATGTGTGTAAATGCATGTGTGTAGTATATGTGTATCTGTGCATGTGTAATATATGTGTGTATTGTGTTTGATTTTGTGCATGTGTGTAGTATTATGTATATAGGCATGTGGTATGTGTGTGTGGTATGTGTGCTGTATGTAGTTATGTGATATGTGTGGTATATGTATGTGTTTAAATGCATGTGTGTGATGTATGTTTGTGGTATATGATTATATGGTATATGTATATTATATGGTATATGTATATATGTTCATGTGTGTGGCAGTGTGTGTGTCCTGTGTATATTTATGTTTATGTGTGTTTCTGGTGGTGATATGTATATTTATGTGACTGTATGAAGGATATATGTATATACATGAAAGTATATGTATATATGGAGTATGTGTGCCTATGTGAAAGGTTGTATGTTTGTAGGTGCATAGGTGTGTGAGAATGTGCTTGAATGCAGAGGGCAGAGGTTGGCCTTTATGGTTCTCTAACATATTTTTGGAGATAGAGACCCTTGTTGAACCTGAAGCTCACCATTTGCTGGCCAGTGAACTTCAGGGACCTTCCTGTATCTGCTTTTCCAGATCTGAAGTTACAGATAGGTGCCTCCATGCCTAGCTTTTACTGGGGTTCAAAGGACTCGAACTCAAGTCTTCAAGCTTCTTGCACAGCAAGCATTTCTCTCACCACTCTCTCTACAGCCCCTCGAGAGTCCTTGTAAAGTTGTAATGAACCCTATAAATATAAAGATATATTTTAGAAGTTGACTCATGCACTTTGCAATTAGTGATACATAGTACAACTGTCAGTGGATAAGCCATCTCTCTGTCTTGTTAAGGTACACTTCCTGTATTCAGGACAAGGGGAGGCAATTACTTCTTAAGCCTTAGAAGAACATATTGAACTCAGATCCCTGGCTGGAGTGCCAGTGATAAGCTCATCAGACAAAGGAAATTCATTCCACTGAAAGTGATACATTCGCCATGGTGAAATCATTGATGTCTCTCACATCTGATATCCACACTGCTGGATCACTAAACAAGGAAGTCTGTAGTTTATTGTCCAGTGGTTGGGAAAGAATGCATATGCTACTTCCATTTTAAACAATTTTTATTGTGTCATTTTAAACAGTTGCTATTACATTTCTGTTTATGCACTCATCATGCCTCTGTACGTGAATGGAGATCAGAAGACAGCTTGCAGGGGCTGGTTCTCTTCTTCTACGTGTGGGTTCTTGGGATCAAACTCAAGTCATCAGGCTTGGTAGCGAGTGGTTACCCACTGATCCTTCTCTCCAACCTCACCTATCTGGAGGATGATGATGATGATGATGGTGGTGGTGGTGATGATGATGGTGATGGTGATTAACAAGTCATCTTTCAGTCTGTTAGGTGAGTTCTAGAAGTCCATACAGGTAAGGAACAATAGTTGTGGCACGAATGAATAAATGAATGAATGAATGAATGAATGAATGAATGAATGAATGAGACAGGTCTGGGAAAGGATATTGAAGGAAGTATATAGCATTTATATCCACAGGACACAAATGAGTAAAGGTCTCTGACCATGTAGAACATTGCACGCAGCAGAAAGGAAATGAGGATTTGTGTTCTTCACAAGGGAAGAGTGGATGGGATTTGAGGGCAAGAAACAGGATTTGGACTCTGTCAGATAGGTGTCGAAGGTCCAAAGAAGATGTCTCATGATGGGAGGGGTGGGGGATGACAGGCATTCTTCAAACCCAACTGACAGCGGTCCAGAGAGAACCAATATGGAAAGGGCCTGGGTCTGGGAACCATGCAGTATGTTTTCAATAGCAGCTCTTTGATGACATGGATACCTTGTTACATAGATGTCACAAATGCGTATGAGTCAAGGACACTGCTCCAGAGTACATGTGGACGGTGGACCTCAAGAAATCTCAATATGGGGTGGCATGTCCACCCTCACCCCTTCATTCATTGCACCATTCTATCATCTATGGGGTTTGGAGTCTAAAATACCCGCCACAGGCTTAAGGATTTGAACACATGGTCCCTAGAGGATGAGGCTCTTGAGGAAGGCCGTGAAACCTTTAAGAGGCAGGGCTCTGCTGGAGAAAAGTGAGTTAGTGAGGAAAGGGGATGGCTTGAGTCTTTATAGCCCAGTCTTACTTCCTGTTCTCTGCTTCCTAACTGCCTATGCGTCGTGAACAACCAGCCTTCTGCTCCTTGCTCCTGCCTTCCCCTGCACCCCAATCATAGTCTGCATCCCCTCAAACTGAAAACCTTTAAATTGCTTCTTTTCCAGTATTTTGTCACAGCCATGGGGAAAGTACATAGGGCACCAGAGAAATAATAGCTGTATCTCCAACAGCAGTTGTGTGCCATTAGATGCCAGAAGCTATGTGCAACAAGGTTTAGGGCGAAGTTGAGCCCTCAATACATTGTTATGTCAAGGAAAATAAAGTTTGGTCTTATTTCAGTTACCCTTACTTAAATTGTTTTATAAGAGGAGACCCTAAAAAGCCAAATAGAGTAGGAAGCTAAGAGTTAAGGAATTCTGTCCCATCACCTGCCTTTGCTTTCTGTCACTGTCATTCTGTGGCTGTGAAAACTGGTGATTTTTAAAGAAATACTAAGCACAAGGTCACTGTAAACTACAGCCAGGGTCTTTCACTGGACCTGAGACTCTTAAAAATTGATTAGACTAGCTAGCCATTGAGTTCAGGGATCTTCCTCTGTCCATTCCTCTGCAGTGCAATGTTACCATAGCAGGCCACTCCATGCCTAGACTTGTATGCATATGCTAAGGAATGGAACCATTTCCCTGTTGAGTGCTTTCCTGACTGAGCCATCTCCCCAGGGTTGGGGTTTCCCTCTTTCTTCTTTGTTTTCAGGAGTTGTTTGTTTTGTCGTGGTGGTGGTGGCTATTTTTTTTCAAGTTGCTCATGGATGCCACATAAACCAGAATGTCATACAGCAATGAAGAAAGTAACACAATTGGATACAGGACAAGCAAGAGAGTAGGATGTAAACTTCTCCTAGATGGGTTGGGAGAGATTCAAAAGCTTCATGGATGACATCCTTCTTAAATTTTCTTGCTCATCCTCCATGACAATCCTGGGCTATGAAAGAGAAGAGGCCAGAGAAGTGACTCTGTGCCCTGCTAGCTTCAGCCTCTTGAAGGAACACTGAACACAGCTGCAGACACGCATCCTGTTTAATGGGCTTTGCTGGCGACACTCTGTCAGCAGTCTATCAACACCATTGATCTTTGAGTTCCAGGAAATGCTGTGCTGTTTGGAAGAAGAGGCCCTTGGCTCCACCTCTGCATAAAAGGGTCTGATTAACTCAAAGATATGTTTGGCTTTTCAGTATGTCCAGGCTGATAAAAGGCAGCCGGATGATGGAAGAGGTGGAGTGGGGTGTAGTGATACTGTGAACTCTTGCAGGGAAACCAGGCCATATCTTGCACCGGATGGGAAGGCCAAAGCTTCCAAGAGATGACTGTGCTATGAGCGGCATGCATGTGATTAACACCGAAACAGCAAGAAAGATTTTAAAAGGGGAGAGGGGCTGTGCATGGTTTAACTGAATGTGGAATGTATTTATAATTCCATGTGGGGATATGTCTGAAGATGATACTGTCACCGATCCAGCTTGACAGTTTGCATGGAAGACTTTTGATGAGGGAGGAATGAAAGAAAATAGCATTTGTGCGAGGCAGATGCTGGAACTAACAGGAAATCTCACATATTTAAGTCACACCCATCCATTTTGTGTCCTTGTGACAATGAGTGAGGGAGAATTTTCTTTGAGTCTTATGTATGATCTGTAATGTAAGCTATTGTAAGAGTTAACAGCTGTAGGGATGGCTCAGCTGGTAAAGAGTTTACTGTATAAGCACAAGGACCTGAGTTCAAATCCCTTGTCCTTACTTTAAAAAGCTGAGCGTGGTGATACATAGCTGTAATCCCAGTGCTGGCGAGACAGAGACAGGAGGATCTTCGGCATTCATTGGTTAAACAGTCTAGACTAATTTATGAGTTCCAGGTTCAGAGACAGACAGAGACAGAGGAAGACAGAGAGACAGAGACAGATAGAGACAGAGAGACAGAGAGAGGGATAGAGAGAGATACAAAGACAGAGACAAAGAGAGATTTAGGAAGATTTAGGAAAGTCTCTGGACTTTCCTGCTGGTTTTCATATGCATGCACATACATGTGCTTGCCCTCATGCACATAGATGTAGTTGCACACCTGCAAATAAAATCCTGACTTAGGGTTTTTAATTGCTGTGGCAAAACACCATGACCAAACTTGGGGAGAAAGGGTTTATTTCACCTCACAGACTACAGTCCAACATTAGAAAAAGTCAAAGCAGGGACTCCAGGCAGAAACCCGGAGGCAGGGACTAAAGCAGAGGCTATGGAGGAGTGTTGCTTGCTTGCTTGCTTGCTTGCTTGCTTGCTTGCTTGCTTGCTTGCTTGCTTGCTTGCTTGCTTTCTTGTTCCTCATGGCTTGTTCAGCAGCCTGCTTTCCAGGACTACTTACTCAAGGGTTGCACTAGCCACAGTGAATTGGACTCACTTATACCAAGACATTTTCCCAATGGAGAGTCCTATTGAGGTTTGGTCTTTTGCTGTGTATTGTAATACTAAATACTTGTCCCAAAGACCTGTTTGCCCCGAGGAGCAGAGAATCACCACATAGACTCAAGTGATGCTATGTGACCTTGTCTCCCAAGTTATCCCTGATTGGTGAATAAAGATGCCTACAACTTATTAGCTGGGCAGAATTGAGATAAATGGGGCTTGGGGTTCCTGGGCGTGGGGCTGAAGAAACCCACGAGGAGAAGGAGAGGGAAGAGAGAAGGAAGACACCATGGGTTAGGTAAGTCATGAAAGCATGGTCATGAGGGCTGGTCAATTGAACAGAGCAGCCCAGATGGAACGTGGCAAATTATAACTCACTATCATTGATGAAAAAATAGATTCTAATGGCATAGAGGGCAGATATCTGCCCAGCTCTAGTGCTAATTAAGGCTTATTGTAATAATAAAAGTTGTATTTCTTTTATCTGTGAATTATATGATCAAAGGTGGGGTGAACCTCCCCCCACCACCACTACCAAGATTAAATAATCCAGACAACAAAGTCCCTGTTCCCAAATGGCTCTAGTTTGTGTAAAGTTGACCAAAATCCTTAGCCATCACAAGTACTAGTCGCAAAGCAGCCTAGGAAACTCTGAGCCCTGACATTCTAAAATGCTTCTTCTGAACCTGTAGGGGTCAAGAGACAAACCACAGTTAAACCCACAGGGTCTGCAGGTCATCTTTCTGGTGAAATCCTTATTAAAACTTAATCCACGTTGGGCATGCTGAAATCTGTCAGTAATCTCAGCACCTGGGAGGCTAGGTCAGGTAGATGAATTTGAGATGAGTCCAGACTACAGAATAATACCATGTCTGGAAAAATCCAAACTAAGAACTGAAACAACAGAAATCTTTAATCTGCTATACATTTGTTTTAGTCCCAGCATACAACTTTTTGATTATTTATTATAAACTCTAATAAATACATCCTACTTTGACCCTCAGATGCTGGTCTGTATAGAGAGGAGCTCAATGGGGAAAGAGTAAGGTAGGGCCTTCATCTGTTGTAACCTTAGCAATGACTGCGGTCTCCTCCAAACTCCAGGGCAAGATTAGATCAGTCTATGAAACAAGTGTTCCAGGAGAGAGAGATGCAAACTCGCCTAGTTCTGAAAATGTCACTGAGTCATTTAGATCACCAGTAACTCCCTTATTAAACAGACATTTTGTCCTGAGGGAAGACGTTCTGCTTGGGATGCTAAATTAAAAGTCCTCACTTGCTGCCCTTTGTTTCCTAGGTGATGAGCGGTCCTCTTGGGACACACCCCTGAATTGGTGTCTGAATGAGAAAATTAACTAGGTACTAGGTCCCTGGAGTCAGGAATGGAGGCCAGTCTGCCTTCAGCCAAGTTCAAATTTTAATGTGATTTGACGTCTTGGTCCTGAGAACACCTCTATACAAACAAAGCAGAAAAGTGAAACTGAGGAAGAATGCGTGTTCTGTGGTTTTGACTTACACAATTGTACTCTGGGGCCAGAAAGAAGAGTATGGCTTCGCAAAGGGCTTCCTGGGAGAATGGTTGAGCTCCAGGAAGACACAGAACTACTACCTAGCATCATCACAGAGATTGGCTAGGTTCCCCTTGGCTTCCTCATGCTCTCCACTGGAAAACAGATAGAATAGAGATGACGTTCCATTGGTAGAGGGCTTGCCTAATGTGCACAAAGCCCTGGATTCAATTCCCACTGCTCAATAAGCCTGTTGTGGTGGTGCATGCCTACTCACCCTGTGATTCAAAAGTGGATGCAGGAGGATCAGGAGATCAGTGCTGTCCACAGCTATATAGCTAATTTAGAGGTTGTCTAGGCTACAAAGAAATAGACAGAAGGCAGATCATATCCATATTTCTTTGTACCAAATGCTGTCAATTTAGCTGTTGTAGAAATCTCAGAAATATCTATCTATTAACCCTTTAGAACATTTAACTGGTCCAGCTTCCCGGGAAAAGGGAAGATTGGAAACATGAATGCTAAAAATCTTAAAGTGGGGCTCAACAATTGAAGCAACTGTGATAGAAGCAGATGGGTCAGAGGTAGATATATGTGGAAAACACTGAAGCAGAGAATAGACGGATAGGGCCATGAGCCAGGAGACTGTGCACATGGCTGTTGGAAGCTCACAAAAGTGAGAAATGCATTCTTCCCTGAGGCTTCCAGGAGAAGCCTTGATTTCAGCTTCATAGCACTGAATCCAGACTTCTAACCCCAGATTTACAAGGGAATACATCTGTGTTGTTTCAGCTGCTCGTGCTGTTGGTTGTCATAGCAACGACAGGATGTGACTGCAACTGAGGATCATTTAAATCCCCACCCACCACCATCGTCCCCTTTCTCTAGATGAGTAAACTGAGGTATGATGAGATCAAGTCAATTACAGCTAAAAGTTACCAGAGCCAAGGCCTGGACCTTGAGGATTTAGCACCAGAGTCCAAGGCCATGGACCACTGCCCAAGGAAGGGGCAGGTGACATTGTAGACATCTCTAGGGGATTTGTCTCTTTTTGGAAGGATGAGTATGACATGAGAAGCAAGTAACCGGTTAATGCTGATTCCAATCAAGTATCAGATGCTTCTTTAAGATCAGCCAGGAGGAGGCTCTGCCTCTATACATATACATCCCTCTATACATAGGTCTCCCTGGATGAATGCTGAATACTTCTTAAATGCTGTTCCCAAACACCGCAACACCAGCTGGCTCCATCATTACTTCAAGGGCACAAAGGAGGAATCCAGTGCTCAGTAAAGTCTTTTCTGTCTTTTTTATTTGTTTGTTTGTTTGCTTGTTTTTCTATAAAATTGCCCAGGAAAGCACTAGGGCAAAGCCTCAGTCAGTAAAATCCTGTCACTCAAGCACAATGACTTAAGTTTGGGCCCCAAAACTCATATTAAAAATGAAAAGGATGTGCCTGGGCATGCTTGTGATTTCAGCACTGTGGAGGCAGAGACAAGAGGACCTCTGAGGAGCTCACAGGCCTACCAGATCAGTCAGAGACCTCTCAAAAATAAGGACGATGGCAGCACCTGAGAACCACAGCTGAAGTTGACCTCCGGTCTCTCTATATACATGTGTACACACATGTATGTGCCATGCAAGCTTCACATCAGCAAACCAGTGAAACAGTTTCAAACTAGAATCTGAGAGGCTTGTGCTTCCATTCCTGCTTAGGACTTCCAGTGGGTCCCCTACTAGAAGTCATTTCTCCAAGCCCAGTCTGTGTATGCGAGTCTCCCAAACACTAGGCAAGGCATATGTCTGGACCCAAAGCTGCCTTTTCCTACAAAACATTAAATCTCTGATGTGTAATACTTGCCAATTGCTGTGGTGTAAATGCTTCCACCATATTGACTTTAGGCCACCAAATACTTAAAATCTATTTTAGAAATGTCCTCAAATCTCATCAGCCACAGGTCACCAGATGGTAAGAGCTGGTTCCATCAGGCTGCTTCCTGGTTCCTCTACCCCTAGAGCTAGCTTAACCAAAGTCCCAATAAGAAAGGCAGACAGTTACCCACAAAACAGGAATGTGGGTGATTTCCTATGCATATATTCCAATGTAAAGGAACTTTAATGTCTTGGCATTTGGAGGTGCCAGCTAAAATAGAGGATTCCTTGTTAGCTGTAAATTCAGGATAATTACAATGGTTTCCATACACACACATTTATCATCTATATTCAAGTTTATCCAATGTCTGTCTAAAATTCAAATTTCAGTCAGCAGCATCTTCAACATGTGTTGTCGTTCGTCAGGTGTTAACATTACCAGGCTGGGCAATGGAAAATCACCGTGTTGAATTGCCAGGGTGCCTATGTTGGGATTTCGTTTTTACCCTACTCTTCTCTGTGAACTACTCTGCCTGTTTTTCTATTAGGTCACTACCTGTTCCTCATTGATGGATGGTAACATTCCATTTTCTTGTTTGAAATGTCCATAAGCTTTGTTTATTGCTTTACCCAGAGGAATTGTAAACTCTTAGCTGATTGTGGTGGGGTATTAGAGTCATCCCATCATTGAGGGCAAAGGAGCAGATGAGTGAGTGTTGATCCAGTCTGCACTACACAGAAAGATTCTGTCTCAAAAACAGAGAAAGAAATCAAGCAAACAGAATTATAAAACCCTTAATGCAGTCATATGGCCACTCTTTCATTTTGTAACAGCACTGCTTTCCTCGAAAGTTAAAGATTGAAACCAAAGAGATGACATGAATTTGCTGTGGTGGAGTTTGCTCTAGGCTATGTGTTCCTGACCACAGCCATTATGTCTCTCCTTGCTGTTATTCTCCGAAGGTTATTGGGTATTTCTTCCTTGGTTTCCCTAAAAGTAACATGAAAGAGAATGACTACGAGACTCTAAGGAGACTTTCCTGGCTTGTCATTGGCCCATGTATTTCCTTTGTCTCCTAGTCCTCAGGGACAGGATGGTGCTACATTTTCAGAAACAGCAAGGCCCTCCCTCTCCCATCCAGTTGCTCCATCTATCTTGCTGCTCTGGGAGTGCCATATTCTTCCATCATGGATGGAAAATCTTGGCTGGAAAGTAACAAGACCACAGGCAGCAGCTGAAGGCAGCACTTAAAGCCTGGCCTTGGCAGTTTGGCTGAGGTCCGGGTTGCAGAGATTAAATACGGGCTCATGGCACACGATCAGCGACTTGCTGAGAGGCGAGGGGTGATTACTGGCTGCTCATCTAACTTATGAGTCCTCATTAGGTTTCTTGGAGCTGAAAGAGTCTGCTGAGAACCACATCACAATGCCCTTTCTGGCCTGGCCCCTCAGAAGGTCATAAAGCACTTTAATTAAGAACAGCTTTAATAATGGAGGACTCAGGATGCCACACAAGGGCACTGTGAGCATCCCTGAAATTAGGATGAAAAATCTCCCTGTTAGGTACCTTTGCTGTGGTCATTTTCTGCTGAGTTTAACGCAGTCATCCCAGCAGTCTGGCCATGGTAGCAAAAGCAGAGACCTGCTACCATCTGCTGAGGCATGACTGTTGTCTGCCCCACCTGTCTGAGCTAAAACTGAGGAGACCCAAGGGTGTTCCTGCTACCCTATGCTTACCACTTCTCTCCTTCAAATGTACATAATTATTGGGCCTCTCACAAGCCTGAGTGGCCTTTCCCTCAGTCAACCAAAGAAGCTGTGGGAATGTAGATAGCATCACTCAAACTGAGACATTAAGCTGGATCAGTCTCTATTGTGGGACTGCTCTGTGCAATTTTGAATGGTGAACAGAGTCCTGTCCTCCACCCAATAGATGCCAGGAGAACTTGTCATCCAAGTGGTGACAAGCAGATTGATTTGCAGACATTTCCGATAATTTCTTTAAGGATGATAGCTAAGTATGACAAAGAAATACAAGACTCCCAACACCAATTGTGGCCTCCACATGCACACACAGACATGCACCTCACACATGTACTCACACATGCTCCATATAACATACATGTGATAAAAGAAAAAGGTGCAGCTCTGAGCATGTTGTGTTTAGCTAGATGTCATAAATTTTATCTGGTGGTGCCACCTAAGAGTTAAAATTCCTCATATGCTAAGTAATAGCCCCATTGCACCTGATCTTACTAATACAATATTAGAATGAGTTGATAGGCTCTCGAGCAATTTCTACACACTTCCCAACTAAAGTAGACACTACAGGGTAATATCATGTTACTGGTAATTCCATTTGTCCTGGCTTCTCAAACAAAAAACAAAAAAAAAAAACAAAAAACAAAAAAAAAACCCTCTATTTTGAAGCTAGATAGCTAGGTGGAGAACTCTTTGTTACAAAAAGTTAATTTAAAAAAAGGACTCTCAATTCCCAGTGCAGACCTACTAAAGTCTGCTGCCTAGAGGTCAAGGTTTGAGAGTCCTGGGTGTTTACTGAGTTTTCCATGATTCATATCCCATGGTCACATAAAAGCAGGAGGTCTTGCCCTTGAGGAGCATCCCAGAGTACACAGAACACCACATGTTACAGATACTCCCTACACAGACTGACATGTTTTGCATGTTTGAACAGTTGGCCAATTGGTGAAGGCGATGGTTTGGAAGGTGAAACATTGCTGGAGGAGTAAGTCACTGGGAGTGTCCTTGAGGTCTGATACCCTTGGTTGATCACACATAGTTCTCTATTTTCTATTCTCCAAGATGTGCATGAACTGCACTGGGAGCTACCACCACCAGGGTCTGAGCAATTCCAGCTCCATGTCTTCACCACCACAGTGAACTAGAACCAGAAGAAGAAAGCTCTCCTCTCTATCGCTGTTTCTCAGTCTGTGTCTGTTTCTGTCTCTACGTTTCTCTGGGTCTTTCTCTCTCTCTCTCTCTCTCTCTCTCTCTCTCTCTCTCTCTCTCTCTCATGCACACACACACACACACACACACACACATACACACACACACTTTAGATTCCTGAATGCCATTTTCACAGGTTTATATTTGATAGGTCTGACAACAGTCTGATGGTGATGCCATTGGCACAGGGACTCCACGTTGATAATTGCTGGTCCAGAACAGAGCTGGCCTCAGTTTTCTAAAACACCAGAATTATAAAAAAAAAAATCATCAACACAACTGCAGGTGGGCCCATCCAGGATACAGGAAACTGAAGAGAATGATGCCTACATTCTATTTAAGCTTTGAAAAAATAGCTATAAAGATGCTTCAGGCCCTCGCTTGGTCCTTGTGGCTGGGTAGCTGGACTGCTCTTGTAAAGACACCATATCCTGAGACATCCAAGAGGAGCCACTGCACTCACAGCAGCAGGTAAGAACACTCTCCCACTACCCTACGCCCCAGAGCTACAACTGGGAACAAGTGGTACTCAGGACCCTCCAGGCACCGAAACCCTGCCCCTGCGGAATACCACTCCCCCTCTGCCCCTTGCTTGGTCCTTGTGGCTGGGGCAGACACCTAGCTTGTCTGCTCCTGTGAAGACACCATATCCTGAGACACCCTAGAGGAGACACTGCACTCAGAGCAGCTGGAGCTCAGGATCACGGGATCACAGAGACATCTGGAACCTGAGGAGTTTTGACACAAGCAAGATAACTGGAAATAAAGGCTCCAGTTAGAGAGTTAGAGACAGTAAGTATATGTAGCACTAGAGTTAACCAGATGGCGAAAGGTAAGCACAAAAATGTAAGCAACAGAAATCAAAGTTACTTGGCATCATCAGAACCCTGTTCTCCCACCATAGCAAGTCCTGGACACCCCATCACAACGGAAAAGCAGGATTCAGAACTAAAATCACTTCTCATGATGATGACAGAGGACTTTAAGAAGGACATAAATAACTCCCTTAAAGAAGTACAGGAGAACACAGGTAAACAGGTAGAAGCCCTTAGAGACGAAACACAAAAATTCCTTAAAGAATTGCAAGAAAACACAACCAAACAGGTGAAGGAATTAAACAAAATCATCCAGGATCTAAAAATGGAAGTAGAAACAATAAAAAAATCTCAAAGGGAGACTAACCTGGAGATAGAAAACCTAGGAAAGAGATCAGGAGTCATAGATGCAAACAACAACAAAATACAAGAGATAGAAGAGAGAATCTCATGTGCAGAAGATACCATGGAAAACATTGACACAACCGTCAAAGAAAATGAAAAACACAAAAAATTCCTAACCCAAAACATGCAGGAAATCCAGGACACAATGAAAAGGCAAACCTAAGGATAATAGGTGTAGATGAGAGTGAAGATTCCCAACTTAAGGAACCAGTAAATATCTTCAGCAAAATTATAGAGGAAAACTTCCCTAACCTAAAGACAGAGATGTCTATAAATATAAAAGAAGCCTACAGAATTCCAAATAGACTAGACCAGAAAAGAAATACCTCCTGTCACATGATTAAAACATCAAATGTACAAAACAAAGAAAAATACTAAAAGCAGTAAGGGAAAAAAGGCAAAGTAACATATAAAGGCAGACCTATAAGAATTACACCAGACTTCTCACCAAAGACTATAAAAGCCAGAAGATCCTGGACTGATATCATACAGACCCTAAGAGAACACAAATGCCAGCCCAGACTACTATACCCAGCAAAACTCTCAATCACTATTGATGGAAAAACCAAGATATTCCATGATGAAACCAAATTTACACAATATCTTCCCACAAAGCCACCACTTCAAAGGATAATTGATGGAAAACTCCAAAACAAGGAGGGAAACTACAACCTACAAAAAGCAAGGAAGTAATCTTTCAACAACCCCAAAAGAAGATAGTTACACAAACATAATTCCACCTCTAATCACAAAATAACAGGAAGCAACAATCATTTTTCCTTAATATCTCTTAATATCAATGGACTCAATTCTCCAATAAAAAGACATAAACTATCAGACTGGATACAAAAACAGGACCCAGAATTTAGCTGCATACAGAAAATGCACCTCAGTGAAAAAGACAGACACTACCTCGGAGTAAAAAAATGGAAAACAATCTTCCAAGCAAATGGTCCCAAGAAACAAGCTGGAGTAGCAATTCTAATATCAAATAAAATCAACTTTCAACCAAAAGTAATCAAAAAAGATAAGGAAGAACACTTCATACTCATTAAAGGAAAAATCTACCAAGATGAACTCTCAACTCTGAACATCTATGCCCCAAATGCAAGGGCATCCACCTACATAAAAGAAACTTTACTAAAACTCAAAGTATACATTGCACCTCACACAATAATAGTGGGGGATTTCAACACCCCACTCTCAGCAATGGACAGATCATAAAAACAGAAACTAAACAGAGACACCATGAAACTATGAACTAAGTTATGAACCAAATGGATTTAACTGGTATCTATAGAACATTTCATCCTAAAATAAAAGAATATACCTTTTTCTCAGCACCTCATGGTACCTTCTCCAAAACAGACCATATAATTGGTCACAAAACAGGCCTCAACATATACAAAAAGATTGAAATAACCCCTTGCACCCTATCAGACCACCATGGACTAAGGCTGGTCTTTAATAATGACAAAAGCAATGGAAAGCCCACATACACATTGAAATTGAACAATGCTCTGCTCAATGACGACTTGGTCAAGGAAGAAATAAAGAAAGAAATTAAAGGCTTTTTAGAATTTAATGAAAATGAGGAGACATCATACAAAAACTTTTGGGACTCCATGAAAGCAGTAATAAGAGGAAAACTCATAGCTCTAAATGCCTACAAAAAGAAACTGGAGAGAGTATACACTAACAACTTGACAGCACACCTGAAAGCTTTAGAATAAAAAGAAGCAAATACACCCAAGAGAAGTAGACAGCAGGAAATAATCAAACTCAGGGCTGAAATCAACCAATAGAAACAGAAAGAACTGTACAAAATATCAACAGAACCAGGAGTTGGTTCGTTGAGAAAATCAACAAGATAGATAAACCCTTAGCCAGACAAACCAAAGGGCACAGAGACAGTATCCAAATTAATAAAACCAGAATTGAAAAGGGAGACATAACAACAGAAACTGAGGAAATTCTAAAAAATCATCAGATCCTCCTACAAAGGCCTATACTCAACAAAATTGGAAAATCTGGATGAAATGGACAATTTTCTAGACAGATACCAGGTATCAAAATTACATCAGGAGCAGATAAACCATCTAAACAATCTCATAACCCCTAAATAAATAGAAGCAGTCATTAAAAGTCTACCCACCAAAAAAAGTCTGGGACCAGATGGTTTTACTGCAGAATTCTATCAGATCATCAAGGAAGACCAATACCAATTCTCTTCAAACTATTCCACAGAATAGAAACAGAAGAAACATTACCCAATTCGTTCTATGAAGCTACAATCATGCTCATACCTAAACCTCACAAAAACCCAAAAAGAAAGAGAACTTTAGACCAATCTCTCTTATGAATATCGATGCAAAAATACTCAATAAAATTCCGGCACACCAAATCCAAGAACACATCAAAACAATCATCCATCATGATCAAATATGCTTTATCCCAGGAATGCAGGGATGCTTCAATATTTGGAAATCCATCAATGTAATCCACTATATAAACAAACTCAAAGAAAAAAACCACATGATCATCTCACTAGATGCTGAAAAAGCATTTGATAAAATTCAATATCCCTTCATGTTAAAAGTCTTGGAAAGATCAGGAATTCAAGGTCCATACCTAAACATCGTAAAAGTAATATACAGCAAGCTAGTAGCCAACATCAAACTAAATGGAGAGAAACTTGAAGCAATCCCACTAAGATCAGAGACTAGACAAGGCTGCCCACTCTCACCCTACCTATTCAATATAGTACTGGAAGTCCTAGCCAGAGCAATTAGACAGCAAAAGAAAGTCAAAGGGATACAAATAGGAAAGAAAGCAGTCAAAATTTTACTATCTGCAGATGATATGATAGTATACTTAAGTGACCCTAAAACTTCCACCAGAGAACTCCTAAACCTGATAAACAACTTCAGCAAAGTGGCTGGATATAAAATCAACTCAAAACAAATCAGTAGCCTTCCTCTACTCAAAGGATAAACAGGCTTAGAAAAAATTTAGGAAAATGACACCCTTCACAATACTCACAAATACTATAAAATACCTTCGAGTGAATCTAACCAAGCAAGTGAAAGATCTGTATGATAAGAACTTCAAGTCTTTGAAGAAAGAAATTGAAGAAGATCTCAGAAGATGGAAAGATCTCCCATGCTCATAGATTGGCAGGATATATTTAGTAAAAATGGCCATCTTGTCAAAAGCAATCTATAGATTCAATGCAATCTCTGTCAAAATTCCAAGTCAATTCTTCATAGAGATAGAAAGAGCAATTTGCAAATTCATTTGGAATAAAAAAAAAAAGATAGTGAGAACCATTCTCAACAATAAAAGAACTTCTGGGGGAATCACTGTCCCTGACCTCAAACTGTAGTATACAGTAATAGTGATAAAAACTGCATGGTATTGGTACAGAGACAGGCAGGAAGATCAATGGAATAGAATTTAAGATCCGGAAATGAACCCACACACCTATGGTCACTTGATCTTTGACAAAGGAGCTAAAACCATCCAGTGGAAAAAGGACAGCATTTTCAGCAAATGGTGCTGGTTCAACTGGAGGTCAGCATGTAGAAGAATGCAAATCAATCCATTCTTATCCCCTTGTACAAAGCTCAAGTCCAAGTGGATACAGGACCTTAACATAAAACCAGATACACTGAAACTAATAGAAGAGAAGGTGGGGAAGACCCTCGAATACCTAGGCACAGGGGAAAAGTTCCTGAACAGAATACCAATGGCTTATGTTCTAAGATCAAGAATTGACAAATGGAACCTTATAAAATTGCAAAGCTTCTGTAAGGCAAAGGACACTGTCAATAGGACAAAATGGCAGCCAACAGAGTGGGAAAAGATCATTACCAATCCTACATCCAATAGAGGGCTAATATCCAATATATACAAAGAACCCAAAAAATTAGACTCCAGACAACCAAATAACCCTATTAAAAATAGGGTACAGAGCTAAACAACAAATTCTCAACTGAGGAAACTCAAATGGCCAAGAAGCACCTTAAGAAATACTCAACATCCTTAGTCATCAGGGGAATGCAAATCAAAACAACCCTGAGATACCACCTCACACCAGTCAGAATGGCTAAGATCAAAAACTCAGGTGATAGTAGATGCTGGTGAGGATGTGGAGAAAGAGGAACACCCTTCCATTGTTGGTGGGATTGCAAGCTGGTACAACCACTCTGGAAATTAGTCTGGTGATTCCTCAGAAAATTGGACAGAGCACTACCTGAGGACCCAGCTGTACCACTCCTGGGCATGTACCCAGAAGATGCTCCAACATATAACAAGGACACATGTTCCACTATGTTCATAGCAGCCTTATTTATAATAGCCAGAAAGCTAGATAGAGCCCAGATGTCCTTCAACAGAGGAATGGATACAAAAAAAATGTGGTACATTCACACAATGGAGTATTACTCAGCTATTAAAAACAATGAATTCGAGAAATTCTTAGGTAAATGGATGGAACTAGAAAACATCATCCTGAGTGAGGTAACCCAATCACAAAAGAACACACATGGTATTTACTCACTGATTATTGGATATTAGCCCAGAAGCTTGAAATACCCAAGATGCAACTCACAGACCACATGAAGCTCATGAAGAAGGAAGATCAAGTGTGGGTGCCTTGGTCCTACTTTGAAGGAGTGACAAAATACTCACGTGAGCAAATATGGAGACAAAGTGTGGGACAGAAACTGAAGGAGGGGCCGTCTGGAGACCATTCCACCTGGGTATCCATCCCATGTGCAGTCACCAAAGGCAGACGCTGATGTGGATGTCAGGAAGTGCATGCTGACATTAGTCTGATATATCTGTCTCCTTAGAGGTCTGTCAGAGTCTGACATATTCAGAGGTGGATGCTCACAGCTAACCATTGAACTGACCAAGGGGTTCCCAATGGAGGATTTAGAGAGAATACTGAAGGAGCTGAAAGGGTTTGTGGCCCCATGAGGAGAGCAACAATATCAACCAACCAAAGCTCCACAGGGTCTAAACCATCAGCCTGGAAGCACATAGGGAGGGACCCATGACTCCAGCTGTATATGTAGAGGAGGATAGCCTTGTTGGGCATAGGTGGGAGAGGAGATCCTTGGTCCCATGAAGGCTGGACACCGAGTGGGGGGATTCGGGGATGGGGAGGTGGGAGTGGGAGGGGTAGGTGGGGCCACATCAATATAGAAGCAGGAGGAGGTGGGATGGGATATGGAGCTCCTGGGGTGGGGAATAGGTAAGGGGATAAAATCTGAAATGTAAATATAATATCCAATAAAAAAATAAAATTAAAAAAAGATGCTTCAGGACAAGAGGGAGAACCTGGCATTGTCTTTACATGAACATTGCATCAATGTTCCACCTAACATCCCAGTTATGTGGGAGAACACCTTGCCTTTTAAATAGTGCAGACTCAAGTATTTAGAGATGCTATGCCATCTGTAAAGTCCAGATTCCCATTCAAAGAGCACACTTTTAAAAATGCATGAGGGTAGTGTGTGTGTGTGTGTGTGTGTGTGTGTGTGCGTGTGCGTGTGCGTGTGCGTGTGCGTGTGCGTGTGCGTGTGCGTGTGTGTGTGTGTGTGTGCATGTGTATGATAGCATGATAACACCAAGTACTGAAAAAGCAAAGATACTAAACTTATAAGACAACGAGTAAACACCAAAACAACTGTGGTTTGAAATGCACCACACAATGCTGCCTGAAATAGCATCATCTTACCCTAGTGATGGAATGAGGTGGGCTATGACCCTCCCAGAACTCCTGCAACAAATATCACCAACTACAGTCTTCACATGTCCATTTCTGAGGGCCAAAAGTTGAAGTTCAAGGAAGTAGTAAGGTTAGCACTTCCTGGAAATGGTCTGGAGAGTTAGATGCACCTCTATAGCTTGGCTTCTGCTACTTGTTCCAAATCTATGATGTTCCTTCTGCAGCCCTGCCTCCAGTCACTGCCCCTGCCATCTCATCAGAAGCCTAACCATGAAAATGGCGGAACATGTGTTCTCAGCTTCACGGTCAAAAAGGGAATCCAATCACCATGACCCCAGTGATGCATCTGCAAATTAAAAATGCATCCCATAATGAGCAGAGCCATTCACACTAATAATTACATAAGCTCTCATTATGGGTGGCTGTAATTATAGTAGGTACTTTCAGCAAATGCAAAAAGCAACTTAAGCTTTTCATCACCTGCATAAAGAAAGTCAGAGGCAGGTACATCCTCATGTGGTCAGGCAGAGACACCCGTCCAGAAACACTGACACACGGTAAAGGTATAGAGAAATCCCCCAGCCCACTCTCTCCAGGAGGTAAAGAATCTAATGTGGAAAGGAGACAGAGGAGCAAAGAGAAACAATGAACACACAGAATGGAGACACATGCCAGCCAGAAGGTTCTTCTATCATTTGCCCCTTCTGCCTTCAGCTTTACCAGTCCCTGGGTATCACATGACTAATCTTTCTTCTTTTTTGAGCATATATTTTACATTCATTTACTTATTGGGGAGGCATGTATGAGGAATTTCATGAACAATTCAAGTGGTAAGTTGTGGCATGATGTGGGTCTCAAGGATCAAATTCAGGCTAGGTAGCCTTTACCACCGAGCTATCTCACCAGGATCACCCCATTGTGCCATGCCATGCCCTTCAGTTCTGACATCATGTAAGAAGAGTGAGCATCTCATTCCACAAGTGAGGAGCTCCATCCACAGCAAGGCCACATGTCAAGGTCTATAGAAGGCCTTTGGCCAACACCTAAACAAGATTTGAACCATTTCTGGCCCTGGAGGTTCAGCAGAAAACAGAAATGTGAGGCTGCCCCAGTGCACTTCATCATGTGCACATGAAACCTAGGGATGTGTTCTTTGCATCTCCATTCAGGAGTCACTCATAGCTAGCTATGCACAAGAATACAAAGCATGTGGCCATGATTGTGATGTACACCTGTCCCATCCTATGTGATGGTGTCTGGTGGTATAAAATGTCTAGTTGGGGCAGTGTCTCCCCCATTATATGGTCACTCTGTTTACATTCCCTTCATATATGTATATATTTCGAGAAGCTTCTACTATGGTAGATTTCCATAGAGTCTTTTCAAAAGGTCTTTAATGTTAGTTGTCCTCACCATATTCTCTCCATTCAATCCTCCTGTTCTAGTGTCTCCTTTCTCTTTATTTAACAATATATTCTATTTCCCCTTCCTTGGAAAATACCTCCCAACACCATCTCTTACTAGCTACATAACCTCTGCAGTTACTTGGACTAAAACACGCATACCTAAAGCTTAAGTGCTAACATCCTCACATAAAAGAAAACATGCCCTATTTGTGTTTGGGGTCTGGGTTACCTCACTCTGGATGATTGTTTCTGGATCCTTCCATTTATTTGCAGATTTCATCTGAAGCTTCCTGAGGCCCTAGGAACCAGCAGTCCAAACAGCAACTTTAACATAAGCAGAACCTATAGTTCAGAAGGAGGAGGTGACTCACCTAAGGTCACAAGGTCACACAAACACAGTTGGATTCTTAGAAACTCTTCTAACACCACAACGTGTCCAGACTTTCTGGTTTTGTGTGCTTTTTCTTTATCCTTTTTTGGTTTGTTTTTGTTGTTTGGTCCTTGTAGCTCAGCATAGTCTGGAACGCATTAGGTAGCCCCCAGCTGACCTCTCTAAATCATTATAAGACTCTAAGTCATCTGTTACTCCTGCCTCAGGCAGGCAAGTGCTGAGATTGCAGGTAGGCACCCTCAGTCCAAATGCCAGTTCTTCTCCATGCTTCCTTCATCTACCCCATGATCATGAACTCATCACAATGCAGACAGTGGAGCAGGACTGAGAGGGGAAACCAGATGGTAGTTGCCTCATTTGAGAAATGAGAAAACTGAGGCTTGAGAGCTTATACAACCTCAGCAGGGTCACAAAGCTCTTGATGAGATCCTACTCCACATCTACCAGGTAATGAACACCACTGTCTTTGAAACTGCACAGCCAACTTATTAGAGTTTAAAATGTGTCCACAAATCCTTTGGCACTCATTCTTTCTTAAGACGAGTCCAGGTTCCTCTTTCTAATAGATGTTGGACTTAGAACCCTCTGGAATTAAGCAGAGTTTTGGAGAACTGACGCTGAATCTCAGGACTATTCATGAGGCTTCTTCTTGCCTCTCTCTGATCATTGACTCAGGGGAGAAGAGGCAACCACATCCGATATCATGAACACTCAAGCAGTCCCTCAGAAATACCCACATAGTGAGAAACAGGCTCCTTGCTGACATCCACATATAAGTCAGCTTGGAAGTGAACCTCCCAGCCTCTGTCATAATTTCAAACAGCTCTGAGCCAGAGCCACCCAGGTAAATAACTCCCCAAATTCCTGATCCCTAGAAATGTGGAGACAATGAATATTTGCTTGTTCGCTCTAGTGTGTGTATGTGTTGTGTGTTCACTGTAGTGTGTGTACGTGTGGTGTGTTTATGTGCACTACAGCTCCTCCGTGCAGATCAACCTCATGGAATCAGTTCTCTCCTTCCTCCTTTAAATGGGTTCTTGGGATTTAAGTCAAACTGTGGTCTTGCACTTCCCCACTGGATTGACTTTGCAATCTTATACTAACCACAGATAATTAACAGGATTCATGTTTCTACACAGAAACCACCCCAAAATGTCTTGACTTTGAACAATAATCATTTATTTTGCTGAAATGCCAATGGCTTGGCATTTGAGATGGGCTTAAAAGACTGGTTGCATCATTCTCAGATGGTTTCTGTTTTTCCTTGGTGTGAACTAGAGGTAAAGCGGTATGATTCCATCTACGGTTCCTTGGCTGCAACTTGACCATTGGGAATTGGGCTGCCTGGCTGCTCAGCTGGGCTCCAGAGGATAAAGAAGATATTTTTAAAGTCTTTTCTCTGGGTTCCTATGGTCACTTTTGATGTATCCCATTAGGTCCAGCTAGAATTCAAGGAGCAAATTAACAGTCTCTACTTCTTAGGGAGATGAACTGAACAGCTACACTGTCCACTGTCCACTGTCCACTGTCCACTGTCCCTAGTAGAGAAAGGTGTGGACAGAAGTGGCTGTATGTGTGGTCTACCACAGAACCTGGGAGTATTTTAGACATAGGAGCAGGTGCCATCATCACCATTAAGACAGAAGCAGCCTATGGCCTTATCCTCAGTTGCAGATTAAAATAGTTTGGATATGAAATGCACAGGTCAAAGAAGGAGTGAGAAATCTTGGAGAACTGGTCCCAGCTATGACTACAGATAGTGACAGACCAGAATGCTAATGGCTTTCCTGGAAAACACATCAGGAGAATGTTCCAGAAGCAAAGCTTTGCTTCGGGCATTCATGGTAAGGTACAGAAACAAATAAAGAATAAAAACAACAACATTAAAGTATAATAGAGGTACGTTAGCTTTGGGCACAGAAGTTTGCAAAAACAAAATACTCACGCACATGATCTTGGTTGAGTGAAGATGGATAGTAAAAAACAGAATGTGATGCATATTAACAGGTGATGGAGTAACCGCCATCCTGCTACTGTTTTCCTTTGTAGCATGTTTTGATATCCGTAAGGGTGGGACTGGAAGGAGGGGAGGGGAGGGGGACTGTGATTGGGATGTAAAGTGAATAGAAAAGAATTTATGTTCAACTGAAAGTTCTATTTCATAATAAATGTTTATTACACATTTAGAGGTAAGTTTACATATGTATACATGAATGTTATCTATGTGTATTTGTCTATTACTGTAAGTATATATGTTTCATGTATGAGTCATAGTTATTTATTATCTTTGTGTGCATGTGTGTATGTGAACACATATAGGACACATGAACGTATGGAAGTAAGAGGACATCCTCATTCAGTTTAGACAGGGTTGTCACTGCCTACAATCTTACCATAGGAGTGCTAAAATTACAGACACCTGCAAATATATCAAGATTTACACAGGCTCTGGGGATTTGAATCCAGCTTCTCATGCTTACGTGGCAATAATTTATCCATTAAACCATATTCCTAGACCATAAAAATACTCTTGTATAAATATGACTGTATGTCATATGGGTGCCCACATTTATTTTCCATATCACAGATATGTATGTTATAAATATCGTTACAACGATAGATGTATTTATATGAAAAGTATGCATTTAATCATATGAATAGTCATATATTTCCCCTTGAGAAATTCTTACCAAGTTTACATACTTTTCTTTGGAACAAAAATGTCTTCTAGGGCTCAGTGCTGACCTGGTTACCAATAACTGGCAGCTTGACATGGCTTAGAATCACCTGGAAAAAGAGTCTCAATTGAGTAACTGTTTTTGTCACTTTGGCCCACAGACATGTCTGTGGGGGATAGTCTTGATTACTAATGTATGTGGGAGGGCCCAGCCCATTGTAGGTGGAACTATTCCCTGGGCAGGTATAAGGATGTTGGCTAAGCATGAGCCAGTGAGAGAGCTAGCAAGCAGCATTTCTCCATGGTTTCTGCTCCAGCTTCCTGCTTTGAATTCCTGCCTTCACTTCCCTCACTTGGACATGTGAGCAGAATAAACCCTTTCCTCCCCTAAGCTGCTTTTACTCAGAGTATTTTATCACAATGGCACAAAGGAAACAAGGAAAAATGCTTTGTTTGTTCCTGTGTTAAAAAGGTAATTTCACAGCACTTTGCTACACGGTGGGCTGTCTTTCAGTGGTTAAGGATGGGGACAAGCAGCTCCTTCATCTTGGTCCTGTGAACTTACATACGATGGCAAAAATTTAGACCACAGAGACACGCTAGTACAATGTAGACCCACAAAAGTCTTATGTTTATTCTATGTAGAGCTACATGTGTTGTGTATATTTGTATATGAAACCTCAGAGGCTAACACAGACACAGGGTGTGGGCTCTCAAACTCCACAGGATTGCAGCTGACAAACATCTTTGCCATGCTCCTATAATTCTTGTACTTTAGAGCATGTGCCCAGCAAATAGATCATCCAAGCTGGGGTTGTGGAAAACATAAGAACCAGACTTGGGCTGGGAGACTTGAGTTTGAGGTCTAGTCACTAAGCAGGTTTATGAATCATTGGCAGACGAAGCCTGGCTGGTCCTAGAGAGACTCCTCACTCACAGACTCTGGTGGCTGTGGAATGGATTGATTCAAATGTAAACCTACCATGAAGAGAACATGCCCTCAAACACCTGGTATTGGGCTGTAACTGGGCTAGCGTCTGTCTGCCCTATTCAGCTAGAATCACGTGTGGCAGAGAACTAGAGAGAGTTTACATAGACCAGGGTTTACCGGAATCCTTCAAACTAGCCAAGGACAAGCTGTTTTATCCTGATTTTATTTCTTCTATGGAAACTACATGAAGACTGCTCCTGGGAGTGAGACTAGTTGATACCATGATTCCAATGGAAGCCTGAGCATTTGAATTCCATGCCCAGAATCTATGAAATAAACCATTTACAGTATACCTTGTACATGATTGTAAAATCCCTGCATTGGGGAGGCAGAAACAAATATATTCTTTGAGCTTGCGGCCAGCCAGCCTAGCCTAATCAGTGAGCCAAAGGCCAACAGGAAATCCTGAAAAAGGATAAAACACACTTAAGCAATGAAATTCAAGGTTGCTGTCTCTCTTTCAACCTCCACATGTGAATACTACTGTCCCTCGGTCTCTATCCCATTTCATTACCACTCCTGACCACCCAGCGCTGGCCTGTACGGCTCTACATGATATAGCATGTCCTCTTCTTTTGAGAAACATGAATAACCACTTATATATTTTGATGGCAGACATCACCTGACCTGTTAGCTTGTTCATACCTACCTCAGACTCCCTGTTAGCACACAAGGGTGCATCCATTCTTACTACAGGCTCCAGTCTACTGCCCTAAATCATGAGTCCTAAATCATGTTGGACAAGGAAAACATCTTTCTATTTTTATTTATTTTCATTGTTGGAAATTGAATCTACGGCCATATTCATGCCCGGAAAGCATTTTATCACAGAGCTATGGCTCCAGCCCTCTTAGCGTTTATTGTTGAGACTCACGCTCCCTAATTTTCTCAGTCTGACACTGAAGTTGAGAGCTTCCTGTCTCAGCTCCCCAGAGTACAGGCAGACTGAGGCCATTCACCTTGGCAACACTTTAACAACTTCTGATTTGAGCTGGACTCTACGTACTCCTTCAACCAGACTTAAAAGTAAATAATAGTTCTAAAAATGAAGCCTATGCAAATGCAGAATCACTACCACTTGGCACAAATAACAGGCAATCCTAAAAACAAACAAAGGGCTACAACAGACACAGCGGGCTGGGCCTGACTGTCTTCCCAGCTCAGGGGCCTCTTTGTGCCAAAGGGAAGTTGGGAAGCTCAGAAGAGATTTAAGGCCACTTGTACCAATCTGGGCCATTCTTAATGACAGGATAAGAGAGACAGAAGGAAATGGACTGAGAGGATGTGGCTCACTGTGAGTTGTGATATCTTGGGTCATACTGTACCCATACAGAAACCACTGGGTAGCAACCAGCACTCACAAACCCCATTACTGGAAACAACAAACACATTCATCTTTCAGCTTTGACTTCTACATTCTATTTCAGGACTGTGCGCAGGATGGGAGAGAAAAAAAATGAATGCTTAATCTTGATTCATTATAATGATATAGCAATGTTTGATAGACATCACACCCCCAGCAATGGCTTGGCCACCCCAAAGGGTGGGCATGATCTCTGGTTTTCTATGATTGCATCTCAGTTTTTTCCCCCATTTTCCAATCAGTAAAACGTTAGCCAGGTCTAATGGGACTGGCCAGTAGTACCAGCTACTGGAGACTGAGGTAGGGGAATTGCATGTTCAGTCATGTTCAGAGTGAGTTCAAAGCCAGCCTGGATAACTTAATGAGACCTAGTTTTAAAACAGCATGTGAAGGAGGGGCTGAGGGGAGGGCTGCAGAGATAATTCTGTTAGGAAAGAGTTTGTCATGCAAGTATGAAGAACTGAGTTCAATTCCTAACATATGAATCGGTGAGATGGCTCGATGGGGATAAAAACTCTTGGTATTCAACTTGGTGACCCGAGTTCAGATCCCCAGAACACACGTAAAAGCCTAATAGAGTAATGCAAGAGCTTGTAATGCCGGCACACCTCTTCAAGGAAAGGGGAGGCAGAGACATGAGCATCCCCCGGCCGGCTATCCTGACACATGCAGCATTTGAAGCTATCCTGCCTCTGACAAGGTAAAAAAAAGTGAAAACTGGCACCCAAGACTGTTGTTTCACTTCCACATGTACAACATGGCATGGAATAGCCTATGCCAACCTCTCTCTCTCTCTCTCTCTCTCTCTCTCTCTCTCTCTCTCTCTCACACACACACACACACACACACACACACACACACACACACAGATAAAAATCCAGGCATTTGTAGCCACAGCACTGGAAGAAAAAGACATCTTATACATTACTTACCCACACTAATTAGTTTATTTTTTTAAAGGGCTGTGGACGTAACTTA
Organism: Rhabdomys pumilio; assembly: GCA_030674055.1. Lineage (NCBI taxonomy): Eukaryota > Metazoa > Chordata > Mammalia > Rodentia > Muridae > Rhabdomys > Rhabdomys pumilio. Next base: position 85,479,748 of record JANHMN010000002.1, on the reverse strand, counting down.
GCAGTAAAGCACTTGCCTAGCATGCTCAAGGCCCTAGATTAACAATCCCAGGACACCAGAAGGAAAATAAATAAAAGAGGAAAGGTCCCCATTAGTATCTGTTATCCAAACAGGATACCCCAAATGGATAAACAAGGCTGATGGTTCCTAGCTGTCCTGTGAACACACATCCTCCCAGTCCCTCAGTGGTCTGTATTTGCCTCAGGGGACACCAAACAGGAATAGCATTTAGTAATCAATTGACTCCCCTTGACTTGGTTTGGTGCCTTTTCTAAATAATGAGCCTGGCAACATCAGAGCCTTGCAGCCATCTTTATTAAGGAAGCTCCTGGCGCCATGCAGAGAAGACACAGGCAGCATATGCAAACGTGGAAAGGGAATTATTTCCATCAGCACCAGCTATTTGAAAGCAATTGAAAAGTTTCCATTTGAAGAAAAAGTAATTTTCCTGATGTGAGTTTCGAGAGCTTGCTTGTGTGCCCCCACCTGACGCTGGCTTCTTCAGCTCCAGGCTTTCTGGATTTTATTAAACCACAGCTAAGTGGCATCATGCTGGTAAAATATTGTGTCGCCTTTTAAAGTGATATCATTACCTAATAATTTTGAGCACTTTACTCTTTTTTTTTCCTTTGCCAAGGAAGAGAAATGGACCAATTGGCCCAGCAGCAGCCTCACAGCCTTATGGAAATGAGAAGAGCTTGGTGTGTTGTGTTGTGGTGTGGTGGTATGGTGTGTTGTGGTGTGGTGTGGTGTGGTGTCATGTGGCACAATGCACTATGCCATGATATGGCATGGTGTGGTATGATGTGGCAACTCGGGGATACTGGAACCAAGAAACACACACACAGAAAAACTAAATTCCTTACTGAAAGGAGTGAGCAGATTCTTCACCAGTTCCTTGCCACACCATATTTATAGAAAATTGGGATATTTATTCCACACAGCTTTTTCCTCTGGACGTAACCAGTGCCATCTTGAGTCAGAATGGTTGGGGTTACCCACCCAAGATCAGGAGCACAGACATTTCCCTATGGAGAATGCAGCTCCATTGTAGAACTCACACAAAGCACTGGGTTCAATCCCCGGTCCCTCGTAGACTGGGTGTGGTTGAGCTCATCTGCAACACCAGTAACCTCGGCCCTGCTGGTTTGGAGGCAAGAAGACCTGAAGTCTCAGGTCAACTTTGGCTACACAGAAAGTCTGATGCCATTCTGGACTACAAGAAACCCTGTCTCAAAAAATCACAATTCCATACATTGAAGGAAGAGGCTCAGGAGGCTTACAACCAATCAGAAGATCCTCAGGCAGTCCTTCCCTTCCTCAAGGTTACACACACACACACACACACACACACACACACACACACACAAATTTAAAAGGTAGAGGGGGTTGGGCTGAGGAGGGGGTTGGGCTGAGAATGGATGTAGACCACTGTTAGAGGGCTTTCCTGGGCTTCACTAGCTCTGGGTTCGATCCTCAGCACTGCTAAAGAAACAAAATCTACAGTTGACTGGGGGTGATGCCTTTGGTAGAACCCCTTAATGTGGCTGCCTTCAGTTCTCAATGTTCCTGTAAGCAACCTCAATCATTGGTTCCCCAAACTGGACTCGGGTCAGACTCCTTCCTTTTCGCCTGTCTGTCAGTGCTCTGTGTGTCTGTGGCGAAGTAATGATTTCCCACATCTCAGTGCAATGGCATGGCATGGCATGGCAACACCCAGACATTTGCTTTTTCCTAGTTTTCTGCATTCACCTCCCGTCACAGAGCTTGGCACACTGTTGGTACACACCTATGTGTGCATATTCGGGGGTGAAGAGGGCTGTGCAGAGATATATATCCATCATCATTCTCATTTAAGGGTTCACAAAGGTGTCATGGAGGTAGTCAACACAGCCAGTACTCTTATCACCTGAGAAGCCTCCTGCCTCTACAGCGTCACTCTAAAGGCTGTGATCCACTTACATGGTAAGAACAACTATACATTATTCAAAGGAGCCTGCATCGTAAGCATGCAGCAGGGGATTCCTTTAGATAGATAGCCTCCTTCCACATTCACAGCAATCTTCAAAAGCAGGTGCTCAAGTGATGTGGTTTTTAGAGACAAGGAACATGGAAAAAAAACAGAGAGGTTTCATATTTACTCAAGGTCACACAGCTGCCAAATGAGCCTAATTCTCCTAGGGTCTTTGTTCTTGGTCATTACATTCATCACACACACACACACACACACACACACACACACACACACACACACACTGGGAGGGGGTAATGAAAGACAGAAAAAGATGATGAGGGAGAGAGAGAGGAAGGGGGCATTTTGAACTTGACTATGAATCTAAGCTGTGGAGATCATTAGGAACCTCAGAGACTTCCTAGAACAGGCTGAGCCTGGGGAGAAGGTGTCCCTCCTCTACTCCTTTTCCAAGAAGGTAGACCAAAGCTACTGCCTGGTTACAAGCTCCATTTTTAATCACTCATGCCAGCCAGTTTGGACTGTGTGTTTAAACAGGATTTTCTTTTTTCCTTTCCATTTTTTTTTTTTTTAAATTGGAAGGGAGCTTTAAACACTTTGAATGTGGCCTCTGGGAGCAGCTCACAGCATGGTCCGCACACCCTTCTTTTGAGGCAGGAGTCCCTGCAGCCACATTGCCAGCTCTGTTTTCAATTACAAAAGCCTGTTTGAACATGGGCTGTCACAGAGGCTGTTCAAACAGGCTTTTGTAATTGAAAAGGAGGAAAAAACAAAAGATTTCTAACCTTCTAAAGCCAGGATGGGAAGGAGCTGGGTTGAGGACCAGAGAAACAAAATGGCACCTATGACAAGAGGATTGAGAACAGCCAAGAAGGGACCTGGGGAAAGACAGCCAAAGAGGACAGCTAGAACCTCAGCCAACATCTGTCTGGTATGAAAGCCACAAGTCCTAGGTGTAACTCTTCATCTTAGTGCACAAAACCCTGGGCACTCCAATGGGTGCTTCTGAACCCAGATCCACGTCAGTAACAATCTGGCTATTCTATTTTTGTGTTTTTTGTTTTGTTTTTGAGACACTTTTATGCCATTTTCCACAGACACTACTTTCTCAACAAGGGTGTACAAGATATTCTCTTGTATCTTTACCAGTACTTCTTTAGATTTTATCAGTCTGTCTGTCTGTCTGTCTGTCTGTCTGTCTAACTATCATCTATCTGTCTATCTATTTATCTGTCTATCTATCATCTATGTATCTATCTATCTATCTATCTATCTATCTATCTATCATCTATCCACCTACCTACCTACTTACCTACCTACCTATATATCTGTTTATGTGTACAAGTAATGGCAAAACTGAAAGTCAGAGGACAACATACAAGAGTCAGTAATCTTTTTATCACCTGGATTCCAGTAGTTGAACTTAGGCTATCAGGTTTGGTGGCAACCACCACTGAACCATCATGCCGGCCCTCTATCTTTTCAATAACATCTCATGCAACACTTCTAGGTCACCACTTTCAATTTCTTTCAGCATTCTGGGAAGCTAAAATGGCGGCCTCCAGACCTTAGCATCCGGCAACAGCTAGTGCCTGAAGTCAGTAAGTCACCTTAAACTTGGTTTGCTCACAGTGTTAATGGTAACCGTCCAGCAATACTGTTTGCTACCTACACATCTTTAATCCCTAATACTTTATCTCCCTTTTCAACAAACACAGAGTGTGATGGGCAGTAAAGATTGTCAACCTGACAGCATCTAGAATCACCAAAGGAGTAAAGCCTCTGGCCATGTCTGTCAGAAAGTCTCTAGACTGGGTGGATTGAAGCAGGAGATCCACTTGGATTGTGTGAAGTGCCGCTTGGCCAGCTGTGGTCCTATAATGTACATCAACGGGGAGGGCAGGCTGAGTGCCAGAATTCATCTCTCCCACCTTTACGACTGAGGATAGCAGGTGACTATCTGCCACGTGCTGCTGTGATTGACTGGACCCTGAGATGTGGGCTAAAGTTGACTCTTTCTTCTTTGGTTATTTCTGTCAGATATTTGGTCAGAATGATAAGAAAAGTACAAGTTGCAAGTCTCTCACTAGGAACTCTTAGGAACCCACTTTGAATTCAGTAGAGATTTTTATTTCCACTCTGTGTTAAGGAAAACAAGCCCAGTTCCCAGCTTCAATGTTCCTTAAAACTGAAAGCCATTGCATACACAAAATGAGCCACAGACCTGGGGCATGTAGTATGTCAAAAGTCATATTGGTGTATAGATACAAGCAAAGCAAAGCACGAGATCTTGAGAATGTGTCCTGACGACTCTGGATTGATAGCACAGTTGTGGAGTGTGGATTGTGGCTCAGAGTTGCTAGCTCTCCTACCCTGTCCAAATTTCAGTCCCCATCTCTGTAAGAGGAAACAGTGAAAAGACTCGCCATTGAGGCTGTTCTGATTATACGAGGAACAATGAGCTCCATGTGTGATGACTGGCAAACTCTGGTCATCATCAACAGAAGCCTACCATGCAGTCAACGCCTATGATGCCAGCTCTTCGGGAGGCTGAGGTAGGAAGATCATTAATTTGATAGCAGGTTGGGCTAGTGAACAAATGCAAGACAAGCCTGGGTAACTTATCACGACCCTGCTTTTAAAATGGAAAGTAAAGTAGAGACTATGATGTAGCTCAATGGTGGAACACTTGCCTAGCCTAAAGGAGACTGGTACTGCCCAAGAGCTTTGTGTTCCTCAAGCTTAAATAGTGTGTGGATTTCCTGGGCTGTGGAAATAGCTCAGTGGTTAAAGTGTTTGCCATACAAGTGTGAGGAATGGTGTTTGGCGCCAAGTAAGAGATGACACCTAAAGTTGTCCTCTGACCTTGACAAATTTGTCACAGCACCGGCTTGCTTGGTCTCTCCCACCCACCCACACACCCATACCACACAGAAAGATCTTAAGCCTAATGAGTCAGGCCTGGTGGTCCAGACCTATGGTCTGAGCTTCTCAGGCAGTTGATATAGGGGATTCTTTATTCTGGGGCTTTCCTGGGCTACTAAATGGCTTCTAACTTCAAAGCTAACCTGGAAAACTTAGAATAATTTAAAAGATTCTCTTCAAGATTAAAAGTAAAGATGGACTAGGGCTATAGTTTCATCATGGAGCTCTTGCCTGGTATACAGAAGGCCCTGAATTCTATCCCTAGAACTACAGGCCAGTGATTTACCAATTACCCTATGAAACAAACATCCCTTGGATCTGCATGTGAGTGAACCTTATAGACCATGTATAACTGAGGAGTGGATTTGTTAACTGCAGGTCTAGACTTTGCAAATAAAGTAGAGACTGGGGTGGATACAAATCACCCCAAATCCCACAACACACTATTGGATCGTGGATATAGTAGAATCTGAATCTGTGTTTATTTTCCAATATATGATGAGGTGGGATAATTGTTCTCCCTATTCCTTTTCCTTTACCCCCAAATTCCAAAACATACCCCCTCACATCAATGTGATAATCTCAAGTTCCAGGACACATTTCCAGAGATACCCTAGGGAGGCAGTACCTGGTTCTAATAAAGAAATATTATTATCTTTGTTCCCTTCCCGACACTTCACGGTACTCACCAAGAATGTTTTAGAATTAAGATTGCCATATAGAGGTGTGGTGTTCATGACTGGATTCAGAAAGACCTGGGTTCTTCTAAGGTGTCACATGGTAAATTATTGATTATACACAAATATCATTGCAAAGAGCACCAGGCTTGAGTAGGATGCTATTTATTCAAACTCTTCCCTCCAGCTTTGGAAAGATTGTCTTAGTTTGGATCCTGGTAGCTGTGATAAAATACCCTTAACAAAAAGCACAGGAGGAAAGACTGACTGGTCCTACAACTCTAGGTTCCTGTCCATCACTGTGAGGAAATCAAAGCAATTGGCAGGGACTTGAAGCAGCTGGTCATATCCCATCCACAGTCAAGAGCAGAGAGAACTGAACTGAGCATGTGTACTGACTTTCTTCACTCTTACATAGTTCCAGGTGCCATGCCTAGGGAATTCCACCACTCACAGTGGAAAAGTATTCCCAACTTCAAGGAATATATTCAATATAATCCTAAAGACATCCTCACAGACCTGCCTAATCTAGACAATCCCTCTCTCCCCTGGGTGATTCTAGATTGTGCCAAGATGACAATTGAAACAAGTCATTACAATGAGTCTTCTGCCTTTGAGGCCTGATATTTGAATAATGGTGGACTTTTGTCCCTCAACCTTGCCTGCAGCCTCTGAGGTTAGAGCTTATCCCATGAGGACAGGGATCCGGTATCCCTGCCTGACCTCGCTGTCAGGGCATCACAGCCGGGAAAGCCAAGGATGTCACTGTGCATTTGTTACAGAGTGACATCAGCAAAGAGAGCTGAGAAGCAGATACTGAGTGTCCACATGTCGCAGTGGACGGCCTAAGCTGATCCAAGAGGAGACAAGGCAGCTACTTCAGGCTTGAAGCTGGTGATGAAGATGGACAAGAAGAGAGAAGGTGAGGTCTTTTCTCTCCTCGCCTTTATGGCCACAGCCAACACTTCTATCACCAGACAAGTTAATTCATTCATTTGACTCTAGAGCCTTCAGAATGAAGACTCAAAGAGGAAATGTCTGTTTTATGTTTAGTCATTTCCAGAGAAATGTGAGTGAGCAGAGCATGGAATAGCGGGAGAGGTCTGAAGCAGAAGCCAGTGAGCCTCTCAGACAGAGCTTTCTTGGCCTCTTGATGCAAGTGTTGCTTCTTCTAGGCTACAAAGTAGAGCACTTCTACAATGTGATTCTTGTCCCCATCTACCAGACAATGAGAGGCCCTGTAATTTGTTCATGACCAGGTCCAAGACAAGAACATGAGGAAAGATAAGTTATCTGTGGCTTAAATGTGTGGCTTAAATCTGTGGCTTTTTTTAAAAATGTGTTTTATTTTCTTTTATTTTGAAGTTATGTGTGTCTGGGTGTGTGTGGACATATGTGCTCCTCAGTGCAAGTGCCCCCTAAAGTCAAAAAAGGGTGTCAGATCCCCTGAAGCTACAGTTCCATGTGGTTGTGAGCCACCTAGTGCGGTGCTAGGAGCTAAATTCAGGTCCTATGCAAGAACTGCGTATGCTCCTTACTGCAGAGCCATCTCTCCAGCCCTTAAAACAACTTTAAAAGCATTGTTTGGTGATAACATAAAGTTCAGAATTTTCAAATGTGCAGTTCCAGGGCCCCAGTGCGTTCACAAGCTTGCCCGGCTACCACTTCTGTGTGCTTGCCAAGTAGGTGCCTCACCTCAAAAGAAAACCCCACACCCATTAACAGTGGCTTCCTCCACACTTCCTCCAGCTCCTGGCAACCACTTGTCTGCTTTCTGCCTTTGCCCTTTTCTGTTCTGGACATTTTATACAAATGGAATGCTACAGTATGTGACCTTCGGGTCTGGCTTTTCTACCGGCAACCTGTTTTCAAGGTTCATCCCCATTATTGCTCCTGGAATGGAACTCCATTCCTTTGTAAGGTTGAATAAAGCCTAGCTGTAGGACAGAGCCTGTTTTTGTTTAGCCATTCACACACTGATGGGCATTTAGGCTGCTTCCACATGTTGGCTTTTGTGAATGGTGCTGCTATAGACTTTTGTGTTGGGGTAGTAGGAAGCATAGGAAAACCTAAGCTCAATGGCACAGGGGCCTGAGGACCTGTGACCGTGAGAAGTGACTATTAGCTTTAGTGGAACCAGCTGCTGGAGATCAGAAATCAAGATGGCCCCGTACTTTAACTGAGCAACCCAGTCAGTGTAGGAGAAAAAAACAGGTCCCTCACACTGATGCAGGGGTTTCCATCAGAGTTCTGCCTAGAAGGGGCTCTTCTCTGGGCCAAACTGTTTGGCTGAGCAGATAGCTGCTCTGGCATCCCTGTGGTTCACAGCATCAGAGCAGCTCCAGGGATGCTAACTCTGGCTCTTTATCAGGGATGATAAAGATGGGCATAAAGAAAGCTGAAAACAGAATTACAGGATCAGAGTGGTTTCTGGGATGATTGGAAAGGTCTCTAGGCATCATTTAAGAGAGACAGCAGAAGACTTGGTAGCTAAGCATGGCCTGACATCTCCATCTCTCATCAGTCTTTGGTGTACTTTTGCTGAGATGCTGTGACCCCTGAATACCTCACCCCTGCTTGTGCTGAGACTGGCTCTTCTTACTTACCAGTCCTAGGCTTCCTCCCCACCCACAGAGAACCTGGACAAGACTCCTCACACCACAGCTATAGCCTCATGCAGCACCCCCTCCTCTTTATATCCATTTAGAATTGATTAATCTTCTTATTTAAATTGTAAATGTCCCTCCCCTGGAAGGCTTGCCTAAACTGCCCCATTACTGCTCTATTAGCAGCTCCTGTCTCTCCTCTCCTTACAGATTTTCCGGTGTCCAGGCTATCACTTGGTGGTTAGTGAAATTACAGGCTGCTCCAGTGGGTGACCCTAGAGGGCCATGTGGGAGCTGGCAGGAAGTCCTTTGAACAGAGGTAGAAGGGACTGAGGGCACTGGTTGAGCTGTCCCTGTTCCTGCTCAGGCTGCCAGAGCTGAAGAGGTGGAAAGAGCCAGCCTCCTCCACCCAGCTGGGAACACATCCAGTCCAAATGCTGTCATCTGCCAAACCCAGTGGTTGCAATCTTTCAAAGACTTGAGCATTTTACAATTCCTTCTGTGGCCGGGCTTCCATGTAGAATAGAGAAAGGAGAGCCGTTCTCCTCTGAATTCCAAATCTACTTTAAGTAATTAAACCCATTTATTTCCATCTGAATACACGATGGGGTTGAAGGAGTTTATGGACATCTGGTGAGACGACTGTCTAGATAAACAAACACTGCAGGGTGGGGTGGGGTGCTTCCTAGTAGGGGTGGGGTTTGCCAATGCCCTAAGCCAGCAATAGATTTCTGCCAGAATGGTCTGGAAGCTCCATATCATAGGGACCTCTCTCCTGAGTCCTGTGTCCATCAAGAGTGGGGAAGTTGAGAGATAGATCCAGAGGCTATAGAGAGAGAGGGAACGAGGGAAGGATTACTAATGAGAATGGCGCTTTTGAGGGGGTTGTAAAAAATATTTCAAAACTGAATCAAAGAGACAGTTGCATGCTGAGATTGCCCTATATAACACTGAATCACGTACTTTAAAACAGTGAATTGGGATTGGGGCTGTAAGCTCTACTGATAGAGTCCTTGCCTAGTATGCACAAAGCCCTGGGTTCCATTCTCAGTACAGAATAAACACAACATGCCTATGTATGCCCGGAATCCTAGGATTTAAGAGGTAGAGGCAGAAGGAGAAAGAGTCGAAGGTCATTTTTTAGCAACACCGAGTTCAAGGTCAGCCTTAGATATAGGAGACCGGAAGAAGCAAATCAATTATTAAGTTAAATGACTATTTAAATAATGAATGTCATATCATTTTAAATTTCTCTTCAATTAACAACAACAAAAAGGCTATTACCTTTAGCTATTGATAGAATTTTCATATAACTTTTGCCTATGTAATTTATTGTTCAACCTGGAACACCATAAAATGGTTTCCCTAATTAAGTGAGAGGAATGTTACAGGGGTGTGGGGTTAGCTCAACCTTCAGTAAAATGTCAACCATTCTCTAGAATAGAAAAGGAATGCCTCAGTCTCCCTTAGGCACCTGTGTGACACCAGGCTCTGCTTGACTTACCTTCATACTCAGATCCTGAAGGATGAGGTGGCCTGTGTCTCTAGGCCTCACAGGGTGAGCACACAATGGCCACTGACCCAGCCAGGTGCCTGTGGTTCTTCTGATGACTGTGTATCCTACTTGGAAGGTTCTCCTTCCTTCAGCACAGGAAAAGTATCTTCCCTAGAGACTACAGCCATAACACCCCTTTTCTGAGATGCTTGAAGGATACCTGGACCTCAAACCTGCCACTAAACATAAGACCAACTATGGTTTACAACTAATACGTGTCTTCAGGCTCATGTTGTGGCTATGTGGTGTTCTGCTGCGGATCTTTGGTGTGGAGAGGCCATGGGACCTTTCAAAAGTAGGGCCTTCTTGAAGGATGTAAAATACTGTTTCCTGTTTGGTTTACGCTTCCTACCTGATGGCCTCACTGTGACTCTACCATATCCTCCTTCTACAACTGGCTGGGTTGATCCACCAGAGCTCGCAGGGAACCCTCTGCAACACGGAGGCAAACTAAACCTTCATCTCTTGAGTTGTCTCTGCTAGGTACTGTGGTCATAGACATGCAAAGGTAACTGATACACACCCACTACCCTTGACCATGATCAAAAAAGGACTCAGAGGGCCATTACTGGGTTTTGAGGTTCTAGCCCTGCATATCTATGGAAGATTTCAATGAATGAATAAATTAATCCTGCTGAACTGGTCCATTAATCTGACCCATTTGACCAACTGCTTCTTCTCTCCCAGGCACTGGTGATGAGCTATGTAGAAATGTCTCTGGCACCGAACTGCACACTTTAAAACAGAGCCTCGGGGTGACAAGATCCAGGTAGACATCTCTAAAAGATGACTGAACAAAAAATCTGACGTAGAGCCAAGGAGAATAGTCTTAGAGTAGGGGGAGTCTGTTGGGGATGGAGCAAACTATTTTAGGAGTCCTTGGGGAGGAGGATGGTTCCACTTGGAAACTGAAGGAAAGGCAATGTGGCTGGGAGAAAAAGGGAGGATGGAGAAGGAAGGAGGTACAAGAGGAGACAAGAGCACCATAGAGATGGGTAACACTAGGGAAGGGACCACTCCAATCCAGTTTGCACTTGGTAAGAACTGAGAATAAGTTAGAAAATACATGTGAGGGACCAAAGGAGGAGGCCATGGAGAGGCTGGGTTCATCCTGCAGAAGATGTTGACATGGACCAGGCTGGACTCCACCAATTCCTGACTCCCAGGAGATAAGACTCCTGTGTGTATATATGCCTAGTGTACAGCAAAGGCTGTGTAGAACTTCCTCATAATCCACTTCCTTCCTTCCCTCAAAGCCTGTGTCCCACAGGAAGGCTCAAAACCCCTGGGCATTCTCATCCTCTTTGATAGGAATCCTTATCTGGTCCTAGGCAGTCAGATCATCTTGAGAACATGATCTAATATCTCAAAGTGTGTGTGTACTAAAAGTTCCAGATCTCGGAAGCTGTTGGGAAGACCAAGTATGATTGTACCAACAATATGTAGCAAAGTGCTGTAGAACCTTCTTGCCGAAAATAAAGCCTTGAACGCTTCCAACTCTATTGTTATTGGTGTTGGCATGATTCCCTAACAGTGGAGACCTTCCAGCAGCTCCACCTTGGGGGTGTGCATTGCACGCACAAGAATCTAGATTGGAACCCAGCCTGGCTCCCCGCACACACCCTGAAAGCACTTGCCTGATGTTAAAGAACAGGTGAACATCCTGAAAATAAACTCCAAATTGTAAAGCAGAGTAATGTGGGGGTTCTGCTGGCCTGTTTTCCTTGGCTCATCCTCATCACCCCTGGGTGTTCGCTGTGAGCATGGCTAGATCCGGAAGAGCAGAGAAGTCCTCTGGTTCACTCTTCAATCTCAGCTAACTGGCACCCTGAGACAGACTCAGCCACTGGACTTGAAACTTTCCTTCCTCCATCAGCAACAATCATATCCCTGTTTCCTCCTGGCTCTGATACTGTTGTATGCCACTCTCACAGCTCAGCCCTGGAGTTCTGCCTTGGGGAAGTTAAGCTAATAAACCCACAGTGTGGAGGCTGAGATAAGAGGCTTAGCACTGGCCCGGTGCTGGACTTGCACCTCCCTCACCTGACAACCACTTGTGGGATTTTGGAAGAGAGAAAAAGAGAATTGTCACAGAGACAGCCTTCTCAGAAATGAGTTTTAGGGCCAAGATGTCCTGAGGGACCAAAGCTTCCAAATGACAGTAAGAGAGCTCTGCAGGACAGGCATCCAGACCACCACCAAAATTGATTGCTTGGGAGCTGGCCTGATCTATGGACAAGCAGTGATTCTTTGCTGAGCTTATTCTGAGCAAGGAGATGGAAACTGGGAGAAAGCAAAGTGATGAAGGAGGTGGGGGGTGGGGGAGAAGAGGAGGCAGAGTGGGGTAGGAGAGAGATGGAAGGGATAGAGGGGAAGGGAAAAATAGGGAGAGGAGAAAATGAAGAAGGAAACACAGAGGAGAGGCAAAGAGAAAGTAAGAGAAGAGGTAGAGATAAAAAAGAGAGAGGGATGTGGAGAGAGTGATAAGAGGGGAGGGGTAAGGATGAAGGAGGAAAATGGAAAGGGAAAGAGAAAGAGGGAAGATAGGAAGGAGAGTGAGGAAGGAGGGCAAAAAATCAGGGAAAGTAGTGTGGATGGAGAGGGGACAGAGAAAAACGCAGAAAGATAGAAAAGCAAGAGAGAGATGAAAAGAGGGAGAGAAGCAGAGAACATGGAGGGAGAGAAAATGGGGAGCCAGAGAGAGAGAAAGAGAGAGAGAGAGAGAGAGAGAGAGAGAGAGAGAGAGAGAGAAAGAGAGGGGAACAAAGAAGGGTGAGAAAGATGGAGAACAAGAATGAACGTGCCCTGGAAGCAAACTTAAAGAAAAACCAGTTCCTCGTGAAGCAGGGACAAGGGACAGTGAGGGTGGGGTTGGCCCTGTGATGCTCTCTGCAGACCGGAGCCAGTCCTTACACCAGTGTGGGTTCCTAGAGAATTGGGGAGCTGGTTCCAACACTGCTTGGACTTCCAGGTGTGCTCTCTATTTCAAGCTATTTGGTGTCATTTATTTGCACCTAAGACAGAGTTTAAAATCCCACCACTCTCCTCTGGGCCCTTCACAGCCTCACACCTACCAGACTGGAGAGGCCAGTGAGACACTGCCAAGGCTGCCGTGTGCCGTTCACAGGGCAGTGGATTGAAGCACTCTGGAGTGAATCGTTTGCCAATGCTGACATCATGGGTTTTAATGTAATGACAACTTGTTTGGCTCAAGCTGATCATGTATCACACTGTCTTCTAAAACGCTGATTTCCCTGTTAGTAATTTAGATCCTTTTACTATGCTTACTACACACTGCATTATATTTATTTGTTTCCTGTGGCCAGTCTTCCTCTCTGTGATGTGGGCACCATGGCTGTAGGGACGTTGAAAGACCTATGCAACTATCTTCTTAGAGTCAATGGGTAAATACATGTTGTGTTGTTTGTGGCATAAATGAAGGGGCATCATTCAAGACACAAGCGAGAGCTGAATCAATGGCTCAATGGGGAAAGGGCTTGTTTCACATGCAAAAGGAACTGGGTTCAGATCCCCGGCGGCACCCAACTAAACATCAGGTGTGGTGGCACACATGGTTAACCTCAGCAGAGTCTGGAAACTCACTGGAACTCACTGAAACTCAGCCAGCCTAGCAGCAGTGATGATATATCTGTCCAGTGAAAGACCGCACACTGAATCAAGGTGGAGGTTGCTAGGGGAACATTCTTTGTTGTTGTTTTTTTAACCCACATTTTTTCATTGTGCTAATTTATTAACTCGAGTATTACATCCCAACCCTCCCTCTGTCTCCCCCCCCACACACACACTTCCTCATTTCCTATCCATTCCTCCTCCATTTCCCTTCAGAAGCGGGCTGGGCTCCCAGGGATATCAACCAAACTTGGCATATCAAGTTGCAATAAGATTAGGTACTTCTCCTCATATTGCAGCTGGACAAGGCAACCCAGTAAGAGGACAAGGGTCCCAAAGGCAAGTAAAGATGTCAAAAGCAGCCTGTGCTCCCTCTGTTAAGAGTTCTACAAAAACACCAAGCCACACAACTATAGTATATATACAGAGGGCCTAGGTTAGACCCATGTAGGCTCCGATTGTCTGTTCAGTCTCTGTGAGCCCCTATGAGTTCAGGATAGTTGGTCCTGTGTGTTTTCTTGTGGTGTATTTGACCCCTCTAGCTCCTACAATCCTTCCTCTCTCTCTTGGGCAGGATTCCACAAACTCTTCCCAGTGTTCGGCTGTGGGTCTGTCCATCTGTTTCCATCAGTTGCTGGATGAAGACAACTTGGCTACGTACCAACTCACTTATAAGTGGATATGATCTGTAAAATAAAGGTTAATCATGCTACAATCCACAGACCCAGAAAGGCTAAGTAACAAGGAGGACTCAAGGGGGATGCGAGGATCTCCCTGGGAAGGAGAAATAGAATAGATTTTGTAGGTGGGGGATGGGTGGGGACAGAAATAAAAGGGATCAGGTGGGGAGGGAAATTCTTGTTGTCAACCTCTGGTCTCTACACAGGTGAGGGCTTCTGTACACATGGATGTAATGTGTATAGACCAAGGTTGTCTTGGTAGACAGAGGTTCTCCTCAGCTCTCCCTTCCAGGGATCACACCATGAGCAATCTCTGTAAGAGTACAAAGAAACATGAAGGCATGTCATTTGCATCAGGTTATTAAAAGACTGTAGCTTTCAATTTGGATACACTAATGTGATCTCGCCCCCCACCGTGTGTGTGTGTGTGTGTCTGTGTGTGTGTGTGTGTGTGTGCTTGTGCACACACACTTTCATGTGCTATGTTGTGAGAATTCTCAAGCCTTCCTACAGTGTCCCTCGCAACACACTGAGACTGGCTACGAAATGGCTGAAAGAGGTTAGAAGCACTTCTGCCAATAGTGTGAACTGAACCTGGAGGTACATTCTAGAGTTATCTCTAAGCTCTCAGATAATGTCTGCACAGGAGATAGGGGCACTAGCTAACCCACCTTCTGATTTTGGCAAGAAAATAAATACTTGTGTTTTATTTTTATTATTTTTTAAATCTCTCCTTTCTCTTGTCCCCCTCTGTCTCCATCTTTGTCTTTCTCTCTCTCCATCTATCTCTCTCTGTGTGTATGCATGTGTGCATGTATGTGCATGCATGTGTGCATGTGTGTGCACGTGTACATGTGTGTGTGGCTAGGTATGAGTATGCATGTGTAAGTAAGTGAACAAATTGACAGAGTCATCTTTCTCCTTCTACCAAGTAGGTTCCATGGATGGATGGCATATGCCTTTACCCACTGAACCATCTTGCTGGCCCTATTGATTCTAGGATCATTTGTTATACAACAGTATGTGACTAGAGACTGTTGTACATCACTTTGCTGGAATGAATGCCTGACTCAGAATGCAGAAACTGCCTTATATTTTTTCAGCCTATTTAGGGTTTTTCTCTTGGGCATCATCACTGAGCAGACTGTTTGGAAATCTCCAAATGACATCATTAGACTTGAGCGTTCCTATCTCCATCTCTAAATCAGAGATCTGTTGGAACATGGTTTTGACCCTTGCAAGCTGTGTGGGGCCGGAGGAAGTCAGTTAACATGCCTGAGCTTTGCTTCCTTCAAAGGCAGAAGAATGAAGGAGATCGTGGCAGGGTGGGTGTATAGGATACCATGTGTTCAGCATGGTGTGTGGCACAGGTAAGCTCTAATACCAGGTCAGGTGCTATTTTTATTCTTTTTTGGAATTCTAACAAAGATCAAGGGCAGAACCCTTCAGGTTGCATCTACTTATCAGCGTATCCATACTTTTGTTCTCAAACAAAAATCTCATACTATACCTTTGTGGTACCTCTAACCTTATCACACTTGACAGCCAGGGGGTGTAGAAAAAGATACACAAGGGTTGGGGACATGACTTGGGGAGTAAAATTCCTAGTTGTGAAGCCTCATAACCTGTGGAATCATGAGGTGGAAGAAGAGAACTGACTCCTTCAAATCATCTTCTGACCTCCATATGCATGACACACACATGCATGCACAAGCACACAGATTAATGAATGCTCACATAAAATAAACCAAATGGAATAAAGTCTTTTAGAAACCAGAGAATTAAATAAACAATATCATCTTCTGTGACAAATAAGATGGTGTCCCTGCCTCTGTGATTGGAAACTTATTCAATAAGACCAGTCTCATGGACCTCTTATTGTACTTCCACGAGCTGATTTCTATGAACAGAAAGAGAACCAACATCACACTGATAGCTGATGTGGCTTTGAAATGTCAAGGAGCTGCTCTGAGGCTGCACATTCTCTAATGCTGGTACCTGACCTTGGCCTTGGCTCTTCCGGCACTCATAGGGTAATTGCTCTCAGGTGGTTTAAGTCCTTTATGAAGCTGGCCACCCCACCACATTAGATGTCCAATGTCCCTTCTGCCTTTTGGTCCCAAGGCCAGAACTGGACAATCTGTTTGCATGTCCTCCGTGGACTCTTCACTTTGTACATTCCTCTCCTCATTAGAACTTCGCTTCCCTTGCCAAGCCTGCTCACCTAATCTCGTGTCAACTCTGCCGCTTCTAATTATTTCAGTGTAATTATTTTTCCTTAACAAAGAAGATAAAACTAATCACGACATCTTTGTGTAAGCCTCCAAGAGTCGTGCTTAAATTACCTCACTGATTTGAAAACCCCAGCAAGCAAATAGGAAATAATTATACTTTTATCTGGGTTGAGACTGACATCTTGCCAGATACCCACTAAATTCTGCAGAAACAATAGGTCACAGGTAGATGGATGACTTTGCCTAAAAGTCCCCCAGTGTGCCATGAATCATCTTTCTGCACATTTGTGACATAGTGGTTTGGGGTCAGTTGGAAGGAGTTGGGGGGATCAAGGATGTGGCCAGCAAGTCCCCAAGCCACACTGTTCCTAGGGAAGTCACTAGTGTATGATGAAGGAGTAGTTGTTTCTTGGACAGATACTTCTTGGAGGCTGTGTTCTATGTGGATGTGTGTATCAGTAGGATACAGAAAAAAAACCCACTGTCTTCTTATAGTTGCTTATATTGTTGCTCTGATAAAATACCTGACAAAAGGCAGCATAAGGGAGAAGGGTTTATTCTAACTCCTGGTTCATGAGATAGACTTCACTGTGGGTGGAGGAGGATGGTATCAGAAGCCTGAGGCAGCTAGTCACTCCGTATTCACAATCAGGAAGCCAAGAAAGAAGACTGCTGATGTTCAGCTGGCTTCTCCATTCTACTGTTTGATTGAGTCTGGGACCGCAGTCTATGGTATGGTTCTGCCTACATTCAAGATAGGTCTTGTCATCTTAGCTAAACCTCTTTGGAAGTACCCTCCCAGATATGCCCAGAGGTGTGTCTCCTAGGTGATTCCAAGTCCAGTAAACAATTGAAATGAACTCTCACGACTATGGATGCTTTTGTGCACTCACTATACACTAAGTAGTGTTCCTGGAAATAAAGACACTTTCTCTCATTAAGTTACCACATCAGCCATCTTCAGCATGTCCCTCACCTAGTCAGATGAAAACACTGAAGCTGAGTATTTGTTATACCACACTTATGGTGTGTGCATAAGCAGACTGTCATCTCAGCCTCTTGCCCAGAATTCTTCAATAGAATCTAGCACTGGTGTACGGTGCAGTGGCTGGGATATCAAAGGCTTTCATACTCCAGCTGGCATCTTTGCTCTGAATCCCTCCTCCTGGAGAGGAACTAAGAATGTGCTCAGCATTTCACTGAGGGGCTAGAGATTGAGAGGTGGGGACAGTGGCCTGGATACTTATTTCAGTATCCGGAGGTCTCTAAGGATAGGACTCTGGTGCAACATAAGACACAGGGACCTCTTTGCCTGCAGCAGACAAACCACGATTTACCAGTAACAATCCACTTCCTCTGATTGCTGGATGCTGTGCAGAGGGAATTCTTTTAGGGATGAGAACAGACATCAGAGTACAATTGGAGGCTCCAGGGGATAGAATGATCCATGAGATGGGCTAAGAAGATCCATCTGCAGGTGGGTCCTCCTTCTGCCAACATCCCCAGCTCTCACACAGATGACTGATGGCAGCTTTGTTCTCTCAAAACAGGTGCTAAGGCAGAGACCCAACTTCAAGGACTGAACCCTGGAGATGGTTGTGGGTCAGGAAAGGAGGCGGGGACATGATCTGCATGAATAGCAAATATAGGAACAAAACTATAGCTTGACGCACTGAGGCACACTGGCAGCTGGTGTCCGGATGGCCCTCTGCACAGTGGAGAAGGGCCCTGAGTGCTTACACAATGTCATCCTTCTCAGAATCTCCAGAACTTCACAAGTTTGCGCTTGTAGCCCTCACTGCATATGGGCAATGAAGAGCATCCCTCAAAGCCCAAAAGAGATAATCTCAGGCAAAGGGACAGATTCTAATGTCTTGAAGCTGAGGTGAGCACTCCAATGGTAAATACAGGGGCAGGGCACCAATGAGAATACAAATCCTTCCATTCTACTCAAGTAACTACCCTGGATAAGTCCCTTTCTTTCAGTGACCAGGCCCTGATAAAAACCAATTTAATTTTCTGCCTCTGACCCAGCTTCCAGGTATCCTGATTCTCTCTTCCTGCCTTCCCTTTTCTCATGGATGCCTAGAAGAGGTGCCTACTAGTCAGGCCCAGAAGTTCCTGGCAATCCTTTATCCTACTGACAGCAGAGGGGTAGGTAAACTGACTCTCAGTTAGGTGTGGGATGAAGAGAAATGCTTTTTTTTTTTTTTTTTTTTTTTTTTTTTTTTTTTTTTTTTTTTACCTGAGATGATGTTGGTACCTGGTGGATGCTACAGTGAGCTGAGGTATGTGAACAGCAATGAGACATTGCCTTTTCCTATATGATGCTAATTGGAAATCTGCTTGCCTAAAGTGGGGGTGGGGGAGCAGAACCAGCAGAATGAGCCTGTACAAAATCTCTTCCAAGTCCACTTCCCACTCAGTGACCTTTGCACTCCAGTCTAGGCTGCTGCATAGAAAGAGTTCTGTGACCCCTAGAGAGTGGCCAGGGTGACCTTAAGTAGCTTGCTGGGAAGATACACAAGTGGCTGGAGATGGTGGTTTTCTGTCATCTTATTCTGTAGTGATAGTTTATACCTGACCTGGGCATTGCTCTTGGTGAGTGAGCCACCTGTGCAGCCACTTCCTGCAGCTGACTTGTTAGTTGGATCTTTATAGAGGCAAGGTTGCATAGTGGTGTTGGGAGTAGTCCCCAGGGATGCCACCAACCAGCTGGAGGAGTGACTTGTAAACTACACTCTAGGTACAGAAGATGCCCTGTTGCAAGTATGTGGAGCTACTGACGAGGATTGGGGGACTTAGGTCCCCTCTCCCCCAGACACAGCAGCTTTCCTTTATTGTGTCTAACAGTGGCCTTCTCCATGGGGTTTATTTCTGTGTACCAAAGGGGCTGCGTTAGACAGTCAGGGACTGATGTAATACAATGCTGTAAACATGAGGACAAGCATACGACAGAAATAGTGTATACCATGTACGTGCACATGAATGTGTGTGTGCAGATGCAGCTATATACTTGCAGAGGCCAGAGGTCAGTCTTGAATGTCATTCTTTAGGTGCTGCCCAAAGTATTTTTGAGACATAATCTTACTAGTATCTGGACACTTGCCAAGTAGATTATCTGAATGTCCAGAGAGCCCCAGGTATCTCTCTGCCCCTGCCTTACATGCTACCATAGACCATTTTACTTTTATATAGGAGCTAGGACTTTAATTCAAGCCTCCGGGATAGCACTCCAATGCTTTACCGACAGGACCCAGCTTCCTAGATTTTCACAGAAACTCGTCACTCATGGTTTTGGATGCTGAAGGTACAAGGCCAAGGCATAGATGGGGCTAGCTCCTTTTGAGGGCCGAATTAGAAGCCTCTCCCAAAACTCTGGTGCTTTTAGGCTGTCTCTGGAATTCAATGAAGAAGCTTCTCCCTGACTCCTGCCTTTATTTCAATGTAGCTTTCCCTTCTTGTGTTAATCTATGAACAAATGTCCCCTCTACACAAGGAAAGCAATTATATTGGGTTAGGGGCCCTTCCTGTTCCAGTATGACCTCATCCAATTGCATTTTCAATGCCCCTAATTCTAAGTAAGGTTAACATGAGAGGCACTGGGGGCTAGAACTTCAATGTGAAGAAACTACATGGATGCAACTTAACTTATAAATCGTCTGTCAAACTTAACGCAGGTTAGGTACTAGGTACCAGGTACAACACGAAACCAGCATATCTTACGGGTGCCCACCACCTCTCTTCATGGCCAAAGCATTTGTCACTCACATTTGTGCCAGTATTCTTCCTGTCACTCAGCTTGTCAATCACGTCCCAGTGCAAAGTTGCTGGTGACCATTTACCAGTGTTAGAGAGGACATAGAAAAGATACCTTCTATTGTGTCCGTGGAAAGACAGATGAATTTTCAATGGTGAGTTCCTGAATGTTTTGGAAGAGGCCTGTGGACAGCATGTTTATTTGCCAAAGTTGCTGTGACCAGTGTCTTCTACAACAGGAATGATTCTTCTCATCACAATAGAGCCTGGAAGTCCAAGACCAAGGTTCAGTGGGGTGGTTTCTCTTGAGTTCTCTCCATGGCAGCAGACACTTTTTGCTCCAATACACTCTCATGCTTCTCCTTCTCTGTATATCTGTGCTCCGTTCTCTCTGTATAATGATACCATTCAAATTGGAATAGAACTACAGGTCTTATTGTACCTTATCATTGCCTTAAAGATCCTGTATCCAAAGAGAAGCATGTTCTGAGATGCTGGGTTTAGGACATCAGCATTAAAGCAGGGGGTGATACGATGTAGCCAAAGAAAGGGAGGCCATGCCACAGTCAAATCTATTACCTGGCACCCAACACTCGGCTTGTCTCAATATTTCTCTCTTGGTGGTGGAATTTGGGGAAAGAGGTTTTCTCATTGTTCCTCCTCTGAGGACACACTGGAAAAACGCACACTCATCCTGAAACAAAGCTTGCTTCTCAACACCTGTCCCCAAGGGAGGGAGAAGGCTCTGTGGGAAACAGGCATCAGAGTTGAGGGGTGTCTTTGTATTCTGCCAGCTGGACTTACAAGGTAAAGTGGCTTGCAGATTTCTTATTTAATAAATTCCCACAGAAAATTAGTTTTTCACAGTGGGGAGAATTTCAAGGCTTGCTGAGAGGAGCGGGCAGGATCTAATCACTGTTGAGACTTTGTACATACACCAGGCATCGCCGATCTCCGAATGATCCAATTACTCTGCAGAGGCTGGTCCGCCTTACCTGCATACTAATCGGCAGACAAGGGAACAGGAAACAGGCCGGCCTTTCAGGAAGCTCCAGACGCACAGCGCTCCCTTGCTGACCTTCTGCCAATTATGCTCATCTCCATTCTATTAGCTCATCCTTTGCCCAAAGGTGACATATGTCTGGCTTTAGAGGCGCATGCTGCCTCTACCAGCCTCCAGCAGCAAGGAAAGAGGGTACTGGCTCCAGCAAGTGCAGGCAGGGTCACTCCTGTCCCTTGAGACCCCTGCGGTCTACATTGACTGCTGATGAGGACAGTTGTTCCATCAGCTGGGTCCCTCCCTACCTCCTTCCTATCCATTTACTTTCCATTTGCTTCTGTCTAAATGACAGTGGGTGTTTTGTGGACAAAAGTGGAAAACTAACTACCCACTGAGCATCTCCAATAATTATTTTCTTTTACAAAGGAACACCCCTAGGTATGTGAGCAATAGGGAAGACAGGGGGATGCCAGGCACAGTTCCCAAAGAAGAGAGGTGTAATGGGGAGGCCATGTTTACCTGTGGGGTGGGTGGAAGACTGGCATTCCAGAAAAATGGAAGGACAGAGAAGTGTGGAGACTACTGTGGTGCACCTTGATGTTAGATATCCTCTTCCAAAATAAAGCTGAGTCTGGGGCTGGGGAAACTGTTTTGTAAAGCGCTGAATGCCTTTAGACCTGAGTTTTGATCCCAGGCATCCATGCAAAGTGCCAGATATGGCAGCCCACAGTGTACACAAGTCACCTCAGCACTGGGGAAGCAGTGAGAGAAAGATCCCTGGTACTTTCTGGTAGCCAGACTAGCTGCATTTACAAGCTCCAGGTTCTGTCAGAGACTCTGTCTCAAAATTAAAACAGAGAGTGACAGAAACAGAGGAAGTCACCTGACAATGATTTCTGACTGCCACGCTCACACCTGCACACCTATATACACACAGCCATACCCGTGAATGCACACATATGTATATACCACACTTAGAAATGTGAAGATTTTTAGCCTGTATTTTCCATTAAAGAGTATATTTCACAAATATAGTATTCACCCTTATGCACACCCCATGCAAGTAATAAACCATCTCAAAGGATTACAACAGGGTCTATGGACCCAATTACCTCTGTGGTGGAGGCCTAGAATTCCCAATGAAGAGATCTGGAATGTTCTGGGAAAGGCCCATGGAGATGTACTAATTTGCTGAGGCTGGATCAAAGTCACAGACTGGTAGCTTTAACAATAGAAATAACTTTCTTATTATAGTAGAGGCTGGAAGGCCAACATCCAGGTTCACCATAGTGGTCTGTCTCTCTTGAGCCCTCTCTCCAGAACTACACTGCCATGTCCATGGGTTTAAGAGAAAGCTGGGAAGGCAGCATCTTGGGGGAGTTTTGTAAGTGGTGAAAGCTTTTTTGTAGTGTTTAAAGACATGCCAGAGCAGACCATGGGATTGGAATGGAAGAAAAGAGAAAGAAAGAATTAATCAAGTCCCTCATCCAGCAAAAATACAAAATAAAATGAAGAAACATTACTGCAGAGATTCTTTCTGTAGCATTAGTCTAAGGGAGAGATGAGGCTTGGAACTGTTGGAGCTTCCATTCCAATTCTGCTTGTACCATTCAACAACTATAGATTGTGGAAAGGCATATGGAGTGTTTTTGAGCCTCTATTTAGTCATCCAGGGTAGAAGCTCTGCACTTATCTTAGCACAAAACACCTGGGAATAAAACATTTGGCTTTGGGCTGCCATGTCTAAGAGCATGAGCCTTGCTACTGCTTTCAGTTCAAATGCAATGGTCATAAGCAGTAGGTGGCCACCATCTTAGCACACCTGTAAAGGCACATCTATGCAAACCATCACCGAGACAAAGGAGTTCAGACAGAAAAAAAGGCTTGCATTTCATCCTTAAATTAACGTGACTACTTATCAAGGACAAGATGACCTATAATAGGCTATCTCAGAAGTAAAGACATTAGAGAACTAGGGCTTGCTATGGTCACTTGAGCAACAGTTGAAGTCTATCTAAATCAATGACTATGGAGAGGCTAGCACAGGCATGAGGAAGTCTCAATCTCAGACTTATTCAGAGGAAGATAAGCAGAGAGAGAGAGAGAGAGAGAGAGAGAGAGAGAGAGAGAGAGAGAGAGAGAGAGA
>JANHMN010000002.1:85422742-85440223 GCA_030674055.1 Rhabdomys pumilio | reverse complement strand
TCTCTCTCTCTCTCTCTCTCTCTCTCTCTCTCTCTCTCTCTCTCTCTGTGTGTGTGTGTGTGTGTGTCTCTGTCTCTGTCTCTCTCTGTCTGTCTCTCTCCCTTTCTGTCTCTGTCTCTGTCTCTCTCTCTCTCCCTCTCTGCCTCTCTCTGTCTCTGTCTCTCTCTCCCTCTCTGCCTCTCTGTCTCTGTCTCTCTCTCCCTCTCTGCCTCTCTCTGTCTCTGTCTCTGCCTCTCTGTCTGTCTGTCTCTCCCTCTCTGTCTCTCTCTGTCTCTGTCTCTCTCTCTCTCTCTCTCTCTCTCTCTCTCTCTCTCTCTCTCTCCCTCTCTCTGTGTGTGTGTGTGTTCCTGTGTGCCAAGTACTTCTCTCAGATGCCCTCTATCTTGATTTTTGAGAATAGGACTCTCACCGGATGGGAGTTCACTGATTAGTCTCAACTGACCAGCTAGCCAGTCTCGGGCACCTGCCTGTCTCTACCTACTCAGCGTTGGAATTATGAGTGCATGCTTCCATGCCTGTGTCTTGTCTTTGGCTTTTTTTTAACGTGGATTCTATGACTCAAACTCAGTTTCTCAGGCTTCCATGTCAGCACTTCATAAACTGGACCATCAGCCCTGCCCAGTGCAGGACCTTTGAAATGGTCATAGAGGATATCACGAGGGTGCTTAAGACCAAGTGAGTGAGCACAGAAAAGCCAGACTTTACCATTTCTAACATTTAACCCTGGTCTCAGTTCTAGACTTTGGATCAAGAGAAGCAGGGAGCCAATCCAAAGCTAAGGTTCTGCACAGGCAGCCTCAGACCCCGCAATGGGCTACCAAGTAGAATTCAGTAAATTCATGGACCTGAATAAAATAAAACAGCAACTTTACTTTTCCGATTCCCTTTAATTATACAGGTGATCAAGGGAATCGCAGGCACATTACCGCCACCTGTGAATTTGTCAACAAAAGAAAGTACAGATTATTTTTAGGTCACATGACATTATAATTATCAGCGATATCTCCAAATATCATAATGCTTATTGCTACTTCCAAATTATGGTAATTACTAGACCTGCTTGCTTAATGTGTTAATAAAGGAAATAAAGATTTGACTGAATTTTTTTTTTTTTTACTCTTACACTAAACACATTTCAGTCTGGTTTCCTTGGTGATCCTTAGAACTTTGTACTATGTCTTTTTAAATTACTTTTTTATTAGTGTGTGGGGGCATGTGTGTGTTCCAGCACATGCCTGTGAAGGTCAGAGAATAACTTTCAGAAATTAGTCATTTCCTTCCATCTTGTCAGGGCAGGGTCTCTTCTCTTTCCGTGTCTCTGAGTACGCCATGCTTCTTGGCCCAAAATTCCTGGCCCAAAAGCTTGCGGGGGAGTTCTCCAGTCTCCACCTCCCATCTCACTGTGGCTGTTCCGTGATCACAGAAAAGATCTCCTGCATTCTGTGGGTTCTCACATCCTCAGGCTAAAGGGTCTTTGGCCAGCTGGAACAAGATGAGCATGGCTCCAACAGCCTTATCCTTCTCCCCAATTCCCCTTTGCTTTGCTAAAAACCATCAGATCCTAAAGCTAACCATCAAGGTCTGTTCCATTATTGGGCCACTTCCTCCACCCCCCATCCCTGTCCCCCCCCACACACACACTCGAGGCTGACTACCAAGGTCCAGCTCTCAAAGCATTGACATCCAGCAATCAAATGCCTCCTTTGGCTGCCCTAATTAACATGCCTAATTAAAATGAAGCAGTTCATCCTAACAGGGTTTCCCCCTTACCTTTATAAACCATTTTCCTATATGCCACGTCTGTCTCCTTTTTGTTCAGAGGCAGTCCTTTGTCCTCCAGGACAAACATCCCTTCCTTCCCCTTTTCCCTTGTTCCCTTCCCCCTATTCCTTGTCCTCTCTCCTGTCTTGGTCTCTTATTCCCTGTTCTCTGTCCCTCTGGGGCAAACAAACAAAGAAAAAGGAAACCTTGATCCTGGAGTTGAGAGCTGTAAGTCTTTACAGGTATCCAGTTACATTTTAAGAGGTTAACAAGTTTGGTATACTGGGGTCTTGAGGACTCTCAATCTCATATACAAGAGACTCAGTTGGTGTTTGCTAAAGCATCCTACAGTGGCTAGCTTCCTTCTTCCCTCCCTCTCTCCCTGGCTTTTTTTTCATACTGTACCTAAAGAAGATTTAATGTTATTCTTCCTAAGACCTCTACAGGGTCATTACTATTCTAATATGAATCATGGATTCATGATCTAATATGGATCTGCTGGCTGACACGAACAGATTCTACACAAGTGTGGGAATCCACTCTGTTGTCCTGAGGGTTATACATTTCCCTCCTTCTGAATTGTCATGAGCACTCTGAAAGCATCACCCACCTCCCATTCCTTCCAGAACGTTACAAGAAGGAAGTCACCAAGAGTCTTGAATTGCAAAGGTCAGTGAAGGCAGTCAACACAGATATGGGTGAAATCCCAAATGTGTCCCTTACTATGTCACATTGAAAAAATAGGAAAAATTGTTTCATCTATATGAGCCACTGACTCCTTATGCTCTTTAGAATAGAAAAAAGTGAGATGGGGCCAGCTACATCATGCATGTTGCCTTTCAGGATGCCTGTCATACAAGCTCGAAGAAGGGCCTGGTGAAGCATAGAGATGAGGGCACGGCCAGCCACCATCACCATTGTCACAGCTCTCTTCCTCATTCTGTGCCAGGTGCTCCATTCCCATGGAATATCTACATGCCCCTCACCTTCTTAGAAGCCTCGACTTAGGTGATACATTCCGTATTGTGGAAGGGAATGGCATCTCTCTGTGTAGCGCTGATGAAATTTCTGTAGAGAATCCTCATTCACTTTCTATCTTCTCCATGTTAATGCTGGAGGTATGAGTTAACACAGTGGAGCCTGAGAGAGAAGCACTCTGTGCTGACTGGTCAACATACAGAAACATCCACTCTGATGTTTGATTCATGTCTTGCTGAACACAAGATATGAATCAAAAATAGACTTTCACTGGGTGGACCACTAGGACTTCCTAGCGAATATATGACCTCAGCATTGCCTATCTTCTCTTAATATTAGTGTGGTATGGCAATTTCCACCCCCTCCAAAAAAATTTAATCATGGAGGAAACCTCTATAGTACTCAAAGTTCTAAAAGAAGACTTACTAAGAAGGAAATTCTCAATAAATGTTCCTTAATGATCAGGAAATAAATAACTCAAAAGGCTCAGAAAATCCCTGATATTGACCATCTGAACCAGCTCCCTCCCTCTTCCAGGTTATTTAATCAGAAAGGATGCTCGAGAGGCCTAAAAGAGCCCTCTCTAACCTGGTGAGATGCCTGTGAACCTCACAACAAGCTTCAGGCTGTCAGGTTTTATGAACCATCACCCATTCTTGGGTAGGCCTTTGGAGATACAGCTGCCTTTGAGTGATCTTCTTCCGTAAGTAATCCCTCATCTATACTCCTATAAGCAACACCAGTAAAGTCGTTGGCTCACTTAGTTGGACTTTGATAGTATTATTATGGTCTAGCATTGAAGCCTTATAGGGTGAATAGACCTGTGTTCACACCTCCCAAGGAACATTGGCTCAAAAAAGTAACTCAATAATGAAACACAGAATTACAAAGTCCCTTTTGGGATGCAATAGCAAGATCGCTCGATCTCCATAAGACACATTTGGAGATCAGCATGAGCCTGCTGCCTACCTGCCAGGCACAATAACTGTGTAAGCTAGAGAAGAAGAAACCCAACTATCAGCCCAGTCTCTACAGACTCTGGAAACCCAGCTTGGCTCATTGGAACAGTCAAAAGCCGCTTGAGACACCACATTTTCAGTCACAGCCCACAGTAGCTAAAGCCAGAAGCATGTTGTTTTCTCTCCAGAGATGCAAGAGACCCTGAGATTTTTCCCATAGGCTGCCCATGTGTGTGTGCTTGCATTGTAACAGCCCCCCCTCCAGCCCTTAGGCAACTGTTGCCACAATGGAAGCATCATTCAAGTCCTGCAACCTGGCACATGGGCAGAAAAACCTGCCAAAATGAGAATAAAGACATAAAGACACAATCTATCAAAGTCCATAGTTCTGGAAAAGTCCCTAAAAGTACTAACTTTGCTTTTTAGCTTCTGTAGTTTTGCTTCTGGCTAACTGCTCTTGCTAACTGAGGGGTGTCAACTCAGGATGTGGTGTGTGTGTGTGTGTGTGTGTGTGTGTGTGTGTGTGTGTCTGTGTGTGTGTCTGTGTGTGTGTGTGTGTTCGCGCGCACTCGAGTGTGCTTAAAAGCTCACTCCAAGAAAGGCTCGGGACTGCACTTCGGTCCAGAATAGCCAATGTGGTAGCCATCTGGCTAATAAAGACTTCCTATTGGCTTGAACCCACATCTGAATGTCTTTTCTAGTGAATGCCTCACATGAGTGTGGTGTGTGGGTATGTGTGTTGGGGAGGGGCACATTTGTTCATGCAAGCACAGAGGTTAACACTGGATGTCCTCCTCAATTGCTTCTCCAGGGCTCTGACCGATCCTCAGGGTTTTGATTAGACTAGCTGGCCTGTGTGTAAGCCTCCAGAATCCTCCCACTTCCTCACCAAAGCACTAGGCATTTCCCCTGCCACAGCTGGCTCTTATGTGGGTGCCAGGGATCCAAACGCAGGTTCCATACTTAAGCAGCCTGCTATTTACCCACTGCTGGCTGCCCATCTTCAAGCAACAGATTATGGGATCAGAACTCCAACCTCGGCAATTGCTGAAAACGGCCCAGGGACAAAGCATGAGATGTAATTAACATGTTTCAAATCAACATGTAAAACATGTCAGATATTTGAGTATTAATTAATATTTTTTTGCAGACTAATTACATTAGAATGACGAGCCCAGGAGGAACTAAAAGAGTTTTCAAATTCTGTTTCACTCCTCTTATTTAAATGTCTGCATGGATTACCACTTTATTCAATTTCTGTATAGTTTTTTTAATTTACCAGAAACGATCCAAACATCACACTATTTCACAGCCATCATCATTTATTCATAGCTCAATAGAGGAGACCAGTATAGCAATAACTCTTTTTTCCCTCACCCCTAATTGTCATTCTGGTGAGAGAAGAGGAATGCCAGCCTCAAGTCAAGGAACATTACTGCCGAGCATCAGCCATGGTCACCGGTCTCCCCCAAGTGTGTGAGCGTCGTTCATCATGAGAGGTTTGTGCTGAGCGATGCAGACTCCCACCTACGGGCCCTGGAAGCCCACTCCTCCTATCTTAGCTTGTTCAGGAAGCAAAGTGCGTGGAATCAAATACTAACTTTGCCCACGGCCGTATGGCCTTGGATAGATCCATAAACTCTTCTGAGCCTTGGCTTTATCATCCATTAAATGAAGGTTATACGAATACTCTCCCAAGTCTGTTGGAAAGAATAAAAGAGGTAATCCATACAAAATGCTGAGCATGGAAGTCTGGATGCTCCAGAGACATTGTGTTCACTGTCACTGTTGGGAAGAGGCCAGTGTCAGGACGACTTACATATTTCTCACCCACATATCCAGGTAGATCTTCATCTCTCTGCTGCTCCATCATTCACCCACGAAATGTCCATCCAATAAATGAAATCTCTTTGCTTCCTATGAAAATGTTTTCAAAGCCAGGCATGACGGTAGATGCCTGAAACCCTAGCACTGGGAAGGCCAAGGTGGGAAGACCATGGAGTTTCAGGATGTCTTAGGATATATGAAGAGTTCAAGACCAGCCTATATAAACAAGCAAAACCAAAAATATGAAAGATGCTTCTACTTATAAAAGTATGCCACAGAACATCTTATCCAGGTATGAGGATCTCGATTCATTTTATTTATTTATTTATTTATTTATTTATTTATTTACTTTGGGCCTTGAACAAGGCACATGGGTGAGTGAAGGGAAGGGTCCATCGCAGCCAAAGCCTCCTCAGGCTTCCTATGGAACTTAAACACTTTCTAGGGGATCAGACTTTCACACCTTTGGGTGCACCTTTGCTACAGCTTACCTGCAGCCCACCTGTGGTCTCCTATATCACAGGCTCCCTGAGAGCTAGAAAATGATGGCTGACCCATGTTAAGTCACCAACGCCCTAAGGAGCCGTGATCAACATGCTCTATAAGCTTGTTGAACTGAGCATGTCCCTACAAGGGGTTTGTCCTTTAGCAAATATATTTTGCACTGCACTACTCTTGGAAACCCTGTCCTACCTGGCTTCCACCCACAGTTCTCCATACTCATCCCTGAATAGAGCTAAGATCTCTATTCATTTCTTTTCTTACGTGTCCCATAGCCCTAAATGGACTCTCTTCGGTCTCTCTGGCACCTTCCAAATCTGTTATTGTGTGTGGGCTTTCAGAATCAGGAAGCTCAATTCCCCACTTCTTAGCTTCAAGCATTCCAGTTCCTCCATCAACTGTCACCACCCCGATGGCTCTTGCTTCTTCTCCGTGAAAGCCATGCTCCACAAGTGAAGCCACATCTCCCTTTGCCATTGATAAAGCATGCTGGATCTTTGAAATTATGCACTCTTACAGAGGTTGACAAGCCAGAGTCTCCACCCTGGGCCTCGTCTGATGTACTGACTTCCTGAGCTGTGGCAATATATGGCCCAGGAGCAGATCTTTTGACGGTAAACAGTCAGGAGGTTGGAATGTATAATGCAAAGGAAATAAATGGTGTCAAACCATAGGACATAATTGATGGTGCAGGGATGGGTTTTGCGATCACAGCACACTTGGGAAGTCTTAACACAGAGCCAGCCAGGCTGATTGGGCTTTAGAATGGCTGACCTCAGAAGGGAGCGTTTGGAAGAGGAGAGGCTAGGCTTTCTGTCGGTGTCCCAAGAAGAAGCCTTGGCTCCTGAAGCAATTGGGTGACTCCTGACCTCACTTTCCAGGCATCCCGCTGTGCCTGACAGTCAGGGATGTGACCTTGACTCTGCTCCTATTAGCTCTCTGAATGAACTGTGCTGAGCTCCAGTTCGCTTTCCTGTGAAATAGGGAAGACAGCAATGCTTGCTTCCTAGGACTCCCAGAAGAACGAACTGAAATACGGTGAAGGACACAGAAGGACTTGCACAGCGCCCTGTATGCACTCACAGACTAGTGGATGTCAACTTTGGTTGTTGCTGTTGCTCTTCTTCATACCACACCCCCTTCCAGTTTTCATGTTCTCGTTGAAGACCAAAATCATGACGGAAGCACTTGAGGGTGGAAGGCTTTCATCTCCCTCATTGTTTGAGGGGGATACGATCCACTCCAGTGGAAAAGTGTGAGGTGGGATGTGAGGCAGCTGGTCACATTGCATCTGAAACCAGGGGGCACACAGCAGATAGGGATGCGGGCCTAGAAATCATCAAGACCCAACTGACCCAACCCACCAACCCATGACCAATTTCCTCCAGCAATGTTTGACTTAACTAAGCAGCACCGTGAGCTGAGATCTAAGTATATAAACACAGGAGCCTGTGGGGACACTTCACGTTCAGATCACAAAGTAACTGTGCCAGTGGCAAGTCCTCAAGGCCTCCCAGCAACAGCCCATTTTAAGAATTTATTTATTATTTATTCATTCATTTTATATGTATGTCTCTGTTTGTGAATATATAAATAAGTAAAGGAGCCCACAGAGGCCAGAAAAGGGGTGTTTGATCCCTTGGATCCAGAATTATAGATGGTTCTGAGCCTCCTTGTATGTGCTGGGAACTTAACTCAGGTCCTCTGGCAGAGCAGCAAGCACTTTCAAATGTTCTCACAGTTTCAAACAGATCTCACCATTGCTCACTATCCATCTCCCAGTGTCTTTTTAACAGAAGTTCATGGAGTCCTGCAGGGGCTCCTGCAGATTCAAGGACTGATGCTTCCATCTGGCTTAGTCTCTGAGTTTGTCCTTGTTGGTGCTTTGTTTCCTGTAGCACTCAGAATGAGCTGTAAACACCCCACTGAAGGTCACGATGCGTGCTGTAGACATCCATAGTCATTGTGAGTGTGTTCACATCACTCTGTGTCTGCTGCTTCTGCTTCTGCTTCTGTTGCTGCTGCTGCTGCTGCTGCTGCTGCTGCTGCTGCTGCTGCTGCTGCTGCTGCTGCTGCTGGAGTTATGGCTATAACTGTGGCTGCTGTTGCTGCTTCTTCTTCTTCTGGTGCTGCTATGGCTGTGGCTGCTGCTGCTGCTCTTGGAGGGAGGTCCTTTCTACATCTCTCCCAAGACACTAGGTCTCTGGGTGTTTTGCTGTAGAGGTCTCACTGGTTGGTCAGGCTGTCTCAGAGTAGCAGCTGTCTTTCTGCTTATTTTTCATCACTAGTTCTCAGTTCCGACTCCACTCTCTGTATTCTCAGTGCACACACTTCCTTCTGTTTTGTACTTGGAAAACCAAGTTTGTCAGGTTTTCATACTCTCTCTGTCTCTCTGTATGTGTCTCTCTATGCCTCTCTGTGACTCTGTGTGTGCCTCTCTGTTTCTCTGTCTCTTTCTCTGTCTCTCTGTCTGTCTCTGTCTGTCTGTCTCTCTCTCTTTCCTTCAACATTATCCACATACATTCACCATCATTTCTTCTCTCCATGCCTCATCAGATAAATTATCTTCTCTGAGCATGGAAGATCTCATGCTCTGGAGACACAACAGCAAGCAAGGTGCAGTGCCCCTGGGAGTGTTCTGGTCCCCCCTGCTCTCAAAGGGTGCCTGCTCTCAATCTATCCACACATCTTCTGTGGCCTATTCTCCAACACAATGCCACTTGAAAGATTGCTTCCAGAATTTTACCTTGCCTCCAGGCCAAGGACCCATCATTCTCTTGGCTCGAGTGCCTGCCTTCATGAACAGCTGCTCTGTCAAGTGGCTTATATGTCATCCTGTTTCTTCTGAAGTCATAGCCACCTGGCCTCTGCTTTTACCTACAATGGAAAGGCTTCCCTGAACCACTTGAGACTACACATTGAGTGAGTCTAGAACCACTAGTCTGGTCCTCCCTTCCCTATACCCAACTGGGGTATCCAATATGGCTACCCCATTCCTCTAAGCCTCTTGTTCCATGGCTTCCATGAGGGTATTTGGGTCTGCATTTTTATGTTCATTCCAGACAGTCTCCCTTTCACTTCCTAACAACGTGGAAAACAATTTCCCTACACTTGCTCTAATGCTTATTCAGTAACTGATAATATCTCTCTCTCTCTCTCTCTCTCCCTCTCTCCCTCTCTCTCTTCCCCATCCCTTTGCTGCTGCTCTTAATATAGAGAGGGATGTGCTCTTGTGAGAATCCTGCTCCTCATGAAATGGCTGACACCAAAACACTTCTTACCCAATTCCTCCCATAGAACCTCTCTTCTGAGGACGTGGCTGTGTACTGGAATTGTGCATGCATTGCAGCTCTGTGCCTAGAATATATTATTCTGTCTCTTCAAAGCCCTCCATAAAAAGCACTAACCATATCTCCAAATGAGAAATCTGGGCCCTTGAGTTCAGGCCAGGTGACCTTACAGAGTTCTTGAAGTGTCCATTTGCTGTGGGTTTAAAGCCAAAGGAGATGATCACCATGTGACTTGGCAAAAGTGGGAGGAAGCCAAGAACACTACTGTGAAAGGCCCTTAATGTTCAAGTGGACCTTGTCCCTGAGTGACAGAAAAGGTCATGAAACCCAGTGTGAAGTAAACCATGCAAGGACATCACTGCCTGGCAATGCTAACGGATTATGAAACTGTGTCCCCAGACATGGCTCTTAAATGATCACCCACTGAGTGCTTTGCTATCATTGTACTTTAGACGAAAAGGTGAAGGTAAAAATTAAGTAGTAACAGGAGTTCAGTTTCTGAAGTGTGTCCCTTTCAAGACAAGATCCCAAGTTTGAGTACCAGACTCATTTTTTTTTAAAGTTGGGTGTGTGGTACATTTATCATCCTATGCAGAGGCAGGTATCAAAGGATTCCTGTGGCTCACTGGCCAGGCAGTCCTGTGTACTTGGCAAGTTCCCAATTATCATTTCTGGAGAGTGACATTTCTTACATAGCCCCCCCCCATACACACACACACACACACACACACACACACAGAGAGAGAGAGAGAGAGAGAGAGAGAGAGAGAACGAACATTTTTGAAGACCTGCTTGGTGTGAGGCTCTCATAAGTATCACACATTGGTTGCCCTGTTTACAGTTCACACCAAGGCATTCTCTCTAAAGAACCATTTACTGAGGATTTGGTCCCCAAATGATGGTGCCATTTTCAGTGTTTCTGGAAACTGTAAGCAGTAGAGCCTAGCTGCAAAGTATAGACTACTAGGAGTACATCCTGGGGGGGGGGGCATATTCTCCCCTAGAGACTTTCTATGTCTCTCTCCATTACTCTCTGTCCCCTGTCTGCCACACAGAGGGATGGAGTAGGATGCCTCTGCCATATGCTTACGCCACCATGATGCTTGTCCTCATTGTGAACCAGGATCAATAGAACCAGGAGCCATGGATTGAACACTCAGGAACCATAAACCGAAAGAACTCCTGTCTCCCTAAAGTTATGGCAGGTGCTTTGTCATAGTGACAAAAGATATACACCATTCTGGGTGTGAATTGTCATCACACTTTGCAGATAAAAGATGAGGTGAGGGATTGACTTCTACTACACAATGGGCCAGCTGTAAACTAGGAAGTCTCCTTTGAGACAGAGACCTCATCCTCTGCCACCCTGCTCACACAACAGTTCATTTGGTCCTCATGAAAAGTGCCAGGCTCTCCAACGAGCCAGGTGGCCAGAGCTGGTCTGCTCACAGCAAGGGCAGCTCAGCCCTTCGTGAGTACAGTAACCTCTTTTCAAACAGGCCAGACTGCTTCTAACTGGCTCACAACCCCTGAGTTGCTTTCTGGAGACAGACTTGAGATGGGAAAAATAAATGATTTTTTGGCCTGGAATAAAGTTTCCTTTAGAAAGGAAAAGAAAAAATCCATTAGGAGGAACACTCCACCCACTTCTCTAGAGCCACTGTGATCAGCACCTGTGTCGTTTGCCACTGCAATTATTTGGGGTAACAAAACGGCTATATCAATCAATCCAGTTCGACTGCTCTGCCCTCAAACAGAAGCTGCCCCATTTATCAAGATGGAGGCTCTCCACTGGGTCTGTAGTACCATTAAACTATCAACAGGCAATCACTAAGGCGAGGCAAAATAAAAAACAACTGTTAAACTGAAAGGAAATAATTTTTCTTTTATCCCAAACATCCTGGCCGGCAGAGTTCTTTGTCTGGCTGTCAGTAGAGTCAACGTGGGCTGGGTCTCAGATCTTTGTTTCCATGCAGCCTGTGTTTGAGAGAGGCCAACAGAAACACTTGCAATGCACTGCCTGAGCCCAGGTAACCAGGTTTCTCTCTCAGCAGGGCAAGCTGCGTGACGATAAATAGGGGGAAATGTGTATGCATTTGTGTGATAAAGCAGGCTTAATGATTCCCGAGGGGAAGGAACCCGGGAGCCACGCAGTTGCAACTTAGGTTCAAAACGGATCCACGCAGGGCCAATTAACGTGCAAATATGTATGTGCTGAACCTGCACTCCATCCGTCATGTGCGCGTGGAAATTGGGCCATTTATCTGTTATATTATGTATGTGACATCTTAGTTTGGTTCTTACAGGCTGCTTGGGGACAAAGAGGCCATGTGCTTTGCAGCTAGCAGAGGGAATTTAAGATAAATTCTTCAGCTGTTGTCAACGTTGCAAGGCACGGAATTTGGTTGGAAGATAAAGCTTTTCCGTCGGCAGGGTTTTAATGTCTCTCCATAGCCCGTGTGGTGTCTTATTAAAACTGTGTGTGGTGAGGGAGGGGCGGCATATGCCGTGAGGAGTTATTGGCACAGACAGCTTGCTGTCATGTTTCCTGAGTCCGGATTTAGCAAACGTTATTCACATATTCGCTGTCAATCTGCAGAGAGAAAAGAGAGCTGGCGAAGCCGTTCATGCACTCATTCCATGGGCTTGTAATTCTTTTTGTTTTCCTTTAACTCACGTCTCTGCCACAGGTAGAGTCTGTTCTGCCTAAATTACAACTGCTTGTCTGTATTTAGGCGAAAAGCAAAAAAGAAAAGCAAAAGGTGACTGGAGACAGGAAAGGACCGCCCTGATGCAGTTACCCGATATGTTGCTATTCACTTACAAGAAGGCACTGTTTGTCAGCGGATTCGAATCTCACATTAAATAACAGTGACCACCACTTGCTTTGATGAATCACCATTAGAAATTCAATTAATAAAAGGTTAACCCCCTACAGTAGTGAAAAAAAATTACGTTCGGCTGCAACAATGACAACTAAGCCTTCAAAGAAAAGGCAAGGAAAATGGAAGTCATTAAGATATGTACTGTGCCTGGGGGAGGAGAAACTGGGCAGACTGGGGAATGAATTGGGTCAGTGTTTGCTCTGAGATGTCACCTGTGTGCTGGATCCTCGAATTCTTACTGCTCTCCATCCCTCTGCCCTATTCTGATCCTGAGGATGTAACAGGTACAACGAAAAACTGAATTTCAACCACAGCCTCCTGCAGAGGGTGTCCTGCTCCAAACCCTGGGAACAAATGATCTCAGAATGAGACCTCTAACACTGTGGGCCAGATCAAATCTTTCCTTCTCATTCCTAGTAAATACTTTTGCCCACAGCCTTGTAAAGCTAATACCTTCCTTCCCTTCCCTTCCCTCCCCTTCCCTTCCCTTCCCTTCCCTTCCCTTCCCTTCCCTTCCCTTCCCTTCCCTTCCCTTTCTTCCTTCTCTTTCCTTCTCCTCCATCCTTACTCCCTTCCCTTCTCTCCTGTTCTTCCTAGTCCCCTTTCCCTTCTTTCTATCTTTCCCAAAAGATTCATTTTTCTCACTTAGTGTTTTCCACACTCGGTAGTCCCTGTCTGTGGTTTATAAGGCCATTTCACTTACCTGTGGCCGAGTCTGGATTGTGCCAGTGCATTCCAGTGCATCCTACACCATGATTTACTTATAAACTTGTTGATGAGCATGAGCTAGCTCCAGCATAGAACCATGAGATTAGAATTTCCAAGAACGGTTCTGACTCTGACTACTGGTGGGCAACGGCGCGAGCATGCATTTTCCTCATCTCTACCAGAGGATCCTGGATTACCAAGTCTGCAAACATTTCAATCAAGACATGAAGTACTTCTCTCTTCTCAACCTATATGTTTTCATCAAGGCTATAGAGATAAATGTCTTGTCATAGAGGGCTGCTAGAAAATGGAAAGGAAAAAAATATACAAGAGTATTTATTATTGTTGTTGCTGCTGTTGTTATTGTTTGTTTGTTTGCTTGCTTGCTTGCTTTTATTGACTGAATGTTTTAAGTTGCCCAGTATGGCAAAAATGTTAGGGCATGCCTTGGCAAGGGCAAGGAGCCAAAAGAAGAAGCAGGCAGCTGTCCGTGGTGCTGACCACAGAAGCCTGCTTGGGGCCTCCATTCAAAAGTGGCCCTTTTTGAATGGAGTAAAAAAGTAAGGATTTACTGAACATGACCTGTACAATTACCTATGTGCTTTACACATCATTGTAGTCTGTAGTCAGAAGTCAAAACTGTACTATGACATGGCTTGAACTCATTCCTTCACTGAATGAGTCATAGAAAATTTGAGTGTTACCAAACATTAGTTTACCTGTCTGTTAAGTAGAATTATGACAGCTGCTATAGCCAAGATTTCTGTGAGCATCCTATACCACAATAAATGAAAACATCTCTGTAATAGTGACGATTATTAACAGGTACTTAATAATGGAACTATGCATTGTGCTCCTTGTAAACTACCTGGGCAGTTACTACTAACAACCTTTTCATGGTCTCAAAAGCCTCATGGGCAGGGCTGTCAGCAACAAGGTTCAGTAAGATGGCTCTGATGGTAAAGGTACTTGCAGCCAAGTTTAACAATCTAGATTCTATTCCTGGGTCCACGTGGTGGGAGGAGAGAAGTGGTTTACAAAGAGTCTCCTGCCTCTTATACACACACACACACACACACACACACACACACACACACACACACAAAGTAAATCAACCAATAAATAAAATGATGTTTGAGTCTATAAGGTGCATGCTGTTATTCTCATTCTCAAAAAGAGAACACAAAGTTTCTGAACATAACTTGTTCAAGTGATTAGCTCCAGGATTAATTAGAAACAGTTAAAACTGGAGGCTCCTGGCCTCCACAACATTTCTACAGTTCTTGACCCTTCCTGTGAACTTCTGTGCCAAATACTCACCTCACTATTGAAGTTTTATTCCTACCTGCACTATTCATGTACCACACACCTTGTGAAACAATAGAGAACCATCCTACCCATCGGAAGACACTGCAGAGCCACTTTTGAGCGGCCCCACATGCTCTGTAGGGTCTGTCAGAGCCACCTCCATGAGCTTTATTTTGCAACGAGCATGTAATGGAGCACAGGAGTCACCATTATCCTTTGGGCAATGAAAATGGTAGACAGGTGGGCCATCAATATCCAGTTCACCAGACTTTGCTTTCTCCAAGCTGACTTGATAAGAGAGGAGAGGCTCTGTGGATGCCTTCTTGAGGAAACCACGACACTACAGACAATTTCCAGCCAGTGGTCACCTTGTTGAAGACTCATGATAAGCATCTGTTAATACATTTTCTACTATAATGCCAGCATCTGCTAAAATTCTCTTAAGGCCCTGGAAGCCAAGTAGGGAAGACAAAGGAGTTTCCAAAGCAAGTAGAAGGTTGCTTTGAAATCCTTACTACTGTTCTCAC
This sequence comes from Rhabdomys pumilio, assembly GCA_030674055.1. Taxonomy (NCBI): domain Eukaryota; kingdom Metazoa; phylum Chordata; class Mammalia; order Rodentia; family Muridae; genus Rhabdomys; species Rhabdomys pumilio. Next base: position 85,425,479 of record JANHMN010000002.1, on the reverse strand, counting down.
TACTACCAATTCCAGACTACTCAGAGCATGCTCTGTGAGCAAGGGGCCAACCCAACCCAGCACCATGGAAAACGTGCCATCGAAAGTAACACCAGACACCAGACCATAGGGAGAAGTACAACCAGGGAATATGGTTCACTCCAAAAAAAGAAGCCACTTCAAAATGTACCCCAAAGACAGCAAAACCATGTTTCCTACCTCAGCTTGGTCAACAGCAGGACTCACCAAGACCTGCACATTGAAAAAAAAAAAAAAAGACATTAGTATCGATTCAACAAGAAGGCAATTGCATTAATTGTCTTTCTAAAGGAGCTGGCATCAATAATTTTTATAACCAGAGGGGACTATGGGACAACCCCCATGAGCATGTACACACACACACACACACACACACACACACACACACACACACTTTCCCTTCCACCAAACACAGTAACAGCAGATTCATCTTCACAGTCCTGTAAAAAGGTGAAGAGGATAATTAATATTTTCAACACATTGTAGCAAGCTTGCCAGGAAGCAGAAGGGGGAAGGCCATGTACAAAGCTGCACAGCGAGGATTAAATGAACACCAAGGAAGCAAAGGCATTGATGGCAATTCTTCTTATTAATGACACTTTTGTGGGTATTTTGTCCCTTAAGTTCCAAGCCAGCCTCGTGGGAAGTTGCGGAGACAACAACTGCAGCTCCCATGTTTGCAAAATGTCTGACAATATTGTGAAGTATAAAGTCCTGGCAGGCTTTATGGCAAATTCTTCATGTTTCCTTTTTCTCAGTTAACCCCCTAAAAAACTTTTATTAGCCCCTCTTCATAGATGAGAACACCAGGGCTTAGAAAACTTAGGTAACTTTCCCAAGATCTGAAAGTTAATAAGTAGAGAGAATTAGATTTGATCCTGGAATAAAGGCATTTCAAACTCCCATGGAGAAGCCCACATGGAGTTCAGATAGACAAGCCACTGTGGCTCATAATAGCCTAGGAAGGGCCATCTATCTAGGAGCTAGATGCATGTGCAGACACAAACATGTACATATGTGCAGGTGCCTCTGGATGCCAGAAGCAGATATCTATGCCCTAAAGCTCAAATTACAGATAGTTGAGAGCTGCCCAGTATTGGTGCTAGATTTATGTGTGTGTGTGTGTGTGTGTGTGTGTGTGTGTGTGTGTGTGTATGTATGTATGTATGCTGTGGTCAGGCATGTATGGGTACATATGTGAACATGTGTGTATGTGGAGGTCACAGAACACTATTATGTGTCATTTTTCAGGTATCTATCTTAGTTTTGTAGACAACGTCTCTCACAGGGACATCAGATGTGTCAACCAGGCTGGACCAGAGAGCCAAAAAGTCCCAGGGATCCTCATAACTCTACCTCCTTAGAGCTTGAATAACAAGCACATGCCACCACACACAGCTCTCTTTAGAATGAGTTTTGGGCAACAAATTCTAATTTTCGTATTTGTAGAACAAGCCATTAACTGACTGAGCCATGGTCCCACCCCCAGGGATTTAATTTTTCAAATAATTTCTACAAACTTTCTGCCTGCAATTTTCCTGGTGCTTTAAAACTGACTCTGACAGCTTCAATGCCATTTTCCTATCAGAAAGTAAGACTACTAGCTCATGCTTTGCTGTAGGTCCATCACCCTAACTCATCAGAAAGCTGAAGCAAGAGAATCAGGAGCTCAGGAGGGAGTTCAAGGGAAGTCCGTCAACTTAGTGAGACCACACCTCAGAATAAAAAATGAAAAAAGAGGCTGGAGATGTATCTCAGTAGTAGAGCATTCGCCTTGCATATATCAACCAGGGCCTAGACTTAATCTTCCTCACAATGTGGGAGTCTGAAATGAAAAGTACTAATAAACTCAGTGTACACTGAATTATAACTGATTTAAATTCTCAAAAAACAATCACACATTGGTGTCTTAAACTTTGTGTGGAGATGCTTGAAAGTGAGACCTTAGGAAGGGACCACACTGTCCGTTGAGATGACTTCACAAGGGCCAGGTCTCTGGTAGGATTGGTATCCATATGATAAAACACCAAAGGCTTTGCTTTCTGTCCACACACACACACACATATCAAGAAAGGTCATATAGGGGAACACAGAAAGAAGAGAGATGTGTAGCCAGGACAGCCGCTGTGAGGCCATTGACCTTGGACTCCCAGCCTACAGGATCACAAGCCTCCATTGCTGTTGTGAAGCTACCTGTTTGTGTTTTTCCATAGCAGCTGACTTAAACATTGACGGGTACCAGCTCAAGGCTGTGAATTCAACACAGAGCTTAGGAAGGCATGATTCCTGACCTAGATCAGCCCCTGCAGCTTATTCTAACTCAGCCTCTCCGAGTACTGTCTCATCCACACTCAGCAGCGAGGCATCAGCCCGCCTCAGAACCATCTTCCCCAGAGAGGGAAGGGAGCAAACAGAGCTCCTTTCCCATGGAGAAGCTTTCCTGTTTCATTAGCTTCCCAAACCAAAGGCTAACCTTCAGACTGCCCTCACCCAACAGAGTCGTGAGCCATGGCCAAATGCTAGGTAGGCTGGATCAGTAGAAAGAACCATGCTTGTTACAGACCAGAGTTATGTCATGGCTCCCCTGCATGACTCTATAAGAGCCTGAGATGGACCAGCTATTGCCTCATCCCTAAAGTACAAGGAGACCCCTCAGCTGAACAGCCTCCTCTGTGTGTGTGTGTGTGTGTGTGTGTGTGTGTGTGTGTGTGTGTGTGTG
>JANHMN010000002.1:85391762-85422732 GCA_030674055.1 Rhabdomys pumilio | reverse complement strand
GTGTGTGTGTGTGTGTGTGTGTGTGTGTGTGTGTGTGTGTGTGTGTGCACATGTGCACGCATGCTTTTCCTTGTGGTTTCCAAGAGAAGTAATGAGGGATAAATCTGACGCTCACCAGCTGCAGGTTTCAGGCAGCCCCAGCTTCTCTCTCTACACACAAACAAGAGAAGCGAAGCACAGTCCTCAGTCGACCCTAACGAGCGTGGGCAGCACCGTCCTCAGCCAACCCCTTGGGTTTCCTCTACTTTATCATCTGCCTATTATTTTCTAACTTTGTGTATTTCCTGCTGCAATGTCCCTTGATTACTCCTCACAAATAGACGACCTCATTCCTCACAGTTAATGCAAATACACACTAACAAAGCAAAGCGTACACAACAGCTAGTGTCACAAAGGCTAACATGATACTAGCATGATCAAAACACCACAGAGGCTAAAATATAGGGTTACACACTCAGCTGCCTATAAGGAGACAAGTTGATTGAGGCAGCTGAGTTTATGTAGAACTGGAGATTTCTTACCCCCACGTAAAGCCATTTGCAGCAGCTTTTAACAGGCAACACGAGGCTCCAGTCAAATAAAGCCTGAGTATCCTAGAAGTAGCTGTTGAGCGTAGTTTATGATCCACTGTGCTTCCAACCTGCCACCATGGGGAGCGTGTGGCCCAGGACAGCAGTGAATGTGACCTGACACAACTGTAAACTTAAACATTCTGAAATTTTATCTTGGTGACTTCTTTTCCTAGAGCTGCTGCATGGCTCTCAAGTGTAAACTCAGCTAGATAGTAAAGTCAAACTGCAACGTCAAAAGACTGGACATGCCGGCAGGCCCAGTACACGTGGTACATGTGTATTTATGCAATGTCTCCGTGTGCACATATGCACACACCTACACAGGCACATATGTGCCACACACACACACACACACATACATACTACAGGAAAGAAGGAGGCACAGCACAATAGCATGCAAAACATAGGAAAGAATATTACTCTAGATAATGCCTATAAATGTTATTCGCTCTCCTCCCATACAAACACGCATGCATGTCTAAAAGCTATCTGGTAGGATACAGAGAAAACTGAAGAAGAGCCTGGAACTTCACTGGGACTCATCTGTGTGTGACAGGGAATTGTCCTTTCTCCAGGCTGTTTGAAACTTTCCCACAGAGGATGTATCCATTCATAAAGCTAAAGCCAAATTCAAAACAATAAAGAAAACACAGCCTAACACTATTAGTAAAAAGCCTTTTGGGAGCACTGGGGCTTCTCTTCTTAATCATGGAGGAGTGGAATGAAAATGACTCTCTGACCTGACTAGGCTAAAGAGAGGGGTGCCTTGCAACCACGAGGCCCTGAGACCTACATAAAAATGATGGGGATTCTGACATGCACTTAGAATCTCCACTCAGGAAAAGCAGAGACAGATGGCTCCCTGGGACATCCTGGCTACCTCCCCTAGCCCACCTGGAGAATTCTAGAGAAATTAGAGAATCTATCTCAACAAACCTGGTGGACTACATCATGAGAACAAGAGCGGAGATTGTCTCCTGGCCTCCATAGGCATAGGCACCTGTACATACACTCACAGAACAATAAGGCACTCAGTAAAGCAATACCAAATTGCTGGTAGCCAACTGGAAAGCAGCCATATTTTATTTATAATGTATGACCACACATATTGAATAAACATAACAAGAAATGTGATAGATCTTTATATTCTTTTCCGGTGCTGACAGCTTAAGACTTACTCAGTAAGGTACACCCACAGACCTATGGCCTGTCTGTACCCCGTGATGGCTGCGTGCATACTGGAAACACTAGAATGAACCCCAGAGGCCAATGGGATGAGGGTTCTTTAAAGGATACAGGATGCGGCACTTGGCTTTGATCTTGTGCAAAGCAGCAGCCATCAGAGAATGTGCAGTGGGGGGACTGATCTGATTAGAGGCCTGCTGCTGGTGGGCCATTCTGTAGAGCAGCACAGGGCACAGAAGGGACAGGGGAAATCCCCAGCAGAGCAGGCATGAATGCTTTGTTCTGGCTTTTCTTCGTCCCTTTAATCATTTCCCTTGCTCGCCTCTGGTTTCCGAATTGCTTTTGAAATTCCAACATGAAGGTGCTCTTCTTCCCTTGTGTTAGAAACTTGATGTCTACGATTCCATTTCAACTCTTGCCCCCATAATGCACTGCCATGTCCCCATCCACAGACAGGGAAACCAAGACTGGGAACATGAAACCTTTACCTCACATGACACCAGAAATGTCAGAAGCCTGAAAGGAAGGAACCCAGCTCTGGCATTAGAAGAGACTCCAGGACAGACAGACATGTTAGCACCAAAAAAGAGATGCTCACAGTTTCATAGACCCAGAGCTGAATCCACTGCTACTGGGGAAGGCACAGGTCATCCAGCCACCTGTTCTCCATCCACATGTTTCTGAGACATCTAAATACTGTTTGGGGCCCTGGCTAGCCTCACCATAACCTGAACCTTCTGTGCTAATAGCCTGTGGCACCTGTCTGCAGCCTGTGCACTCATACTACATGTGTCTCTTGATCCCACAGAACAGAAGCCTGAAAGGATTTAAGCTCAGGGAAGAATGTATTCACATACTGGATGGAGCTCACTGTAAATCGTCCAGATAAGATCAAAGAGCCTTAATTACTTCCTCTAGCAAGTGGAGGAACTGTGAGCTGAGCCCCAGCTCTCTACATGGAGGGATGCTGTTTCTCTGTACAGCTTGGCAATACTCCAACCCAGAAATCCAGACCCAGGCAACCTTCTCCCATTCATTAATGGGGCATTATCCCATTCCCATGTTGCTGATGGGTGTGGAGGCTCTGCTATGTCTTCCCCTCCTATCCTCCAGCATTCCCTTCTGGGTCCCTGTGACTCAGCAAATGTTACTGCTGATGGCCTGCCAGGCAAGGAGACAAAATTATCACATCCCTTCTTAAACCCTGGCCTGCTGGGCCTTCAGATCTCTCTCTTCATCAGTAAATGTCACCACTGTGCTGAACAGGTTACCCTTTGCTTGTGAAGTCAGCATGTAACTTTAGCAGACCTTCTGGGTAAACAGCCCGTGAGGACACGATCACTGGGACAGCACGGAAGTGATCTCTTCAGTTGATAAGCATCCAAATGAAAATGTTAAGTCGTCCTGTCCTGGGGTCTGCTGGGTAATCTCTGCTAGGCTGCCAGGCTGTCTGCAGCTTATGAGATGCCTGACACCAGCATAATGAGCGAACATACAAAGCATGGAGGTTGGCTGCTTGTCTGGCTTCTTCAGCTTTACTTTACTTTTTGGTTTTTGAAAGATGTCGCAGACGGACCTAGAAGCCCACAGACACTCTCAGACCTGGGAGTCCAAGCCCACTTCTATCTAGCTCATCTAGCTCGGGGTGGAACTCAGACCTCACAAATACCACAAAGCTCATTTCTCTACCCAGCCAAGCTGGCCAGGTTTCACCAGTGGAATTCACTGGAGGTTATAATAGCATTTTCCTTCATTCCCAGTGAGGACCTGTGAGTTTCAAGATGATCTAATGGAGGCCATGGAGGAGTTGGGTTTGAGACCTGTATTTAGTGCACCCAAGGGGACCAGCTTCAAGGTAAGGTGACCTTGGTGTCAAAAGGTACTGAGAGAGTAGGTGGCCCTCTTCATTCATCTTGAGATAACAGGAAATGTCTGTCTTTCTATCTCTGTAAAGTTACTGTGAACAAAGGGACCAGACTCCAAGATGGGCTTTCTTCATGAACCTGTGTCAATTCTGCTTGAACTGACTGAATCTCTGGGTAGTTGCCCTTGGTATAAACATCATCAGTTGATCTCTGTCATCTAAAAGTGGTGACGTTTAGCACTGACTTGATTTAGATAATAAAACAAATGGAGTTCCTGCCACTCAGAAATGCAGCAACCTGACAAGTCCTCTCCGAGCCATGCCTTGGGAAGCCTTACCAATGGGAGTGTTGTTAATGAGTGGCAGCCTCTACCACTGGTCCTGTTTCCAATGTATCTGCTTTGTGGTCCAGCAACTACCTCTGGTTCAGCATCACCTGTGGCCAACATCCACTTACGGCACAATGTTATCTGTGGTGCAGCCCAGCTTCCAGCAGCAGTAGTCACATCACCGGGTATGATGGCTCATCTTTACTATCAACTTGACATATTTAAAATTACCTAGAAAAACTTAGAAGAGGTCCATGACCACGTTCTTAGAAAGAATAAACTTCGGGAAAAAGACCCACCCTAAATATAAGCATAGCCGTTCCACAGGCTGGAGTTGTGGAAGAAACGAAAAGGAAGAAAAAAGCCTAGTGGCACCATCCATCTCTCTCTGCTTCTCAACTGTGATGCAGTGTGACCAGTCACATCCTGCCACTATTACTTCTGCTCCGTGGTCGTCTGTGGTGACCCTCAAACCGTGAGCCAAAAGATACCCTCCTTCCTAAAGTTGCCTTTGGGAGTGATTTTGTCAGAGCAACAAGCAAAGTTGCTCTAATCGTCCTGAACACCCAGAACTCTAAGGATGGCTCTGAAATCAAGGCCACACCTAGGATTTCATTGTGTCGGTGTGGTCGCTGTCTCATCACAGCCAGTGCAGGAACGGAAGGCAGCCTCACATGCTTTGCTACAGTGAGCGTGGAGGCCCTAACTCATACATCCAGTCAGCGTCTAAGATGAATTTAACCAACAGATTCCTGTGGAAGAGACACTGCCACCTCAAAGACTGGCCATGTCTACAAGTGCCACCTGGAGTACTCTCAGTGTAAAACGAATTGTCTCAACACAACCATGCTGGAGAAGCCACATCTAGGAAACTTAAAACCAGTCCCAGCTGAGTCTAAACTTCCAGCCTGGCCTTCTAATGTCTCAGGTAGATCAGCTCCCCTGGAATGCCCATCTTTTGACTAAATGCCACCAAGATAGTCTATGAGAACTTGTCCAGACTTGTGGCTCACAAAATCTTGAACATAACCAGTAGTTAGCGAGTTTGGAGGCACTTTATTATACAACAATAGACAAACATACAAAAGGTACTTAGTGTTGCTAAACCTGTAATTTTAGACTTAGAAAATGGAAATTATAATATTTTACAAGATCGTTGGGAGAATTAAGCAAAATAATACATTCAGAGTGCTTGGCTCAGTCCCTGGTCTATGGTAGGCAGCAGGTTCTGTGAGCCAGAGAGCGCCTGTGCCCCCTTGCAGGACCACATGCAATCATGACCACTTTTGTTTACTGTCACTCATGGTTCTCAGAGCACTGGATCAGGTATCCAGCTGGTAAAGCCCATATGGACAGCTCTGGAGTTTAAAACACTCATCTTTATAAATCCTCAGAGTCGGCAAGCTGAGTGTCCTGCAGGAAATGTGTTGCCCGTCTCTGAGCTTCCGTTTGCCCTCATTTGGAAATGGACACCAATCCCATCTGGTTTTTCTGAATCAAGGCTTGATTGAGGAAAACATGAAGCTTGGAGTGCCAGAGTGGCCATCTCTGGCTTGGATAGCTTTGTGTACTGGTTTTTATGAGCTTCCCTCCTGTGCACACAGAGTATGAATCCATTGCATTGCAGATCACCCACAGGGTGCTTTTCCAAAGCCTGGAACTTGCCCATCATTCTCCCACACCCTGTCTCCTCTACTTTTCCATTGAATGCATATGTGCAAATGGTGTGCCTGCATGTAGCATGTGAGTGCATGTGCAGGTGTGCATGCACTTATGCATTGAGGTCAGAGGTTGCACTGGAGATAGTTGAACCTGCTTTACCTTATTCATTGAGGCAGACTTTCAGTTGACCTCAGAGCTCACTGATTCAGCTAGCCATCTTTCTTCCCGGACCCCTAGCACTGTCTTCCAAGGACTGGGATTAGAGTCACCATGCCCATCCAACATTTAAGTGGGTCCTGGGGATTCAAATGCCTGTCTCATGATCCATCTCCCCAGCTCCTCCTTCTTCCATTTTTACACAGGACTTGGTTCCAAACACTGTGTTGCCAAAATTCATGTCACATTTTTAAGAAGAGTTTCTTTTAAAGGAAAGAACCTGTTCGTGGATGAAATTCATCTCCCCATCCCCAACCCCAACCCTCATCAAAGTCTGTAGTCACCGGGAAAGTCCAATAAATTTGTGTCTCTTAAAATTCTCCTTGGAGATGCACAGCAGCTTTCCCCATATTCCTGACTTGTCAGATGTGAAATATTTACTTACAGTTACCTCAGTATCTCTACAGCTTTCGACCTAAGGACAATCTGCGGATGGTGCCATTTTCAATCAAGGGCACATGAGGGGTCAAGAGGTCATGGGGCTGAGATGGCAAGAGCACAGCACTCCGAAGGCAGGAAGCCCTATCAATGCCTGTCCTTGGCTTGCCCTTGAAACTGGCTTGTCAGAAAGGTTAGGGTAGTCACAGCACTGGGTTGATGGCTTTCTGCCTCTGAGCTGCCATGTGCCCCTCAGTCACTCTGAGACATGCTAGAAGACACTGGGGAGGCTGAGTTTGTGTGAGAAGTGGGTGCTGGGGCTCCCAAAGTTCCTTCCAATGGTACCCCAACATCTGTGAAGAAGTAGCAAATGAGATTGTTTTCTTCTAAGGACCCCTTGGTTGAGAGTAGGATTTAAGAACATTTCTTCCTTTACTGCTTATGTCTGGTATATGTGAACGGTGGATGGTGTGCATATCTGGGAGTGAGATCGCAGCTCTGTGGACTCAATTCCAGCCTTTTGTGGGCTCCCTAGAATGAGCTAAAGTCCCCAGGTTTACAGGAAACTGCTTACCTCACTGAGCCTTCTCAGCACCCAGGATGCAAGGTTGAAATTGACTCCTAAAAATGTTCTGTTTGCCAATCTAACTTGGTGTATTGGGTATGTTTTGTCACTCTGACAAGAACACTGGAGGAAACAGGATAGGAGAGACATACTTTGGCTCATGTTTATAAAGGTTTTAGACTATGCTCAGTGGATTCCATTGCCTCTGGGACCACCTGTGGTGAGGCAGAGAATCATGGGAAAAGAGCATTGTGAGAAAGCTGCTTACATTATATCAACTAGGAAGTAGGGAAACATGAAGGAAGGGTCTGGAAATGACGTACCTTTCAAAGGCATGACATCAGTGCCCCACCTCCACTGTATTCTAGATAAGCCATTCGCCAATCAGCTCATCAACGGGCTAACTCACTGACAAAGCTAGCACCTACCTGGCTTTCTCCACTTGGCTCCAATCCTGACAGGCTATTCATTTATGAACTCTTCAGTGGATTAGTTCACTGATAAAGTTAGCATCCTCATGATACCATCATCTTTCCATTCAATCTCTCAAACAAGCTATGGACCACGCATTTAGCACATGAGTCTTTTGTGAGGGACACATATCAAACCACAATGTCTGGCAATCTAGAAATAGAGATAAATATGTTTTAAAGTGCTCCTTACCCCAAGTCTTTTATATATATATATATGTGTGTGTGTGTGTGTATATGCACATAACATATATACATACCTATGAAATGCACATTTATATAATATATACACATATATGAAATATACATCTATATGTATATGAAATATACATATATAATGCAGCTAAAGGCTTATGATACAAACGATACTTCTTAGCATGTAGGCATACATACAAATATTGCATATGTGATGAAAAATGTAAATAAGAAGTGAGCTGGATGTCCACTAATGGGGAATTGGCTCAGTGATGAATCCTGGTCCATTTTGTCTCCTGAACAGTGACCATAGGCAGAGTCTGCAGCAGCCTGATCAGAGACGAGCTGAATATAAAGGATCTCCACTGTGCTAAAACAGGAGGCACACCGAGGCTGGGAAGATGGCTAAATGGAGAAAGTGCTTCCATGCAAGCATGAGGACCTATGTTAGACCTCCAACACCCACATAACCCAGGTACAGTGGTGTGCACCTGTACCCCCAGACCTTGGGAGACAGAAACAGGCAGATCCTAGAGATCTGTTGCTCAGCCAGTCTGGGAAAAATGGTGGGCTCCTGGTTCAGTGCGAGAGGAAGATACCTGAAGTTAACCTCTGGACTCTATGTGAGCGCACACACACACACACACACACACACACACACACACGCACACACGCACACGCACACACGCACAACCTCACATATGTAAATGCAGACACATACACACAGACATACACAAACACACTCAAATACACATTCACAATACACTCAAACAACCTCTCAGAGAGAAACACATACACACACACACACACACACACACACACACACACACACACACATGGTTTGGGGGATGGGAAGACCAGGAATGTCAAGAGGAAGCATAAATGTGTTGGATTCTTTGGAATATCCAATATTCATTGGCTTCCTTCTGCTTCCTGCGCTGTGAGTCTTCTACAGTAAGCAATTGCAGAGGACACAGTCGTCTAGACAGTGTCTAGCTCCTGCTGGTTCTTCAGATCATCTACCCACTGTCCTAATGTCCTCTGCCTCAGGAACTGGTGACCCCACAACAAAGCCAGGCTGTGTGATTCCGACCAACACAAAGCAAAGAGATGAGAAAGTTAACATGGCTTTTCTGCATTTCATGTGTCAGCCACTGTGCCGAGGGCTTTATTTGCTTTCTAAGTCCTCAGAGCCCACCATGTGGGACTTTTCCTCACAATGTTGTCAATGCTACAGAAATTCAGGCGAGGGGACTTTCCCAGAGAACACAGCACACAATGTCCTGTAGCCTAACCTTGTTCCTTTTCTTCTTCCTCATCAGTCGCAGGTGGACAAAGGTGGGATGTGCTGCCTTCTCTGTGCTAGATTTCCCCCTGCCTAGCCCTCCTGGTGTGATCTGAATTGCTCTGGAATCTCTGGAGAGTCCCCATGGTCTTCCTCCTGGTTACAGTGTCTAGAATCCCGTAGTTTGGGATGCTTTCTCTCAGGTCCAAACACCTTGATTCAGGTTACATGTTCACCCTGGAAGTGCTATTACTCTGGGAGAGGTGAAGGGCATAACATCTGGCCAGGAGTGGGGTGAGAGTGGAGTAAACACCTGGCTGGAGGTGTAATGTCAAGGTGAAAGATGCTGGGCACCAGTTATAACCCAGGGCACTGGCTGAGCAGAGGGAACGCTTTTTTTTTTTTAGTAGACATTCAATTCCACATGCCCACTCCTTAAAACATTTCCAAATCCTTTCTGAGAAACCACCCCTACATGTTATAGGATCTCAGTGAAGAGGTGTGTGAGGATGGCTAGTCACCCCCTTGGGTTGTGAAAGGGATAATCAACCAATATTTTTTCCAAGGTTTACTTTTAATTTTTATTTATGTGAAAGCCAACATGTGCATGTGAGTGCAGCTGCCCAATAAGGGAGAAGAAGGCCTCTGTGCCCCATCCCTTGGATCTGGAGTCACATGGGCTGCCTAATGTCAGTCCTGGGAGCCAAACTCAGGTCCTCTGTAGGAACAGCAATCACTCTCAAGCACTAAGCAGCTCTCCAGCCTCCAAGGCTCACTTTAATGGCTGCTGCACTTTAGAACCACACAGGAAGCTACATAAAGGATGCTGCTAGATGCAGCCTGAGTATTCCAAGGTCAGTCATTAATGTGAGCAAAGGACTAGATATGAGAATTTCTTGAAAGCCAGCAGGTGAGTCTGAGAAGCATAAATACTTGCAGATAGATGCTTTTGAACTAGGGATCTAGAGGTGGATGTAAATGGCTGGGGGTTATTCATCCCGTTGCAATGTGCTTCTATCTAGACCAGCCTTAGCTAAGACCTCCAGAACTCCAGCCCTGTCTTGGCTTTGCCATTTTTAATTGGGTCTTCTATCATCCTCTGGGTACCAGAGCTGCAACCTAACTCGTTCCCTTTTATTGAACCTAGGTGCTACAAAGCATGGACAGTAGACATAGTGACTCAAAGGCTGCGTAAGAAGGCCACCCATAAAGAGGCAGGAGAGTGCCCAGAAATGATGGGGTGTGGCTGGGGTGATGGTTCAGGGGTGAGTTGATTGCCTTGAAAACATGAGAACATGGCTTAAACCTTCATCACCCTTTAAAATCGAGTGCACTTGCAATCCCTGCAGCAAAGAAGCAGAGAAGATAGGCCCCTTGTGGCTTGATAGACAGCCAGTGTAGTTGAAGTGACAGATGTGGGATCCCAGTGAGAAATCCAGTTGGAAACCAAAAGTGGACTGATGCTAAGGAACAATATCCAAGAGTGTCCTCTGGCCTCCACATGCTCTGAAAACACACACACATAAACACACTTGCACTGGCAAATGCACCTGTACACACACACACACACACACACACACACACACACACACGACTGTATACACACACCAAACCTACAGAGGAAATTCCAGAGCCTGCATTAATGGCTAGCAGAGATGATTAAATGTCTACAGAACTGTCCTTCTCTCCACTGTAAGAACTTGGCGTTGGCCAATGACTACCCAGACAGAAACCATATCCCCCTGGCTTCCCTGGGTCTCGATGCTTCATGACCCCATTGCTACTTATTCCATGTGACCGAGAGTGGAATGATTCCCTCTCAATCAAAGCACCTTAAGAGGCTGGTGAGATTCCCATTTTGTTTTGGGAATGTGGGGAGGATAAATAGGCTTGAAGAAGCCTAATATCTGAATCACCATGTAGGCTATGAGAAGCAGCTGGCCACACTGAATATCTGATAAAGAAAAAATAATTAACCTTTTTATGTTAAGGGACAGAAGTTAGGGTGTGCTGTCACTTTAATAGGTTATAACATCCTAACCAATCCATGTGACTGCTACTAACAATATTGACATAAGGGCACACTTTATAGCTAACGTTTGCCAACTTATACCACAGAGCACCTGCATGCAGTAGTAGCTCAATGTGCCTCAATAGCACAGAATCCCCAAACCCAGAGTACTTGGGCAACAGTAGACTGTTTTGACTGCTAAAAATTGAGATAGGAGGCTGGAGAGATGACAAAGAGCGCTTGCTGTTCTTGCAGAGGACCCAAGTTTAGTTCCAGTACCCACATTGAGTGGCTCACAATCTCCTCCAACTCCAGTTCCATGGAATCCAATGCCCTCTGCTACCTTCTGTGGTTACCTACAACAAATGTGTGCATATATGCACTAAGTCACATACATATGATAGATAGATAGATAGATAGATAGATAGATAGATAGATAGATAGATAGATGATAGATAGATAGATAGATAGATAGATAGATAGATAGATAGATAATAAATCTTTTTAAAAATTATCTCCTGCTGGGAGGTGATGGCTCAAGTGTTTAATCCCAGCAGTTGGGAGGCAGAAGCAGGAAGATCTCCGAGTTTGAAGCCAGCCTGGTCCATACAGAGTGAGTTCTAGGACAGCCAGGGCTACACAGAGAAACCCCATCTCAAAAAAGAAAAAACAAAAAGAAAAACAGTTCATACTTTTGTTGATTATTCTCTATTCTGTTTTATTTCTATTCTAATAATTTTTTTCTGTTTCTGTTCCAATAACTTCCCTACTTCTGCTAACTTTTGGCTTGTTGTTTTCTGAGTCCTGGAGGTGTCCAGGTTAAACTACCATGTCAGGCTGAGCCTGTTCAGGTTGAACTTTGGATGTCAACACTTACGTCTGCTTGCCTCCCACCTTTGCTTCATCTCCTGAGCTCTCATGCGTGTGTCTTCATTTTCAACTCTTCTGAGATCTATTCCAAATTGCCCTTTGACTTTCTCTTTTATGAAGTAGCAGTTCAAGAATATATTCTTTAGTGTCTCTTTATTTGTGAATTTTTCTACTTTCTGCTATTGATTTCTAGTTTCCTCCTGCTGTTACCAGAAAAAGAACCTACAGAATGATTTTAATCTTCTCAAATATGTTAAGAATTCCTGTGTGACATCATGAGATGTGTCCTTGCTTGTGTGACATTATGTGACATGTCCATGTGGCTGTCTCATGTAAAGTAGAAATTATCTGATTATCTGCATTGTATGGTGTTAGATGGTGTGTGTGTGCATTGTGATGGTGTGAGATGGTGTGTGTGCATTGTACTGGTGTTAGATGGTGTGTGTGTTGTGCTGGTGTTAGATGGTGTGAGTATGATGTGCTGATGTTAGATGGTGTGTGTGTTGTGCTGGTGTTAGATGGGCTGTCCTTCCCATGTCTAATTCAGTTCACTTTGTTTACAGTACTGCTCACACTAGTTCTTTGTTAAATTCTTTCAAAAAGCAGTAGAAGAGAGACTTCAAATGTATTTTATGATTTTTCCATCAATCTGATACTCCAAATCATTAAGATGATACCACAGACTTTGTGACGATACATATAAAACATCCTACCTAACACACCAGAAAACTGTATCCAACAGTACCCTAGGAAGATTATACCACGTGTGGGTTTATTCCTAGGACTTAAGCATAGTTCAGCAGATGCAAATCTATCAATGCCAGAAAGTATGCTCTAGATGACAGAAAACACCCAGATGATCACCTCAATAGATACAAAAGATGCAAAAAAGCTAAACATTCGTCGTGGTCAAAACACTAAACTCTCAAAGTCATAAAAGAGCTTGTTGCTACCCAACAAGAGCCACAGTTAACATCAAGGAGACACTAAAATAGTAATAACCAAACTGCATGGCTGATGTCATAGCTAATGAGATGGGAAGAGGCTGAACACTTTGTTTTATGCAGCTCTAGAAATACAAGCCAAAGCAGATAAATAAGAAAACCAAATAAAAGGAACTAGGAAGTGAAATTACCCCCTTCTTCTAGATGATGTGATGACATATATAGAAAAACCCAGAGAGAGCACCTGTGTGACATTATTAGAGCTATTATTATTATTATTATTATTATTATTATTATTATTATAGTTATATTATATTATTATATTATATATAATATATATTATATATATATTATTATTATTATTATTATTAGGAAACATTATTAGAACCAAAATATAATGGCAATATCCAAAGTTTTCTCCAAACTAAACAAGCCACAGAGAAATCAAGAAAAATGCTCTGTTGAAGAGCTCCACGCCCATTCCCGCAGATATGGCATTGTTTAAACTAAGTAACAAAGCAAGAATAAATGGACATGAAAGTGGGGAAGGGACTTATGGAGAGGGAGGTGACTTTGTGGGATGGGATGATGTAACCAGAATGTATTATATGCATACATCAAGTTGCTGAAGAATCAACAAGTTTAAAACATGGAGAAAGTCAATTAAAACTTCCATTTTGATAAGGCAATTTTGTCTGTAGAGATCAGAAGACTAGAAGAGACTGTGAGCATTGGAAGGGAGGAGGCACTACAGTGTGAGAGAACAGCAGGACACATTGTGAAAATGAGTTAATGGTTTAAGCAGAGATGGGGTAAGGGGGCACGTGGCAGAGAAGGGGTGGGAGTGGGTTAGCAAAAACTAAGAATGCATGAGGAAGCCTTATGGGAATTCATTAGCTAACTTAAAATCACAAAGGAGGGGGACTAGAGAAATAGCTAGTTGCTCTTTCAGAGGATCTAAGTTTATTTTCTGGCACCTATGATGAGCAGCTCACAACTACCTATAACACCAGCTCCAAGAGATCTGATACCTTCTTCTGGATTCCTCAGGTAACCACATACATATCACACACACACACACACACACACACACACACACACACACACACACACAAAGACATACACTCATTCACACATTTCACACACATACACATACATGCATACACACAAAGACACACACATACACACACATGCACACACACACAAACACACACACACATACACACACATGTATACACACATGCATACACACACAAAGACACACACACATACACACACACATGCATACACACATGCATACACACACAAAGACACACACACATACACACACATGTATACACACATGCATACACACACAAAGACACACACACACATTCATACACACATGCATACACACACAAAGACACACACACATACACACATGCATACACACATGCATACACACGCATACACACACATACACACACATGCATACACACACATACACACATGGACATACACATGGACATAGACACATGCACATAAATAAAAAATTAAAAATGAAATCTATTGTACATATGTATTTATGGAAGTGGATATGTTGAGGGTACCTGGGGGGAATGGGAAGCTGAAGATAGATACGCTCAATATACACTGTGTACAGCTATAAAATGGTCAGAAAATAAATAAAAAACATTCTACTAAATTTATATACATAAAACTTTTAAAAATATAGCAATTATATCTGTACCAACAACTAAGAGGATAAAATACTCGTAGATATAATGGTAAAATTTTAATAAAATTTGAAATAATTTTATTATTCATAAATTAATTTTTTAAAAAGCATTTGTCTTTATGGACTGGAAAAGTGAGTGCGCTATGAAAATACTACCCGGGGTGACCTATACACTCCATGTGACTCCCATCAAGGTCCCAGCGACCCAGGGTGACCTGCAGACTCCATGTGATGCCCATCAAGGTCCCTGCGACCCAGGGTGACCTGCAGAGTCCATGTGATGCCCATTAAAGTCCCAGAGACAGAGAAAATCATCCAAAGATTAATATGGACCAACAAGACTCCAAACGGCTAATACATCTGGAAACATGGCTAAGTGCACCACACACTTCCTAGTTTCAAACTGTCTAACACGATTCCAACAACCAGTGCAGAGTAGTGCCAGGAGAAAAACCTAAAATCTAGATCAGTGGCCCTCACCAGGAATAAGTCCAACGAACCTAAAATCACCTGGGAGCTGGGTCTTGGAACACGTGGTTCTCAACCTTCCTAATGCTGTAACCCTTTAATATAGTTCCTGATGTTGGGATGACCCCAACCATACAATTATTTCTATTGCTACTTCATAACTAATGACGCTACTGTTACAAATCATAATGAAAATATCTGATAAGCAGGATATCTGATATGTGACCCCTGTGTAAGGGTCATTTGACATCCAATGGCTTCGAGACCCACAGGTTGAGAATGGCTGCTCTAAGGAATCATCCTGGTTACACTAATTGTAAGCGGTGCCAAGACTAGGATTTCAGACTGGATGCGTGAAGAGAGGGAGCCGAGTAGCCACGGTTCTCATTGCTCTCTACTTCTGGCTGTGTGAGAACTCTCCAGGTCCTGCAACCTTGATGCTCCTGCCATGTTGAGTTGTACCTGGAACTGGAAGCTAAAGTCAATCCTTTCTCCCACAAGTTGCTTTTGTCTGGGTATCTTATCACCGCAACAGGAATATAAACTAAGATACTTCAAAAGCATGGCTGAGTCCCCCAGCTCTAATTCTTGATACTTTTATATACCATCTTGATTAATCCACACAACAAACCCACGATATCAATTCACTTACTGCCTCCAATTTTAAAAAGCCATTGGTGAGAGAGGTGACTTAACATCAGCTGACAGGCTGGTAAGTGGTGGGCTAGTGTCTTGAACTCAGATGCGTCTAATCCCACCGCTGTGGCCTGGTCTCCAATCACAATGTCTTAGGCAGAGTCATGTGTGCCTGGGCAAGGCATTTTTCTGCCATTAGTCACCAACTTCCCCAGCCAAGGGCAGCTTCTTTGAAACACCTTCTCAGGCCACTAGTGACTTGTGACTTCCCTGTCACCTCTGAACAGACATGAACAATGACTCTTTTTAAAAATGACACGGTATTTACGAAGCCACAATGAAAAGGACAGCAGGAAGGGATGCTGGAGACCTTGGACAGTGCAGAGATGACATAATTTATGTCCCTCTCCACATCTCTGCTCTTCCCAAGACAGCCTCGGAATTGAGGAGAAACTCGGTAATTGCTTTAGCTGGGCCAGGCCTACTGTTGACCATTTGCTTTTCTTATTACCTCGTCCTGCCGAGTGACCCCTGAGTATTTCATCTTCTTTGGCAGGCATAGCAAATCTTAGGATATCTGTGTTGGCGTGGAGAATGCTTCAGGGGGCACAGAGGAGAAGCAAGGAATGGGGTGCAAAGAGAAGCCACCTGAGGAAAATGTGTCAATCATCCCCTGGTGGTTTTGAAATGTGGACAGGAAGCACCCAATGGGCACTGGGGGCACTGGCTCGCATCCAAGCCACACCCCTATGACGTAGTAATTGTTTCCAGCAAACCATAGCTCCATCTCAGCAGAGACTGAAGCCTCCTTTGACTTGAGTGGAACAATTTACAATCAAGACAAGCAGCAGGACAGCTGTTATCATAGCCCGATGAGAGCAACAGTCCTGGGTTGTTACACTGATTCTAGGAGTGATGAACCCACAAGCTGCTCCGAAAGTGGAAGCATGAGCAACACAGAAAGAAGAGGGAGTGGGAGATGACTCAGAGGGTAGAGGGCCGGCTTTGCTAGTGTGAGGACCTGTGTGCAATCCTCAGTGCCCACATCAAAGCCGGGTGCAGCAGTGCTGTCCAGGAGCCCAAGCCCTAATGCTAGAAGGCAGATAGGAGGATCTTGGGGGGCTCACGGCCCAGCCAGCATAGACAAAAGCATGAGCTCCAAGTTATAAAGCTGCTTTCAAAGAATAAAATGGAGCGTGACTGAGGAAGACACTAACACATATACACACTACATACTTACACACGCAGATAGACAGACAGACAGACAGACAGACACATGTGCATACACATGAACATGTATACACAAAGGAGGAAGAAACAGGACCAGGAGAAGAACAGAGGTATGTGGGTGCATACATATCACAGGAACCTGGAATACATGACTGAGTTCCAGGCGACCACAGCTCATGTTAGAGGACATAGTACCTCTGGTGGCAGCATATATTCACCTGATACCCTTCTCAGTCCAGCCATACACCTGCCACCCCAGCCTTTGAGATGTCCCTTTCCTCACCTCTCTGTCCCATAGTTGGGACCCAAGCTTTTCACACCGTAAGCCATGAGGTGTGGGTCAGAAGGTAACAAAGCAGGCTGGGGAGCTGGCCTCAAGTTGCTAGTTCCCATTGGTGCAGTCTAAGGTAGGCCAGTAGGCCTCTCAGACCTCTTCATCATTAAGTGGAAGCTGAGCAAGGTTGTTTGAGTGGTAAATACAGTAACTCAAGTAAAGCACACAGACCATTCTTGGCACAGAACAGCCCTCCGAACCCTGCATTTATACTGTTTTCATTGCTACTCCCATGAATATGCTGCTGCCACTGATTTGGTGAAGAGTCTAACAGTGCAGGAGTGTTGGATCCCAGCAACTGGTGCTATCTCAGCACTTGCCCTGAGTTCAGATCCCCAGAACCTGTATACAAACCCAGGCATGCCCAAGTGATTACCTGTAATTCTAGCACTGTTGTGGCCAGAGACAGAAGGATCACATGGTCGGATGTCCTATTACAGTCTCTGTACTGAAGCATAGGCATAGGTATACACTGAGGGCTTCCAGCCTGGGCCCTCAATAAACAGGATTACCTAGGGTGGCTGGAAGCAGTGGTGACAGAAGGTGTTTCAAAACTTAATCAAAAATTAATTAGAAACAAGACAAAGGACACACACACACACACACACACACACACACACACACACCCTAAATTAAAGCAGAGAAAACATGGCAAATGTTTCTCTTTTGTTTTTTGAGATAGACTCTTGCTATGTATCCCAGACAGGCATCAAAGTTGGGATTGTCCTCCTGATTCTGTCTTCCAAGTGCTGGGTTAGAGTATAAACCATCATGCAGAGCTCATACACACATTCATAGCAATCCCCCAGTACCACTTCATCTTCTTCCTGACAATGTCTCACCCTGTGTCTCCCTTTGACTCTACCACATGACTCATGTCCAAGAGATTTCTCTTAGTCACTTGTTTCTCTCCATTTCCTATGCTAATTGAAGAGCCAGTCTGTGTTGTCTGAACCAGTAGGATGAGACCATTTAACTAGTTAATTGAAGGCCCTGTCCCTTCTTAGCACCAAGATTGCAGAGCCATCACCATCGAGGAGCTCCCAGCCTGGGCCCTCAGTAAACAGGATTACCTGGGGTGGCTAGAAGCAGTGGTGACAGAAGGTATTTCAAAACTTAATCAAAAATTAATTAGAAAGAGGAACAAGGCAAAGGGCAAACATCTGCAAGCAGACGATCCACAAAGGAAAACAGTCCAACATCACATTCCATTTGAGTCAGGAATGGGAACCCGCTGAGCTGCACCAGCAGGAGCTAGAAACGGCTTTGAGGGGAACAGAAAGCCAGTGCTTACTTCTCAGGGCCAAATGACAACTGGACACAAAGATCCAAAAACACGGGAGGAGCAGGTCTCCCTTCAAGATCTTACACAACACTACAGGGAAGCTTCAAATCCGGGAGACACTAATAAATAACCACCAAAAAACAAAACCAGGCAGAATGCCTCAGAATAAAGGGTCATGAGGCAGGAGGAGGTTGCTATGGGCAGAAAATCTGGGGATGGATAGCTCTAAACACAGATATTGCATCAGATGGAAATCAGGAGAGGGGGCATGCCCACTGATGTGGGGCCCTGAGACTATAGGAGATATTGAGCATGGAAATGAGAAGTTCCTACATCAGTGCAGTGAATGTGTCTGTCCCCTTAAGGTACTCTCCCTGCTCCCACACCAGTCTTCTCCACATTTCCCTTGAGTTTTGCTCAGAGGCATTCTTTAACTGTACAAAGTGTACATGAGGTGACAGTGGGTGGGGTGGGGGGCTTGGTTGGTAAAATATCTGTTGTAAAAGCACGAAGACCTGAGTCCTTTGCTGAGTGTGAGAGTTCTGAGGTGTGTTGTTTAGAGATCTGTTGATATGTCTCTTTTCATTTTTTTTTGAGTCAGGGTCTTGCTATACCACCTAGGCTAGTCTAAAGTTTATCTTCCTCCTGTTTCAGCCTCTAGAATGCTAGGGTTACAAGAATGAATCATCACAGCCAGCTCACAGGAATGTTTTTAGCATGCTATTCTTGGCCTTCTTGACTCCTTTCTCCTTCTCCCATGCTTTCAGGGACCCAAAAGACACAAGTTTCCAAAACTCTGTTTAGGACACTGAACAGGGACTGAACTTAAGGCAATTACATTGGGGGAGCATGTAGGACTGAACATGAAAGGAGCTGGTGACATGAAAAAGGACCTTGCACCCACAGTTACCCCTCCATCAGTTTAGTCCTCACTGACCGGAAGTCTCAAATCTCTTATTAGATCAACAGCTGGGTGACCTTTGTCATCATCATTTCTCAATGACATAAGCTCAAAATCAGGGCAATGAATTATTCCTCTTCCATATCATGAAGTAAAATCCGAAATTTGTTCAATGTGATTATATCTCTGACCCCCAAGGAGATCCCAATGGACCCTATCCCCTCTATTTGACAGGCAGCCAATGACCTAAGTCTTTCTTATTGGGTTTCTCATTGCCTTAAATTCATGGCTTGGAGGATAGAGTATAACCCAAAGTGACACAGGTTGAAATTAAACCCTGGAGGCTGAGGGAACGGCATGGATCCAAGGGTAAATGCATTTGTCACCAAGGCAAGGGACATGAATTCCATCCCATACAGTGGAAGAAGAGAACAGATTCCATCAGTGTGTCCTCTGACCTCTGCCCACATGACCACCCCCCCAACATGCACACACACCAAACAAAAAGAGCAATAAGAAATCCCAATTGTGAAGTGTTGTGGGTGGAAAGAGTCTGATATCTTGTTGATGTGTCTTTTGGGAGGTGACAGCAATTGACTGTCAAGATGGACCAACAGTTAAAGCAGGCAGTGCTACGAAAAGATAGGGTCTGGAAACATGGTAGAAACGGGCCTGTCGGCAAAGTGCCTGCTATGCAAGTCAAGAAAGACCCGAGTTCAATTCTCAGAAACAATGTAAAAAGCCAAACATGGTAGAATGAACCTATCATCCCAGAACTGGAGAGGCAAAGACAGGTAGTTCAATGGCACTTGCTGGCCAATTAACCTAGACTAAACATAAGCACAGGCCAATGAGAAACTCTGTCCCACAAAACAAGCAAGCAAAATGAAACAAAACAGAAAACAATAACAAAAAAACTAACAGGGTGGATGGTGCCTAAGTAATGGTGTATGGGGTTGCTCTCTGGCTTACACATGCATGTGCGTGCATACACATTCACAGAAACACACACCCATATGCATGCACACACACACTCATACAGAGAGAGAGAGAGAGAGAGAGAGAGAGAGAGAGAGAGAGAGAAGAGAGAGAGTCTAATCCTTTTAGTCTTACAAGTATGATCAGCTGTCTAGAGCTCCCACGCCAACTACACCCTGGATTTTCTCCCCATTTCCAACCACAATTACTCTAAAGAGCCTGCCCCACCTCTTCCCAACCCAGACCCAATCAATGTGTACTCTGGGGATTCTCCCACTGGCTGTGGATATGCATATGGAGGACAGAAGTCAACACTGGGTGACTTCCACTGTCATTTTTTATTTCATTTTTGAGACAGGGCCTATCACTGAAGCTTGACCTCACCAACGCAGGTAGAATAGATGGCCAGCAAGCCCCTAGAACTCACTTGCCAACATCTCCCCAGCACTGAGATTGTACACATGCATTACTGCACCCAGCTTCTCCTCGTGTAAATACCTCAGAGCTGAACTCCAGTGATCCTGTTTACACAGCAAGCACTTTAAGGACTGAGCTCCCCTTCCCCCCCTGACCCAGGATGACATGGATTGTCTTATGGTCCCAGAAAATGTCCACCCCCTCCCCAGGGACCAGCCCACATTATATTCATATTCCACCCTCAGGAAAATGCATGATAGGCTGGTGACAAGAATGACTTAGGTAGTCCATCTTAGGCACCGGGTAAAGAGCATGCTGCAGGGCTATGGTCATTAACCTCTGGAACAGACATAAGAGGCTATAATGTCCATGGAGAAAAAAACTAGAAAAATACTGTGGAGTATCCACCATAGAAGACTGCCTGGACATAGATACAAGCCAATAGAAATTCTTTATTATCAGGAAAGAGACTACACTTGAGTATTCCCGATCCCAGAGTAGCACCAAGCCTTTCTTGGGTGAGTTTTAAAGCACAAAACCATAACCTGGGTTGACATACTTCAGTTAACAGAAACAGCCAGTTAAACAGAAATGGAAGTACAGAAGCCAAAACTCAAGGTTAGTACATTTAGAGATCCCTGAATTGTGGATTTTATGGGAAGTGCTGGCAGAGTCTATCTGGCTGTTGAATTATAAAGGTCTTTGGTTTCCTTTTGGTAGGTGGTACTGTTTATGTGGTGAGTTTTATGACCTGAATTGTACTTCTAGCATGGAGTCAGTTGTGTTAATGTCCGAAGGCCTACTAAGGTCTGGGGCACTGTTACAGCAAAAGGCTGAGAAAGAACACCCATTCCTAAGACCCACCGTGAGAAGCCTGCGTTCTGGGAGTTGGAGACAAGTAAGCCGGGCCCTAGAGCTTCAAACAGCTCTATTGAATGTCTCAATAGAGAAGACAGGAATAGTTGGCAGCATTTACATCCTCTGCATAAAAGCCACCCTGAAGACCAGACCTGCCTCTCAAAAAAACCTCAGTCATTGCCAGGACTTGAAAGCCAATGTCAGTCTCATTTTATGTTATTTTGAGACAAAGTCTCATGTGATTAAGGCTGGCCTCCAACTTATGTAGTCAAAAAGACACTGAACTTTTTAATCTTTCTGCCTCCACCTCCTAAGACTGGAATCACAGGCCCGCAGCACCATGCCTGCAGGACCAGGTATCCTGCAGCAGAGCCACAGGTGAGACAAATAGGCTGTTTTTAGGTGTTTTTCAAATGAAGGATGTGATGCCAAGAAGTTCTCCCTCTTTCAGACACAAAAAAGCAAGAGGTCTCGCCCAAATTCCTTCCTGCACCTCCCAATAACAGTATCAGCCTCTGAAAGATGCTATGTGCTACTTACTCAAGAGCCATAGGCTGCCCACAGAAGGGTAGTCTCGAAATCACTGTCACAGTCAATGTCAGTCTGCTGATGAGCATTAGAGAACATCCGGGTTCTTGGGGCCATTTGGGCCCTGCTGTCTGACTCCTGCTCTAAAGAAGCATGCAAAGGCTAATACTGTCTTGGCGGGTCCTCTTTCTTTTCTTTTCTCTTCTCTTCCTATGATCTGGTAGAGAAGATTGGAACTTTCCAATGAACCACATACCTGTTAGATCAGCTCATGATGCTGTGTTTGTGCCTGGCTGGACAGACTACTGCCGGAGACAAGCTCTGGAGTTCTGGTTCTCTCTTGAAAGTAGCTGAGGAGAAAGAATGTTGGTGGGGGCAAGACTTGACTCCTGAAAAGTTGCTAAGGTCACTCTTTGCCATGGCGTTCTATCAGGAAATCCCCAGCCTCAATCCAGCTGGGAAAGAGAGTGGCTTTCAGAGCCTTCTTGAGAATCCTTGGGACTGCAAGAGCTTCCAAATGTAAGCCTCAATTCATGAAACAGTGGCACCAAGACCATGAACTAATGAGTACAAATTGAGTCTGGTGTCCATGGGACAAGCAACTGTCCTGGTTCCATGTCCTACAAGCTATGTGCAACTATGCCTGTGACAGCCTTCATCACTCCAACTACTAAGAGGAGGAGAGGGCATCTGCCTAGCTGTGTGAATGTGAGGATTGGTAGAGACCATGGGCAGAGTCTATCTAGCTGTTGAATTGTAATGGGCAGATAACCGAGCCCTGAAAACACTCTGCTGGGCATCTACTCTTTCTCATCTCCCTGTCCTTCGTGTCAAGAATGGAGTGTCTGAGGAGCTGAGGATAGGTGATCCATACTTCTCCCTGCCCCACCCCCCATCACAGATGATGCTATGAGCCTTCACCAGTGCCATGTCTTCTCTACATCATCTCTATCAGATTTCATTACATTACCTTCAAAAGATGGATAAGACAAGCCGGCACTGCCCTTCAAAGGGTATATCTGCACCAACCCCAAGGACCAATGTAGACCTCTAGAATGTGCTGTTCTGAGTGAGAGATTCCTCTTAAACATTATCTCATTTTAATTCATTTATACTAAGCAACCACATGTGAGTGGGTCAGACCACACCATTACAGACACATTACAGATGAGCAATAAGATTTTAGCCTCATGCCCAAGTCATGAGCTGAGACCATGGTGCCTGTGACCATTGATCTGCTTTGCTCCTTCAAGGCCAACAGCAAACAAATCACAGAACATCAGGCTCGCTGAAGATTCAGCCAGCCTGTGATGGGAACATCAGGCAAGCTGGGGACAGGCCCAGAAGAAGGAGGCCATGAATATTCACAATGCTTTGCAAACCCTGAAGTGCAGTTGGAGGGTGGGACTTACTAAGACCCGCCCTTGGCCAAGGCTCCTTCCCCCTCTTCTGCTACTCTGTTAATCATTAATTAAAGCTTAAGGGATTTGGGATACAGGCTTCTGAAATTTGTGCTAAACCCTCTGTGTTATTGAAAAAAAGAAAAAAAAGAATTTTGGGTAATTAGCTTTTTTCCCTCTAAGTACTTTCTGGGTCTCATTACAAACCAAGTTCTGGGCTAATATACCTTGTGCTGTGAGTGCCTCCCAGTTCCTGCTAATTGAATTAAGCCCATTCCTTGCAAATAAACGCTTAGTGTTCTTAACGGCAAATAACTTTCTTTCTGGAACGGGTCATTAGAAGGCCCTAATTACCAGGATCTAGACACAGAAAGCAAACTGTCTTTGTGCAGGCTCCCGACAATGACGGCTCTGTTAAGATCAAAGTCTCATCGCGCCCTTGGAGTTCTCTTCTGTTTTCTCTTCATATCACTTCAAAATGTTTAACAATGACTAATCAGATTTCTAAGATGGCAGAGAAAAGACAACCTCCCTCCCCTAACTCAAAACAAACATCCAGAAACCTACACACAGCCCATCACCCCCCCTTATTTGTCCCTCAGTACAATTTGAAGTTGCTGGTTAGAGAAGGATTGTGGTCACTGACGCATAAACAGGTCCAAGGTGAAAGCAGGTGTGCCTCGTGCTACTCATGTTAGGCTAAGATGGATGCCACTGTCCCGTGTTCCACACACCATTATCAACAGGGGAATGCCAGTTACTTAGAGGACAGTTCTTTACTACCTCAGGACAGGGTAGGAACTTGAGTCCACAGCTTTCCACAGTAGCATCTGTAATCAGCCACAAGACAGATCCTAAAACTTCAGGCTGGAAACTCTGCTCTGATACATAGGTTGCAGAAATTGAGATTTTTTAAGTCAGGGAAAAAAAAATGAGAAAAAAATCACACTGGAGACAAACAGCTGCGCTTTTTAAACTCATAAGGTTGTTTGATGTTCCAAGGCCTTTGGCATTGAAACTGTTAACTGTCAGTACGTAAACAGTCAGCCAGTCACCTTCCCTTGCTTCAGCAGCCCATCCTGGCAGCTCCAGAGTTGGGGGTACCATGTGTGCAGAGCTTCATATATACCTCCCTGAGGAGCCCAAATATCTCCTTCCTTCAAGACACCACATCTCTTCTTTACAGTAGAACTCTTACTCACCCTACAAAGCCCAAAGCTGATAACCCTTGAATCCCACTACTCACTTCTGTTTCCAGGTATCAATCTCACTTTACATGTCATAGGCCCTCAGGAGGAAGAATAGGTAGCATGCAAGCTTAAGAGAAAGACAGGTCTGAGCCAAAGGAGAACAGACCTAAGCCAAGCTGTCCCTCAGAACATCTGTCTTGTCATCTACAAAACAGGAATGACCACAGTGCCCTTGCTCAAAGCAATGGTGTGAGACCCAAAGGTTCAAACATTAATAATGTATGGAGAGTGACTGGAATACAATAGGCATTCAATAAATTACTCCAACCTGGTCCATGTAATAGGATTAAGACACTGTGTTAGTGATTTTCTCAGAAGCCCATTTCCCTGACTGGGAAATCCATTCTTTCAGGGGAAAGCTCGGCCGGCCTCAAATATTCGGATAGTCCCCACACTGAGAAGAGAATCATGAGCACTTTAGGAATCAACAGATGATCAGAGGACAGATAGATGGGCAAGTGGACAGATGGATGGACAAACAGATGGAAACTACAAGAACTTCCTGGCTAAAATCAAATGGGTGTGGCCGGCGTATATCAGGCTGGGGAGATGGATGGTTTAGTCAACAAGGTGCTTGCCATGGAAACGTGAGGACCGGAGTTCAATCAGCCCACAAAAGAAGATGCAAGCATGATGCTATGTGCTTATTATCTGTTTAGGACTCCCTTGTGGAGACAAGTGGGTATCTGTCAACCAGCATAGCCTACTTAGAGACTTCCATGCCTATGAGACACCTCCTCCACCCTACACACACACACACACACACACACACACACACACACACACACACTGTTTACTTATGAATGAATGAATGAATGAATGAATGAATGAATGAATGAATGAGCAAATGGATGAATTTCTACCACAACCATCCAGGAACTTAAATGGAAAACAAATGTCAAGATTGGGACTTCCCACAGAGAGAACAAAACATGCTCATGCCTCCTGGCAGAAGCAGCTTGCCTCCGCTCCATCCACAACCACAGAGTTAAATTAGCGCTTAACTGCTGCTCCTACAATGATGAAGACTGAGTCTCACCAGGAAAATCACTACCAGTCTCTCAGTGCTGAGAACAGCTGCACAGGACACGTTCACAGCCTCAGATAGGATTCCCTCCAACAAGCCTGAACTTGACCCCGGAGGCTCCGATGCCTGGTGACTCTGGAGGGCTAGCTCCAGGCATCTGACACACAAGAAGCAAGTTGCATGTCTGTGTTTCCTCTGACTACGGGTGCAGAGGGCTTTCCAAGCCACCTCAAGAAAAAGAAAAACTGTCAGTGTCTGATTCCATTATCAGCCTTGGAGTGCTTGGTTTCTGAGGCACCCAGACAAAGCAGGTTGTGTTTTGAAGCAGATATATCTATTGCTGCTTCTCCCAGCCTAGGTAGAAAGGAGTTCCTGCAGCCATTTCAATAACTGGACTTGGTCACACCTGTCTACTTAGTGGATTGGAATTTGGATCACTGGACTCTTGTGGCTGTGGGAGACAAATGATACTCAGGATATCCACTGACATGTGAGTGTTGGATGCATTATATTGTGTGTGCGAGTATGCATGTGCTTGCATGTGTGTGCAACCATACATTGACAAATAATGTCTTCATCAGCTTATGTCTCTGTGAATAAACGCCCAAGAAAAATCACAAATGGCAAGGCTTGTTTTAGCCCCTGGTCACAGAGGCACTGGTTGCTGATCCCTTGGCTTGCTGTCTCTGTGGCTGTAGAGAGAAGAACACTGTAGCTGGGACTGGAAGAGTAAAGCTGCTTACTGCGTGAGAGACAGGAAGTAAGAAAGAGATGGGATGTACTGGGTCACAGTACCTCCTCTGAAGGCAAACTCTATGACCTGGTTCTGCCAACCAGGCGCCGCCACCTAAGGGTTCCACCTCTGCTCAGTAATGGCATGAGTGGGGACAGAGCCTTCCATTCTCAGCTACTGTCTCTCTTGTTTTTGTGAGCCAGGGTCTTCTCATGGCCTGAGCTTGACTAGTAGCCTAGGCTGTCTAGCCAGCAAGTCCCAAGAGTCCTTCTACCCCCACTGACCCAGAGGTGTGATTACAAACACGCAGCACGGTGCCTGGCTTTTTATGCAGACTCTGTGGGCCAGACGCAGATCGTCAAGGTTGCATGGCAAGCACTTTGCCAACTGTGCCATCTCCCGGCCCCACAACTTGCTTGTTTACCTGCTTCCTCTGTTAACCTTTGGTTAAAAAGATAAGGAGAGCCATCTTCTTGTGTTGTCCCTACTCTCTAGCAAAGGAAGAGATGGATGAAAGAAGAAAGTGATCTGGCTGTGAGGTCTCTGGAGCTAGTCCACCAATGTGGGTTCAAATCCCATCTCTGTCACCTCTCATCTTTGAGCTCGGAGCAATTTACTTCAGCTCTTTGCATTGTCATCTCTTCATGATTCCGCTGGTGGGAGGAGACAGAAGTACCTGCCCTAGGGAGCATTCAATGAGATGAGAATAACCTGTGTGAAGTGCTGGCTGGACACAGTGCTGGGATACCCCACAGCAAATGACACCCCTCTGTGGCTTATTCCAGCTCTTGCCAACTCTCTGGGATCCGCCTGAGATTCTGCAAGCAGGGTAGGGGAAGGAAGCTGCCCTGAGCTCTAAGCCTGTACCCAGTCAGAGCTGTCAGAGATACACCAACCCCCCCACCCCCCCACACACACACGCTCAGCCCATGGCTGCCTTCCCACTCCAAAGCAGAATGGAATGGTTTACAAAGCTCAAAGGTTCAAAAATCCTTAAGCATTTGCCCATGGACATCCATTTCCCTCTCACAGGCTTCACTGACAGTTGTTGCTGAAAGAGATCTCCACAAACTCAGTGGCTTCCAGCTTCCCCGTGTAGAATACCACGTCATAATGGTAGGCCAAAAACCCAGTCTGCCAGTGGCTGGGAATCAAGGTGTTTTGAGTCATGGGGAAGAGCCTGTCCCTTCCTTTCTAGATTCTTCCCTCCTTAGCTCAGACCTCCTGCCTCCCTCTTCAAAACAAGCCACCACAACTCCACTCCCACCATCTCACCGCCACTCCCTCTGGCTCCTCCCACTTCATGATTGTTGAACTTAATTGTCAACTTGGCAGGATCTAACATCACCTAAGAGACAAAGTTTCAACACACCTGTGAGGGATTACTTCCGGTAGACTTAACCGAGGTAGGAAGACACAGCTTAAATGTGGGTGTGTGGCTCCATCCCATGGATTGGGGTCCCAAACTGAATACAAAGGAGCAAGTATGCCAAGCACCATCTCCCATCACCTGCAGATGTGCTGGACCTTGCTAAGTATGTTCAAGTCTATCGTTACCTGGATAGCCTTCTGAGCTCGGCACAAAATGGGGAACACCCTTTACCAGCAAGGCTTCTCCTTCTCTGACCTGGGCTGGTGAGCTTGAAACACCTAATACCTCTACTTGTGGATGTCAGAGAGCCTTGGTGAGACTACAGGCTTTCTACTTTCTACTACTTTCTCCCAATAAGAAACCCGCCTGGTGAGTACCTGGGATCCTGGGAAGCCTCTCCATGCAAAGGAGGCATTCATAGAACATTACACTCTAATCAGTAATTTTCATTTACCCTCCCCAAACCCCTCCCAAAAGTCCATATATATGCCTGGTTCACCCTGAATAAAGTGTATGCACACAAGCCCACACCACATAAAGGTATGTGCACAAGCTAAGATACTTTCAGACAGCTGTTTCATTGAAGATCATTGGATAAGACCTTCTCCTAAAAGAGCTGTAACGCCATGATCCTCAGAGAAAGACCTTTTGCCCCCGGCACTCACTCCCAGCTGGACAAGGATCTGGTAGAGCCCCATTCATTCCGGACTCCACTTCGTCCTTCCAGCCTGGTATGCACCTGAGAGGGAAGAAATGGAGGGAGCGGAACCACAGCTGGTCCCCAAAACGCATGCCAGACAGATGCAGTGTCACAATCATGCTGCCCCACTGCCCCACTGACAGCCTGTCCTAAACTGTGATCCAGAGTCAACCCTTCTCTCCTTGTGCTGTCTTTGTCAGGGCTTTTCATCACAGCCACAAGAAAAGTGACTGATACAGGATCCTTAGAAATGGGAGGCTGTGGGGATGAAGGGGCTAAGCCCTCTGCTTATGGAAGACAGCGAGAAGGCTCTGTTTACCAACCTAGAACCATCACTCACCAGACATCAGATGTTTCAGCACCTTGACCTTAGCCTTCTAGCCTCTAGGACTGTGACAACTACATGACAGTGATTTAAACTCTATGCTTTACATCATTCAAACCCACTAGCTAGGTGGCTAGCATTCCAAATGCCACCCTGCAGAACAGGCATTTTGCATGTAGAGCCCACCACATGGCAGAAGCTGTTATCCCATAGTAACCAAGGACCTAAAGAGAGGCCACCACTTGAGGTTTTGTGTGAGCCAATATTCTCGGCAACTAGCCCCTTGCAGGTACACCCAGTCCTTACAGAGAAGAGCCCACCTTAGAGGAATGGGCAAGGACACACAGAGTCCTGGCCTGTGGCAATCATTCCATGTCTACTATAGCGTGCAGCTCCTTCCCCCACCCAAGCCTTCCAGAATTCCATATTCATGTGCTCATCCTAACAACACAAAAAGAGTTGCACTTTGTGCATCGTGAAGACTAAGGCTATGGGGTGGGTCACCATCAGGCCCATTAAATGTAAGAACAACAGGCAAGCTTTCTCCTCAAGGGAGAAAGCACAGTGTTCTTGGGGCTGGAGCCTCAGCAAACATCATCATCAGAGCCTGGGTAGTGCAGCCTCTGGGATCAGCTTAGTTCTCCAGACTCTAAAGCCTGCCTGACTCATTGCTGTACAGATGCCCTGGTTCAGGCAAGGACAGAATCCTGGGGTAGATGTGGGGAGCAGGGTAGGCTGGGCCTTGCAATATCTCAAAAGTGTCCTACATTCATTTCCTGGCCTGTGCAGCTATTCAGAGAAGTTTTGTTTGATTGTTGGTTGTTTTCTTTTGTGGAGACTGGGTCTTGTATATTGGCTAGCCTCAGACATTCTATATAGTAAGGATGACTTTAAACTTCGGATCCTTCGGCCACTATCTCCTAATTTATGTGATCACAAGAATGAACCACTACTCTTGGTCTTTTCCACGCTGGAGATGGAACCCAGGGCTGAGCCTGAACTCTTAATGTACTAAGCATAGCTTGGATCACCTATCTCTAGTCTTCCCATTGACCGAGATACTCAGTACCCGCCTGACAGCACTGAGTGGACTGGGTTATTTGTAATGTGGAGTTGCTTCAGGTTAAAGCAGGCCTGGATGAAAGGT
Source organism: Rhabdomys pumilio (assembly GCA_030674055.1). Taxonomy (NCBI): domain Eukaryota; kingdom Metazoa; phylum Chordata; class Mammalia; order Rodentia; family Muridae; genus Rhabdomys; species Rhabdomys pumilio. Next base: position 85,392,880 of record JANHMN010000002.1, on the reverse strand, counting down.
TTCTTAGTTGAACTGGAAGAACAGATCTGGTAAACCTAGCCACACAATGCCAACAGTTATCTGTGGGACTGTGATAGGATGGCTTGGTTTTGGTAGAAGCTGGAAATAGCCCAGCGACCCAATAGGTGGCTATGCCTGTGAGGGGAAGGTATCTATTCTGCCACGATCCCAGAATTCAGGCTCCTGACACATGTCGTAGACCTCCATTTGATCTGTGCTGTTCAGTCACGTAGGGCAATGTTCCTACCAGCCCCTCTACAGGTAGAGGGTGTGACTACAGGCCTCAGGACCTAGAAAGATTTCCAGATTAATGATGGACCTAAAGGCCAGAGGGCGTAGCCAATTACGTATTCCTTTCCTAGACCCTCTTTACCCTCCCTCCCTATTTAAGTCAGGTCCGCCCTGACCTAAGTGGGGGTGCATCCATATTCAATTACCATCCTCTACGAAAATAAAGCCATTTTGGAACCATGAACTTCTATGTGTCTTTTGGAAGCCTGCCATGGAGAACTTCTCTGCGTTCCAGCCACAGGGGCCGCCTCCTCAAGCCAGCTAGCCGGCCGCTGGGTCTGCCAAGAGAAAAGATAACCAGAGCTCTCCCTCCCCCATTCGTTTCTCTCAGCTATGGGTCAGCCCTGTAGCTCCTCGTCTCCATTCTGCCACGGTCTCCCAGCAGTGTCTGAGAGCACCAGAATGGAGGCCACCAACCCAACACTGCCGCTCCGCAGCTTCTTTGTCAGGGCACCTCGGTTCGCTTGGTTAACAGCCTTTGCGAGTGCTCCCTCGAGTGTCCCGGAGCCAGCCGGCGGTGGCCCTCTCTCCGGGTCCACTCGAGAGCCCTGCCTCTGTGGAACTTCAGACTGAATTCTCCCCAACACTCGGGCGGGGCCCCGAAGCGCCCACCCGTCCGGTGCAGCCTGAGAAGAACTCAGTCAAATTTTCTGCTCTGCTCCTGCCACTTTGAGCCTTGACAAACGCAAGAGGATCAACTCCGCCCAACAGGAATCCACACCCACTGCACGCCCATGCCTTGGCACATCGTTCCCCATCTTTAATAGCTGGAGAAAGGGCTGAAGAAGTCAGGGTCTCATGCTGAGAAAATGGCCTGGGTAGAAGCT
>JANHMN010000002.1:85376515-85391752 GCA_030674055.1 Rhabdomys pumilio | reverse complement strand
GTGTGTATGTGTGCACATGTGCATGCATTTGCACATGTGCACGTGTGCTGTATGGGCATGTGTGCAAGTGCACACAGAGGCCAGAAGTTGCCATTACATGTCCTCCTCTATTGCTCTCTGTTTTATATTTTGAAACAAGGTCTCTCACAGACTTGGGAGCTCCACATCCCAACAAGTGTGACTGGCCAACAAGGCCCTGAAATCCTCCTATCTCAGCCTCTGAATCCTGGGGTACAGGTGTGTGATGCTACACCCAGCTTTTTACTTGGGTACTTGGCACCCAGCCTCAAGTTCTCATCCTTGCACAGCAAATACTGCCCCTACTGAACATCTGCCCAGCCCTTTTCAAGTGACTTCCTACCAGGTCAGTACTGAGCTGAGGGTGGGATGTGCATCTGGGCCTGAGCACAAGCTGCTGTGGACAGCTTTAATACACTTTTAGCACCAGTCAAAGCTTCCTGATCTCAGCACTGTCGCAAGTGGAGGTGAAATTCAGGAGTAAATCCCTGGCTTTCAGCATCCTCCTGCTCACAACACAGTGTTTACTGAGATCTCTGGCTTCTCCCCTGTACATGCTGAGAATACACACTCCAAACTGAAAACCCTTCACTGCCTCCAGACATGGGTACATGGCCTCTGGGTGCAGAAATACACCACTGGGAGTGATTAGGAACACTACACTTCACACACACACACACACACACACACACACACACACACACACACACAGTGTCTGCCACTCAGTCCATCAGAGAAGCTTTTAGAATAGGGAATGGCTCAGTGGCAGAACGCATGCCTAGTGTGCGTGAAGCTCCTTCCAGTGTGTGTGTGTGTGTGTGTGTGTGTGTGTGTGTGTGTGAGAGAGAGAGAGAGAGAGAGAGAGAGAGAGAGAGAGAGAGAGAAAAGAGAGAGAGGATAGATAAATAGAAGATAGATAGATAGATAGATAGATAGATAGATAGATAGATAGATAGATACTCAAGACCAGTATTAGAGTTTATAGAAACCGGGCACATAAAGAGAGACAGAGCACATAAACAAATACGATCAATACAGCTGATCACCATGGTCAGTTTTTGCTGTCCTATCTTGTCTCTATAAGACAGGGCGTCACTATGAAGCCCAGACTGGTCTTGAGCTCCTGGTTCTCCTGCTTCAACCTCCCAAGTACTGGAACTATAAGCATGTATTAATCACCCCTGCCTGAAAATTTTAATTAGGGTAGCTAATGTAATTGGTAACATGCATGTTTGTGCTTAAGTCAGGCTCTCACTGTGGGGACCAGGCTGGACATGTACTCGATGCCAAGCCTCATGAGTACCAGGATTGTAGGCACACATCAGCTCCAGCGTTTGTTCTTGATTTGTCTGCTGATGTCTAGCTTTTATTTATTTTTAAGCAGAATCTTACTATGAAGATCCTCTTGCTTCAAGGGCTACCATGTTCTCCCAATTAGGGCCGTGGCTGGAATCAGAGGCAGGAATGGAAGCCGAGCCAGGAAATTCCAGCTCAGCAACCTTCACCCACACAAGGAGACCAAGAGCCTCTAGGAGACAAAGTCAATGGCTGGCATCAGCCTGAAGAGGTGTCTTCCTCCTTCTCCCCCGACACAGGGAGTGGGTGGCAACTGGAGGGCTTGAAGACAGGAAGTGGAGGTGGTCTGGAGTCACTGGGAATTAGAACTTGATCCAGCTCTGAGTAAGGCCCTCTGTGACTCATGGGCTAAAGCATCAGAAGAAACAATGGGGCCCGTGTGATTCTTCTACCGGAGTGAAATCTCCTCTACATCATCGATGACCTTCTGGGCTGCCCCTGTGAGTGTGATCCAGGCAAAGGGAACAGCAGGTGCAGTCAAGGGACTCAGGAAACTTCCGGAACACCTACAGTTTGTCCATAGTGGGAGGAGGGTGTCAGGAAGGGAAGGGAATTAAGGTAACTGTGACTCAGGCTTGGCACAGAGCTGGAGACAGGGCCAGAGGTAAGGACACAATTCTTATAAGGAACGAGTAGGGCTCTTCTTCAAGGCCCAGATAGATACCTCTGGAGAAAAGCATCACACAGTCATGTTTCCTCTGGGGACATGAGTCTAGATTCAGGCTGGAGGAGATGACAGGCGAATCAAGTCTGAAGACCAGAAGATACCCCTGGAAGGATGTTTTTCTTCCTTGCCTCTTCTGCCCTTCCTCCCTCCTTCTTGGAACATATGTCCTCGGTCTCTGGGGTGACTTTCTTACCCATCTGCCTAGCCAAGACTGGGGATGTGGGGAAGCTCTTCTTGCTAAGAGAAGGTGTTAGGCTCATCTGGAGCTAGACCCACAGTCTGGCTGTCCTGCCCCCAAGACCTCTTTCTACAGCAGGAGATACATGCGGTTGTTATCACTTGGGAGTGAAGATGTTCCAGGCACCAAGTGGACTGAAAGCAAGGCTTGTGCTGGTAGCCTATATATAAGGCATAATGGTTCCCTGACAACACTGAATGTCCTGGATTCCAGATGTGCATACAACTGAATGGGGCAATCCTGAATCAGGATGGGAGAAGGGGAGGCAATGGTTTGAGAAGCATCTGGAAAGAAATCCACAGGTCTGGGTGATAAATTAGACATAAAGGAGGAAGAGTACTTCCTAGGTATCTCCTGAGGAAGGGGGCAAGGTCATAGCTCTGGGTGCTGGGAATGGAAAGGCAGTGTGTTGTGAGACTTTCCCCAGGGAGATGTGAGAGGACACCCTTTTACCCCAGCTAGGGTACTGATTATCAAATATCAGAACCCTTGATTCCAAGTATCACTTGATGAACCAATGAATGTGGTTGTGACTACTCACGTGACTCCCTCCACTCATGATTCTCTCCCATGAGGGAGGATGAGCAGCCTCGTGTGGGAGTCCATCGATGGTACTACTGGTGAGGGAGCTACTCACAGGATCCTGGACGAGGGGCTGCCTACAAGAGTGTGGGTGAGAGGCTACTCACAGGAACATCTCTTAGAAGTAGCTGTGCCACTGAAGGCAAGAGTCTCTTCTCCCAGCCACTGTTAAAGCTTTATAACACCTCAGGGAGGGGAAGGTCTCTCTTGCTCAACCTCCTGAACTTTCCCATCTTCTCAGGGGGCAGTCGTGGGGGTTCTCCTGTGCAGTCACAGTGGCTTCAGGACAGCAACATTCTCTTTATGATTGCAGGATAGGATTTCACAATGCAGGGATAGGGACAAGTAAACCCACATGGGGCTTATTAAGGCTCTGCTCCCAGCTGTCAACAACTTCCTGGTTCTGTACACAGAATCTCTGAGGGCCCGATGGGCCTCCTGGGTTTCTTTGGCCCAGAAGTCCCAGCCCTCCAGATTCTCTGTGGACCAGACAAGCCTCCCCAGAGCCAGAGTTCCCCTGGTGGTGATAGAGAGAGAAGCTGCCCTCCCCTCCCTCTGCCACCAGGAGCTGCTCAGCCTCTGCGCTAATTAAACATCTGCTCCAAGCCACAATTTACTAAATTGCCTCACACTCTAACTTCTGGCAGGAATCGAACTGATTTTTCAACTTGAGGGCCAGACCTCTCCCCAAACAGCCACAGCTTACCAATATCCTTTAGTCTTCCACAGAATTTGCTGTCCTCACCGCCCTCCTGGGACAAGGAGAGAGCCTGGGTCAGGGACCATGATAAAGACTCTGTCCATTGCTGGGACAAGAAGCCTCTGGGTACGTTCCTAGATGAACTTGTAATCAATTGTCCCCACATAAAGACTAAAGGAGGATATGAATAAGTAATCAGATGGAAAGGCATGCCAAATTGGGTTTAATCAAGGGCTAAAACGGGTGAGGCAGGAAATACGTATCCATGAGAGTGGGAGATGAGGCCGCTTTCCTTAAACAACCTCAAAAAAGGGGGGCTTGGAGTTTCTCAAAGCAGGGTTCATATGCCTCGGTGTCCTGCAGGAATGCAGGAATGTTTGTTATATCCAGTTGTCTAGGTTCATGATGCCATAATCTGCTAACAACAGGAGTTTCCCATGTAGCAGAAAGATGCCTGGCAGCACTGGGGTAGGAAATGGCTCAGTGGGCAAAGTGCTTGAGATGCCAGCGTGAGGACCTGGGTATGATTCCCCCAGAACTCTAGCAAAAATGCCAGGCTGAGCAGCACTCATCTCAGATGAGTGCTCATGTCAGTGCTGGGAGACAGAGGCAAGACAGTACCCGGAGCTCACTGGCCAGCCAAGCCAGCTGAATCAATGAGCTCTAGGTTCAGTGAGAGACTGTCTCGAAACTGCAATGGAGAGCAGCTGTCTCAGTTAGCTTTATTGTCACCGTGACCTAGCCTGGAGTCACCTGAGAAAGGAAGTCTCAACTGAGGGATTGCTCAACCGTAGGCAGGTCTGTGCGAAGTGTCTTGGTGATTAACTGATGTAGGAGGAGCCAACCCACTTTGGATAGCACAGTCCATAGGCTGGTGGTCCTGAGCTGAGTAGGAAAGCTGGTTCATCACGAGTCCATCCACAAAAAGCCAAGAATCAGAGAACCTCTGTGGTTTCTGTTCAAGTTCTTGTTTGAATTACTGCCCTGACTTCCCTCAGTGATGGACTGTGACCTGGAAATATAAGAGAAATAAATCCCTCCTTCTCCTAAGTTGCTTTTGGCCAGAGTGTTTTTTTTTTTAATCACAGCAACAGAAAGGAAATTAGAGAGAAACAGTCAACAATGACTTCTATAGCCTCCGCAGGCATGCGCATACATGCATGCCCTCAATCACACATATGCACATGTGTGTGCTCACGTGCACACAAATGCACATGTGCATACTCATGCATACACACCGGCCCCAAAAGGCTGACTGTGAACACACAGGTTCCAAATTGCAATGCGTTGCTCAAACTGACAGACTCATTCACACTGGGCAGCTGCCATCCTGGCTGCTGTCTAACGTTCTGCCTCGCTGTTCCTGCTGTCGAGTGCTCACTCCCTTTCGTTCAGCTCCACATCCTCACTCCCCAAATGCCTTGACTTCCATCCCCAACCCACGACTAAGCCAGGGACCTCTGTGTCCCTGCAGCCCTGTCCCATTTAATGACACAAATATGTCCCATAAAGCTACCCCAACTCCCTTCCTCAGAGTCATCATCCCAGACAGACAGCCCTAGGGGACAAACACAACTCCAGTGAAGCAGCTGTAGCCTGGAGATGCAGTTCAAGGGTGGAGTGCTTCCTAAGCATGTGTAAGGCTATGCATTCAAACCCTACTCTCACCCTAAAACAAAAGAAAAATGGATTGCTTGGTGTAGCCCTAGAACAGAGAAAGGATACCAGAGACTGAGAAGAATAACTCCCTTAAAGACTCTCAGTCTCTTGGATTCTTGGAAGTCCACTAATTCCATTTTTTTAGGTCAGACAGCATATCACTTTATAGCTGGCTCACTTAGATCATGCTCTTCTTGGATGTGGAGGTATCCCCCTGCCTCTGCTTACCCAGTTCTGGAATTACATGCCATGTGCTACTGCACTTGGTTTTAAGAATACTTTTTCTCTCCCCATAATACAGAGCATCTAAGAGACATTTCCCACATCTTTCCAAAATGGGAATGATTTGGATGGGGCATGGGTGGAAGAAAGCGCTCACAACAGACAAGCACTCGGAGTAGGACACATGCCTGTCAAGAAGATCCTCCAGTGTGAGGCATGCTGGGGACTGACACCCACACTGGGTTTTATCCGTCACCAACCATCCTTGCCTTTCAGTGGACAAAGTCCCCCTGAGATTGGCTTAGTTGGCAGCATTGAATCAGCCTGGAAAACGTTATGTCAGAAAGAACCGAAAGTGCAAGCTTGCTGCATCTTCCTTGACAACCTTGCACAAATTCCTTAGTAACAGAGATCTTATTCCTGAGATAGTCAGTTACAAGATATCAGCTTTAAGCCCAGATTTAAAAAAAAAAAAAGGACCCAGAATGGATTTCTCACAAGCATTCCCAAATTCTCTACCTGACACCTAGAAGTCCATGAACATATCAAACATAATGAAAAAACAAAACAAAAACAAAAAATTAAACAATAACAATAATAAAAACCACACTGCTCAAGTACCTATGGGAGTTTTTCCATCATCTTTCACTTGATTTGTTTGTAAAAAAAAAAAAAGATTGCCTTGCTCCAGGAAGCATCCTATGCAGAAGATTTTTTTCAGCAGAGGGTTGAACAATGTGATCTAGTCAAGTGCACCAAGGCTTTCCGTATCCACCATGCCACCTCCTTCCTTGTTGTGGATCAGTCTCCTAGAGAGCCAGAGGATGTGGGAAGACTGGGATCATTTCTTCTTCCTCTATCTAGTTCTATATCATGAATGACAGCTGTGGTCTCACTGCTAGTTCCATGTTGCTACAGCAAGGAAGCCCCTGGGCATTTTTATTATTTATACGGAGTAAGACCCAGTGTTGTGACCAAATACCTGACAAGAAGCAACTTAATGAAGGAAGAAGAAAGGGTGGGATTGAGAGATGGAGGGAGGCAGGGAGGAAAGGAGGCCAGCACCACTGCTGAAGTGGGCTGGGAGATAGTGGGGAGCCTGAATCAGCATGGACTATCAAAGGAGCAGGGAGGCAGAGAGAGTGTAAGGTCACAGAGAGGATGGGAACATTGTTCATGCTGCAATGGAGGTGCACAGGTGAGGGATCAACAGGCTCTGACCAGTTTCATGATCATCCATCCCAGTGGCTCCTTCTCTGCAGGAATCTCACCCCAACTCACCTTCCAAAGTAGACTCCAGACAGCAATCCAAGCACACAGCACATTACTACAAAAGCAGGGCAAATCCCCACCCTCACCCCTAGACCCCACGGCGGAGGACCATAGACACCCCTCTTTTATTCAGCGACTGGTTTCATGGGTACTGAGCCTGCATTAAGTCCTGTTCATTTCTAGACTTAAAGAGGGAAAAGCTCTGAGGAGCAGCTGGTTAGAAATTCAGTGTATTTTCAATGTCTTTGGATGCTTGTTACATATCCCTGGGGGTTCCAGGAGCATGATGCCTCTAACACTACCACAGCACACAGCAAAGTGCATCAGTGTAGACAGTGAGGACTTCATGAACTCTATCAGGTGCTGAGTAAATTGCCTCTAACCCAGCACTCCATAGAATGGGTGATGATGATGATGATGATGATGACGATGACGATGACGACGACGACGACAACGACGACAATGACAGACTCCAAGCCATGTCAGGGACAAGTCCTGAATCAGCATGACCCAGGAAATACTGTCTCGAAACTAATCATACAAAACAACAAAACAAACAGAAACCAAAATAAAAGTAAAAGGGGAGGGAGAGGAAGAAAACAAGGAGATGGGAAAGGAGATGATGGAAGAGGCAGAGAGTGGGGAGAGAGAGGGAGAGAGAGAGGGAGAGAGAGAAGAGAGAGGAGGAGAGAGAAGCAGAGAGTGAGAGAGAAGGAGAGAGACGGACAGAGATAGATGGAGAGGAAGAAAGAGAAGGAGGAGAGATACAGAGAGGTGGAGAGAAGGGAGAGAGGAGAAAGATGAGGAGAGAGAGATAGAGAGGGAGAGAGACAGAAAGACAGAGGGGGGAGAGAGAGAAGAGAGGAGAGGAGGAGAGATAGAGAAGGAAGAAAGAAGGAGAGAGAAAGAGAGAGGAGAAGGAGAGGGACAGACAGACAGAGAGGGGGAGGAGGGAGAGAGAAAAAAGAGGAGAGAGACAGAGAGGGAGAGACAGAGAGAAAAACAGAGAGAAGAAGAGAGAGAGAGACAGGAGGGAGAGACAGACAGAGAAAAGAGAGAAGGGAAGAGAGAAACAGAGAGAAAGAGGAGAGAGAGGAAGGAGAGCAGAATGAGGAGAGGGCAACAGGAAGAGGGTGTGGAGGAAGAAGAGAACACCAGAGGAACTGTAGCCTGCAGTCCAAGCTTTGCTGAGGGGAGGTGTCTGCGAGAGCCTTGCTATCTAGGCCAGTAAGTCATCTGAGGAGGGAAAAGTCTTTTATTCTGCTTGTCCCCGCCCTTTGAACAACTGAGAGGTTTTCCAAAAGGTTCCGGCTTCCCTTTGATTCAGAGCCGCTGTCGATGGTGTTCAGAGGCCTTAGGGGTAACAGGTACATTTCAAAAGTGTGGAAATCACAAATAAATTGGATCTAGGATTTACAGCATTAGCCATGCCTTTGTTCTCTGGCATTGATGCCTGGCTTGTGGACAGTGGATCTTAACAATCCCCAGGAGCCCATGGAGATGGGGCAGGGCAGACTGTTGAAGGGAAGAAGGAAGAAGAGGTGGCGTGACGGAGGGGAGCACCTCACTGGCACACTCTTCAAGTACTTCTTCCAAAAGACCCGCTCCTCTCTCCCATCTCCCCCATCTCCCAAATCCTCATCTCCATCTGCTGCCTCCACCCTCATCCAAGTCACCCTCAGTTCTCTGCCAGATGCTTCATTCATCAGCTTCCTGAAGGTTCACTTTGCATCTTCTCCACCGGTCCCCTCTTGTGCTCAACAGAGGTGATCTTTGCAAACTACATAGCTTCTCCTGTGGCTCCGTGTGGAAGACATTTAGACGGCTTCCTGAAGCATTTAGGGTCCTCTGGACACTGGGCTTGTTGTGGCCTACAAGTCTCTGCAGGGACTGCCCTTGCCTTGTGTTCTTCTCTGTACCCACCTCTGTATGGCAAGCAGCTCCTTAGAGTGGTCCCCACTTCATGATGTGGGAGGCTCTGTGAAGTTTCCTCCCCTTGAGTGGGCACTGAACCACGACACTTATGCCTCAGATCTGTATGTAACCATGGTGAGAGGGTCTCTCCAAGCATCCTTTCCCTACAGAAGCCCTCATGCCAAAAACCTCAGTGTATGATACTGGAGGGACAACACCTGAGGCTGGCCTCTTGACTCTATGTGCATATGTACACGCATACACACACACACCCTCCACAGTCAAAGATGTACTGACCCTTGAGCACACACATACAATGAAAAAAACATACTTCACACCATTTCTAACACAGTCTGAGTATACCTAGTCATCTAGTACTGTCTGAGGCACCCAGATATCTAGAAATGACAAAGTCACAGGTTTAATTAGTCCTGTTGTGGTCTGTGTCTAAGTCCATACTTGAGGGACACACCAGATTTCAGATAAAAGTTGAGTCAAATTTCAGAGAGAAGGAGGAAATAGCAGGAAGTGGCAGCAGACTGGACATAGGTTTTCCATTTGAAATGACAGAAAGTTCTAGAACTAGAGAGCAGCAATGGTTACACAGTTCTGTGGAGGCACTCAGAGCTTGGTTGAGCACTTTACAACAGTTCACCTAGTGAATTGCATGTTTTGATGTTTTGGGGTTTTTGTTTGAAGTTTTTATTCCTATATGGTGCTTTGGCTGTCCACTACATGCATGCAATGCCCATGAGGGCCAGAAGATGGCATCAGATTCCCCTGGAATTGGAGTTTCAAATGGTTGTTCGCAGCTATGTGAGTGCTAGGAATCAAACCTGGTCCTTGGGAAGAGCAGCCATCTTAACAGTTCTTACCTGCTCTTACTTAACTGCTGAGCCATCTCTCTAGTCTTGCTAAGCTAGTTTTTTTAGCATGACAAAAATGCATTCTCCAACCAGAAAGGATGATGTATATTTTCCCACCCATGTTCATAGACCCTGCCCCAAACTTTGTGCATGGATTCTAGGTAAAGCCCCCAGTAGTAGATGATCTAGAATATTCTAGATGTTTCCTTCCAGCCTGGCAGATGATTTCAAGCTCTGCTCTGAAATCTGCTATGACTACCCAGGAAACACATGTGAAGCAGGAGAGAGTGGGAGGTTTGGACAAAAGAGGTGAGGGGAGGAGGGAAGTGGCCTAGAACACCTCTGTCATGGAAAAGTGGGAAATCTCCACAACCAGGAGCCTTGCTTTCACTCATTTCTCCCCGGATGGTGGCTTCATCTTCATATTATACTGCGGTTCTCGTTAGTTAAGGAGTACCTGCAGGTTCTCACAGCCTTTGTGTGGAAGGGCTGGACGTGAACTTGGAAAACTGACCCCAGGCACTCTACTACACCAGAAAGTCTTCCTTTCCTTACCATTTGGACTTTCTACCCACAGGTGGAATCTCTTGCCATCTTGTCGGCCCAGGAGGTTTAACTTTCAGCAAGGAATCCGAAAAACAGGGCTCACACCTTTGACCTAGTATACACATTCTGGGATGGATCCTGGGCTTGTGTCACTAGGCTTCCCTGGAGAAGTATCTGAAATGAACTACCCTCAGACCCCCTCGGGAACCAAGGGTCCCTCTGAGCATCACCAGGTCTATGTGCAGTGTTTTTAAGACCTCCAAACTCACTAAGTTCAAAGTGTTCATGCTCTCAAGCAGAAAGCAATGTCTGAGCCCACAGCCTGGCAAGACAGAGGCCTCAGATGCCCTGGGAAGGCTGGGTGCCTAATTGTAGAACTCAATTTTGTTTTCATAGGAATCAATTCGGAGGGATTTTCATTTTCAATTATTCAACAACATCCAATTTTCCCTCTACACCTCAGCCAGTCTGGAGGAGAGAAATTGCATATGTCAATCACCCTGGCAATCTGCTGGCCAGCCTGAGGTCATCCCGCAGCACCTTGCACTGAGGGAGTATGACTAAGGTGTGGGAATGCACCATGACAAATGACCACACCACATGACTCGTGACCTGGACTTGGAGATGCTGTCTGCCACTTGTCCTCATGTCAAGACAGGAAACAGAAATCTCCATGCTAATGAGAATATCACATTCAGGGAGAGCTGGGGAAGAAGGCTCTCTCCCACATCCTCATAAGCATCGCAGAGGATACTTCCAAGGCCCCTACAATCCATAAGGATGTAGGTGTCAGGTAAATCTAGAGCAGATTCCTGAAGCTCCTCTTCCTCCTCTTCCTCTTCTTCCTCTTCCTCCTCCTCCTATCTCCAAGACACATCCTAATCAAGACAGGGTATCTTTGTAGCCCAGGCTAGCTCTAAACTTGCAATGCGGGCAGATAACCTTGAACTTTTGAGCCTTTCCCTTCCACCTCTGGAGTGCTATAATTACAGGTGTACAACACCACGGTTGGTTTTGTGACGTACTAGATACTAAACCAAGGGTCCCTGGCATGCTAGACATGTATTCTGCTGTTCATCTCTAGCCCCTGCAAACAGCAATTTAAAAAATTGCACGATCAGGAACTTAATCGTGATGGACAGCACCTATGTATATGAATACTGCATGGAATACTTGACATAGTTGATTATGAAGATCCCACTCTAAATGTCCATCCCTGCCTAGTCTACGTGCATGTGTGTGTCTTCCTCCAAAGTTACCGTTGAAATTTAATCCCCAATGTACAAGCACTGAGAGACTCAGCAATTAGGATGAGATGCTCATAAACAAGAAGGTATTACAATAAGCCTGATTATCCCAAATAATTAGGAGGCATGAAGGCCTGCCCACACTACTGAATGAGTTCAAGGCTAGCCTGAACAGCTCAGTGAGTCTCAAAATATAAAATGCAGAGGGCTGAGGACCAGGCTCTGTGGAAGAGCAGCTACCTAACCTGTGAGAGGCCCTGGGTTCTGCTCTCCAGCACTAAAGAGAAAAAGAAAATGGAGGGAACCAGCTGCTGATTCTTGCCTTTCTGCCCTTCACTACGTGAGTATGCAGACGGGAACCTCATTGAAGAGACAGAGTGGCCTTCAGCAGAACTAAATCTATCACTGCCTTGATCATCCACTTCCTTGCCTTTCTGAAGGCAGGGAAATAAATATATGTTTAAAATTCCTTTGTGAATTGCCTGGTCCTGAGCATTTTGTTCCAGCAACTAAGACTACACTCAGAAGAACACAGTAGCTGCAAGGGGGGAGGTGATAGATGGTGATATCTCTTGTCTCAACAGCAGTGACAGTCACACAAGCAGATGCTTAGCCCTCAGCTCAAAGAGATGTGGGCAGTAATTGTGTGAAGGTATTAGTGTCTCAGATCCCAGGAAAGCAACTTTACACACAACGAGAGTTCTCCAACATCCGTCTACCAGCTGTGTTCCAAACTGAAGCAGAACTAACCAATGGGCGGATACTATTCTGTTCTCTTTATTCTGGGCATTTCTCTGCATCTCTCTGAGGGATTTGATGTTTCCTGCTAAAGCCTCAGAATTTTATGATTAAAAACAAAAGTGTCAGGGCCCCAATTTAAAGGTGAAAAACCTGGGAACAAAAGGCCAAATGATTTGCTTGAGGTCTCCCAGGTAGAGGTGGGGATTCTCTATCCTAAGAATCTTCTAGAAAGCCAGCCCTATCATGTGATTATGTTGTCTCCCTTCACAACACTGCTATCACCAAATGAGGACTAAACAGGGAAGTACTGGCTGCCAGAGCAGAGGGTCCTGTCTGGCATTGAGAGGCAAGGGTACCAATGGGTAATCCCCACACCCCAGCTGTGGTGAAAGTACCCATGTTGATTGTGGCCTTCACTCTGGTATCTGGGGTGGTTTCCTCTCTCTCTCTCTCTCTCTCTCTCTCTCTCTCTCTCTCTCTCTCTCTGTCAGAGGAAAAGAAACACAGGCTGTAACATGGAGTCACTGCCCATCCATTCTGAGGAATGAGTTTGGTCCCAGAAGAACAGAGGCAGGAGAGACTCAAGAGGAAGCATCTGTGGTAGGCAGGTATCAGGAACAAGCAAGAAAAGAAGCAGACTCTTACAGGTGCCATCTGCCATGTCCTTGTCTCCCAGATGGACACGATTCAAGAAGCCCACCTTCAGCATTCGGAGCAGTGTTTGGGAACCATGTCAGTCAGGAAGGGCACAGCTCCATCCAAGCTGAAGATCAAGGCTGCCTCTGATTAAGAAATTGCTGCCAAAGCCAGGGCTGGATCCAGACTGATTGTTTAACAGTCTGATCCACTTAAACCCTTGTGAGACAGGAGCATGAGGTAGACAGGCGGGGCCTCTGTGTCAGCCGGGGCTCTGTTGCAGTCATGCCACAGTGATTCAGGACACCGCTGGACACTCTTCAGGAGAAGATTTCATATCTCACCCACAAATAAAACAAAACAAACAAACAAAAGCCCCATTTCCAGAAGTTTCTGAAAATTGGCTGGCAAGCACACAAGGGAAGCTGGGAAAGAAATTAACTGACAAGAAGCATGTCTGCCTTCCTTCCTGTCTTCAGGTATAGGTGCAGTTGAGGAGAGCAACCACCAAGCCACGCTGAGTGTGGCCCATCACCAGTCATGGGGCATAGAGTGAACCTGCCTCACCCTGTCTCCTCTTGGTCCTGCGCTTTGCTCCTGATTCCTGTTCCTCAGGCTCTCACCCCACAGGATCAGCTTTCTTTAGCCAGTACCACTGTGCTGGAAGGCACCCAGGACACCAGGGCACAGTGGGTGGGAGGTATCCTGGAAACTGTGCCTTAGGGAAGGGAACTTCAGAATTAGTTGCAGTTTGAGTCCTGACTGTTGTCAAGTGGAATTAATAACAACCTGGATTCCTAAAGGTAGTAGAAAGATTCAACTCAACAGGAGGTTCCATGCAGAGAGGCACAGGTCCCATTGATGGGGAACTCTGCATAAAGTGACTTGAAGATAGGGATGTTGCCCTCCAGGCCAGATCTCTCAGCCTGAAGGAGTTCAAGGGCTTTAGAAGAAATGTTTCCAAGGAAGGTAATAGCTCCTACCTGCATTCCCAGTACTCCATAGGGAAATTCTAGGTCAGCTTGGCTTACACACAAAGTACAAGGGCTATATAGGGAGACTCTGTCTAAAAGATTAAAAGGAGAAAACCCTGAGAATCTCAACTAATAAATTGCTTGAAGACCTGAGGTGGATCCCTAGAACCTATATATAAGACCTGGTGTGGTAGCATGCTTACACTCCCAGAGCAAGCCAAGTGGAGGCAGGAGAATGGCTGGTGCTTGCTGGCCAGCCAGTCCAGCTACTCAGTAAGTCTCAGGCCAGTGAGAGACCCTGTCTTAAAAAGTAAAGTAGCTGGCACCTATGGAGTAACAGGACACTCAAAATTGTTCTCTGGCCTTAATATATACACACCTATGTGTGTGTACATGCTCTCTCTCTCTCTCTCTCTCTCTCTCTCTCTCTCTCTTTCTCTCTTTCTCTCTATCTCTCTCACTGACAGACAGACAGACAGACAGACAGACAGACACACACACACACACACACACACACACACACACACACACACACACATGATTTTCAACCATGTGACAAGATTACATGATTAGAGGGGTGACTTTCTCTGGCCAAGAATGAAAAAAGACAGGAATGTCAGCTGCTTGCCACAGGAGGTATTTGGTGGTCATCTTTCCATCTCCAGACCCTTGAATGGGTCACATTGAGAAAATATATGTTGCAAAAAAACACATCTAAGCCTTACAAGATAAGCAATCAGGTAACAGAAGACCGAGCAGACAACAAGAGCAAGCAGGGGTACCAGCCAGGGCAAAGGTCCAAAGCCATGACTGACAAGAAATGCCAGATAGTTCGACCTCGAGGTGACGTGAAGCCCATAAGGGGCGATTGACAGATGACCAGACCCCTGGCAAAGAGAATCAGACTGTGGAGGATCTGAATTTCTGAGGCAGGAGTCTGCTCTGCATTAGACAGGAACAGCAGAGGCTCTGCAGAGCTCAAATAGAAAAGCCCCCAGTCTTGTGCTTCTGTGGGATCACTCTCCAGCAGAGGGACAGCATGACATTTAAGATACATTAGCCATGGGCAGTGGCCTTGAATTTTAATCTCAGGCCAGGCCCCCTTCCTTGTCCACCATGGTCAAGATGTTCCATTTTCTCCCAACCACAACAAAAGCCCTTAGAAAATATTAGTCCTCTGATAAGAAGATAAGTTGGTGGGTAAAGCCCTTGCCTTACAAACAGAAGGACCCAAATTCAATTCCAAGGACACATACAATAAAACACCAGTGTGGTTATACATGCTCATAATTCCAATGCCAAAGAGGCAGACACAGGCAAGTCTCTGGGGTTCAACAGCCAGCCAGCCCAGCCCACATGACACATTCCAGATCAGGTAGATCCTGGCTCACAACAAGCTCACAACAAGGTGGATGGCATTCTTGAAGATGACGTCTGAGGTTGTTCTCTGGCCTTCATGTGCACACATATGTGCATATGCACACCACATACACATGTAAACACAGACATGTGTGCACATCTGAATACACACACAACACACACACACACACACAGAGAGAGAGAGAGAGAGAGAGAGAGAGAGAGAGAGAGAGAGAGAGA
>JANHMN010000002.1:85339737-85374868 GCA_030674055.1 Rhabdomys pumilio | reverse complement strand
AGAGAGAGAGAGAGAGAGAGAGAGAGAGAGAGAGAGAGAGAGAGAGACACAAAAGAAAGGAGAGGGGTATGTAGATAAATGAACAAGGATGGGGTGAAAGTCAGGCATACGCTACCATAATCCTTTTGAGTAAATCATGTGACCTGTGAGCCTGGATCATCTTGCCTGTGCAATGGGCATGATGGAATCTGTGAGTAGATTGGGCTCAGTTAACTAAAGCAAGCCACCATCTCAGCACCTCACCTAGCCTATGTCTTGTCACGGCTGCTGGTGGAACCATGAAGAAGACAGACTCACAGGCTTATCCCTGGGACTCAAGAGGCTGAGGATGGGGCTGTCAAAATTCAAGATCTGTCTGAGCTATATAAGGACTTCAAGGCCAGCCTGGAAGATCTACTTAGACAGTGTCAAAACTTACAAAAATGATAGCGAGAAAGCATTGAGTATGTTAGCTTGTTGATAGAGCATTTGTCTGGCATGGGCTAGGCTTTGGGATCAATGGTCAGAACTTCAAATACAGTAATAACAGTAGGAATAATAATAATAATAATAATAATAATAATAATAATAATGATAATAATAACAGGAAGAAGGTAGAAGGTGGTGGTGGAGGTGGTGGTGGTGGTGCAGGCAAAGGTGGGATTTGAGTGGCAGGAAACAGATCTTTGTATAAATTAAAGGTTTCTAAAGGGAATGAAATCCATGTGTCTGTTCTGTTCAAGAATAGCGTTTGAAGAATGGGAACATGGCTTGCAGGAAACTCGGGGAAGGCTGAAAAGGATAGTATGTGAACAGGAATGGGGACATGGGTAACAGGAGACCTGGAAGACACCAGCACTGGAGGACTCTAAGCAAGGAAAGCTTAGCAAGAGTAATTATGGTGGAGTTCACTTGGAGACAGAGGGTAGCCATTTAAATTAATAATTGTTATCATAAGTATCATTATGGTAATAAATGCTTAAAAGAACTCACATCAGACAACAGAAATGGCTTGAGAAACTCCCATGTGCCAACCCTCCAGTCCTTCCTGCCATATTTCAGTACTGCAGTAACCCAAGAATGCAGATTGTGCATTGTCTAGAAAGGATTTAACGAGTCCAGTGTTAGAATAAAATGTGAAAACTCCCAACAAGACCAGATCAAAATAATAACAAAAATACTAAATAACAGTTAGTAAATATTAAGCATTTTATCTGTGCAGAAACTATACCAAGTATTTTAACATACCAGCTCACTTAAAACTATAATATGGACAAATTTCATCACCTGATAAAAGATCCATCTTATACAAACAAGATTTAAAACTCAACAATAAGGCCTACCTGTTGTAGATATTTAATATGAATTAAAACCAATAGTATGGGATCTTGGGGGAGGTCTGCCTTCTTTCACTAAGCACAGTGTAGTATATGACTATCCATGTTGCAACATGGATCTACACTTCACTACTATTCATGTTTGTGTGAATATGTATGTGTGTACATATGATGCATATGTGTTTCCATACATATGGATACATATGCACATGTGTAGGTGTTCTTGTATGTATGCATCCATGCATGTAGAAACCAGGGGTCAGTTTTTGGTATTGTTCCTCAAGCACTGTCCACCTTATATCTTTGAGACAGTCCCACCTGTGTGGGACACAACAAAAGTAATAGCTGGCCAGTGAGTCCCAAGGATGCACCTCTGTGTTTCCAGTGCCAAGACTGTAGAAGACTTTTGAAACTAGGTTCTGAGGATTGAACTCGGGTCCTCACACTTTTGGAGCAAGCACTCTACCCAAAGAGTCATCCCTCAACTCCAATATTTCATTATTCTTATGCCCAAATAATATACCATTGTGCGACCCTATCATCCAGAAACCTAGTAGGTTAGTCTGATGCTGCTTGTTTTCAAATGCTAATTTTGGGTCCCAAGACCTGGTTGACCCAGAGACAGAGAGTCTGCATGTAGACCCAAGTAACACTGTGTGGCCTTGCTCCTGAGTTATTTTTGATTGGTGGATAAAGATGCTGACAGCAATAGCTAGCTGAACAAGACATTGGTGTTGAGGGTTCCTGGGCTTGGAGGTCAGAGAACCACAAAGAGGAGAAGAAGGTGAAGGAGGAGAGAGAAGCCACTGTGGGTTTAGATGGGCCCAGAGAGCCAGCCAATCAGAGTTAAGAGCAGCCCAGATGAAACATAGTAAGTAATAACTCAGGGTTTTCTATAGGTGAGTAATACAATAGTATAGATGGTAGATACCTGCCCAGCTCTAGTGCTGATTAAGGCTTATTGTAAATATGAAGGTTGTATGTGTCTTTTATCTGGGTACTGAGTGATCAAGACAGAGTAGAAACCCCAAGTGGGGATCAAAGATTTCCACACAACACAGAAAGAGAGCAAATGGGCAACAGGGAATGTATGGAAGAAGGGAACTGAAAAAAAAAAACGAATAAGGATTCACTCCAGTCAACACTCTTAAAAAGCTGTGTGGCAGGAAATGTCATTATTAGTAGATGTGACTCCTAGAAGCACTGAAGAATCTTGCCGCCATACTCCTCAGGGTTTGGAGGATAACACTCTCCATGATAACATCCAGAGTCTCAGAGCACTGCCCTTGCCCCTCAACAGCTGGTTCATCCTACTCTCTTGGATTCTTCATGATTTCTGCTTGTGTTTGAGAAACATTGGTCTAGATTCTAGACATTTTTGAGGCTCCCTCCCTCCTGGAAAAGAGAGATTCCAGAACCTTCTCCTGTTCTTCCCTTCCACATTCCTGTGTATCTTATGCTGGTGTGGCTACTGGGTAATAGTAGCAAGCGGGTTTCTGCCTTATTGATTTCTGGTTGTGTGAATGTGTGAGTCCTGACCTAGTTTAATAACAAAGTAAATTAACTCAGAAACTGGGCTCCATCTTTAGTGGTCAGGCAGCCTTCTGGAAGGATTGCAAGGAGGGGTTGGCTCACAAGTCTTTGGGTCTGTGGCCTCTGTAGTTTGTGGCCAACTAGTGAAAAGAATGCTGGAAGGCGGAGACTGTGAAGTCATCAGCAAGTGAAATGTTTGCAGCAACTGAGTTCAGATTCTCAGAACTAACACAAAGCCTCATGCATATGTAACCCCAGCCTAACAGTCCCGAAGTGACATCAGAGGGGGCAAGAGACTCCAGAGAAGCTCTCAGGCCAGCTGACCTGGTGTAAACAGCATGAAACAGAAAACCCCGTCTTTAACAGAGTGGAAGCCGAAGGACCAGCCCCAGAGGTTATCCTCTAAACCCCACACCCATCCCATAGCATGCGCTCACCCAAGAATATGCACACACACAACCACACACACAAAGATTTTTAAAAAAAAAAAAAAAAAGGAACACTGGGTGTCTTAGTTTTGTTTCCTGTTGCTGTGGTAAAATATCTGAACCAAAGCAACTTCAGGGAGAAAGGATTTATGTTAGTTTACAGTAACAGTCCATTATTGCAAGGAAGCCAAGATGGTGGGAGCCAACCACACCCAAAGTCAATGACAGAAAGAGAGGGATGTGTGCATATTTGTGTTCAGCACATTTTTCTCCTACACAGTACAGGGCTCAGTCCATCAAATGGTGCTACCCCACATTGGGCAGCTCTCACCACCTCAGTTAACTTAGTAAAAACAATCCTCAAAGACAAGTCTACAAGCCAACCTGGCCAAGTTAATGCCTCATTCAGAATCTCTTCCCAGATAGATTGTATCAGATTGAGAGTTAAAGCTATTACATGGTGTCCAACTTAGGTTTCTGATGCTGTAATAAAACACTGGCCAAAAGCAACTTTGAGAGGAAAGGATTTATTTCTGATTATACTTCATCATAAAGAGAAGATGAGGCAGGAACGTAAAGGCAAGAACTAAACCAGAGGCCATGGAGGAATGTCGCTAACTCTCTTACTTACTCTGGCTGCTCAGCTACCATCAGGTACCATCAGCTACAACCCAGGCCCACCTGACCGGGAATGGTACTGTCCACAGTGGGTTAGACCCTCTGCCAGAGAGTAGCAATCAAGAAAATACCCAGCAGACATTCCCACAGTTCGTGGAAGTGCATCTTCAACCAAGGTTTCTTCTTCCTAGATGTATCAAGATGACAGTCATGATTAACCATCACACAATGGAGGAGTGACACATAGTTTTCACACCCAAGTGAGGAATGAAGATGTGATTCAGATTGTTCCATGGACCCCAGAATATGTTTAAGTATCTTATGGCCTGAGGCTTCTAACTTAAGCATCCCATACCAAAGCATGCACACTGAACAAGCTTGACAGAGTATCTACAGGACAGAGTAGGAGACATCTCCATCTCCTGCTCAGGCCTTGCAGGGATATGTCTCTAACAGTCTTTGGTTTATTTGTTTTCTTTTCCTGGGGTTGTGCCTTCCTAGGAAGGGTTGACAATTTAGGAGAGAGGCCAGGAAGTAGGAAGGCTCAGCATAAAGGTTCCCAGAGGCCTGGGTTGGGCTAAACATACCAAATTCTGTGTCTCTCTAGCATTAAGCAAGGAGACAGATCCTGGGACAGCACAGAGTCTGCTCAGGCTCAGCTCAATCTCTCCCACCAACTGCAGTTTCTTTCAAGGACCTGGATTCTTCAAGAATGCCCAGAAGTTGACTTCAATCTCATGAACCAATTCAGCCACTACAAAATGAAACAGACTGGCTTAGCTTGCTTCTGGTTGGCAGTGATGTGGCCTCTCTAGAATCAGTGCTGTAATATTTCCTGAGCTGAAATTTCAATGCCAGCCTGAGCTCTACAGTGAGTTCCAGACCAGCTCTGTCTTAAAAAGGATAAATGAGAAGGAACTAGCTAAGCCCCTTTGCATGCTCTCCTTCTTTCTAGGCAGGGGGAAAACACAGACCTCAGCCATCTTTCTTTTTCCACCTCTGTTACCAAGTAAGTATCCAGCAGAAGTCCACTCAACTGAAATCAGCACATAGACCATGGCTCCAGACTGAGAAAATGTATCTCTTTTCTTCCTGTTACTTGGCCTCAGAAATTTTGTCATAAGAACATAAATAAGACTAAGACAACTTTCTCTGGGTAAATGAAGGAAATGGGGTTACAGAATGGGAGTTTTTTTGGTAAAGGCTTGGTAAATAACAGAGCCTAGCTAACCTCAACTTCAAAGGCAGATAGGACCAGCCATCCAACATGTCTCCGTGGAGATGGACACTCCTTAAACCATATACCACCTCCTTGACAGCTGGCCCTGTGCTAGTATCTGTGTGAACTGATGTCACTGTATATACCCTGGGGGCAATGCTTTCCCATTTGCACCTGTGTCCACCCTGCTGAGTGTTCATTCAGGCTGCCCTTCATAGATATTAATGAGTCCCTACCCTATTGAACGTGATCAGAAAGAAACATCAGGACCACAAACGGTTGTACCGTAAAGCATGAGATTTGCTGGAGTAACCTTCTCCATACCACCTCTTTGCTGGAATATGGACCAGTTATGCTTTATCTTCTCCTAATAGCCAATCCTGTACACATAACCCTCTGTAACACCTCTGGGTTCTGAGAGTTCCGACTCCCCATGCCTTGGATCTTAGGAATACAAACAACTCTCCTTTTGTACAAGACTCCAACACACACACACACACACACACACACACACACACACACACACACACACAGTGAGAGAGAGAGAGAGAGAGAGAGAGACAGAGAGAGACAGAGAGAGAGAGAGACAGAGACAGAGAGACAGACAGAGACAGAGAGACAGACAGAGAGAGACAGAGACAGACAGACAGACAGACAGACAGACAGACAGACAGACAGACAGACAGACACCCCTTGGCTCTTAGGAATACAACAACTCCACTTTGATACCAGAATCCATGCACCTTCCCTCTTCTTAGCTTCCCTAAACCCTCTGGTCATTGCTCTCCTATTAAACTCTTCCCAGTCCTCACACCCATCCCATTTGTGATGTGGACTTGGAGTTACCTCAAATATGCCACAGTTGACCCCATCCCTCAAAGATAAGGCTGAGAAAGAGGTGTAAACAGCTTTTGGAGGTAGCAGAGCCAAGGGTCATGACCTCCCAGGGGCCTCCCATCCATTAATAGTATTCCAAACTCACAGACACAACTCTTACCTGAGATGTGTACATTGGCAGTAAATAAATGTCTGACAAACTAATAAGGGCGTTAAGTGATAGAACCTGTGGGATTGGACAGCCTAACATAATCTAGCCCCAGAAGGACTCTATCCCAAAGTGCTCAGCTACAGCTTCCATGAGTCACTCGGGTCTCCCCCAAACCCAACCCAAGTCTCCTCAAAGACCCCTGGTCAAATGATCTTCACTTCATTCCCACCTCTACCCGCCAGAACAGCATCTTCAGAGTGCAGCATGTCCAAAGCAACTCCACCTCCCCCAGACTGGATTTTTCCACCTCAGAACTTCCAAGTCCCTCTATTCCTTTGCACTTCATCTACAAATTTTTCCAATATGCTTCAGTTTTAGTGGAACTATTAAAAACCTGTCAGAGAAATGCAGGTAACGGCAAAAACATTTCTCTGGAGCCGTCAGTCCCCCCACCTATCCATCAGAGCCGCCTTGCACACCAAGGCGGGCCTCATTTAGAACTTGTCAATTCTGATTATTAATGTGAGGAAAGTACCCGCTAAGTACATTTGTCTGGGAGGGGAGCCTGCAGGCCACAAGGGCAGGCAGCTGCCATGGTGGCAGAGACAACTCTAGTGTCCAGGCTGGGCTTGCTGGAAGGTTACACAATTAATTAGGATTTGGCTATCACAGCCCCTGAGGGAAAGAAGGCGGACAGGGCAGATGGGGAGGGGTGGGCCTTCTACAAAGGCCAGGCTGCCTCAGTCTGGGTGCAATGCTATTCAGATCTAGGATTCACAGCAGGCCAGCATGTTCATCTGTCCTCAGAATTATTAGCTTGTGAATTTCCCAGGGACTCTCTACAAAAGTATCCTCAAAGTTAGGATCCTGCCGGTAAACACTAACTCTGCTGACTATGTCCTTATCCTAGGTCCTGCTGGGTCTTGGGGGTTCCACCAGCAATGCCAGTAAATGTGTCTATCTTTGTGTTAATTCATTTGTATAAACATACTTAGTACATATGCACATAAATGTATTATTTCTGTATTAATGTCTCATCCACCTAAACCTTAGTCCATGTATCTTTCGTGTATAAATTCATTCTTCTCTCTCATCTACCCATTCATGTAGTCACCCGTGTGTGAATGTCTCTTTCTTTCTCTCATCTACTTATTCTCCACATACTCTGTCATGAGTTTGTACAAACGCTTTCCTCTTTTCCTAACCATCCAGCCAGCCAGCCATGTTCTCACATGTGGTCTTCTCTCAATCACGTAACCATCTATGTATTCAGTGACCTATGTATTCATTTTCGTCAGCACATCCCACACTTTCTCCCTTTCTTAGCCCCCCATCTTTTCATCAATCCATCTGTCCACCCATCCATCTACCCATTTATTAATTTATATATGAAAGATTTCTTTTCTCTCTATCTCATCCATCTATCCATTGGCATATACTTTGTCATTTAGGTTTTGTTTGGGGGAGGGGCGACAATAAGATGAAGAATAAAGAGGAACTGATTATACCCTTATATCATCGAACCCTGCCCTTGGTCCTTCTTATCTAAGAGATCTGAGATCCATAGCTCCAACTCTAAATTAGCTTCTGGCTACCCACATGTAGACAGACTTGTTCATCCTAGACAGTTCTGAATGCCTTTCCTTCCAGGAAGAATGTGTATGAATGTTTATCTATCTATTTGACTGTCCATTTAGATACGGATACAGACACAGACATAGACTTATATAAATACCTTCAACCCACCCTTTTGTCCATATACATTCATTTAATTCTTCACTCACCAGCATCTACTTAGCAGCTATTCTATGCACCACACTGGCATCAAAGATTACCAAGTTGCATTAGACTCTGGCCTTAGACTTTAAGGAGTTCTCTAGAAAGCCAGCTAGCCATGGTGGAATGGATGAGTGAGCTGACCGCAGTGCTGAGAAATGCCTTTCCGGAGGAACTCTCTGGCCTGAGTTTTGAAGAGGAGTAAGTCTGACAAGTAGAGAATAGCATGATCTAGGATGAACAAGGATGGGTCTACCTGACAGAGAATGTGGCCAAGAAGGTCACTGAGAGCAGAAACGAGAGATGAACAAGGAAATAGTCACGTTCTCTGAAGCCTCAAAGCCTAGACCAGAATCACAGACTCATGGGATGGTGTCATCATACAAAGGGACCAGAGAGAAGGTGGCACCTCCCATTCAACCTGACATGACTGCTCTGCCTAAACATATGACCCCCAACTCTGTAGGAGCCCATGATTCATTAGCAGAACTCCATCATTTCATTAATTCATCCTCCTTTCATCTAGTAGTTCATGGGAGCCCAACAGAGGGGGCTTTGAGTGAGAAGGTGACACAGGCTCCATGCCCATGCTTCCTGCTCATTGCTTCATTCCCCCTGTGAACTCCTGATGTGTGAAACTCTACTCCTCAAAGCACCTGAGGAAAGTAGAGCCCAGAGGAGATGGCTTAGTGGGTAACGTGCTTGCCATGGAAGCACAAAGATTTGACTTTGGGTTTCCAGTACCCACATAATAGCCAGGCACACATCTATAACCTAGCCCTTGGAAAGGCAGAGATAGGCAAATTGTTAGGGCTCAATAGCCAGCTGGGATAGACAATTGGTAAACTCCTGATTCTGAGAGAGTCAGGATATACTGAGAGAGTATATCTCAAAAAATAAGGTGGAGAATGAGAGAGTGAAATACCAGACATCTTGGCTTATCATCTCTCCCTCCTCTTCCTCTCCCTCTCCCTCTCCCTCTCCCTCTCCCTCTTCTGTCTCCCTCCCTTCCCCTCCCCCTCCTCCCCCCTCCCTTCCCCTCCCTCCCTCCCCCTCCCCCTCCCCCCCCACACACCACAGGACTTGCTAAGAGCCATATAGGTGGCTGGGACAAGAGAGGCCATGTTAGGAAACTACAGAACTTTGTTTGCCGAGCACCTGTTATTTCTCTGCCCACTTTCTGCATCCCTTCCAAAGCTAACAGAAGGCTCTCTTGGAAACATGTATGTGCCCAAAAAAGGCAAACCTGGGGCCCAAAGACACACAGAAACTTACTTGTTACCAAGGGATCAGGAAAAATGTCAAAGACAAAGAGCAGGGATAGTTGCCACAGTTGTGTTCTGTTTAGGTTTGGATTAGGGGAGGGGTAACAAAGAATGGAAAGAAAATGGCAAGATAAGCATAGAATCAAAGCCTGCCTTTGGTTATGTTCTGAGCAGACAACCATGAGCCTAGGTCTGACTTAGTATCTGGCTGCCTATGAAGAGTCATCGACAAAGATCTGAGTGGCTTTCTCTTGACACGAGGAAGAATGCACCTGGACACCTACCCGTGAGAGCGTGGCAGAGACTGGAGAACTGAGGGGTTAAGATTACCTTCACCCCAGCAATGTCCACTGAGCCTGCAGATCTCAGGAGACAGGGAGTGTTCATATCCACCCTACACAAGGGGGAGTACCATAAAGTCCTGTTGGCAAGACTGTAGACGGTCAGCATCTGCTTTTCATGACAGACGGGACAAGACTGATACCCAGCCCCCCCACAAAATCATCCCTTCGTCATCCAAAGGTGGTGGAGGGAGAAAGAGAGCTGTTCAGGTCTTCCCATCGCTCCAGCTCAACAGCTTCAATTTGAGGAATTACTCGAGGCTACCTTTTGATGGGGAGCTTAAAGGGCAAAGTTTGGGCTGCAAATAAAATTGAGTGCATGGAGCAAGGGAAGCTAAACCACACCGCAGCGTTTTAAGGAGCTTAGAGGCAACTCCTGAGAAGAGCTTATTATACCTCCGCTTCCAAGGAAGCTGGAGATCAGATTTAATCTCCAACCAGGACCCCAGTAAGGTCTCATCCCCAGGTGAACACAGCCTCTAGCAGAACAAGGCTGAGCCAGGGTCCCCTCCCAGCCCTAGTGGAGAAGCATGCACAAGCACTCAGCCCTGCGTGGAGAAACAGCTCACTCTTAGACCTCTTTCTTGAGCTCCATTTCTGCGAGTGAACTATGGCTGCTCTGTATGCAGCTTCCACAGCGGGCAGAAGAAAATGACCTGACTTTTAATAATGCCTAGCAATCACTCTCTCTGCCTAACAGCCGAGGATGTTAAAATAAATAAATAAAAAGAAAGAAGAAATAAAATGAAAAGTACACACACTGCTAGATAAATCCACCAGATGGTTCTACTCCAAGGACCTACACATCATGCCTGCCATTGTGTGGCTCACTTTGTAAATTGCAACAGTTTAGCAACCATCTCTCCAGTATTTTTTGCCTAGTTAGCCTTTCCACCTCGTTCCCTGAGTAACCAAACAACTCCTATCCCTCCACAACACAGCCCTGCCCCCCTCCCCTCAGCCTGCTCCAGACACATATGTCTTTTGCTCTGGGACCCACAGCCGGATGCCAGCCAAGTATATTACTGCCTGGGAAATTAACTCACACACTGAGAATAATCACAGAAAAGAAATTTGTTTTCCTACAAGGGTTTTTCCAGCTGTTTTAATGCAGACAATTTTACCCCGAAACCCAAATTGGTTGGGAGAGAGAGAGAGAGAGAGAGAGAGAGAGAGAGAGAGAGAGAGAGAGACTTTACAATCTCCATAATTTGAAAGTGCTTAATGTAAATTAGATAGATCAGCCTAATTTTATTTCAGTACTTTTTAATTGCATTTATAATTAGTAAAATACATTAATGTGCTGCATAGAAGGTCAGGAGTTTTGAAGGGTGGGTGGTGATCAAATCCCCTAAAGCATGGCTATATCACACATGTCCCCAGAATCCTGTGGTCTGCTTCCAGCCATACTCTGAACCTGGTCTGTTTTAACCCATTTGTATTCAAATAAGTTATTGTGATTTCAGCACATGGGAGGCAAAGATCATGAGTTCCAGGCTTACTTAGGCTACATGGTAAGAAATGATAGATAGACAGACAGACAGACAGACAGACAGACAGACAGACAGACAGGATATAGATGATTATATATAAATATTGATGATATAGCTATAGATTAGATATAGAGAGAAATAGGTATAGATGATAGGTATAGATATATAGATGATAGATATGGGTATAGATAGAGATAGAGATGATGCAGATAGATAGAGATAGAGATGATAGAGATAGAAATAGAGATAGAGATAGAGATAGAGGTAGAGGTAGAGGTAGAGGTAGAGGTAGAGGTAGAGGTAGAGATAGAGATAGAGATAGAGATAGAGATAGAGATAACTTTAGGGTTGAGGGTTAGAGTTATGGTTGAAGTTGGGAGTTAGGAATAAACTTAGGTTAGGTTTAGAGTTAGAGCTAGGGTTAGAGTCCCCAACTATATAGATATGCCAAGACGGCTCTGTAAGTAAAAGGATTTTGTACAGAAGCTTGACAACCCTGGTTTGAGCCCCAATAACTGACAACAAAACAATAAATACATTCCTGAAAATTGTGTTCCAGTTGCCACACATGCAGTCTCTCTCTCTCTCTCTCTCTCTTTCATACACACACCAATAATGATAACAATAACAACAACAACAACAATAAAATATCAGGATTTATTTTCTAGGTAATGTGATCAGATAAGCAACACTAAATATAAAACTTTTTATTTAAACTTTTAGAGGGTTTGGCTATCTTGGAACTCACTATGCAATCTGACCGTCCTGAAACTCTCAGTAATCCTCCTGCCTCTGACTTCCAAGTGCAGACATGTATCATTACACCTGGCTTTTCTTTGTTGCAGCAGTTGTTTTTAAGAAAGGGTCTTGCTGTGAGCACAGGCCGGCCTCAAGTTAGGAATTCTCCTGATTCTACCTCCTTAGGTCTAGAATGGAGGACATGCACGCTCATACAAGAGCTATTCAGTAGTCAGAATTTCTGCTTGGTACCTTCCCAGATTCTCCACCATGTCTGATGTCATGTCAGCCTCCATTTGTCTTTGTGATGAGACATCTTCCAACCATTACCTCATTCTCCCTGTGGTCCTGATGCTCATCTAATGGTAGCCTGTTCCTCTTCCAGCTCTAAAGACCTATGGATAACAGGAAGCTTCAAGTCCTTACATCTTTATATATGTAACACCATCTACATTGAAGTCCTTGACCTTGCTGGTCTACTGAATAACCAACTCCAACCTTTGAAACTGATGGCAACAAACCCATGAAGCCTTCTCTGATCCTAGCTAGGACTTGCAAGGAACACAGCCAGAAAGAATCATCTCTTCTTGGATAACCAGTTGCATCCCTATGTGAGGATAAACTCTGTCCTACCCACAGTCACACCGACAATAACAGCAATCCCAGAAATGCATAGCTGCCGTTGTTCCACACACACCATTCCTGTGACTTCTCAACTCAGCCTGGTCACATTTGCCTGTATCATTCAGCTATGTAAGTGGTGATTCTAAGATGTTGAGGAAAATATTCAAAATCACACTGTAATGAAGCTCCAGACCTAGTATTCAAATCAGGGACATCTGCTTTGTACATGCAGAACTTTGCATACAGTAGGTATATAATAGATGCTGCCTGGAAGACTGAAGCATATTTACTGAACCCCTCTCCTAGTATGTCTCAATGAATTAACTCCAAGCAGGCAGGGTGGGTACTTTCTTCTTGATGCTGTCCCCCAGTATTCAGGCACCAAGACTTACGTACAAGTCAATATTTCATTAGGAGCCTATCACCAGGGTCAGTGTAATAATTAATGACTATCTGCTGGTGTGACTGCTTATCGTATTTTAGCTTAATTCCAATAAAATTTAAATGGTCTATTAATTTTCCTAATAAATTTAGATATGGCCTCTGACCACAATCTGGCTTTGATTAGCTAACAAAATATTTGAAGATGGGCCAAGCCAGCCCTTTCAAATATTTCAAGCAAATAACAGTTAAGTGGATTTGGGATTGTCTGCCTTGGCTTTTGGCTGTCATAAGCAGCTGAATAAGAGGCAGGGCAGCTTGAAACAGGACTGGTCCCCACCACTCAGGGCTGAGTCACACTGACAAGCCACTACAATAGATGACAAGAAGCCAAGTGTGACCAAGATGAGAAGGTGATGTGTGTCTGAATCATAAGGATCAGAATAAATATCTCCAGAGCTCCCACCAAAATACTATGAACTCAGAGAAGTAGTGGTACATTTTGACATATTAGCACTGGGGAAGTAGAGACAGTCATATTCCTGAGACTTGATGGTCAGCCAGCCTAGCCAACTTGCCAATCTCCAGGCCAGATTCAAACATTAAGGTAGAAGGTGCCTGAGGACCTCTTGCCTCCACATATGAACACACACGTGCAGCTACAGATACATGAACATGCACACATGCATGCACAAAACATATACATACACAAAGAACTGGGCACAGAAATATAGCTGTGATGAGACCCTTGCCCCAGTGATGTCTACCCATCACCAGACCCAGTGGAGACACAGTATGGCTCATGCCCCTAAAAGCATGAGGAGAGATGGAGACTGGACATTCTTCCCCAGCTCATCACCTTCCTTGTTCTTTCCATCCCCCAAGTTCCAGGGTGAGTGTCAACACAGTGAGGGTCTCCCACTCTCCAAAGGAGGACACACTGACCCTACTAGTCAATCTAAACTTAATAGTCTTTATGGGACTTATTTGGTTCTGTCCTTTGGGAGTCAAAATAGCTCAAGGACGGGGATGATTTGCCAGGTCCTTGGCACATTTGGGAAGCACAATAAACAAATAAGGAAGTTGTTGGGAGATAAATGATGTGGAGTGGACCATGGAAGGGCCATAGGCTAGAAACTGGTAGGAGGAAACAGCAGACATAGAGATCAGACTGGAGTCGAACAGACCCAGGTTCAAGTCTTGTAACTGCCACTGGTTCAGCAGATGATTGTCAGTAGGTTACTTGGCTTCTTGTATAGCCCAGGCTAGCCCCAAACTATACAGTCAAACATGGCTTTGAATTTTTAATCCTATTGCCTCTACCTGTCAGCTATGGGATGACCAGTGTCCACCACCATGTCCTGTTTATTCGGTGCTAGGGATGGAACCCAGCATTTTGTTCATTTTGACTAGCATTCTATCAACTGAGCCACATCCCCAGCAGCTCCCATATAATATTCTTGAGGCCAATGATCATTTTACATATTGTCCCCAGAGCTCTAAGACTTACAAGGAAATGGGCACTCAGTCACAGGACTTGATTCTGGCTCTGATGTGAGGTTGAACAACTCAATCTAGTTTCTATGCCCTTGGCCTTGTCTTCCGGAAGTCTGAGTCTTTCCTTGAGGAATTCCCCCTCCATGTCCACTCTCATTCATGTGACTGCATTTACCTCCCTCCAGATACAAACTTATGTGTGTTTTAATGGTGGGTGCTTCCTTTGACTATTCCTGACTCCAGCCTTGGACAGATTATTACTCTCTATAACAGCTCCCCAAAGTCCAGCCATGCCACCACAGGGACACAGATTCTTATAATCCAGACTGAGCTAACTTCTAGGGCCATCCTGCAGACATGAAGAACCAACTGCAGTAGCCAGGTTCAGTGACAACAATGGCATCCTGGTTCTAGAGGAATAAGGGGACTAACTCACTAGAGGATGCACTGGAGTGCTGGAGTCCAGATAGAACCAGAAAACTGGGAAGAAGGCACATGCCACTTCCCTGGGCAGAAGAGGAGAGACTGGAAGGTAATACCTTCTAGGTCCATAGTCAGATGTAACAATTTCTCAATGACAACAAAGGGGAAATCGACATTTCACGGTGACACTGTCCTCAGGAAGTGTTATTTAGGGCAGGATACATTGCTTAATGGGTAAAGTGAGGTAAGAGGAGGTTGTGGGTTTGGAATTCCAGCACCCACACAAAAGCTAGGTATGGTGATACAAGCCTATAATCTCACCACTTGGAAGGCAGAGACAGGAGGACCTTAGGGCTCACTAGCCAGCCAGTCTGTCTGAAACAATAAGTTCCAAGTTCAGTGAGAGACCCTGTCTCATAAAAAAAAGAAAAGTAAGAAACAACAGAGAAAGACACCAATTGTTGACCCCTGGGCACCCACATCTGTGTGGTCGTACGTAGAAGGCATATAAAATAAGACATAATAATATATGAGGACTGTCCATTGTGAGATTTGTAAGAAACAGGACCAGAACTGTGAGGAACAGGAATCTAGACTAAGGGAGCAACATGGTGGAGATGAAGAGGCAGAAAAGACCTTAGTCCTTTCATGAAAACTGAGATGCTCTGTGTAGAGAGGTAGGAAGTGGAGCGTGTCAGGGCCATGATCCTCCATCCACACATCAAGGCACTGTCCACTCAACACTACACTGCTCCTTTTTTAAGAGTCTGAGAGAGATGTGAATGTGTGTGTGTGTGGGGGGGTGTTTCAGAGAAACACACTGAGACAGTGTGTGGACTGGGACTCCAAATGAGAGCTAAGCTTTGCCTCACAAAATGTCGCCATTATGGAAGCCTAGCCTCTCAGTTGCTAATATGTACAAGATGCCAACAGCCTCCACCTAGGTTTAATATTGGTTTAACAGTCAGGAGCTAATTAAATGTTAATGTTCAGTCACTTGAAATTAAACATCAGGAATCTCAGCTTTATTTGTAAGTTGCTTAAGCCAGCATTAAGGTGTTCTGCTTGGCTCCTCTCCCACTGGGCTGCCAGCTCCTTGGGCTGAATCTTCCTCCATCCACAGGCAAACTCATCTCACTCACCACATGCCTTGACACAAGACATCTGACATGCCCTGAAGTTATGCTCCTCCACGGAGTAAACCTGAAAGTTTGAATACATAGGTACATTTTACACACACACACACACACACACACACACACACACACACACATACACGTGCACATACAGATTTTTACTTATGCATGCATGCACACACAAACACACACCACTCATATAAGCTTGCTGGTGCTGGGTTCCATGGGGTGGGGACCTAAGCTAGCATGATGAACAGGCCTATACCTGTCATCGTTTGTAGATGCCACAGAGCTTCTAACACATGACTGAAATTGATCTCATTATGTGGTGATGGCAGTAAAGACTTTGATGATGCAAAGAGCAGTGGTGAAAGGAGAAGAAGAATGAGAAGAAAAATGGAACAAGGATTAAGTCACTTACAAGCCCTTTAAATTCCCATGTGATGCTCAGATACTCACACTCAGTGCAGACTGATACCATGTTATTTTACAGACAGATTGAATCCAGGAAAGAAGACATCATCAGCTCAATGTGCTGGGTCTGAATACTAAGGCAGAGACCCCAAATGTTCCATCCCTCAATCATAGTGACCACATACAGGAGAAAAGTTCAGAAGTTAAGAGGAGTGCTCACAAACTCATAGTTGCAGAGTTTTACCCATCATCATGCCAATCATGAGAGAATGAAGAGAAGTTACAGGGGCTCATCCTAGATCACCTAGCCCTTCTACATGAGGACTGGAGCAAGAATCCTAGATCCCTATTCCCTATGAAGCCTGGATGTACTCATAAACAGATAGCATGCTACAGTGGTGTAGTGGTTTGAAGGAAAATGGCCCCACAGGCTCATATGTTTTAATGTTTGGTCCAAAGTTGGTGCAACTGTCTGGAAGGAATTAAGAGGCGTGGCCTTGTTGGGGGAGATGTGTCACTGGGGTTGGGCTTTGAGATTCCTCCCCAGTCTCCTCCCTCTCTCTCTCTCCTACCCTCTCCCTCCCCTCCCCCTCACCTTCCTGTCCTTCCCCCTCTCCCCTTCCTCTTCCTCCCCCCCTTTCTCTCCATTCCCCTCTCCCTCTCCCTCCTTCTCCTTCATGCTGTGGCTCAAAATTAAGCTCTCAGTTACTGCTCCAGTCCCAAGTCTCCCTGCCTGCTTCCATGCTCCCCACCACAATGAGATCATGGACTCTAGCCCTCTGGAATTATTAGCCAGCTATAAACTATTTATTTTAAAAGATGCTTTGGTCAATAGAAAATTAACACACAGAGAGACACACACAGACAAACACACAAACCAGTTTCCTCCACACCTAGAAACCAATAAGTTAACCCATCTTGTCTCCCACAGATCCCTGACAACTTGCCGAGTTCACTGTTGTGTCTGAGATAATTAATGGAGGTGAGGCAGGAACACAGCAGCTCTTCTTAAAAGAAGGAGTCGCTTGTGCCTGCCAGTCTTCCGTTTCAGCACTCTGGTCAGCTCCGCGACACTTCCTGCAGCTTCCAGTGGCTTTGCAGGCTGGGAGAGGCGGAAAGCCTCATCTCAGTACCTATGCCAACCTGCTGAATTGAGAATCAGGATAAACTGCACCGAGGGAAATGTCTAATCAAGGCCCAGGTTTGCATTTCCTCTTCAAAGGCATGTTGATAAAACAAGAGAAGACAGAAACAAACACTGTTAAGCTGACTCTCGGAGGCCAGCCAGCACAGAAGGAAAGCAGCAAGGCCAAACATGTGTACAAGGAGCTGCATGCACAGCAGGGCCACACTGCCTTGGCACTGATCAGAAGTTAAAATAAAAATTCAGGGTGCATAGAGAGGTTTTCAGGTGTGTGACACCCTGCCCCACATATAGAAGAAAACCAGAGGCTGTTTCTGTGCAAAAACCAACCATGTGGCTATAGAAGCTTGTCTCCAGGGTGTGTAAAGAGCTCAGAGGACCCAGAGGTAGCTTTGTCAGTCACTTTGTAAGTCACAAGTGCCTTACAGGCACTAGGAAGTGAGATGAATTCCCAGACCCCATGTATTAAAATTTTGACTTGGACATGATAGTAATAGAGGTTTGTAATCCCATTACTAAGGGATCAGAGACAGGATACCTGGAGCTCACTAGTCTGTAAGCCTATACCACTTGTTGAGTTTCAGGTCTCAGTGAGAAACAATATCTCGAAATAATTTAAAAGATGGAGAACACATAAGGAATGATACCTAAGGTTGTTCTCTGACTTTCATATTTGGGCAAAAATGCCTATGTATTCACATAAAACACACACATACACAAACACCTAAAATTTTTTAAAAATCTTATTGAGAACTTGAATTTTTTAGGTCAGGAACAAGAACGTGCTACTTATTCCCAGGATCTACTACACAAACCCTGACACTGGGATCCACAATTTTAACTCATTTTTCATAAACCACTTGAAAGGAATAAGAAACCTTCCTATCTCCATCCTGCTTAATAGTTTCAAACTAGCTAGTAGATAAGCATGACAGTTCTAAGGTCTAACACAGCCACGAAAAAAACAAAAACAAAAAACCCAGGAAGGGTCTTGCTCATTTCACTGCAAGCATTGCACATACATGTATTGTATATTATAAGTTATCTGGCTCTTACCATGATTTCTTTTCAAAAAGACATCTCATAATGATAGGAAATTGTGAAGCCATTTCCTCAGAATTGAAACATTCCATCCTGCAAAAAGGCTGCTTAAGACCCAAAGAGTAAACACAACTCACAAGGCTCAGGGAGTTCCTGAAACTTACAAGAGACACAAAGTCCAGCCCCAAAGTTAGATAAAAAGGACTGTTGGGAAGGAGAAATTCTCCCTAAAAACTACTTAGGTTCAAACTTCCTTCAAGTTCCACAAGAAAGTCTAAAGGTGTGGTTTTCATAAGTCATCACCTATTCAGAGGTGAGCTTTTGGTGATATAGCTGCCTTTGAGTTATCCATGCTCTTTGAAGTGATTCCTGACCCAAATTCTATAGTTAACTCCAGTAAACTTATTGTTTGACCAAGATAAACATGTGTGTAATTTTTTCTTTGATTTCTTTTCATTTGATAATGTCTATTTACTATGTTCATTTCACCTTCATCCACAGAGATACCATCCCTTGGGGATACACAAAGCCTGAATGGCCATTGCTCACTTTGCTCCAGCTTACAACACCTGATAGGGTACTTTTATTTCTCTTTTACTATGTCATCATTGCTTGCATTTTATAAACATGTCATGATTCATTCATTTAATTGTCATTCCAGTGCCATCTCATATAGATGGCTTCTGTAGTATTTCTTTCTATCTCCCACAGTAAGATTCTTGGGACAATATCTGCAGCCAGTATTTCAGTTCCAAGTGAATTAAAATACTTCAGTGTCCTCTATCCCAGTTCCAATACACATGGACACTATTCCATTTGCCTTCTCCCTATGAGTCTTCAGCTTATTGAACATTGTAAAGACACCATTGCAGTCTAGGAGGTGATTGAGGGCTCTCTCACTCCACATAGAGTTTGGTACACGAGTCAGAGATGTAATATGGTGCTTCATTGGATAAACAAAGAATTGTATGTACTGTAAAGTAGACCTACACAACAAGCAAAAGTGATTATAAAGCGATAGTTTAAGGGAAGAGGGCAGCTAACAGAGAGTGACAGTTGCATATCATGGACCACAGATGAGGAGAACACGGAAGTATAACTGCCAGAGAGTGAACATGACAGTTACAGATGAGAAAGTGTGAGGACTTGGTGATGTGAAACAGCTGCCTGCTTAGTAGAAGTCAGTGGGCCACATTTGAGTGTGAGGAGAGTTGTGATACTTGCAAACTCTGGGAGACTTTGGTAAGGTCACTTAAACTCTCTGGGTGTTGTGATTTGAATGTGAAAAGTCCTCGAGAGGCTCGTATGTTTGAATTCTTGATCCTTAGCTATTTGAGAAGGTTGAGGAGGTAGAACTTTGCTTTAGGAAGTGGATTGCTGTTGTGGGTGTGTCTTGAAGCTTTACAATCAGCTCTACTTCCTGCTCACCCTCTACTTCCTGCATACACATGTAATGTGATCAACTGGGTCCTGGCTCCTGCCACCATGCCTTCCCTGCCTGGTGCCATATCTGCTCTGCCAAAGTGGAATGGTTCCCTTGAGATGCAAGCCATAATTAAGCCTTTCTTCCCTACATTGCTTCTTGTCACAGTTATTTGATCATAGCAACAAGAAAAGCAAATAACACTGATATTTAGTGTTGCCATGAGTGCTAACCTATGGCTGGCCTGAAGCATAACATCAAGTGAACACACTGTTTTCCCTGTCACTGATAGGCTACTGTGGTACTATTGTTAGTGTCACCAATGAGGACAGTAGAAGTGAGCTCACATTTTAATATTAACCCTGAGGGTGTGTGTGTGTGTGTGTGTGTGTGTGTGTGTGTGTGTGTGTGTGTGTTGTGTGTATATATTAAGTATATGTGTATATGTACATATGAACATATATATATTCATATATACTCATACATATATACATATGCATTTGCATATACATATGCATGGCCATGCTCATGCACACACATAAGTGGTTCAATGACTACTAAAAGTACAGCCCAATACAAGATCATAAACTTATTTAAATCATGAAATTTTTATGCATTTCCTTTGCATTACCTCAATTACATGGATCTGAAACAGAACTTTTTTAGATGAGGCGATAACATCACATCTCAATCTTGAGGTTGGTCACACCTGCTAGAGACACACATGCAGGGATGAATAAATCTGCATGTGGGCTTGTGAGCTTCCCAAAGTAGCTTCTTGTCAATAGAAATGATAATCTGTGTCCCTTTTCTGTCACTCTCCACCACTCTCTACCCCCCCCCCCCCCCCGCCACAGGCACTGGCTCCCCGGCTTCTCAGAAATGATAATTAATTCATACTTTGGACTTGCAGGATTATAAGGTATTATATGATGGCAGAGCTAAGACAAATGCCTTAATTCACCAGCTGCCATGTATTTAATTAGAGATTTTGATGAATCCTTCCTACCCAGACATGGTTTCTTATTGGAGTGGCATGCAGGAGAGGGAGACAGAGTGGGAAGGATTTGGACGCAAGGACTTCAGGATATCAAACTTTTTGTGAGGATGAATGGCTGGTCTGTTAGATCCATATGCAAGTGGAATAGTGCTGGCTACCAGCTCTCAGATGTGCACATCTAGTGGACAGTGGTGGATGTCTCAAAGGGGGCTTCTGTTTGCTGAGGATTTTAGATGGAATCACAGAGATCTACAAAGCTTCTGGGGGCTCATATTTTAATTTGTAATTTTTCTTGTAGTTTTGGAGGTAAGAGGTGGGAAAAATAGCTTGATGTTCTCATTGATATCTCCATTTGTGTGTGTGTGTGTGTGTGTGTGTGTGTGTGTGCACATGTGTGTATAAATATGCATGCATATATGCACAAGTATATATGACGGGTAGCCTGTGTAAGTGTATTTGTGAATGTGTATGTGTGAATCTGTGTAAGATTGTGTGAGTGGGGCACCCGCGGCTCATGTTGTGTGTGCCACACTCACAGAGTTGAAAGCACAGTAAGAATTGTTTGATCTTAAAGAAGAGCACAGTTAATCTTTGGTTAAAGAAACAAACAAACAACAAAAAAGCCAGGTTGCACTAAACATCTCCAACAAGAACAAGAGTTAATGAAACTTAAAATAAGGTTCAAACAGAAGGATTGGCACACCAGAACACCCAACCATATTCTTCAGATGAAGGTAGTGTGACTCCTTCTGTAGTCCTCCTGGCAAAGGCTGCTGGGAATGCACTTTGCAGGACCTCCAAGGTAGATCCTTGATCCCCACTCCAGCAAGTTCTTTAACAAAGCCCAACAACAGCAGAGTCTCTAGATGCACGCGCACATTAACATCTCAGTAATCTGAATGTACAACAGTGACGGTGAACCTGGGTACCGTGATCATTAGCTCCGGGACTGGATGTAAACCACACCTTCATTTTTAAAACTCTCATGTAAATATGAGAATGAGAGTTAATCTTCGTTGGTTCTTTCAAACTTTTGTACAATGTGTGTTGATGATATTCACTGCACTCCTCCAATTCCTCTGCGATCCAAACCTCCTAACCTATATACTCAACTCTGTGTCCTGTTTTTTTTTAATTTTTAAAAGTCCAGTTAGTGCTTTCTATACATTCTTGGGTGTGGGACATGGTCAACTGGATCATGGTCATCCTACCATAGGTCATACCGTTAACGAAAACTGACTCTTCCTCTTCTATCAGTACCCATTATCAATATCCCCTCACCCAAAGGTAGTGCTTTATGTCCAACCCTCCTCTCCATGCTGGTACTTGGTTTGCCTTGAGCTTCCACAGGTTTTGTGGGTGCTGTTACAACTACTAAAAGTTCATTTGTGCTGTTTCTCCACTGTGTCTAGAGAACAGTGTTTCCTTATAGTAATTCCTTCCTCTGGCTCTTAAAACTTTTATGCCTTCTCTTTTGCAGGGATCCTTGAGCCCTGGGAGAGAGTTGTGATAGAGATGATCCATTTATGCCTGAGCATCTGTAGTCTCTGATTCTCTGTACTTTGACCAGTTAATGGTTCTAAATTGATCACCATCTATTGAAAAAAGAATTTTCTATCTTGAAATTTGAGAGATCCACTAAGTTATGAGCATAACAAATAAGTCATTAGAAGTCACTTTAATTGTATGCCCACTTATCAGAAAGATAGGGGTAGGTTCTCTCCTATATATATAATGGGGTCCTCTTATCCATATAGTCTCAGGTTCTTGGTCATCACAAGAGTGCCAGACATAGAGTTCATCTCATGGAATGGACCTTGTATCTCATCAGAAAGTAGTTTGGTTACTTTCGTGGCATTTGTGCCAATGTCGCACCAGTGAGCATGTATAGCCAAGTAGGTGTTGATTTTAGGTCTCTGGTTTCACAGTTTGGTAAAAAAAAATTTTAAATTACTTTTGTTCATAATATCCTCCACCACTATAAGAACTAGCCAGAAGGAAATAGTACTAGCCAGGTAAGTACTAGCTTAGATGCTTCATGTCTTATAAAGTGTGTTGTGTGTTCAGCAATAGTGACAGTTAATATTGTTTCCATGGGTCTAAATGAGGTACTTGTGGTGGTTAGAATAGCACCCCTCACCACAGACTCATATGTTTAAATACTTAGCTCATAGAGAGTGGCACTATTAGGAGGCGTGGCCTTGTTGAAGTGTTTCCTTGTTGGAGGAGGTGTATTGCTATAGGGGTAACTTTAAGGTCTCCTATGCTCAAGCTCCACACAGTGGGGAATCCAGTCTCCTCCTTTCTGCCTGCAGATCAAGATGTAGAACTCTTGACTCCTCCAGTACCAAGTCTGCCCATATGCTGTTATGCTTTTGCTATGATGATAATGGACTAAACCTCTGAAAGTGTAAGCCAGTCCCCATTAAGAATTTTCTTATAAGAGTTGCATTGGTCATGGTGTCTCTTCACAGCAATAAAGCCCCAACTAAGATAGATTTTTGTTACCAGGGACTGGGTATTGCTGTGATAAGCCTGACCAGCTTCTGTTTGGAGGAATGTGGAATTGGGGACTTTGGATTAGGAAAACAGTGCAATGTTTTAAGTGGGTCTCTATGGGCCTTACTAGTAGAAGCATGGGAGATAGTAGTCCTGAGGTGATTTGGACTGTGCGGGGGGGCTTGGCTCAAGAGGTTTCAGAAAAGAAGAATTTTAGTATGTTACCTAGATATCATTCTTGTGATATTTTGGTGAAGAATGTGGTTGCTTTTTGCCCTTGTCCGAAAAGTCTGAGTGTAAGGTGAAGAGATTTAGGTTAACTGCATTGGAAAAGGAAATCTCAAAATAGCCAAGTATAAATTCTGTCCTATGGCTCATTCTTAAATTTACAAAGGGTTTGCAGCTGTACAAGGGACAGTTATATCATGTTAGCTAATATTATGCCCTGGCTATTGTTTTTATTTGGAAAAAAAAGGAGAAATGATTATGCATCAAGTTGACAAGGGGTGGACTGTGGTGGCTATTCTTGGTTGTCAACATGACCATATCTAAAATGGGCTCCAGAAATGATGGGCCCACTTGTGATTTGGATCTTGAGGCAAGAAGACAACATGCCTTTAGTCCAAATCTTCAGGCTTGGAAACAGAGGTTTTGATGTGGGATAACACGTACTTTTGATCTGGCTCCACACATGCCTTTTAATCCATTTCTTGAGTCCTACCTTTAATCTGCTCTATACCTTCCACTGACAAAAATGTATGGTTCAAGGATTAAAGGGGCACCAGGAAGTAGAATGAAGCTAAATTCTTTGCTCAGGAAGATAAACAGATTAAACATATTAAATGGAATTAGGGGAGTGGTGACCTCGGGGGTAGGATCACACTCAGCTAAGCTTCCATCTTGTGAAAAGAAAAGAAAAGAAAAGAAAAGCTTAGGTGGTGGTACACGCCTTTAATCCCAGCACTCAGGAGAAAGAGGCAGACAGATCTCTGAGTTCAAGGCCAGCCTGGTCTACAGAGCGAGTACCAGGATAGCCAAGCTTAGGTTAGGAAGGAAACGACTGAAAACAAAAGCTGGTGAAAGTGTGACAGAACAGGGTCAGGTGGGGGTCTGATCCAGCCCCAACAAGCAGCAGAACTTCGTAGCTTTATCCACATGGTTCTAGCTTTAGAGTAAAGAATAGAAGAAAGGGACTATGGGATCTCTCTCTCTCTGCAACTAAAGAAAGTTGCTGAGGTCAAGCATGTGGCAGGGGTGTCCCTGCATGGAGGCCTAGAGAGGCCACTTAGTGAAGCTGTGAATGTGAAGCCTGGGTTGCCTTGGAGACTCCAAGATGTTAGAGATGCCAGAGCCATGGGATACCTGCCGAGGAAAGCTGATAACAGGGAGTGGAACCAGACCAAGAGAAAGAAGTGTGTGTTAGTCAACAAAGCTGAAAGGCGTTGAAGATCTGAAGAACATTAGATATCAGATGTTGAGATGTAGCATTTGGAGTTACTTAGCTGGCTGTCCGTCTTGCTTTGGTCCAGCATTTCCTCACTGAGCTCCCTTTTT
Source organism: Rhabdomys pumilio (assembly GCA_030674055.1). Taxonomy (NCBI): domain Eukaryota; kingdom Metazoa; phylum Chordata; class Mammalia; order Rodentia; family Muridae; genus Rhabdomys; species Rhabdomys pumilio. Next base: position 85,350,017 of record JANHMN010000002.1, on the reverse strand, counting down.
ATGTGTTGAAAGAGTGATGTATATCCTGTGTCATGATATATTGGAAGTATGTGATCTGCTTTTTGCGTTTCTTTTTATAAGGGATTATAGTTAAAAGATTGCATGAATCTCAAGAGACTTTGAACTTTGGACTTTTAAACATTGTTAAGACTGTAATAAGACTACAGGGACTTTTGAAGTTGGATTGAATGCCTTTTGCATTATGTAATCACTACAAGCCTATGAGGGCCAGGGAGTAGAATGTGGTAGTTTAATAGGTTTGGCCCCCATAAACTCATGTATTTGAATCCTTGGCCCATGAGGAATGGCGCTATTAGGAGGTGTGGCCTTCCTTGTTGAAGTAGGTGTGGCCTTGTGGGAGTAACTATGGCCTTGCTATACCCTAACTATGACAGTGCTGTCTCTGTGTGTCTCTGAGTAACCAGATGAGTTAGAGGCTTAATAAAGGCAAAGAACCTCCCCCATGTGGGTGAACATCACATAATCCAGGTCCTTAAATAAAACAAAAAGCAGAAGAGACAAGGCAGACTTCTGCATCTCGCACTTGGACTGTGGATATGTGGGTTCATCTTCTCCTCCCTTCAGACTGAGAGTAGAAGTATCTGCTACCTGGCTTTCAGGCCTTTGGGCTTGGGCTGAATAGTGTGGCTAGATGTCCTGAGTCAGACAGTATACTGGGGAATCTTGGAACTTCTATAATCCTGTGAGACAAAGTCCTTTATATAAATACACACACACACATGTATACACATATAAACGTAGACACTCACATATGCATGCATATATACATGTATTTATATACATACATATACATATATATGTATATATATATATATATATATATATATATATATATACATACTTATGCACACACATACATACACATATATGTACATGTATATGAATTTTATGTGGGTGGGTATGTGACACTATTTGTAGAGAGACAAGAAAAAATATTTATGTGACCCCAGATGGGGGACCAATGATAGACTAAGGTAAGAATACCACCAAAGTTCAAAGTCCAATAAGTTTTATTGAGGTGGCTTACAGGAATATGGTGAAAGGCTACCTACAGTAACACACAAAAACAGACAGAGACCCACCCCAGCATGGGTGGCAGCTCACTAGGAGCCCTAAGCACACTGCACAGCCTGTGATCAGCTCAGGAGCTTCAAGAGTCTCTTCCACAGAGCGCTTCTCTCTGGCTCATCCAGGCAACTCAGCTGCTCTGAGCTTGTCTGCAATTATCTTCCAAAGTCCTGACTGCTTACAGAAGCACAAGGGGGGAGGAGCCTAGTGAATATGGTTAGTTTGGGGGGACTTCCTGGAGCTATTGAGTCCATTTTTTTCCTAGCCTTGCTACCCAGCTTCCCCACAGGGTAGGAATGTTGCATCTCCCCTGAAACATCCTCCATCTTACGGAGTATCGCCCCAAACTGCAGTATTTTACTCCAACAGAAACTGTAACATAACAGTGTATGAGGCAGGAGAATGGAGTGGAAGGTGACATCCTGTTTAATGACTATAGAGTTAACATTCAGTAGAAACCAGCTGTTGGTAAAGAAACCTGGGAGCGACCGCCATCACCCCAAGACTAGTTAATTAGTTTGGCCGCTTTACACAGGTGCTGAGGCACCTCAGAATTCCTGAAGGTAATCTATGGTTCTCTGCACACTCCTGGGTGCAGATTTAAGGTGCTAATGAGACACAAAATGCATGAAGTTCTATACGGAACGTCTATAGACAACAGGCTGAGGAGAGGCAGAAGAGTCCACGCTGTACACATGAGACAGAAAGCCCACATCCTGTGACTTCAGAGCCTGAGGCTTTGTACAGTGAGGCCATGTGAGCTACTGAACTCTCTGTTCCAGCTCCCTTCCTCCCATGGAACTGTGCTCTTCTTTAATGAATTCACTTGGCTTAATTACTATTCATGAGTCTCTGTCTACGTTCTGTTCTGGAACACAAGAATCTGGGATCCCTCTGGAAATTCCCTCCAAACTCTGAAACCCAACAATAGCATCCATAAGTGTATATCATATTAGTCACATATGCATATTTGTATATTATATTAGTCAGAGAGTCATTCTCTCTGAAATCTATGACTAACACAGGCTCAAACTATAATCCATTTTGACATTTTTTTCTTTCTCTGTTTCTGATGTGGGCCAAGTGTCTCTTGCCACTTCCCTTTTAGAGGTAAAATTCTCAAAGCAACAATATTAGGGGTGGGACCTCCTGGGCATATTAGGTGAACCTCACATAAATGGTTTGACAGAGGAACTTGACCACTCACCTCCCTTTTGACTCCTCCACTATATGGATATACAGATCTTCTCTGATCGAGTACACAGTATCATGGTCACCTGACAAAGAACCTAATAGGGGCTCAGTCTTCAACTTCCCAGTTCCAGAACTGTGAGACATACACTACTGTGCTTGGTAAGTGACCCTGCATCAGGTTTATTTTTTATTTATTATAGCAGCACAAATAAACAGAGATGATCTCTCTGTGAGGAAGCCACCATTTCCTGATTGACAGTGTTATGCTGGATTGCCAGCCTATCTCCCTGGTTACCCAAAATACTGAATTCCAGTATGGCATCACAATTCCCAAGAACAGGGCCACCAAAGTACTACCCATATGCAAGTCCCAGCTTGTCATACAGGTTTGTAAATAATGTTTTGTTGGCACAAGATGACACCTGTTCATTAATAGATCCTACCACCCAACAGAGTCTAGTATTGCTATAGAAAGCATATGGCCAGGTAGCCAAAAGAACATAGTGACTCCCTGGATCTTTTCAGAAAATGTTTATCAAGTCCTTTTCTGGAGACCATATACAAGTATACATGGTGTCACAGTCACTACATGGGACCATTCTCCACATGTATAAGGCATAATTTCTCCTAGCTACAGTATACAGTGAGAATTGACTCAACCAGACTTCTAGACACTACCCTGCAGAGAACTCTGTTCTAGAAAGTTCTTATCCTAGAAGAAGTTTCAGACAAGGCTTGACTTCTAAACAGACAGTGCAGTACCCCTGCCTCCTCTTAAATAAATTACCCATCCCCAATATTCCTTCTTTTTTCTTTCTAACTTTAGGCAAGATGGAGCATGTTCTCACCTGCCTTAACCTCGCCCAGCTTTGGGGGCTGCTGCTTGACTGACTGCCTGCCTGTTCCCCGAGGACAGCTTTAGAATCAAGGAGAAGAGTTTTTAAAGTTGCCAAACTCAGGTTTAACAGCGACAGAAGTACCCCACAGGACTCTATTGCATTCCCTCTCATCCCCCGCCTCTCCCAGAGGGACCTGTGAGGGTGCTGTCTGTCTGTGGCCCCCGCACTGTGTAGGCTACAAAACTCTTTCTGGATTCAGTACATGAGATTCTGATTGAAAAGCAGGCAATGCCTAGTGTGGGTTTTTAGATTCCTAGAGGAGACAGTGCATACAGGGTTAGCTCAAGGTGAAGGGGTGAGGTGAGCTTGAACCAACTTACATCAGCTTTTCATGGGAATGCAGTGGAGTTCAACACTGGAATTCACATGGGCACAAGCCCTTCCTTATTGTTTTAATAAGAAATTTTTGACATTTTATTTAATTCTCTCTCTCCCTCCATCCATTCTTCCCACAATATTACATGTAACCAAGCCTGACCTCAAACTCACTATGGAACTGAGGATGACCTTGAACTCCTGATCCTCCTTTCTCTACATTCCAAGTGCTGGGATTATAGCCAGCCTTCAGCACACTATTATAAAGCAGACATTGCCCACATTGCTTCCAGTGGTTTCCCAGGTAGAGAATCTGAGCACTGGCTGCTGTGCTCAGCTCCAGTGTCTGATGCAATCAATTGACAGCATTCTGTGTGTGCAGTGTTTTCCCCTGACCTTGGCTTTCTGGTACTATCACACTGATGTAGGGGTATAGAATATGGCCAAAGGCCCTTTCATCCACGTCGGACTGTGAGATGGAAGGGGAGGAGGGATTCAGCTAAGAGGACTCAGCCTGCTTTACCTGTGATCATCACAATGGCGGTCTCTTTGGGATACTCTTGGCGTTTGAATACTAATTCTTGGTCTGCTTTCCATTTCAAGGATTTCACTTTTTAATTAATAAACAAGGTCAGATATACTCATGGTGTGAGTGTTTTGATTCATCTCCATCCTTCATCTCTAGTCTCTAGTAGAACACATGATGCGTTTCAGGCTCATGATAAATGTTAAATGAAAGAAATGAGGAAGGAGTGAAATATCTCCCCTGACCATCCTTCTTTTACACAGGAGGAATAAAATCTAGGTAGAACCTAGAAAGGCAGCTCGGTCTATAAAATGGGGAAACTAAAAATTAAGAAGATCACAGGCTAGCCCAGACCATGGGGTGAGGAAGCAGAAAGCCAAGGCCTGCAGGTAGATCCCACAGCCTCCCATGATGTCTCTTGATCACCACAGTATTTGGCATCCGGTGGCAAGTAACCCATCACCCAACAGTAGCTGGTCCTCTGTAGAAGCACATCACATCTGGAAACATTCCAAGCACAAAGAGCAATGAGTGTACTTGTAAACACTCCTAAGAAATAGTCCTTCCAAAGGACCCAGCAGAGACATAGAGGTTCCCACAGACATTTGATTCTCCAGTTTCAAGAGAACAGAGCTAGGGCTTCACACTATCTGGTTAGGTCTAAACAGCATACACTGTAATGCTGTCAGAATTTGCCTGGTAACTACTCAGACCGCTGAGCCATAGAAGTGGTGGCATGTTCAGGTCCTGTTTGGGCTACGAGTGAACTGAAGGCCAGTGTGGGCAACTTAGTGAAGCTGCCTACACATAAAAGAAGCTGGAGATGTAGTTCACGGGTGGAGAATTTGCCTACCATAACCGAGGTCTTGGGTTCAATTCTCAATAAAGAGAGAGGTAGTGGGTAGAGGAGAGAAAGAGAGGAATGAGGAGAGAGAGGGGAGAGAGGAAAGAGAAGAGAGGCAGAGAGACACACAGAGAGGGAGAAGATAGGAAAGAGACAGACAAGAGACAGACAAACAGATACACATACACACACACAGAATGAGAGAGAGAGTCAGAGAGAGACAGAGACAGAGAGAGAGAGAGAGAGAGAGACAGAGACAGAGAGAGAACAACCTGCAGAGTTGGTTTCCTTGTCATACCATGTCAGTTTCCAGAGATCAAACTCAGAGAATCAGACTTAGTGGCAAGTACTATTACCTGTCATAATTTTTATGAGCTGCATAAAACTGCCTAACTCCAAAGTATAGATTAGGCTGAAATTGTAAGAGAATCAAAACTTATATTTGGATATTAAATCTTGTAGGCCAGGTTCAAAAGCCACCCTAGCAAGTGGCTACCACATTGCACAGAACATTCTTCACCACCGTCTCCTGGATGAGCTGCCTGAAGGAAGACAGACAACACACATCCCATAGAAGACATTCGATAGGCTAATGAGGGGTGGAGGCAGTCTGCCTGAGTTTGAATCCAGCTCTGTCATGTTCTAAACAGGTACCTGTTGGGTGTGATGTTGGCAACTCCTGGTCAGTGCTTTAAGATGGACACGGAGGCTGAAGCTCTACCACAGTGATGGAATACTTTTGTCTGACATACTCATGTGTGTATGCATGTTCCTGCGCGCACGCGCACACACACAGTAGGTAAGGGTTATCTCTTTTTTTGTTCACAGTTTCTTTTCAGATGAGACCTGAACCCAACCCAGTTCTAAAGGCTAAGATTTGTCTAATGCCAGGTGAACATGAACTGGCTTAAAACAGTCACCTCAGGCAGGCGACAGGCACATCACTCTACAAACAATTCTGGACTCACAAAGAAAGCAAAGTATGGAAGCATAGCCTGTTGGGGAGAAAAAAATTACAGAAGACACTTTCCAGAGATACAAGATCTCGGCAGTGCGAAGACAGATCACGGACGGGCAAATGCTCCTTGGTAATATTTATGGTGAAACTTCAGCTGCAACCCAAACAGCCTTCTTAGAGCAAGAGGAAACCATAAATTATTTCTGAGAACATTGTAATGCCAGGGGAACTCACTTAATTATCCATTATCCTAGAAATGTAGGCATAATGTTAATTAAAATGAAGGGGGAAAGCCATTTCCATTTTTTATTGAGATGAGCTGGGCTCTGGAGAGCTTCTTGGCCCGCAGGCTGAGCCAGGTGATGGAGAGCTCTCTTCAGGAGATCAGCCATCTAGACAAAGGCTGGGGTATCAAAAGGTCAGGGGAGGCAACCCCCAAAGGAAGACCTGCATAACCCCTGCTCCCCAAAGATTCCAACCCACCAATACCTGCATTTTCACCATTAGAAATGTGTTTATTGTTTAGACTGATGGGATATGTAAGCAGGTAAGACATCTGCTGCCAACCAAGCCTGACAACCTGAGTTTGGTGCCTGGAACTTACTTGATTGAAGCATGCACGCGCGCGCGCACACGCACACACACACACACATACACACACACACAGACACACACACACACACACACACACACAGCATAATAGAAATAGAAATTATTTTTCTGCTCTGTGTGTGTCCATGTCTGTGCATGCCCATATTTGTACAGATATGCATGTGTATGCAGGTATGCATGTGTACATGTGCATGTAGAAGCCACAGGTCACCCTGGGATGTCACTCCTCAGGTGATGCTCACTTCCTTAAGACAGGTCCCCTCACTGGCCTTGAAGTTCAACTCCTCTGGGATCCTCCCATCTCTGTCTCTCCAGCACTGGGATTACAAGCATACACCTCCATGCTACATTTTTCACATACATATGAGGATCTCAAACACATGCTTGCATGTGTATGTGTAAAGCACTTCACCGATTGAGCCATTCCCTGAGCCCCAGAGATTGGCTTGCCCTTCATCTACACACTGTCAGCTCACTGTTGTCTCAGAGCCCTCAAATTTCAATGACACCAAGCTGTCTGTCCAATATCTATCACCCCAAAGATACAAGAAGGTAAATCTGTCCTTTCCAGCATGTTCTTTCCTGGGTGAGATGCTGCAGCTAGATCAGAACAGGGAATAGACAGGTGCACCTTGGTCTGTACATGGCCTAAAGCAGTGAACCACAGTTTAGATTCCCACCTCTGTGAAACCAGGCTGTTTTGCTTATACAAATGTAACCTGTGGAACACGAGAGTGACCAGATGGTAACTCTCTTCTTCCATTCTGAATATCCCAGCCAGGCCTGTACCAGATCCTTGGATCCAGGGCTCCTCTGCACCGTCATCCTACTGAAGCTCAAAAAAGACCTGATGTGACCCAGACTAGGCCTAGAGAACTGGGATCACAAAGGATACAGAAGACCAGGGCCTGAGAAAGGCAGGCAAGGTGAAGGGGATTAAACAGCTGCTGTAACACCCGGGAACCATGTGTAGCTGGGGATGCTGCAAGGAGCCCGGAAAAGGAAGAGACATTGAATTGATTTGAGGAGTGTAGACTATGTTCCATCTACACCACCAGGCAGTGGTCACTGTTTGCTGTGACTTTACAAGTATGTGGTACACTTCCAGTTTTGTGTGAGATGTGCTTGGGAGCACACACAAAAAAGGGAATATTATTCTTCAAATAACTGTTAAGGGTTCTGGAGACAGCTCAGCCAGAAACAAGCTGGCATGTAAAACATGATGTCCTTAGTGGAATCCCCAGAACCCACATAAAAATCTGAGCATGGTGGTGTGTGCTCACAGTCCCTGTGATGGTGATATGGGGGGTGGGGTAGTGTGAGACAGTTGGATCTCTGGGGCTCATTGGCCAGATAGTCTCACCTGCTAGGCAAAGTTCCAACCAATGAGAGATTCTGTCTCAAACAAACAGTAGAGGTTGCTGCCTTAAGAACACCCTAGGTTGTCTCGGATCTCCACAGTCATGTACATACATTCACCTCACATACATGAATACACACACACAATTAAATACATATTAAATCCCCTGGTGTAGGCAAGTGTCCCCCAGCACCTTAGAACCCTCACACAGACTAAGCACTGTTGAATAATTATCAGATGGTGATAGCAATAGACATGATCAATCAAGAAACTGCTGAGTGATTGCAGCACTCACCAAGCTAAGTCTCAAAGTTGCTAAACCACTCCACTGTGGGGAAGGTGCAACAGGCTGTGGGGGATGGGAGCCTAGCCAAGCCATGTGTAGACAGTACAGCATGTGTGTAACTTCGGTCTCTGTGGAGAAGAATTCTGGAAGTCATTTAAAGTTAACACCAACTAGCATGTCACAGTGAGCCCTGTAGCTGAGTCTCTGCATGGCTGTAGAGATGTTTGAAGAAAGTTTTCCAAGAGAAGACTGAGGGTGGTCTGTGAGTCTGTCAGCTAAGGGAGGCTTTCTCTTCCTATCTTCCCAAGAAGTTTCCTGTGCCTCAGTTTCCACATCTCTATGTTGATATCGACTTCTCTTTCTTTTCACCAAACAGCTAATGGTGCACATTCAAGGTGGTGGTAATAGGTCAGAGTCTACATATAAGGCAGTGATGTCCTTAATGGCAATGGAGTGCACATAACACATTATGTATGGGTGGAAACATGGTACTGTCAATTCAAATATAAAAATGTCCATGACGTTTACTTGGCAAATTTGTTTCTCAAAAATAACCCTATACATGTCTTTGCTCAAGGACAGGAGACATGTTGTGTTGGAATGATTGCTTATGCTGCCTGTTTTACTAACTGAGAAAGATTCGGAGACAAGATTGAGCTCAGAGAGAAAGCATTCTGTGATCTATTAGTGATGTCTGTCATAGGCAGCAAATGGAGTCTGTGATATGTATGCTGCTTTCTAGATGGTGTATATCCTGGAGAACATCAAGTGTTTAAACAGTAGAATAGGTGAGTTACACGCAGATTTTAATGTTAAACAGTGATTCCTTTAATCACATGAGCCACTGTGGTAGAGCCTGTGCACTCATATCTCTTGGGAACTGCCAGAGTCTCAAAGTTTCTCTCTCTTTTTCCTCTCTTCCTCTCCCTTTTTCTCTTCTTTTTCTTCTGTTTTCTTTTTCTTTCTCCTTTCTTCTTTCCTCCTCTATCCTTTTCACTTTGTGACAGGATCACAAAGCCCAGCCTGACCTCTCGTATAGGACATCCTCAGCCTCCCATGTCTGAGATTCAAGTATGCACACACCCTGCCCAGCATCTCTGTACTTTCCAACAGTGAGTCCAAGCCAGGAGACAGCTTCTTTGTGCCTTACCTCTCACTGATCTCAGTTCTCATGGCTGGAGCGGAACACCCACCAGCACCATACATGTTCTCTGACATCCTTCTGAGAGTTTCTTCCACTCATCAGCCTGCATCAACTTGCTGCAGTTGCTGTGATGAAGCACCTCAGACTGAGAGTCTCAACAACAGTTCTCCTATCTCCAAACTCATCTGGTTACTTCACATCTGAGAGAGGAGAGTCTGGTCCATGCTCCCTCCACCCACATAGCCTCTCCAAGGTGTCCATATACAGTTTGGTCTGTGTCCATACATCTCCATTCCATAAAGGTGTTGTCATCTTGGACTGGGATTCACAAACATGAGTTCATTTTTATTTGATGACCTAAAGGCCTGTCTCTAAACAAGGTCCTATTCTGGTATACTCAGAGTTGGGACTCCAAAATCAGAATTCCAAGAGGACACAGCTCAGTCCACAGTACAGGCATCAGATGTTACCTCCCTTTCACTGCATCTTTATATTAATATTTAATTGGCTCTAGTTATATCACCTGTCTGGCCTCTTGGTGATTTTCTAAGGTTTTAGTAACAAGGTTTTCTGCCATTACAACCTTTGAGATTCTTAATCATGCCCAAGACACCTCTACCCATCCCATTCCTTCCCTATCCCTCCCTGACTATGATAATTTTTATCTCTTAAAAAGGTAAAATAGATTCTGAGGATGTTGCTTAGCTGGTAGGGCAATTGCTACATGCATGGGACCCTCGGTTTGATACCCAGGTTCCCAGAAAGAGACCAGGATGCTGCACTGCAGTAATTGCAATACTCAGGAGGAAGAAGCAGGAGGAACAGAAGTTCAAGGTCGCCCTTGGCTACATAGTGAATTTAAGGTTACCCTGGGCTACATAAGACTGTTTCAAGTTTAACAAGAAAGAGAAAGAGAGAAAGACAGCGACAGTAAGAAAGAAAAGAGAGAAAGACAGAGAGACAGAGACAGACAGACAAGAGAAGAGAAGAGAAGAGAAGAGAAGAGAAGAGAAGAGAAGAGAAGAGAAGAGAAGAGAAGAGAAGAGAAGAGAA